>CM042693.1:357070455-357684742 GCA_023614405.1 Avena insularis
GGGCGACGGCGACTTGGTGGAGGCCGGCGGCTAGGGCTAGGGTTTAGAGGAGAGAGGTGTAGGGAAGAGGGGCACCCCTGCCCCTCCTTTTATAGGTGGGAGGGAGGCGCGGTTAGGAGGAGGGAGTCCTCCTCCAACTCCTCCTCCTTGGCCGGTGGGTGGAGGGAGTAGGACTTCCTCCCTAAGTAGGTTTCCTACTCTCCCTCCACCAAGCAAACTTGTCGTTTGACTTTTCAAATTGGTGTTTGACTTTTCAAACTAGGATTTGATTTATCCCTTTATTTTTCTCAGTGATGACACCTAGTACATGATGCAACCATTCCAACTTGTTATGACACATTCATGTACCCTTCCCCTCCGGAGTGACGGACCATCCGGACCCTTCTAGAACATTCCCGGTGAAAACACCGGAATCATTCCCCAACTCCGAAATAGGACTTTCCTTATATGAATCTTATTCTCCGGATCATTCCGGATCTCCTCGTGATATCCCGGATCCCATCCGAGACTCCGAACAACATTCGGTCTCTTACTCATCATTCCATAACTACTCAACAACATCGAATCCTTAAGTGTGTCTCCCTACGGTTCGTGAATTATGCGGACATGACCGAGACACTTCTCCGATCAATAACCAATAGAGGAATCTAGAAATTCATATGGCTCCCACATATTTCTACGATTACTTTGCGATCGAATGAACCACTTACATACGATACCAATTTCCCTTTGTCTCACGATAGTTTACTTATCCGAGGTTTTGATCATCGGTATCTCTGCATACCTAGTTCAACCTCGTTACCGATAAGTACTCTTTTCTCGTTCCCGTGGTATGTGATCCCTTGTGAGCCAGTCACATGCTTGCAAGCTAATTGGATGACATTCCACCGAGAGGGCCCAGAGTATATCTATCCGTCATATGGATGGACAAATCCCACTCTTCATCCATGAGCCTCAACCCATACTTTCTGAACACTCAATGCCACCTTTATAGCCACCCAGTTACGGTGTGGTGTTTGATGTCATCAAAGCATCCTTCCGGAGATGGTGATTAACATGATCTCATGGTCGAAGGAATTAGGTTACTATGTATCAGAAAGCTTATAGCAAATGAACTATATTAAATGACTTGATCTTTATGCTACGCTTAACTATAGGAGTATGTCCATCACATCATTCTCCTAATGATATGACCCTGTTGTTAATAATATCTCTATGTTCATGATCAGGAAACCATGATCATATATTAACCAACAAGCTAGTTTAACAAGAGGATTTACTAGGGACTCTTTTATGTTTATAAATCACACAAGTATTAATGTTTCTTGTTAATAAAATTATAGCATGGTATGTAAACATTTATTATAAGTATGAAGATATGATAATAACCTACTTTATTATTGCCTCTTGGGCATATCCCCAACACATAAATAATACACCCTAAGTCCATCTACATTCTTAAAGTTACTTTTAGTCTCAAAGCTTTAAGTATAATGCTAAAAACTTTATTACATACTTTATAGTTAACTTTGGTCTGTTATAATTAAATTGTAAAGCATCTCAAGTCCAAACTATCCAAGCAAGCACAAACAACATCAACCACATCTGATTAACCACAAAGATTGTTTAAACCTTAATAAAGGAATCTTTTCTTCAAATTTTATTCGTTTTGCCACTTCAATCAACATATGACAATTAATAGTAAACACCTTACTTTATAATTTACTTGTATAATAAGATTGTTACTACTTATATTCTTTATAAGTGACATTACTTGTAAAGTAAAACTTGAAGATAAACAATTAAGATGTAAGCAACCTTGAGTAGTATACAATACTGTATATTTTGTTGTTGTATAAATACAGGTTGTTTTCCACACACTCACAAGCCTTAATAAGAAGCACATGTATGAAACTTAATCTAAAAGGGCAACACATTCCAAGGAAACCCTTTCCAGTATCCAAACCCTAGAACAACGTTATCCTCGGGATTCGTGTTTATCAACTTGCATTACATTGCTTATGCATAAAAGCATCTTGCTTATTTAAACATCAGTCCTTATCGGACCAATGATGCTGATTTCAGATATTGGATCTTTTATATTGTCTTGAAGACCGTGAGTGCATAATCTTGCAATCACAAAAGGCAAGTTCACACTTGCTCATGTCCTTTGATTATTTTCTGTAAAGTATTTTGCAAATCCAAAGGTTGTCATCACTGCATTTGAAAAGGAATGAAAACACTATTTTCATAATAATGTGATTATAGGTTATTTACCATGAGGTAATAATCTACTATAAGAGTTCCGGTGGTAAAGGAACTTATTACCTAGGACTTAACAACCAATGTCGCCAGTGATTCTTGCGCCGTATATCACGCGTTGACCATGAGATTTGGAATGGGACAGAGAAGTCAGGTGTATCTTTTCCCTCTCGCATGGAGCTGGATGTGTGGGTCGTGGCTGTTATCACTCGTAGCATGCATATTATATGGTAATTCATAGAGGATATGCAGCATATGGGTGGGAGCCCTCAACGTCCCACGATAGTTCCGGCATCTGAACTGTTTGTACTGCCAATAGCCGTAATTCAATAGGTGGGCTGGCGTATACCAAGGAGACATGCGGGGTCACAGAGAAGGCAGTGATTGGCTTGGATCTTAGTCTGGGCCTCACACCAAGGAAGTATGAACGAACCTGCAATTCGGATGTGCAACAAAGCTAAGATCTCTCATGGGTAAAGTGACGCACCTCTGTAGAGTGTAAGAACTGTAACTTGTTACTCCTTGTTCTGGGAAGGAGCTGCGAACACGGCGGGAAAGGAACTCCATGAAAGTTCTGGTAAACCCGTGAAGGCTGACAGACATAGTTTTTCAGAATAAAAGCAACCTTTGAAGAAATGTTTACGAAAACTTGCATTGCCTACGACCTACTGTCTGTGGCTGTAGCTATAGTGCATCAAACACTCCTTTTCTAGTGAACTTGCTGAGTACGCTCGTACTCAAAGTATCTTCTTAACCCTTGCTAGGTTCTAAAGCCAGTACAGACGACGTCTACATCAAGTTATGCTCCAGGAATCATCATTAAAAGCTAAAACTCTTCCATGAAATCAAGGAAGTCAGCATATACATCAACTCAAGTGAAGACGAAGTTGCGGAATAGATAAGAATAGAATTTCTAACCATAGAACCTACTTCTGTAGAGTATTGCAATAGCAGCAATGCAAGTCTAGTAGTTCAGCTACTAGTTTTATAAGTATGGTAGCTATGCGTTATTTATTCCTGATTCTTCTTTGTAAGAAGTTTCTTTCTCTCTCTTTAACCTAGAGTGTTCTCTGGATCTTGTGTAAAGAGTTGAGTTGTAACCTATAGTCATGTCTTGGACCTGCTGTGTTTCTGTTGTACCACTCTGAGGAATGTAATACTAGTGAACCGTGTTTCATTGGTGTTATGTCAACGACTATAGTGTACTACATCATGCAGTGGTATGCTGGGTCACCGCAGTTGGTATCAGAGCATATGCTTTGACCTTAGGATAAAAACCCTTTTAGGAAGATCTGTAGGTTGGATAGTGACTATAGGAGCCATCTTATCTAAACCAAACATTCTTATGACTTGTGATGAGTATCCACTCGAGGATAATATTGTCACACCTAAGTCAGATGTTTAAGTCATTCTTTCTTAGGAGTAATTATTTTATCTTTTCTCAAGTATAGTGCTCTTTAGTGTCTTCCGAGGGAGACATAAACCCACCAAGATGCTTTAGGAAAGCTAATTGGTCACAGTAGATTAGGATCAAGTTTAAGACATCCATTGAAGTAGTCTTAGTGGTGTAGCTTAACCCTAGAATTTAAGTAAGAACCGTATAATCTTAGTATTAGTTGATAACCGAAGGCAACATGATGAATATCATTAGGATCAATGTTGATGTAATGAGTAGTAATCATGTGGGATTCACTTGAGAATTTCACATGATGAAGTGAAATTATGATAATACTGAATGATAGAGTCATGAGAAATAAAGTCATCATGGCTAGATTAACTCTTAAATCATAATGTACAGGTAAAACATAATAAGATCATGGTGAGATTAGCTCCGAAGCCATGATGAGAGTATAAATATGATGAGTAATTAGTAAATTATCTTTAGATAGAGTAAGAAGATAACTTGGTAAAATCATGATTGAAGTCAAAGGTGTCATAAAATAGTGATAACCTTCAATCTTAGGGGTTCAAAAGAATCTTATTAGTTATTTAGAGAAATCATGTGAGGTTAGTTTACTAAATAATGATAGGTTGGTTATATTAGCCATTCCAAGAGTGAGACTAAAGGTTAGTCAAAACCAAATTTGAGACCACTTTGCTTAAGATTATCCTATTGCAATTGAGAAATTTGGGTAAATTAAGAAACAAAGAATAGTTTGACCCTATGTGCTAAGTATCACAATGAAAACCTATACGAGGAGGTGTCATATACTACACAACTAAGCCGGAATTCTAGAGATATTATACTCAACTACTATATTCTAGGCTTAGAATATTGTGTGTTATATGTACCACATTTGGATTTATTTGTTTTTCTTGGATCTTCTTGATTGACTAGATCTGTACACGAAGTTTGACTTGGTGTGCAAATGCATGTTGCAACATCCAGTTATTACTTGATGTTATAGACCTAGATAGGAATGGGAATTCGTGTAAGGGAGTGACGAGTTCCAAAGATCAAGATGAAGACCTACATGAAGACTGAAGCCAAGTGTAAGGAGTATCAACTCAATTTGGAGGATGGATAAAGTTCAGGTTATTCTTAGCCAGATATAAGAAGGAAGTTTAGTGTAGAAGATGTATGGAGCAACAAGAAGTAGGTTCAACCAAAGTAGGTAATGTTGCTAAAGAAGTTAATGAAGTAGTTGAATCAAGTTCATGGAAGTATCATGAATAAGTACAAAGAAGTAGTGTTGGAACCAAAATGGTATTCAAGCTCTGACAATTCAGAGAGAATGCTAGAAGTATGTCTGAAACCGTAGGGTAATAATTACAACCTAGAATGATCCACAGCTAGTATTTGATCCATGGTGGTAATTAATCCACAGTTGGTATCTTGTCCGCAGCTGGTAATTGGTTGACATAGTTAACCAGATCATCTTAATGGTTGCATAAAGAGCATAAAACTTGGCCTAAACTAAGTAAGGCCTAAAGGAGTATAAAATATTAAGCGACAGATTTCTAAAACGCTTCACGAAGTCAGGTGCATCAAAGCGAAAATGTCTGAATAGTAAGTAAGGCAAATAATGCTGAAAGATTCACTTCGGAGATCCACAATTGTGTGGATACACCGTACAATCTTTCATAAGACCCTAACTAGGCAGAGTAAAAGCTGGATAGGGACCAATATTCTATTTATAAAATCAAGAAATACTTTATAAGGCAGTTTAGAGACCATTAGTAAAACCTAAGGGGGAGAGTAAACAATTTGTGGAAGTATTGTTATGTGACTTTCCAAGTAAAGGTTGGAGAGGAAATACTAACCTATGCCAACATTAAGCCTTATTTTCATAAGGTTAAAAGAAAGTCATAATTATAGAAGTACTCAAGATAGTAACAAAAGATTGTCTAAAAGCCTGATAAGGTAAAAGCTTGAAGTAATAAAATGGAATAGTCTTAACAGACTAATTCTAAAACAAACAACTCTTAAGTGATCCTTAAGAGGTAATAGAACATATACAATTGGACATGTGTAGAGGAATAAGAAATTCCAATGGGTATGGACTAAATGTGTTCAAAACCAATATTTGGAAGAATTACCAGTACAACTCATACAATGACAAATCAAAGATTAGTCTTTTGACCACACTATTTACTGATAAAATTTAAAACCTGTTTTAGTGAGACTTCCTAGACCTTACATAGTATAATAAGGAAGATTGATGATCAAGTTAAGGAGTTGGATTAGGATATCTAATAAGAATAATAAACTAAAGAAGAGACCCCAATTTAAGAAGTTCATAATAAGGACATATCCCTAAGGGATTAAAGTAAAGGTAACTTTGGAATATTGGAGACAACCAGTTGAAGATTACTAAGTACAGTTAGAATTCAAGGAAAGGATCTAATATGGAATAATATAATTATTTCCATTTAAGGTTACCATGGAGTTGAGACATATCATAATCATTGCACGACAATTACTTACTCCAAAACATGAGAGTGCTAACTTCGAGGACGAAGTTTATTTTAAGGGGGAGAGTCTGTAACATCCCAGCATTAGAGCTTAGAAATAAGCTAAACACAGATGTGTGCATTGCATTCATGCATAGAAAATTTGAATAATTTTCGCGCTTTTAAATAAAAACTTGTCAAAGTGATTGAAGCTTCTATTAACTTGATGGAATTGAAGTAGATCATCAAGTTGACTGCGATAAGTTTCAATAGGACCTTTGCTAAAACCTTATTTTGGGTAAACATGATTTGATCTAAGGGTAGATCAAATGTAATAAAATTCAAACCTAATACATTACTTAGTGGTTTACATTTGATCCTTAAGTGATCATATCATAGTATTCATTATAATCACTCATGAATACCAAATTATAAATATAACACAAATAATAAGAATGTAACAACTATATCTTAATCTCATCTACTTATACCATGAGTATCATGGAAATACCTAACTTTAAATCTCTAGTGAGATTGAGTAGGAAAGAAACCAAAGTTAAGGTCATTCACCATATATATTTCTTTCCATATCAATCTTTATCATCTCTATTGAATCCTATCCTTATATTTGTTGTTCATCAATATTGAGAAATCAACTATTGATTCACCAATTCTTGACCTATCAACTCTTGTACTTATTATACCATTCACTTAGGGTTTATAAAGAAAGAAGTAAGAAGAGGTAAATAGTGATGCTAGTTTAAGATGTCATCTATAGGATGGGAGTGATTGGAGGAAATCAAATTAATATGGTAACAAAGAAGATTACAAGAATGAAGTCTAAAGATAGTTACCAGGAGTAGTCCTATTGGATCAAGTAGGTATAGTCAATGAATTATATCTCTGAATCCAATAGAGCTAAATAGAAGATAATTATAATAAAACTTTAATGTTGTATGGATGGAAGCCTTGTTTAGCCAACTGGAAACCAGAACCATAAAGGATCAAAGGATTATAATGATTATGCCTTACTCACCAATATTGAATGCTTATATCATGTATAAGTGACATAGGTGGATAAAACCTGATTAAACCCTAGTCTAGATATACTATTCCAGGTTAGCCATTATAGGTCACATTAATATAATGTGATATTGGAGTATTTGTTACTAGAGTTAAGTAAAGACAAGATAGTATAATTAAGATGATGTTAGAGCAACATTGGACTAAATAAGTAGTATTCTCCTCTTTGGAAAATACTAGCACTTGAGGTAAAGTAGGCTTTGATGTATACATCTACTGGGGTAGTATTAGTGATGGATGATTAAGGAAGAGTATGATTGGAGTTGGAAGTAACCACTTGTTGGATTGGGGGTTATCAGCAATAGAGTATTTGATATAGCCAAGTATAGATATAAATGATTATGAAAGGCTTTAATGACAAGATCATTGGATTTATAAATGGCTTTAGAAGCATAAAAGGTGGATAAGAATATTCTTGTGAAGCAAAGCTCATCATGTTAACACATGATGATGGATATAGAGGAGTAATATATCTAGGAAAGGAATTCCTTAATCAGAAGTCCAGAATTATGAAGTATGGAATATAGGAATTCTTGGTAAACACTAGACCCTAGATCTTTACCAAACATATTATTCATTTCATTTAATTGATCTATTATCTTATTTACACAAACCTTCATAGAAATATTTACTATATCAAATCACCTGAGCACATCTTTGTCATTTTCAACCATCATTATCATAGGTGCTTATGGAACTATCTTTATTAATTGTTTCTCGTAAGTTATCCTAGAAAACAACTCCACTATTTTACTTTGAATGGTGATGTTATTAAAGATCGCAAACATAAAGACAATATGATTAACCATTAATCTTTATTCACATCAACAAAAGAAAATAAGTATAGTAAGTACCTTAAACCCAAGAGTGAGTAATTACAATTCAGAACTCTAAACTTATTAATAAGTTTTCCCATCAACATTTCATAAATATTCTATCTATAATCATTAGACAAAGTCTTTAATTCATTTATCTAACCACTCATCCCATATGAGCATGGAATAAGTGGGGATCCAATATTATAAACCATCTTATCCTATATTATGTGATTAAATACATATAAATAAACCCTATGAATATTATTAAATATTTTAAAACTTAAATACTCCAAATAAAAGTGTAAACAATGTTATAGAAAAGTATATACATAAAGAAAATAAAGAAATAATCATTATACAATAAAAAATCACAAAATGACTTGAATAAATTTTAGGAATTGCTGCAAATCTTTAGATAATCATTTTCTATGGGAAATATTCAAACAATTGAGTAATATAAAAATCTGAAAGTAAAATACAAAACAGAAAACAGAAAAAAATAAAGGAAGAAGAGGTATTAGTCCAATCTGGCCCATGGCCCATCTCCTCTCTCGCTTACTCGCCGCCGCAAGCAGCCGATTACAACCCAACTCCTTGGCCCATACCGATTCGGCACTTCTTTCTCCTTTCTTCCTCCTCTCGCCAGAATGCAACGCTGAGCAAGCAGCTCACTGGCTCGAGCTCCGCCGTCCGCCGTCGTCACGATGCCTGCTCCGCCAAGATTCGAGCCACCGCTTATATTTGCCTATAAGAGGAACTTTGTAACACCAGTAAACCTTATCCTCCCCTCTTTCCCCATTTTTCCTCTTTGACTGAACCCTAGCCCGCCGGAGTTGTTCGCCGTCGCCGTCTGAGACCTTCCCGAGACCAACTGAAGATGCAGCAAGCTCCGCCATGGTGGACTTCGTCTATGTGCGGAAGGAATCGAGCCAGGAGACCGTAATCGCGCGCATCCACTTCCTCTGACCGCTGCTCGCCGTCGATCATGGCGACATTGTCCGAGCTCGCCTTCCCTCACCATAGCCTCCACAAGCTTCCTGGTAAGCCACCGAGCCTCCCAGTTCCCTTACCTTTCTCGATTGCTTCCGGAATCGTACCCCCGACGTGCGCCGCCCGTATCCATCGCACGAACTCGCCGTCGTAGCTGCTCTGATAGCCAACAACCAGCAGCACCGCCTATTTATCGTCCAGTGCACGCCCCTGCATCCTATGCGCGTAGTCAGGCAGCCTCGCGCGCGCTAGCTTGCTGTGTCCGTGCTTGACGGAGGAAAATGCGGCGAGGTGACGTCATCGCGACGATAGCGTGAGGTCACCCTTGACCGGGTCAGCCTTCGACTGGTCTTTGCTGATGTGGCATATGACATGGCCCTAAGCCCCACCTGTCTGTGACTGAGGTAGATCCCGTCTGGGTGTAAAAAAGGTTTAGTGTCTGTTTAGGAAATAATTAAAACAATATAAATTCAAATAACAATATTTCAGAAATGAAATAAAATGATTAAATCTTGTAAATTTGATATCTTTTGTTTTATAAATCAGAAAAATACATATAATATATGAAAATGTTTAAAAAATAAAATCTACAACTTAAAACTATTATAAAGTATTATTATGATGATTATTTAAATAAATATTATTTAATAAAAGTTTTATAAGTGATAAAATTTGATAAATCATACTTTAATATTGATAAATACTAAAAATATAAATAAAATACCAAAAATCTTAGAAAAATAAAAACAATAATTTAAAACTATAATCATACATTCTTACTACACTTAATTAAATATTTATTGTTTATTAAGTGTTTATAAAGTAATAAACCTTCTTAAAATCATATCTTATTATTTAAAAATCACAAAAATAAATTTAATATACCAAAGTGATCACAAAAATAATACCTACATGTTAAAAATTTGATATTCCAGTTTTGCATTAAATAAAAAGTTAAACATTGTTATAACTTAAATATAAACTTATTTCCTTAATAGATAATTCTTATAAAGGTAAATAGAATTTTGTTAATATTCCTAAAATTATCAATTTAAATCTAATAAGTAATACTAGTCTTAAATATTTATAATATAAGTCAAAATGGTTCAACTCATTTTAAATACAATTTTATTAAATTATCTCTCAACCATTAATGTAGATTATTTTATAAAAGGATCCTTATCCAATCTAAAAACTCCAAGAATAATTGTAATGAGATAAAACCCATTATTTTACTTTAACCACAAGTTTATAAACAAATCAAAACACTATAAGTGAATCCATAAGTAGTAAATAATATTGTTTATTTAGCCATAAACCTTAAACACACCTTTATAGGGAGATAAACCCCTTTATACCATTATAATGTAAATAAATCACTACTCCAATAGAAGTAATGCCATTCTTAAGTAACTCTAAGGAAATATTATAAAATGAATAGGATACAAGTATCATAAATAATACACCCTAAGTCTATCTACATTCTTAAAGTTACTTTTAGTCTCAAAGCTTTAAGTATAATGCTAAAAACTTTATTACATACTTTATAGTTAACTTTGGTCTGTTATAATTAAATTGTAAAGCATCTCAAGTCCAAACTATCCAAGCAAGCACAAACAACATCAACCACATCTGATTAACCACAAAGATTGTTTAAACCTTAATAAAGGAATCTTTTCTTCAAATGTTATTCGTTTTGCCACTTCAATCAACATATGACAATTAATAGTAAACACCTTACTTTATAATTTACTTGTATAATAAGATTGTTACTACTTATATTCTTTATAAGTGACATTACTTGTAAAGTAAAACTTGAAGATAAACAATTAAGATGTAAGCAACCTTGAGTAGTATACAATACTGTATATTTTGTTGTTGTATAAATACAGGTTGTTTTCCACACACACTCACAAGCCTTAATAAGAAGCACATGTATGAAACTTAATCTAAAAGGGCAACACATTCCAAGGAAACCCTTTCCAGTATCCAAACCCTAGAACAACGTTATCCTCGGGATTCGTGTTTATCAACTTGCATTACATTGCTTATGCATAAAAGCATCTTGCTTCTTTAAACATCAGTCCTTACCGGACCAATGATGCTGATTTCAGATATTGGATCTTTTATATTGTCTTGAAGATCGTGAGTGCATAATCTTGCAATCACAAAAGGCAAGTTCACACTTGCTCATGTCCTTTGATTATTTTCTGTAAAGTATTTTGCAAATCCAGTGTTGTCATCACCTGCATTTGAAAAAGGACAAAAAACACTATTTTCATAATAATGTGATTATAGGTTATTTACCATGAGGTAATAATCTACTATAAGATTTCCGGTGGTAAAGGAACTTATTACCTAGGACTTAACAACCAATGTCGCCAGTGATTCTTGCGCCGTATATCACGCGTTGACCATGAGATTTGGAATGGGACGGAGAAGTCAGCTGTATCTTTTCCCTCTCGCATGGAGCTGGATGTGTGGGTCGTGGCTGTTATCACTCGTAGCATGCATATTATATGGTAATTCGTAGAGGATATGCAGCATATGGGTGGGATCCCTCAACGTCCCACGATAGTTCCGGCATCTGAACTGTTTGTACTGCCAATAGCCGTAATTCAATAGGTGGGCTGGCGTACACCAAGGAGACATGCGGGGTCACAGAGAAGGCAGTGATTGGCTTGGATCTTAGTCTGGGCCTCACACCAAGGAAGTATGAACGAACCTGCAATTCGGATGTGCAACAAAGCTAAGATCTCTCATGGGTAAAGTGACGCACCTCTGTAGAGTGTAAGAACTGTACCTTGTTACTCCTTGTTCTGGGAAGGAGCTGCGAACGCGGCGGGAAAGGAACTCCATGAAAGTTCTGGTAAACCCGTGAAGGCTGACAGACATAGTTTTTCAGAATAAAAGCAACCTTTGAAGAAATGTTTACGAAAATTTGCATTGCCTACGACCTACGGTCTGTGGCTGTAGCTATAGTGCATCAAACACTCCTTTTCTAGTGAACTTGCTGAGTACGCTCGTACTCAAAGTATCTTCTTAACCCTTGCTAGGTTCTAAAGCCAGTACAGACGATGTCTACATCAAGTTATGCTCCAGGAATCATCATTAAAATCTAAAACTCTTCCATGAAGTCAAGGAAGTCATCATATACATCAACTCAAGTGAAGACGAAGTTGCGAAATAGATAAGAATAGAATTTCTAACCATAGAACCTACTTCTGTAGAGTATTGCAATAGCAACAATGCAAGTCTAGTAGTTCAGCTACTAGTTTTATAAGTATGGTAGCTATGAGTTATTTATTGATGATTCTTCTTTGTAAGAAGTTTCTTTCTCTCTCTTTAACCTAGAGTGTTCTCTGGATCTTGTGTAAAGAGTTGAGTTGTAACCTATAGTCATGTCTTGGACCTGCTGTGTTTCTGTTGTACCACTCTGAGGGATGTAATACTAGTGAACGGTGTTTCATTGGTGTTATATCAACAACTATAGTGTACTACATCATGCAGTGGTATGCTGGGTCACCGCGTTCTTTATAGTCCCTTGGGCAACAGTTTCCCCTAGCTTGTTCTTTTATATGGTACCGAACATTTCTGTATGGGGAAAGAAACTTTGGTTTATTTGCGTTTCCTCCATCAAACAAATAATACTTTCCTTCGGGTACACGAAACCCCGACTAGATAGCATAATTCAATACCCCAGCATCAGACACCGACCCTTCCCAACCACTCTGAGGCATGCGTAAAAATCAAATCAAAATCACAAGCCACCATGACATTCTGAGATGAGTCCCATCTATCTCTTCTATGCAATTATGCATATAGAAGTTATGGTTACTAACTTATATGTGTCGTGAAAGGATAGATATTTCTAACATACTTTAGGCAGATCAAATCTACCTCAAAGTATGGCCAATAGAGGGGGATTTGATGAAATCTTGATGTGAGGATCCATGGATGGAAGCTTCATTAAATCATATGCCAATGATATGATTGCATTAATGGAAGAATTGATATGCCTATGGAATGTTTCTAGGCTACGCTGGAATCTGTCTGTCAATGTACGGTAGCTTGCATTCCTTGACAGCATGTACATCAACATATCTAATTGCTCCTCCACACTAACCCGTCTTGAATTTTCCAAAAGTTTTTTAGACCTAAGATCGTCACAAAGTTCTTGGAAAATATGAGACTCCATTCTGAAAGCATCATAACATCTAGTAGGATGACCATCAAGTAGTTCTCTGATGTACATGGGACCCATGAGGACAGAAGTATTCAGTGGGGTTCTAATTTTCTTGGATAGTTCGTATAATGTTGGAAAAACAAGGAAAATCATTTCCTCATCCTATTCCTCCTCGGAACCAGTCGTCACCATTTCAAAGTTACTCATTTAATCCTAAGAAAGCAATGAAGAAATTAAGTGCACAAAACGCAAGAAATCAAAACTTGGGAATAGTCTTAGATGAAAACAGATTTCTAAAAAACTTGTGTGCATGTGTAAACTGACTATTAGCAGCCATATAAAAGAATCGTATCCTAATCTGCTACTGAAACTGCAACTAACGCTCTTTACTAACAAGGTGCATAAGGAAACTAACAAAAGTTCCTGACCAATCTCACCACAACGCAGTTCATCAAATCCCCAATTCTGAATTCCAAATTCACATCACAATTTGGTGGTGTAGTCCTAGATTTAGCATGAGCAGCACAACACATACCTTGCCCTATATATCTCGTCTAAGAACTTGTGCCACTGGTCGTCGAAGATCTCGTCCAAGATCTTGTGCTTCCGGTCGTCAAAGATCTTGTGCCGCCGGACAGTTTGCTGCCACCGCTACTCGTCGCGGATGTTTTGCCGCCAGGCGAGTCGCCGCCGCTGCTCGCCGCTGGACTCGTCGCTGTGCAGCCACCGCAACTCTACAGCCACGCCACCCCCATCCACCAATCGTCGCCGCTAGGGTTGGTGGTGGGGTCTCCGCTTTAGTGACTTCATGATATCAAGTTTCACTGTAACTTGCCCCCTACATCCACCATCAACTCTCCATCGAACGGACATGAAAGAGTGAAGACAAAAGCTACAGCTATTAGCAGTTTTAGAACAGAGAGAAGACGCGCGAGTGAGTCTTTTTGGCGGGGACGGGATCATTTTCTCCCGCGCTCAGCGGCGGAGGCGAGAGGGTTCGTTGAGGGAGCAGCGCCGGGGAGAGAGAGGCGAGCTCAGGCGCCACCTGTCTGTTGTTTCTTCCTCGTCCACGACGCCGCTGCCAATGACGACTTCGACTCCACGCTCGAGGACAGCGACGGCGCTCGCCCGGTCCTCGTGTCCAGGCCCTACGTACCAGAGACAGCCGGCGTTCGAGCGGCGCCTCGCGTGACGGCCTTGTCATCTTCCATCAACGGTGAAGCAGCATCGGAGAAGCATGTTGCTCGAGGTATGCGTTTAGTCTGAAGATAAGGTGTGCTAATTGTTCTTTGAAATTATGTAACAACCCAGCGACGGATAAAAACTAGGAGACAGCAATTGGGGATGGGATGAGGAGAGCAAGCAGGAGACGGGAAAATTCAGATAGAGGATGTGAGAGATGTGTTCACGTTTTTCTTCATCGATCATATTCGAGTACATCATCCTGGTACTTATACTTGCGTACCCCACTCGGTCATCGGCCCATACACTCGTACACGGCCCAACGGGCCACACTTGCAATCTCTTATGACACC
Source organism: Avena insularis (assembly GCA_023614405.1). Classification (NCBI taxonomy): domain Eukaryota; kingdom Viridiplantae; phylum Streptophyta; class Magnoliopsida; order Poales; family Poaceae; genus Avena; species Avena insularis. The sequence continues at coordinate 357,085,224 of CM042693.1, forward strand.
CTGTAACCTGAAGACGTCATTCAGAGTCTTCAATAGTTGCAGGTGTGACATTTTCCCCCTCTTGAGATGAAGCCCCTACCCAGATTAATGCCACTGGATAGCGACGACGCAGCACATCATAATCCTCCCAAGTCGCAGCATCCGCCGGCAAGGTTGACCACTGAATGTGCAGTTGCACAACTGGAGTGTTGCCCTTCTTCATGCGTCGGTCGAGAATGACCGCTGGAGTCAGAGCAGCAGTCGCTAAATCTGGTGGACAGGGAATCTCACTAAACACAGGAGTGTAGTCAGGTGTGAATGGCTTCAATTGCGACACGTGAAACACCGGGTGTATACGAGCATCATCTGGCAAAGTGAGCTTGTAAGCAAGGGATCCAATTTGCTGTTCCACCAGAAACGGACCAAAATACTTGTAAGCCAGTTTCTTGCAAGGTCGATTGGCCACAGTGGATTGGGCATAAGGTTGGAGATGGAGCAGAACTTGATCACCCACTGCGAAAGAGCGCTCAGAACAATTCTTGTTAGCCTTCTTCTTAAAACAATCCTAAGCACGAATGATTTGCTCGCGGAATAGTGTTGTATGAGTTGCCCAGTCCAGATCAGTGTCAGTCGCCATTCACTCAGCATCCCAAGTCAGCATTGCCCCCAGATTCGGTTCATGGCCGTACAGTGCTTTAAACGGCGAGCAATTAAGAGAGGTATGATGATTTGTGTTATACCAGAACTCTGCCGCGGGTAACCAACGACGCCATTGTTTTGGAGCATCATGGACTGCCAACCGCAGGTACATCTCCAAGCACTGGTTCACCCTTTCTGTCTGACCGTCTGTCTGTGGGTGGTAGGCCGTGGAATAGAGAAGCTTGGTACCTGCTGCTGCAAAAATACCTCGCCACACAGCACTAGTGAAAATGCTTCCACGGTCTGACACAATGTGAGCGGCACACTATGGAGATTGATGACATTGTCCCAAAGAGCTGTGGCCACTTGAGCTACCGAGAATAATCAATTGCGGCACGAAATGTGCAAACTTAGTCAAATGATCCACCACGACCACAATCACCTCAAATCCATCAGATTTGGGCAACCCTTCAACAAAATCCATAGTGATTTCTTGCCACGGAACATGAGGAATTGTTAAGGGTTGCAGTTTCCCAGTAGGGCTTGATGTGCTCATGTTTAGACTGTTGACACACCTGACACTGACGCACATAGTTCTCGACAGCATCTTTCAAGCCACGCCAGGTAAACAATTTCTTCAGGCGTTGATAAGTGGCCATGACTCTAGAATGTCCCCCCACAGCATTCTGATGGAGATCACTGATCAGCTTTGTCTGCAATGCTGTATTAGCACCAATCCACAAATGGCCTTTGTGTCGAATCACACCTTGATTCAAAGCATACCATCTTCATCAGGACTGCAGAGAGCAAGTTTGATCAGAAGTTCCTGGGAAGCTGCATCTGTTTCATAAGAGTTGGTCACCTCCTATAGCCAACGAGGTTGAAAAATGGACAAGGCAGGCACTGACAGCAAATGCACCACCCTCGAGAGAGCATCGGCATCCCCATTGTCAATACCACACTTGTACTGGAATTTGAACTGCAGACCCACCAATTTGGACATTGCTCGGCGCTGTAAATCAGTGTCCAGTTGCTGGTCACCCAAATTGCACAAACTCTTGTGATCAGTGATAATCACAAAGGGCCCCCTCTGCAAATAGGCCCGTCACTTGTTCACCGCCATCATGACAGCAAGAAAATCCTTCTCGTAAGTCGAGAGTTTCTGATTGTGCACGCCCAAAGCTTTGCTGAAGTATGCAATGGGATGATTGTCTTGAACTAACACTACACCAATCCTTGTGTCGCAAGCATTGTCTCAATGGCAAATGGCTTGTCAAAATTGGGCAAGGCCAAAACTGGTGTATTGGCCATAGCCAATTTGAGTTGCTCGAACGCTGACTGAGCTTGATCATTTCAGTGGCCAATTTGAGTTGCTCGAACGCTGACTGAGCTTGATCATTCCACTGAAACCCTTTCTTGGATAACAACTGGGTCAGTGGCTTAGCAAGATGCCGTAGCGTGGCACAAACTTGCGATAGTAGCCAGTCAACCCCAAAAACCCACGCAATTCAGTTGCTGTTCACGAAACTGGCCATGAGTGCATAGCTTCTATCTTTGAGCTGTCAGTAGCTACTCAATCCCGTGAAATAACATGCCCCAAATACTCAATTCTGGCTTACGTAAAGGAACACTTAGAAGCTTTGGCAAACAGCTGGTGCTACCGAAGAAGGGCGAGAACCAGGCGCAGATGTTCTTGATGTTCCTATAAAGTAGTGCTATATACCAGAATATCATCAAGAAAAACAATCACAAACTTACGTGTGAATTCTGCAAATATGGAGTTCATCAAGCACTAAAAGGTAGCGGGTGCATTCGTCAGACTGAAAGGCATGACCCGAAACTGGTAATGGCCCATGTGTGTCTTGAATGCATTTTTCTCCTCATCTTCCTCCCGCATACGAATCTGGTGATATCCCGCCAATCCAATTTGTAGAAGAAAGCTGCCCCAGCCAGTTCATCCAGAAATTCGTCCACAATTGGGAGCGGAAACTTGTTCTTAATGGTGACCAAATTCAGACGCCTGTAATCAATGCAAAAATGCCAGCTCCCATCTTTTTATTGACCAATAACATTGGCGCTGCATATGGGCTCATGATGTGTATGATAACACCAGAGCGGAGCATCTCTTGCACCTGACGTTTGATTTCATCCTTCTGTAAAGGAGAATATCGGTAAGGTTTTTGTTTGGTGGTTGGGCTCTTTCTTCCAGGGTGACCGCGTGATCATACTGTCGATGAGGAGGAAGCCCTTTTGGTTCCGCGAACACGTCATCAAACTCTATGAGAATGTCCTGGACTACCACAAGCATCGACACTTCACTACTGTCAGTCTGGTGTACTTGCTCCAGCATAGCCATAGCCCAAATGTCATGAGAGGCATGGAGTTTTTGTAACTCACAGATATCCATCTGCTCAAGAGGCACAACCGCCATTATCAGTCCTTGTAACGTGATCCATCTGTCTTGATTTGAGCAAAGGAAATTGCCTTATGTTTCAAGTGACATTCCATGGGACTGAAAGAATCCAACCAGTCCATGCCCAAAACCCCATCGTAAGCACCCAAGTCCAGCACTCTCATATCAGTATAGAAAATGTTGCCCTGACATCGCCATTCCAACTGTTTCACCAATTTATCACAGTTCATAAACTGGCCATTAGCTACCTTGACTGGAATAGTTGGTATTGCAGTGGCTGATATCCCAATGCTATCCCCAAAGTTCTTGTTAATAAAACCGTGTGTGCTTCCCGAATCTAGTAGCAACAACATAGTGTGAGATCCCACCTACACTGGCAGACGAATGGTAGCTGGAGATTCAGTATCGGTGAGAGCTTGAGCAGACAACAGACAACAAGCCACCCCTGCTGGCTCCGGCTCATCCAACAATTCCAACGCACGGACTGCCTCATCTGACAACATCTCCCTATGATCACCAACCTAGATAGTCAACAGCTGGACAGGATGTTTGCACTGATGCTCCCTAGAGTACTTCTCCCCACACTTGAAACACAATCCATTCGCTCGACGATAGTCTCTGAGCTACCTCTCTCGGCCAAAATCATCAGCCCCAGCTCGATGTGCTACTGGCACCCGTGGAGGAGGGTGAACGGCAGCTGGAACTGGTGGAGGTCTGCCTGCTGGTGCTGGACGCAGTCGAGGACGGTTAACCTGTAGCTCCTCTTCCTGAATGCATGCTAATACAGTTGCCCGTGTGATGCTAGTAGGAGCCTGAACACGTACCACTACTCGAATATCCGGCTTCAACCCAATCAGAAATTGCGTGAGAAAAAACTTCGAACTCAGTGCCGGATCAAGAGCCAGAAGGTGATACATGAATGTCTCAAACTGCAAACGGTATTCCACAACAGAACCTGTCTGACGGAATTGCAGAAGTTGATGCATCTGCACCTCAAACTCATCCATCCCGAACTCCTCCTGTAATGCTCGAGCAAAAGCATTCCAACTCATCACCCTACGAGACTGCCTCGCCGCCTGCCACCACAGTGCTGCTCGCCCTTCCAAGTACAACGACGCTGTGGTCACCCAGTTCTGAGGGCCAACGCGGTAGAGCTCAAAATACGACAGACAGTGACCAATCCACAAGTTAGGCAAATTTCCATCGCACCTGGGAAAATCGTGCTTAGGCGGCTTGATGAAGTTGTCACGATCCTCCTGATGTCCCCCGTGCTGCTGATGATGCAGACATAATGTCGGTGGGTGCGCGAGCTGAATGACTGGTGTCTCTGATACCAGAGGCGGCCCGTCATTCGAAAGCCGCGCGTCTCCTGCCGCACCCGGAGCGTCACCGTGAGTGGCCGCAACAGACGGTCCTCCACGCTGTTCCGAGAGTTGCGAGTGCACCACGGATCCCGTCGGTGACATCGCGAGCCGCGGCTCGTCCACATCCGCTTGCATCAGATCCAACTGCTTCCGCATGACCTGAAGCTCCTGAGACACCCGTGCGTTGCACGACGACTGAATCTCGTACCGCTGATCCCCCAACAAGGCTTGGTCCTCCAACCGCTTGATGATGCCCTCCAACAGCCGCCGCGTGGTCACCGCACTCTCCTCCATCGCTGTCAACACGTGCTGAGTCTGCATGGAAGGCTTCATCGGCGCTGTCGTGCTCACTCCGAACAGATCCAACCGAGCTCGGGATTTTGGGCGACCTCACCGAAGTGAATTCGCACCTTTCGCCAGGAATTACAGATTGATGTCAAGAGGATAAGAGCGGGCGGCAGCGAAACAAATTGAAGAAAAAAAAGGTGGCTCTGGATACCAATTTGTAACGACCCAGCGACGGATCGAAACAAGGAGACAAGAATTGGGGATGGGATGAGGAGAGCAAGTAGGAGATGGGGAAATTAAGAGGATGCGAGAGATGTGTTCACGTTTTTCTTCATCGATCATATTCGAGTACATCATCCTGGTACTTATACTTGCGTACCCCACTCGGCCATCGGCCCACACACTCGTACACGGCCCAACGGGCCACACTTGCAATCTCTTATGACACCCTGTAACTGATACGTCCAAATCGTATCTACTTTCTCGAACACTTTGCTATTATTTATCCTCTAAACTTGTGTGATTTGGATGCAATTAACATGGACTGACGTTGTTTTTAGCAGAATTACTTTGGTGTCTTGTTTTTGTGCAGAAATCAACTATCAGGAAAAATCCTGGAAAATATGCCAAAAATTATATTCCACCAGAAGATCCATGGAGCCATAAGACGAGACGGAGAGGAGGCCTGGGGGGCCCACACCCACCCCAGGTGCGCGCCCACCACTGGCCGCTCCTGGAGAGGGTGCAGCCACCATAGGCACTCCCTCGGCCCCCCTCTGCGCTTATAAGTTGCCTTTCGACCTAAAAACCAACGGGGGTTCGATAGTTTTCCAGAAAGAGTTCCACTACGCTGCCGCCACCAGAAACCAAGATTCGGATCTAGAAACTCTGTTCTGGCACCCTGTTGGGACGGGGAATTTGGAGAGGATCATCGCCATCATCATCACCAATGCATCTCCATCAACCACCGATGTTCCCCTCATCCATGAGTGATTAATCCCCCACTGTAGGCTTGGGAATGGTAGGGATTGGATGAGTTCTATCATGTAATCGAATAAGATTGTTAGGGCATAGTGCCTAGTATCTCTATTAGTGCTATTTGACTTTGTTGCAACTTGTTGTGCTTAATGCTTGTCACTAGGGCCTGAGTGCCATGTTCTCAGATCTAAACTTATTATTGAATCATTATGATAGTATTATTTGTGATATTATCTGCAAGTTGTGTACACATATCATTGTCCGGATCCAAAAGCCCCAAATTGACAATAATTGGGACAACCGGAGGGGATGGTTGTGGTGTGAGGATCACATGTGTTCACGGAGTATTAATGCTTTGATCCAGTGCTCTCTTTCGATTTTGCTTGCTTGCACTTGTCTGATGTTTTATTTTGTAGCCACTCCTCCGACGGCTCCTTCAGTGATGGCGCTCGGGAGATGGTGGGGGAGTCGAAGGTTGCTCCTCCTCCTCCTCAGACGGTGGCCACCTCTAAGGGCGCTGCTCCGAACCCTTCTCCGCAGGAGGCTCGGGTGGTTGTCCCCCAGAAGACTACAACCGGACCTTCGGAGTCGCCGTCTGACCACGTAAGTGTTTTCGTTCTTGCCGCGGGGAGAGACCCCGAGCATTTTTTCGGATGATCTGCTGATCATTTTTGTTTTGTGTCTCGGGGGAGCCCCCGAGCATCTATCAGATGATCTGCTGATCATGCCTTTCTTTTTTGTACATGTCTCGAGGGGAGCCCCCGAGCGCTTTTCGTGTGCGTGATTTGTTTTGCTCGTTTCCTTGGGTGCAGCCCCCGAGCCTTTTTCCTAACCAGTTTCATCTTCTTGCAGCCTTTTGTTCAGGGTGTCAATCAGCTGGTGAAGCAGCATCTGGCATTGGAGGCCAGCCTTCAGCGGCTCCAAGGTTCGTGTGTTTTTTATCTATCTTCTGCTTCTTCGGCTTCTTGCTTGTTGCTGAATCGCATGTTTGTTCTTTGTTGCAGACGAGAACAACACTGCCCTCCGCGAGCTTGATGCTCTCAAAAAGAGCCTCGGGCGAGCGGAGAAAAAAGCTGAAGATGCCGTTGGCGCTAAGGAGCGCCTTGAGTAGGAACTAGCCAACACGGCTGTAGCCAAGGAGCGCCTGCATCAAGAGGCCACGGATCGCGGCCTCACACGAGAAGAAGGTAGCCGGCAAGCTGATGGCCGCTGCCAAGGCTATTTCGGGTGAGTAGTTTCGTCTGTTCGCTTTTCCACTTCCTTGTCTCTCTAGTTTTGCTTGGTTTTCACTTTGCCTCTTTCGTTTTTCTAGATGCCGCGGGCATCGAGTTTGACCGTGGTGCCCTAGAGCATGGAAGTGCTCTGGATGACACCATTGCGGCGGTCAAAGACCGCTGCAGTACCGTGGTCGGCTCGCTTGCCAAGGCCAAGGTGGTTCTCAGGCGCTTCTACAAGGAGCTCGTCCCCAAGGGCGTCGCCCTCGAGGATGTTGAATTGTTGGCGGACGCGCTGTCAGCCAAGGCTCCCGCGGCGTACAAGTGCAAGTAGAAGGGTATCGGCGCATCCATGGGGCTGGCGATGGCCATGGCGTCTGGAGCGGAGCTGGATCTTCATCAGGTCACCTCCCAGATGCCGACAGCTGCCGACGGATCCGAGGTAGCCTTCGCCCTCTATGCTGCCCGTTGTAAATGCTATGGGCCAAAGCTGATTGACTTGCTGGCGGAGTACGCGGTGAGGCAGCAGGAAGAGGCCAAGAGCAGGCAATTCGGCTCCAAGGCTACTCAGGATGCAGCTTCTTAGGCCTTGTAGTTGTAGGATATCTTTTGTTTCTTTTGTTGTAATGTATCTATGAACACTCCTCGTGCCACACAATGGCTTTTGCTGTATATAATGAATCTCCGAGCTGTTTGCTTATTCGTGCGTTTGTTCATATCCTTGCCTTCTTTTCCTCTAGGGAACTTCGGGTGATGATCCTGTTGATACTTCACCTGTGCCGCAGCTGCGACCATCCTTGGATGATGTGTAGAAGCTTGTGTTTCTTCGTGACCGCATCCGTAGTCTTGAGAAAGGGTTGCTTGGCGTTCGAGGCCACGCGGATGTTTGGAAGTCGAAGGCGGAGCGGGGCGCCGCCAGGGAGGAGTATCTAATGGGGGAGTTGTGGCGTTTGGCCGAACAGCTTCAATGTGAGTTTCCTCGAGCTGCTGCTCATTTTTTTGGATGCGCTTGTTGTCTTGTCATCTTACTTTGTAGTTTGTTGCAGGTGCTAACCTTGTTCCCAGGGAGGAAAAAGAGCGTGTTGTTGTTTAGATCAATTGCCTGACCCAGCAGGACATGGAGGCCGACGACTTTTTCTAGATGGACCGTGATCGTGCTATGGTTCTTGCAACTGTGCAGGATCATGTTCACCAGGTGTCGCAGGTGCTGCGGCAAGCGAAGACTTCCTTGGCGTCAATTCTGCACGTGATGTTTCCCCTGGATGAGGCACCATCAACTCTATGGGGCCTGCTGGCAAAGTTTCGGGATGTGCATCATGTCAAGGAGCTGGTGCGGCATCAGCTGGTTGCAGGGGTGAAGGCTGCACTTTCCCTTGTGCGGCTGCATCGCCATGACGTAGATCTTGCTGCTGTGGCGGCTGGGCCGCCTCTTTGGCCGGATGGTGGCATGTGGGACATGCGTCCACATTATGCGGCTGTAAGGCAGTATGCCGAACAAATTGTAGATCTCTTTGAGCAGCGTGCGCAGGTGATTCTTCAGAATAGGTAGGACCTATAAAAAGATAGATGTAAAATTTGCATGTATTCGACTGGGCGTGTTATGCCCTTTGCTGTAAAGGTTGATTGTTGTTAGCACGTGGTGCTTTATTTGTATGCGTTCCCTTTTCATTAGCCTGACGTGGTCAGCTACTCAGGTGTACACGCGTTATCCTCAGTCGACAAAGTCGTGAGGTGAGGGGAGCCCCCGAGTGTGTTGTAACATGAATAAAATGCAAATAATAGACAAATTTTTGGGGAGAGACACTTAGCTTTATTCATATCGTAAGGAGGAGGTACATTGTTCAGCTGAGTAGCCTTGGCTGAATAGCCTTATTGAAAGTAAAAGGAGGGGGTAGCTAGGAGTAGAAGCGTCGCAGTTGTGCGACGTTTCATGGGTTGGAGTATGCTACTCTAGACTCCACGTGTTTGAGGTGATAGGCGCCACCTGGGATGACTTCAGTGACGGTGTAGGGTCCTTCCCAGGGCGACTCGAGCTTCTTCGGTCGCTCTTGCTTGAGTCGTAAGACTAGGTCTCCTTCGACGAAGGACCTTGGGCGCAGCCGATGGCTGTGGTAGTTGCGGAGGCTCTATTGATAGACCACTGATCGAGTTGCGGCTATGTCGCGTGCCTCGTCGAGTGTGTCGACGGCGTCTTCGAGTGCGGCCGTCGATTCGGCTTCGCTGTAGGCGACGACCCATGGGGCCTTGTGGCGCACCTCTGTGGGTAGCACGGCTTTGGCTCCGTGCACCATGAAGAAAGGCGTGTAGCCAGTTGAGCTATTTGATGTCGTGCGTAGGCTCCATAGGACGAACGGTAGCTCTTCTGTCCAGGCTTCTGCGAGTCGCTGGAGTAGGCTCATTAGGCATTTCTTGATGCCACCAACGACGAGGCCGTTGGCCTTCTTGACCTGCTCGTTTGTTTGCGGGTGCGCCATGGAGGCGTATGTGATGTTGATTCCGAGGTCTTCGCAGAAGTCCTGGAATTCCTTGGAGATGAAGTTCGACCCATTATCGGTGATGATGTTGTGTGGCACGCCGAACCTGTAGACGATGGATTCGAAAAAAATTACGGCCGTTTTGCCCTTTTGGTTAGTAATGGGCATGACCTCGATCCACTTGGTGAATTTGTCGACTGCGACCAGGAGGTAGACGTGGCCTCCTTTCGAGGACTTGGGCAGTTTTTCGATCATGTCGAGGCCCCATTGGGCGAAGGGCCAGACCAGGGGTATGAGCCTGAGCTCTGATCCTGGTGCATGTGGTTTATCTGCGAACCTATGGCACCCATTGCACCTTCGAACGATGTCCTTGGCGTCGTTCATGGACGTTGACCAGTAGAACCCAACTCGTAGAGCTTTGGCGACAAGGGCGCGACTGCCCGCGTGATGGCCGCAGATGCCCTCGTGGATGTCTTTGAGGATGGTTTTGCCTTCACCGATGGTGACACACCTTTGGAGTACACCCTAAATGCTGCGCTTGTACAACTCGCCGTTGATGACGATGAAGGCCTTGGACCGGCGAGATATGCGCCGAGCATCTATCGGGCTGTCAGGCAGCTCCCTGTCTATCAGATATCAGAGGTATGGCTGTGTCCATGTTTCTTCGACTGCCATGACCTGCATCAGGTTGAGCACTGCAACCTCTATGTCGAGATTTTCTAGTCCTTCCTGTCCTTCGGATAGTGTAGCCCCCGAGTGTTCTGCTTCTTTGGGTGATCCCTTTGGGAATTTCCTTTTGATGGATGGCACGCAGATCTATTCGAGGAACACACCTGGTGGCACCCGTGCGCAGGTGGAGCCGATGTTGGCGAGTTTGTCGGCTTCTTCGTTGCTTTCTCTCCCAACGTGCCGAAGCTCACAGCCGTCAAAGCCTCCTTCGAGTGCATTGTAGAGTGCGCGGTACGCAATCATGTTGGCAGCGTGTGCGTCACACTCGTTCATTGTCTGCTGGACGACGAGGTTCGAGTCACCGTAGATGACCAGGCGTGTTGCGCCGCAGATCTTGGCCATCCTCATGACGTGGATGAGGGCCTCATACTCGGCCTCGTTGTTGGAAGCTCTAAATTTCATCCGGAGGACGTACTTCATCTTGTCGCCCTGCGGGGAGGTCAGTATGACCCCGGCTCCTGCTCCGGCCTCGCACTTGGAGCCGTCAAAGTGCATCTTCCATGACTGTGTCATGTCCGGGGTGTCTGGCAGCTGCAGTTCCATCCAGTGGATGAGGAAGTCCGGAAGGACCTGATACTTGATCGTGTGGCGCTTCTCATAGACGATGTCTAGAGGTGATAGCTCTATGCCCCACAGGGCCACATGTCCTGTGGCCTCCGGGTTGTTCAGGATGTTGTTCAGGGGTGCTTTGTTGACGACCATCACCTGATGCTCCTGGAAGTAGTGGCTCAGCCGACGAGCCGTCATGAATGCGCCGTAGGCGAGTTTCTGGTAGTGAGGTTACCTCTGCTTTGTCGGCGTCAATACCTCGCTAAGGTAGTAGATTGGGCGTTGGACCCCATGGGTCTTGCCATCTTCGGGTCTTTCGACCACAAGCATGGTGCTTACCACCTAGTGTGTAGCTGCTATGTATAGAAGTAAAGGCTCGCGTTCTTTTGGCGTGACCAAGACGGGCGAGGTGGAGAGCTGCCGCTTTAGATCTTCGAATGCGTCGTCCGCTTTGGGCGTCCACTCGAATTTGTCTGCCTTGCGTAGCAGCTGATAGAAAGGCAGGGCTTTTTCGCCCATGCGGCTGATGAACCTGCTCAACACCGCGATTCGCCCAGCAAGCTGATGGCACCCTTGAGGTTCTTCGGCTTCTCCATGGCCATTATGGCCCGGATTTTCTTCGGGTTTGCCTCGATCCCTTGCTGGGAGATGAAGTAGCCTAGTAGTTGACTAGATGGGACGCCGAAGGCGCACTTTTCCAGGTTTAGCTTGATCTTGTATCGATCAAGGTTGTCGAATGTCTCGCAGAGATCATCGATCAGTGTCTTGGCCTCCCTTGTTTTGATTACTATGTCGTCGACATAGACTTGGATGTTGCGGCCGATCTGGTCCTTTAGGCATGCCTGCATGCACTGTTGGTACGTGGCGCCTGCGTTCTTCAGCCCGAAGGGCATTGTATTATAGCAGAATACTCCGAACGGCGTGATGAACGTTGTTTTCTCCTGATCTTCGACCTTCAGTCGAATATGATTGTAGCCTGAGTAGGCTTCGAGGAAGGAGAGCTTCTCGCATCCTGCAGTCGAATCGATGATCTGATCGATCCGAGGGAGAGGAAAGTGATCCTTCAGGCAGTGCTTGTTCAGCGATGTGAAGTCCATGCACATCCGCAGAATGTCCGTGTCCTTTTTGGGGACCATCATGGTGTTGGCGAGCCACTCACTTTCCTTGATCTCCCTGATGAAGTTTGCGTCGAGTAGTCTGCTGACTTCGACTCCGATGGCTTCAGCCCGTGGTTCGGACAGTCGTCGGATGGACTGTTTGACGGGCTTGGCGTCTGGAAAGACGTTAAGTGCGTGCTCGGAGAATTCCCTGGGAACTCCTGGCATGTCCGCAGGACACCAGGCAAAGATTTCCCAGCGCTCACGGAGGAATTCGACGAGCGCACTTTCCTATGCGGGGCTGAGGTCGTTGGCGATCAGCGCCATCTTGGAGGCGTTCGTCGTGTCGTGGTATTGCACGGCAGATGCTACTAGGGGTAGCTTACGTAGAGGGAGCAAGGCGACGTAGGAGAATCCGGGAGCAAGATTGGCACACGATGTACCCAGGTTCACGTCCCCTCGGTGGAGGATCGCTACGTCCTGCTGTCAATCCAGTATATGATCATAGATTGGTTTACATGGGAGCCGCCGTAGGCGGAGGGAGATGCTAGATCTAATGAGATGTGGGAGAGCCTCTAATATGACATACCCCGTGGGGGTGCCCCTGGTGGCTTTATATATGCAGCCAGTTAGGGTTTACAAGTATGTTGGTGGGCTTTGTATACGAGTCGCCATCTTTGGCCTCCAGTCGGCGCCAGTCGCCTAGGTGCAACATGCGCCAGTCGCCATATTGGGTGAGTCGACCCGCTCAGGGCTAGGTTCCAGTCGGCTCGATCCAGCTGGCGAATCCGTTTTGTGGGTATACCCCGATTGGTATTCCCCCATCCGTAGTCCCCGAGCGCGTTGTCGATTCGACGCGGGCTTGAGGCAGGGCGCGGAGAGTCTTGATGATGGGTCGTGGCAAATCAGCGGCGAGCTCCTGAACAGAGAAAATAACAGTGAAGAGGGAGGCGGTCGGCATGAGCCAGTCGGTGATGGCCAGTTGGCGAAAGACGCAGGGTGTCGGTGAAGCCGCCAGTTGCGGCGAGTCCCCAAACATGGAGCGTGCCGAGTCCCCGAGCGCGGCGAGTGGCGAGGTCGAGCGACCGTCGAGTGCCGAGTCCCCGAGCGCGCCGAGTATCGAGGTTGGGCGACCGGTGAGTGGCGTTGTCTATAGTGTGCCGAGTCCCCGAGCGTGTTGAGTACGCGAGGGCGAGTCCGCGGTGGCGAGTCCCCAAGCGTGGCGAGTCACCGAGCATGGCGAGTACGCGAGGGAGAGTCCACAGTGGCGATTCCCCGAGCATGTTGAGTACGCCAGGGCGAGTCCGTGGTGGCGAGTCCCCGAGCGTGGCGAGTACGCGAGGGAGAGTTCGCGGTGGCGAGTCCCCGAACGTGTTGAGTACGCGAGGGCGAGTCCGTGGTAGCGAGTCCCCGAGCGTGGCGAGTACGCGAGGGAGAGTCTGCGGTGGCGAGTCCCCGAACGTGTTGAGTACACGAGGGCGAGCCCACGGTGGCGAGTCCCCGAGCGTGTTGAGTACGCGAGGGCGAGCCCGCGGTGGCGAGTCCCCGAGCGTGTTGAGTATGCGAGGATGAGTCCGCGGTGGCGAGTCCCCGAGCGTGTTGAGTACGCGAGGGAGAGTCCGCGGTGGCGAGCTGACGAGGGCGAGCCGCGGTCGTGGAACCATGCGCACACGGAGCATGCCTAGGAGTAGTCCCCGAGGCTCAAGTTGGCTTGTAGAGGCGACTTGAGGCTCTTTAGAGATGCATATTCTGAAAATAGTAGTGGTTGTTGCCGAGCATGGCGAGTGGTGAGGTCGAGCGACCGGCGAGAGATGCTGTCTATAGCGTGCCGAGTGGCGAGGTCAAGTCCTACGGGCGCCGAGTCCCCGAAAGGTGCGGGGTCTGGTCGGCGACGGCGAAGCGCCGAGTCCCAGCGAGGGGCAAGGTCGAGCGACCAGCGAGCGTTGAGCCCCGAGCACGGAGAGTGACGAGTCCCCGAGCGCGACGAGCGGCGAGGTAGAGCAACCGGAGAGCGCCAAGTCCACGAGCGCGGCGAGTGGCGAGGTCGAGCGACCAGCGTGCGCCGAGCCCCTGAGCGCGGCGAGTGGCGAGGTTGAGCGACCGGCGAGCGCCGAGTCCCCGAGCGTGGCGAGTGGCGAGGTCGAGCGACCGGCGAGCGCCGAGCCCCCGAGCGCGGCGAGTGGCGAGGTCGAGCGACCGGCGAGCGCCGAGTCACCGAGCGCGGCGAGTGGCGAGGTCGAGCAACCGGCGAGCGCCGAGCCCCCGAGCGCGGTGAATGACGAGGTCGAGCGACCGGCGAGCGCCGAGTCCCCGAGTGCGGCGAGTGGCGAGAAAGACACCGTTTTGCTGAGAAGGAGGAAAAAGTACGAATGCAATAAGGTGTATTTATGAAATATATTGAACATTTGTAAGACATGGAAATTGTAGATGTTGAAGAAAATACACTTTTGTTATATGGATCGATGTGCAGTATGTAAGGTTTATACGTGTCTTTTCATGAGTAGGCAGACCTCCAGCATCAAACGCTTGCCGGGTAACAGGGACGCGATGCCAAACTGTTGAACCCGGAGACAAGGTCGGTCTTTTGGTACCCAACCTCACTACTTCGACGGACGCGAATAAATAGCAGACAAAACTGAAACCGATCCCAAGTATGATTTTGGTCCCTGAAAGGGTCATATGCGACTGCATGGTCGGCTTTGGAGAATGAATGAAAATGCATATATGTTTTAGACTCACACTATGTACGAGCGTAGAAAAAACTTAGCTGTATTAGCATGAAAATTTCGTGACGGCGAGTCCGCGACAGGCGAGTCCCTAGACATGGCGAGTCCGGGGCGGGCAAGTCGCCAAACGTGGCGATTCTGCGATGGCGAATCCACAATGGCTTGGATTAATTAATCTGCACAGTGCTCGCCGAGTCCGAGGGCAGCCTGAGGATGAACTGGCGGCCAAGATGGGCCACGATCTCCTGACGCCGACGGTCCTTCGCTTTGTCTCCATGAACAATTCACGTTGCAGCGCATGTATTCCAAAAGATTGTGTAGAGGGTTAGATGTCTCCATGAACAATTCACGTTGCAGCACATGTATTCCAAAAGATTGTGTAGAGGGTTAGATTTAAATATAATACTAATTCATTCATACGATAACAATTACAAGATAGAAATTGAATTGAGTAGAAATCTTATGGATCATGGACGCATGCGATCAAGCGTGCATGTGTCAGGGGACAATACCATGTGATTTTCATAACGGGTTTCGACTCAATTCACTATCGAAGCCTTGGGTGAGCACCGCAACCATGCACGTGTGGGCCAGCAGGTGCCGTGCTGGCCGCGTGCATCGATCAATAGATTGCATACTAATCTGTTCGCACGAGCGCCGCCGAGATCAATGATTTCTGCATGCATAGATTGATTCTTCCAATGATGTGTATCAGTCGTGAATTAGGTAAAACAATCAATCGAATAAATAATCAACTAGAAGGAGAAGATATTAGATCAAGTAGAAACAGATCAGACGTATAGTCCTGATCCGTTCCCGAGTGTAGGAACAAGTTTAGCTGAAGCAATCTCCCGCTTGAGTCATCGATCGGCAAAAAGGACATGCACACGCCTGGAATTTTCAGAGTGGGCCGCGTGGGGCGGCAACCGGATCTAGTCGACCGGCCTTTTTCAGACTGCGCGCCAGATGCAATCTAGCCACCGGCGATGGCGAGGGATCCTGCCCGGATCATCACCCTCCATGCACCGCTCTCCCCACGGTCCGCGCCAACTGTCGTGGTATTGCACGGCAGATGCTACTGGGGGTAGCTTACGTAGAGGGAGCAAGGCGACGTAGGAGAATCCGGGAGCGAGATTGGCACACGATGTACCCAGGTTCACGTCCCCTCGGTGGAGGATCGCTACGTCCTGCTGTCAATCCAGTATATGATCATAGATTGGTTTACATGGGAGCCGCCGTAGGCGGAGGGAGAGGCTAGATCTAATGAGATGTGGGAGAGCCTCTAATATGACATACCCCGTGGGGGTGCCCCTGGTGGCTTTATATATGCAGTCAGTTAGGGTTTACAAGTATGTTGGTGGGCTTTGTATACGAGTCGCCGTCTTGGGCCTCCAGTCGGCGCCAGTCGCCTAGGTGCAACATGCGCCAGTCGCCGTATTGGGTGAGTTGACCCGCTCAGGGCTAGGTTCCAGTCGGCTCGATCCAGCTGGCGAATCCGTTTCGTGGGTATATACCCCGATTGGTATTCCCCCATCACGTCGGGTGGACCTGCACCTTCTTTGTGTTGACGGTGGAGTCGAAAGACATGTTAGGTGCGTTCTGTCTTACAACTGGGGGTGCCCCGTTGTCTGTCACCTCTCGGAGCCTTATGAGATCCTCCTGCTTGCCGAATGACTCGGAGATTCTGTTGAAGTCCCTGTCGCAGTGGTCCGATCGGGTGAAGCTCCCGTGGACCGTGATTACGCCCTTAGGTCCTGGCATCTTGAGTAGCAGGTACGCGTAGTGTGGTACTTCCAGGAATCCTGCGAATGCCACACGCCAGAGGATGTCATGGTATTGTGATGGCCAGTCCACCACTTCAAACTCGAGTCGCTCGCACCGAAAGTTGTCGGGCTTGCCGAAGATGATGTCGAGCCATATCTTTCCCAGGGGGAATATGCCCTTCCCTGGGACGATGTCGTGGAACGTTGTATCGGATTGTTCCAAGCTGCACAGCGGGATCCGCATTGCTGCTAAGGTGCTGGCGAACATCAGATTGATGTCGCTGCCGTCGTCCATGAAGACGCGGCTCATGTCGAAACCTCCGATCTGCGCTTCGAGCACCAAGGCAGCATGACCTAGGCGAGGAACCTGGCAGGGGTGATCCGAACGGCTGAACGTGATGCAAGACTCCGATCCGCTGAGGTACTCAGGGATGGAGGGTGGAGCTGTCACAGCCAGATTGATCTGACGGGTGATTTTCTTTTGCACCCTATTCGTTGGATGCCCCTTTTGGATCATCAATGATCCTTTTGGGACGGGGTACCCATTTCTGCCATTGTTCTGCGCAGGTGCGATTGGATGATTCAAAGGTCCCACGGGTGGTGGTGGAGGAGCTCCGTGGGCGATGTCGCCTGGTGCGGGCGCGTTCCCGTACCCGGGGTTCGGGGCTTCTTGCCTCATCTGGGACATGCTCTCGCTGAGTTTCTGGAACTCGCGGCAATCCTTGAGCATGTGGCTTGCCTTCTTTTTACCATCTTGCTTGTCGATGTAGAAGTGGATGGTGCATGGACCCGACAGTTTGTCGTATGCTGAGGGTCCATCATCGCGGCCGCGACGTTGCCATGACTGTGATGGGCGTCCTCCGTTGCGAAAGTTGTTTCCACGCTATCCGCCGCTGCTGCGGTTGCCATTGCTGCGACGGTCGGCGTAGCCAGCCGCGACCATGTCGGGTCCATCGCGATCGTCGTAGATGCGCGATCTTCTCTTGCTACGGCGTTCACGCTGACGACCGTAGTCATCTTCCTCCTTCGAGTGTGCTCGGTGGACGGAGTCCTTGCCGTCTGCCCACCTGTTGGCGATGTCCATGAGGTGGTCAAGTGTCTTGGGCTTGACGCGCCTAAGTTCTTCCTTGAAGTCCTAGCGCTTGACGCCATCCTTGAAGGCGTCGATCGCTCTCTCCTCAGAGATGTGCGCCACAGAGTTCTTGGTGTTGGACCAGCGTAATATGTACGAGCGAATGGATTTGTTCGTTCGTTGGGTGCAGGTTCGTGGCTCCTCGATCGAGGCTGGCCTCTTGCTGGTGCCTTTGAAGTTTCGGATGAAACTGTATGCCAGTTCCTCCCAGCTTCGGATGGATCCCGAGGATAGGCTGCTAAGACAGATCCGGGCTGTGCCTGTTAGCTGCAGTTGAAGGCATTGCAGGACGGTGTCTTTGTTTCCACCGTGTAGCTTGACGGACGACAGGTGGTCGCTGAGCCACGCCTTGGGGTCCTGTGTACCTTCAAACTTCAGAATGTCCAAAGGAAGCTTGAAGTTCCATGGCATCCGTGTCCGCCAGACGGATCTGCTAAAGCATCAAGCTCCCCAGAGTTCTCCTTCGTTGTCGTCCTCCACGGATTCAGACGAGCATACGCGCTTGGCGTGCGCTTTGTCAATTTTGCGTTGGGTGAGCTCGCTTTGAGCGTCATAATCGCGACTGCGACGTTGCGAGATCTTGTGCCTTCGAGGTAGGTCGTGTTCTTACTCGTCGGATGAAGGCGTGGGGCTGCGATTGAACCTGACCGCAGCCTTCTTTTTTGGCTTTGCAGGAGCTTCTCCGTGGAGAGCAGCTCCAATGAGTCCGAGTCCGGCTAATGCGGATTTGTGCATGGCCCTTTTCGGGTCCCCCACCGAAGGTGGATGGGACGCGAGGTATGTGGTGGCTGCCATGATTGCAGCTTGCGGCATCTTCGGGATGACGTTGCCGTCAGCATCCATCTCCATGAAAGACGTGGTGAGGGTTCGAGTCACCTCGCGACGTGCCTTGGGGTCCATGTTCTCCGTGCGAGAACGGTGCTTGTTGCCATGGTTGCCATGCGAGCTGGAGCCGCCCATGGCGGAGAGCGCAGCTTGCCACGCACTGGACTTCGAGGCCGCTTGCTTGCGCTTGTCAAGCACTTCTTGCATCTTCACCTGCTTCTTGTGCTCTTCGACTAGGAGCAGGTGGTACGCCATCAGTAGGTCCCGTGAGGCACCTACAGGCAGGATCTTGTTGCCTGCCACGGCTTCGCGTGCTTGAGCCCATCCTTCCTCGCTAAGGTGGATGATCCGATTGGGATCAGTGTCCTCCTCGTTGGGCGGGGGGACTGGTTTCTCCTGTTCTCGCCGTTTCTACCCTGCGGGTTGGGTGGAGGGTTATGCTCCTGATCCACGTCGCTCTGGATAACTGCGGTGCATTGGTAGCGCTCGTAGATTGGATCGCTGCTGCCGCAACTTTCGGATCCGAAACCGTAGGTCCCTTCCTCCGATGGTGGATCGCACAGATCTGAGTTGCAGCTGCTGCTGTCATAGGACTCATCTATCGATGGCGATGTGCGTAGCACGGGGTGTGGAGCCCATGAAGCGGGCCTGATCGATGGCAGGGGCACCCGCTCTGGGAGATGAAGAGTGCTGGTCTGCCCCACCTGGAAGCAGAAGCTCCCGAACAGGATCTCGAGCCCGTTGCCAACGGGCTCGAAGTCCTTCAGGGTGGCTGGCGAGTGGGTGGTGAAGTTGAAAGCGCCGAAGAGGAGATGACTCTCCGTCGCCGCAGAGTTGTAGATCGCTTTGGTTGGGACCATCACGATCGCACAATCAGCATCCCCAGTTCCCACAGACGGCGCCAATTGACGAGGTTTAATCTTGTCAATGCCCATTGTTATGATCTTGGGTTTTGGAGAAGATGGGGATGCTGGAGATCGCGGAACAGTTAGCAAACAGGCAACACGGGGACACGAGATTTACCCAGGTTCAGGCCCCCGGAGGGAAAACCCTACTCCTGCTTGTCTGCTCTTGATTACGGCGGAACCAAAAAGTACAGGGGTGCGCAGATGCAATCTGGCGTGGAGGTGTGTATGCGATGGTATGAAGTGCCCTCCTCGTCGTGCCCTCCTAGCCCTTATATAGAAGTAGGCAGGTCCTAGGCATAGACCGAGTCGGTTACAGGTTTTAGGGTTTGCCCCTTTGAATATTCTATCTAATCTAGTTTTTCTCTCCAAGGATCCGAAGACGTCATGGGCTTGGGCCACCCAAAAGTCTTCATGGGCTGTGTATATGCTTGTGGGCCTTCCTTGTGGGTCTTCATGGGCCATGTCACTAGGTACACTAGGGAAGATTTTATTGCTAATAAACATGGTAAAGAGAGAGAACCTTGGGTGCAGAAACCTATGCCTTTTCCAGGTAAGAAACACAAGTCAAAGGAGGAAGAACACTACAACAAGTTTTGTGAGTGGATGAAACCTTTATTTTTGCAAATTCCTTTGATTGATGCTATTAAGTTGCCTCCTTATTCAAAGTATATGAAGGATATTGTCTCTAATAAAAGGAAGATTCCTAATGAGGAGATTTCCACTTTGCTTGCTAATTACTCCTTCAATGGTAAGGTTCCAAAGAAACTTGGTGATCCAGGTATACCAACTATTCCTTGCTCTATTAAGAATAATTATGTTAGAACTGCTTTATGTGATTTGGGAGCTGGAGTTAGTGTTATGCCTTTTTCTCTCTATAAGAGACTCCAGCTAGAAAAGTTGATACCGACTGATATATCTTTGCAAATGGATGATAAGTCAACTACTGTTCCTGTTGGTATATGTGAGGATGTTCCTGTTCAAGTAGCTCATAATTGCATGGTTTTAACTGATTTTGTTGTGCTTGAAATGCCTGAAGATGATAATATGTCTATTATTCTTGGGAGACCTTTTCTTAATACTGCAGGTGCTGTCATCAATTGTAATCAAGGAAAAGTAACATTCAATATTAATGACAAAGAGCATACTGTCTATTTCCCCAAGAAGGTTGCTAGCCTGAATTCCATTGAAAATATAGAGAGCATCAAGGTTGGAGAAATATATTGTCCCATTCCACAAGAAAAATTTGAAACCATTATGATTGGGACCATTGCTATCAAGTATGAGGTAACATAATCACTTGGTGGAATGCAAGGTTTTGCTTCATATAAGATTGTTTTGGTAACAAGACTTGATCAACCTTATTAACAAAAGGGTTTTAATGAACAAAATAATGTTTTTACTGTGGTTATTCTTGCTTTCTTTTACTTTTCTCCTTCCTAGTCTTTGCTTTAGTTTTAGTTTTGTTAGTTGTTTGTTTGTTTGAGTTTCTTAGAGCTCCTATAGTTTGGATTTTGGTTTGCTTTTGCTTCTTCTGAAAAAACTGTTTCTGCGAGAAAATCAATTTTCATACCCTGAAAATTGTCCAAAAATAAAGTTTCCCGAAAAATCCCAGAAAATTCAAAATAAATTTTTCCTCGAAAAAAGGGGCAGAAAGGCACCTGAAGTGACCCAGGGGGCCACCCCAGGCCACCACACCCATGGTAGGCGCGGCCTACCAGGGGGTGGGGCCTAGGAGGGGTCTGGCCCAACTGGGCCCCTTCAGGTTGCCTCCTCAAAACCACCTTCTTTCTCTCTCCCGAAAAACACCGGAAAACTTGCTCAAGCTCGAGTTCTTGCTGTTCTTGCTCGCAATTTTCGATCTCCTTGTTCATCCCATCCCAAGTGCTGATTTTTGGAGGGATTGCTCCTGGGTATGTGCCTCCTCCACTTGTCCAATTAGATTTGTGATTGATAGATTGTATCTTGAGTATTTTGCTGCTATAGGTGTCAGGTTGTTTGAGCTTGAATGCTTGTTCTATGCTTAGAAACTTTATTTTGATGCATGTGTAGTCCTATAACAAGTTCCTATAGTGGTTTATCATCATTTATCAACTTAGAAATCACTTGGTTTGATATTTGTTTAAAATTTCAGAAAAGGGAAGTCATGGACCACCACACATTTGGTGATATATTTGAGAGTGATGCACCTAGAAGGGCAAGGCTTCCAAGGTAATCTACCAGTACTAGACCCTCATACAATGAGGATCTCATCACTCCGCAATTTGGTGACGAGGGAGATGAAGTGGATGCGCACCCCTCCACCTTTCCTTGCCAAACTTTCTTGCGAGCTGCTGGGATTCTTAATGATTTCATGACTTTGGTTCAGAGGGTTGGACTAATGAGTTACATGCAGGATGAGAGCGCACAATATGCTTTTCTTACTAAAACATTTGTGGAGAGTTTCTCCTTTACTAATAGTGTGTTCAAGCCTGATGTGTCTTTCGAAATTTATGGCAGGGCTCATTATATGACTTTGAAGCAATTTTGCAAGGTCCTAGGACTAGGTACAACTGGGTCATCAAAGAAGATAACAGGTCTACCTGCTGATTTGTTGGAGCTTTACCGAGGAATAACCAGTGATGATGACCGTAGAGCTCAACGAGGGAAGATAAAGAACATTCAACTTCCAGCCATCAGGTATTTTGCCTACTATCTTGCCACCAGTGTTCTTGGTAGGGAGAACACTAGTAATATTTCCAACTATCATTTGGCCTTCTTAGCTGTTGCGCTCAACAATGAGGATAAGTATAATCTTGGTTCTCTCATTGCTCGTTGTTTAGCTGCTAAGGGACCCATTTATGGGGGAATTATTGCTACTCGTATTGCTGCTGCCTTGAACATTGTTGTTGATCCACATGATACAGTTTTGGCTCCTCAGAGGCTTGATCTTGCTGCCATGAAGGCACACCACTTTTTCACCACAGGCTCTACCCTTGAGAACTTGGTTTATAGAATGATGTTTACTGACGGGGAAGAGAGAGAGAGATCCCTCTATCCGAAACCACTTTGCTCAGTATTTCTCAGGGACCTTTGTCACGCTCGAAGGTGGAGATGGATGACAAGTTGCGCTCTCTTAACTTCCACGGGCATTATCAGGAGGAAGCACCATCATACGACCCCTCTATGTATTACACGGGGGAGGCCTCGAGCTCATACCAGGACGTGGGAGCTTCCTCGACATACTACGGAGGTTCATCCTCTTGGACACCATGGGATTGAGCCCCACTTAGGCCAAAAGCCTAAACTTGGGGGGAGGTATACCGACGTCTCACTCATATATATATCATGTTCGGTCGGTTCTTTGTATATCCATTGTTTCACTTTCTTTTTGGTTCTTGTTGCTTCTTTCTCAAAAACACAAAAATACCAAAAATATTTTTGTTATTTCTCTTGGTTTGTTTCTTTGTTTTTTTGTTTTGGTTTGCCTTAAAATAAAAATCCAAAAGGATTTTGCTTTGTTTGTTTCTTTTGCTTTGTTTGCCTCTTGTTTGGTTTTTCTTTGTTTGCTTGTTTTTAAAAAAATGGAAAACACCAAAAATATTTGTTGTTCTTCTTTGGTTTTGTGAATTCTTTGCAGGGTTCAGCCGTTCTCAGTGGATTTTGGTTTCATGTTATCATTCAAGGCACACAAGTGAAGAGCAATAATGAAGATTAAGACAACTCGAGGAGTGGGAAGAGGTTGGTAACAAACTCTATTTGTTTCATTTTTGTACATATACTCATCATTGTGAGCATGCTTAGCCTGTTTGTGTAAGGTGTATGTCATTATGGATGCTTAGTAGTTCTTGCTTGTCTATGATTAGCTCCAACTTGCTAATAGTTTGTAGCATGTCACATGAATGTTTGCTTGCATTGTTTTATTCATACTTTGGTATGATATTGTGGTATCCTCCTCTGACTGTTCATGTGAATCGACATGGCACATGCTCACGCATGCATATGACTAATAAATAGTCAGTAAGCCTCGATGATTTATTTTGCCTTAGAGTTCTTGTAACACTTTCATGCCATAATTAGTCATGTTTTGTTGCAAGCATGATTATGACAGCTATTGCTCTCTCGTTTGTCGCTCCCTCTCTATTGCTAGCCTTCACTTGCACTGAGTATGTGCTCTACCTATGTTTCCAACTCCCCAAAACCAATATTGCCAGCTATGTCCACCATACCTACCTATTAGCATCATTTTCTATTTCAGTGCATATTCTATATGCCGTGTTTTCTTCCAAGATAAAATGTTTGTCTATTTTGAGAAAGTTAGCTAGTAAAGCTCTCACAAACTTGATGACACACTTTATTCTGTGCACTTAATGTTGGAGATATGCCCTAGAGGCAATAATAAATATAGTTATTATTATATCTTTGTGTTTATGATAAATGTTTACTTTCATGCTATAATAGTATTAACAAGGAAACATTAATACTTGTGTGATTTGTAAACTTAATTTGAAGTCCCTAGTAAAGCCTCTGTATAATAATAGCTTGTTGGTTAATAGATGATTGTGGTTTCCCTATCATGAACATTGAGATGTTATTAACAACAAGATCATATCATTAGGAGAATGATATGGTGGACATACTCCTATAGATAAGCGTAGCATAAAGATCAAGTCATTTTAATAGTTCAATTGCTATATGCTTTCTGATACATGGTTATCTAATTCCTTCGACCATGAGATCATGCATATCACCTTTACCGGATGGATGCTTTGATAACATCAAACACCACACCGTAACTGGGTGGCTATAAAGGTGGCATTGAGTGTTCAGAAAGTATTGGTTGAAACACATGGATCAAGAGTGGGATTTGTCCATCCATATGACGGATAGATATACTCTGGGCCCTCTCGATGAAATGTCATCCAATTAGCTTGCAAGCATGTGACTGGCTCACAAGGAATCACATATCACGGGAACGAGAAAAGAGTACTTATCGATGTGAGGTTGAACTAGGTATGCAGAGATACCGATGATCATAACCTCGGATAAGTAAACTATCGTGAGACAAAGGGAAATTGATATCGTATGTAAGTGGTTCATTCGATAAAGTAATCGTAGAAATATGTAGCCATATGAATTTCCAGATTCCTCTATTGGTTATTGTTGAGAAGTGTCTCGATCATGTCCGCATAATTCACGAACCGTAGGGAGACACACTTAAGGATTCGACGTTGTTTGAGTAGTTATGGAATGATGAGAAAGAGTCCGAATGTTGTTCGGAGTCTCGAATGGGATTCGGGATATCACGAGGAGATCCGGATTGGTCCGGAGAATAAGATTCATATAAGGAAAGTCCCGTTTCGGAGTTGGGGAATGGTTAGGTGTTTTCATCGAATGTTCTAGAATGTTCGGAATGTCCCACTCGGAAGGGGAAGGTACATGAATGTGTCATTATAAGTTGGAATGATTGCATCATGTACTAGGTGTCATTGCTGTCCAAAATAAAGGGTTTATTTAAATCCTAAATTGAAAAGTCAAACTGCTAGTTTGAATGTCTAACGGCAAGTTTTTGGATAGAGGAGAAGAAGTGGAAACCGAGTTGGGGAGGGAGTCCTCCTCCCCAAGCTGGCGCACCACCCAATCAGAGTTGGGGAGGGACTCCACTCCCTCCCTTGGCCGCCCCTCCACCTATAAAGGGAGGCGGGCTGCCCCTCCTAGCACACAAGTCCCTCTCCTCAAAACCTAAACCCTAGCCACAGCCTAGGGATTTCTCCCAAGCCGTCAAGTTAGAGCTTCTAATTGCCCTAGCCTCCGGTTTAGAGCCTTCTAATTGGTGTGTCTAAACCCTAGATCACCAAAGCTCTCTCATACTCCACCATACTCGCTCCGGCTTAAGCGAAGCCTGAGATCTCCCTCTACTTAGGTACCACGCCGTTGTCTGGAATTGCGAGAGAGTGCTACAACCTCCGATGCCTGCTGGAACAAGGGAGAGGAAGGTCTTCGCCGAAAACGAACGTGTGACCGATTGGGAGCGCTTGCGAGCAGCGCGGAAGGATCGTCTGCGATCTTGAGATCGGAAAGAGTACGACTACATCACCCACGAGAATCTGCTCTCGTTAAACACTTTGGAATCTTCGAGGGTGAGTTATTCCATCGACTCGTTGCTACAATCTAGTAGATAGATCTTGGCTTGTTTGTTTTTATGCGGTAGAAAATTTTTGTTTTCCATGCTACGAAACCCTACAGTGGTATCAGAGCCGTGTCTATATGTAGATTTGTTGCACGAGTAGAACACAATGGTCACTGTGGGCATTGATGCTTTTATTGTCGATTGCTTCTTGTGTACTTTGCATCTTGCGGGATGTTGGGATGAAGCGGCCCGGGCTAACCTTACATGACATCGTTCATGAGACTTGCTCCACGCTTGACATGCAACTCGTATTGCATAAGTGGCTTTGCGGGTGCCTGTTTCTCCTAGCATAGTGGAGATCCAATTTACAACGGGTGATTAACAATACTAGTATCAATGTTGTGGTTCTTGTTCGTAAGTTAGAACGACACTTATTGAAAGCCCCAAACCACGTAAAATATGCAAAGAAAGTAGAGGCGTCTAACTTTGTTTTGCAGGGGTGTGCAGTGATGTGATATGGCCATGATTGTGATTATATTTGATGTATGCAATGATCCTTATTGTAAGTTGGCAACGGCGGGAAACCATATGGTTGTCTTTAATTTATGTTAAGACCCGCGTGTCTATTCAAAGTAGTTGTAATAGTTGAAGCTGGTGGACGACAACCATGGAGAAGCGTCATTGACCTTGATGCAATGCCGGTGATGATGGAGATCATGTTCGTGCTTGAAGATGGAGATCGGAAGCACAAAGAAGAAAGGCCATATCATATCACATATTATGAATTGCATGTGATGTTAATCCTTTATGCATCTTGTATTGCTTAGTAGACGACGGTAGCATTATAAGATGATCCCTCATGCACATAAATTTCAAGTTCTAAAGTGTTCACCCTTAGTATGCACCGTTGCTAAAGCTTGTTGTTTCGAAGCACCACGTGATGATCGGGTGTGTTAGATTCCGCAAGTGTATACAACGTAAGCAAGCCAGATTTGCTTATGCGGTCGCTAAGGTTTGATCTTGACGAGCCTAGCATGTACAGACATGGTCTCAGGAACACGAATCACCGAAAGGTAAAGCATGAATCATATAGTAGATATGATGAACATGTCGATTGTTCGCCATTGAAACTATATCAACTCTCGTGATGATCGGTTTTGATATGGTGGATTTGGTTCGTGTGATCACTAAAACAATGTGAGGGATGTTGTTTTGGTGGGAGTTCACCTAGATTAAACTTTATTATTAATTTGAACTCAATTTGTCATAAACTTAGTCTAAACTATTGCAAATATGTTGTAGATCAATGGCAGCCCCTACCATCAATTTTAATGCGTTCCTAGAGAAAGAAAAGTTGAAAAACAATGGAAGCAACTTCGTGGATTGGTTCCGCAATTTGAGGATTGTCCTCACAGCTGGTAATTTGACCTATGTGCTGGATGCACATTGGGTGACCCACTGCGGTGATGCTACCGATGAAGTAAAGAATGTTTACCTTGCTCGGAAGAATCAGTACTCCATAGTTCAGTGTGCTATCTTGTATGGTTTAGAATCGGAGCTTCATAAAAGGTTTGAGAATTCAGACCCACATGATATTTTCCGTGATCTCAAATTGATCTTTGAGACTCACGCGGCGATTGAGAGTTATGAGGCTTCTGAAAAGTTCTTTAACTGCAAGATGGAAGAGGGCCTCCGTCGGTGAGCATGTGCTTAAGATGTGCAGACGCGAACAAACTTCAAAGCTTGGGTATAGTGATTCCTAATGCTTTGGGGATTTACCGTGTCCTCCAATCACTACCACCAAGTTACAAGAACTTTGTGATGAACTACAACATGCAGAACATGAACAAGCAGTTGCTAGAACTGTTTGCTATGTTAAAATCTGCAGAAGTGGAGATCAAGAAAGAGCACCAAGTGTTGTTGGTCAATAAGACCACCAAATTCAAGAAAGGCAAGTCTAAGCAGAAGGGACACTTCAAGAAGGGTGGCAAGAAAGTTGCCACACCGACGAAGAAGACCAAGGCTGGACCCAAGCACGATCTTGAGTGCTTTCTTGCAAGGAGAAGGTCCTTTGGGCGGAATTGCCCAAAGTACTTGGCGGATTTGAAGAACGGCAACATCAAGAAGAAAGGTATATCGATATACATGTTATTGATGTGTATCTCACTAGTATTAAGTAGTGCACGGTATTTGATCTTGGTTCGGTTGCTCATATTTGTAACTCGAAGCAGAGGCTGCAGAATAAGCGAAGCTAGTGAAGAACGAGGTGACGATGCGGCGTGGGAAACAAATCAAAGGTTGATATGATCGCGGTCGGCACGCTACCCCTTCATCTACCATCGGGATTAGTTTTATACATAAATAATTGTTATTTGGTGCCTGCGTTGAGCATGAACATTATATCGGGATCTTGTTTATTGCGAGACGGTTACTTGTTTAAATCCGAGAATAATGGTTGTTCGATTTATATGAGTAATATGTTTTATGCACATGCACCTTTGATAGATGGTCTATTCTTGTTGAATCTCGATGGTGGAAATACACATATTAATAACATTGAAGCTAAACGTTTGAAATCAGCGATAACTTCGACCTATATGTAGCCTTTGTCGTCTTGGTCACATTGGGTGAAGCGTATGAAGAAACTCCATTCGATGGACTTCTTGAATCACTTGATTTTGAATCACTTGAAAGATCTGAAGCATGTCGATGGGAAAAATGACTAAGACTCCATTTTCTGGTATGATGGAGCGAGCTACGGACTTATTGGAAATCATACATACCGATATGTGTGGTCCAATGAGTGTAGCATCGCACGGTGGTTATCGTTATGTTCTTACCTTCACGGATGACTTGAGTAGATATGGGTATATCTATTTCATGAAACATAAATCCGAAACTTTCGAGAAGTTTAAGGAATTTCAAAGTGAGGTAGAGAATCAACGTAACAAGAAGATTAAATTTCTATGTTCTGATCGTGGAGGTGAATATCTAAGTTACGAGTTTGGCGAGCATTTGAAGAAATGCGGAATACTTTCACAATTGACACCGCCGGGAACACAACAGCGTAATGGTGTGTCTGAACGTCGTAATCGAACTCTCTTAGATATGGTTCGTTCTATGATGTCACTTATAGATTTACCGCTATCATTTTGGGGTTATGCATTAGAAACAGCCGCATTCACTTTAAATAGGGCACTGTCTAAATCCGTTAAAACGACACCGTATGAATTATGGTTTGGGAAGAAACCTAAATTGTCGTTCCTTAAAGTTTGGGGATGCGAAGCCTATGTAAAGAAGTTACAGCCGGACAAGCTTGAACCCAAAGCGGAAAAATGCGTCTTCATAGGATACCCGAAGGAAACTATTGGGTATACTTTCTATCATAGATCCGAAGGCAAAATCTTCGTTGCCAAGAATGGATCCTTTCTAGAGAAGGTATTTCTCTCGAAAGAGGTGACTGGAAGGAAAGTAGAACTCGACGAGGTTGTCGAACCTTCTCTCGAAATTGCGAGTAGCGCAGCGCCGGAAGAAGTTCCTGTGGTGCCTGCACCAATTAGAGAGGAAGCTAATGATGATGATCATGAAACTTCGGTCGAAGTTGCTACAGAGCCTCGCAGGTCAACGAGAACTCGTACCACTCCAGATTGGTATGATCCCGTTATGAGTGTCATGTTGGTGGACAACACCGATGACCCTGAGACATATGAGGAAGCAATGATGAGCCTAGATTCCAATAAATGGCAGGAAGCCATGAAATCCGAGATTGGATCCATGTACAAAAACCAAGTATGGACTTTGGTGGACTTACCGGATGGCCGGAAGGCTGTCGAGAACAAATGGATCTTCAAGAAGAAAACAGATGCTGATGGTAATGTTACTGTCTATAAAGCTCGACTTGTCGCAAAAGGGTTTTGACAAATTCAAGGAGTTGACTACGATGAGACTTTCTCACCAGTAGCGAAGCTAAAGTCTGTGAGGATTATGTTAGCAATCGCTGCATATTACGATTATGAGATATGGCAGATGGATGTCAAAACAGCATTCCTCAATGGTGACATTGATGAAGAGTTGTATATGATGCAACCCAAAGGTTTTGTCGATCCTAAAGATGCTAACAAGGTATGCAAACTTCAACGGTCCATCTATGGATTGAAGCAAGCATCCCGAAGTTGGAATCAACGTTTTGATAAGGTAATCAAAAGTTTTGGTTTTATACAAACTTATGGAGAAGCTTGTATTTACAAGAAAGTGAGTGGGAGCTCTGTAGCATTCTTAATACTATATGTGGATGACATATTGTTGATTGGGAATGATGTAGACCTTCTTAATAGTGTCAAAGAATATTTGAATAATAGTTTTCAATGAAGGATCTTGAAGCAGCTTACATATTAGGCATAAAGATTTATAGAGATAGATCAAAACGCCAAATATCATTGTCACAAAGTACATATTTGGACAAAGTTCTAAAGAGGTTTGGAATGGAAGATAGCAAGAAAGGGTTCTTGCCCATGTTGCCCAATACGACCTTGAGTAAAACTCAAAGTCCGACATCGGCCGAAGATAGAGAAAGGATGAGTAAGACTCCCTATGCCTCAGCCATAGGATCTCTAATGTATGCCATGCTATGTACTAGACCCGACATTGCATATGCTGTTAGTTTGACTAGCAGATATCAAAGTGATCCAGGAGTGGATCATTGGACAGCGGTCAAAAACATCCTTAAGTACTTGAGAAGAACTAAGGATATGGTTCTTTCTTATGGAGGTGATGAACAGCTCGTTGTTAATGGTTACACCGACGCTAGTTGGAACACCGATCCGGATGATTCTAAATCACAATCTGGATACGTATTTATTTTGAATGGTGCAGCAGTTAGCTGGAGGAGTGCAAAGCAAAGCGTTGTGGCGAGATCTTCAACTGAATCGGAATACATGGCTGCTTCGGAGGCTTCACAAGAAGCAATATGGATGAAAGAGTTCATTCTGAGTGTGGTTCCTAGTGCTGGACCCAATGTCTATCTACTGTGATAACATGGGCGCCATAGCCAATGCGCAAGAACCAAGGTCACACAAGAAGCTGAAGCACATCAAGCTACGTTTTCACGCTATTCGAGAACATATCCAAGATGGGGATATAAAGATTTGCAAAGTACACACAGATCTGAATGTGGCGGATCCGTTGACTAAACCTCTCCCGAGGGCAAAACATGACCAGCACCAAACTGCCATGGGTGTTCGGTATATTACCATGTAATCTAGATTAGATGACTCTAGTGCAAGTGGGAGACTGTTGGAGATATGCCCTAGAGGCAATAATAAATATAGTTATTATTATATCTTTGTGTTTATGATAAATGTTCACATTCATGCTATAATAGTATTAACAAGGAAACATTAATACTTGTGTGATTTTTAAACTTAATTTGAAGTCCCTAGTAAAGCCTCTGTATAATACTAGCTTGTTGGTTAATAGATGATTGTGGTTTCCCTATCATGAACATTGAGATGTTATTAACAACAAGATCATATCATTAGGAGAATGATATGGTGGACATACTCCTATAGATAAGCGTAGCATAAAGATCAAGTCATTTTAATAGTTCAATTGCTATATGCTTTCTGATACATGGTTATCTAATTCCTTCGACCATGAGATCATGCATATCAACTTTACCGGATGGATGCTTTGATAACATCAAACACCACACCGTAACTGGGTGGCTATAAAGGTGGCATTGAGTGTTCAGAAAGTATTGGTTGAAACACATGGATCAAGAGTGGGATTTGTCCATCCATATGACGGATAGATATACTCTGGGCCCTCTCGGTGAAATGTCATCCAATTAGCTTGCAAGCATGTGACTGGCTCACAAGGAATCACATATCACGGGAACGAGAAAAGAGTACTTATCAGTAACAAGGTTGAACTAGGTATGCAGAGATACCGACGATCATAACCTCGGATAAGTAAACTATCGTGAGACAAAGGGAAATTGATATCGTATGTAAGTGGTTCATTCGATCGCAAAGTAATCGTAGAAATATGTGGGAGCCATATGAATTTCCAGATTCCTCTATTGGTTATTGTTCGGAGAAGTGTCTCGATCATGTCTGCATAATTCACGAACCGTAGGGAGACACACTTAAGGATTCGACGTTGTTTGAGTAGTTATGGAATGATGAGAAAGAGTCCGAATGTTGTTCGGAGTCTCGAATGGGATTCGGGATATCACGAGGAGATCCGGATTGGTCCGGAGAATAAGATTCATATAAGGAAAGTCCCGTTTCGAAGTTGGGGAATGGTTCCGGTGTTTTCATCGGGAATGTTCTAGAATGTTCCAGAATGTCCGGCACTCCGGAAGGGGGAAGGTTACATGAATGTGTCATTATAAGTTGGAATGATTGCATCATGTACTAGGTGTCATTGCTGTCCAAAATAAAGGGTTTATTTAAATCCTAAATTGAAAAGTCAAACGGCTAGTTTGAAAGTCAAACGGCAAGTTTTTGGAAAGAGGAGAAGAAGTGGAAACCGAGTTGGGGAGGGAGTCCTCCTCCCCAAGCCGGCGCACCACCCAAGCCGAGTTGGGGAGGGACTCCACTCCCTCCCCTTGGCCGCCGGCCCCTCCACCTATAAAGGAAGGGGCAGGGCTGCCCCTCC
Organism: Avena insularis; assembly: GCA_023614405.1. Classification (NCBI taxonomy): domain Eukaryota; kingdom Viridiplantae; phylum Streptophyta; class Magnoliopsida; order Poales; family Poaceae; genus Avena; species Avena insularis. Next base: position 357,117,068 of record CM042693.1, read on the forward strand.
TAGCACACAAGTCCCTCTCCTCAAAACCTAAACCCTAGCCACAGCCTAGGGATTTCTCCCAAGCCATCAAGTTAGAGCTTCTAATTGCCCTAGCCTCCGGTTTAGAGCCTTCTAATTGGTGTGTCTAAACCCTAGATCACCAAAGCTCTCTCATACTCCACCATACTCGCTCCGGCTTAAGGCGAAGCCCTGCGAGATCTCCCTCTACTTAGGTACCGCCGTTGTGCTGCCGGAATCGCGAGGAGAGTGCTACAACCTCCGCTGCCTGCTGGAACAAGGGAGAGGAAAGGTCTTCGTCAAGTACCGAACGTGTGACCGACTGCGGGAGTGCTGCCGGAACGCAGCGCCGGAAGGATCGTCTAGGCGATCTTGAGATCGGAAAGAGTACGACTACATCACCCACGAGAATCTGCTCTCGTTAAACACTTTGGAATCTTCGAGGGTGAGTTATTCCATCGACTCGTTGCTACAATCTAGTAGATATATCTTGGCTTGTTTGTTTGTATGCGGTAGAAAATTTTTGTTTTCCATGCTACGAAACCCTACACTTAATAATTCTGAACCATTGTGACTAGTCCATGAAAGTTATATGCTTGCAAATCATATGCTGGGAGTTAGCAGAATCATGCTGTCACGGGGAACGCTTTCAACACCTTTTAGATATATATATATATCTAGTTGATACTTTTCTATTTTGTTTGTGGATGTCGACAATGTGAAATGAAAGTGGGACTTGTGAGTCCATGGAGTTTGTATTCTATGTTACAGAAACGCTTGGGCCGCTAGCCTAAGCCATGCCTAATCATGGTGGAAACTTGCAGCATCACCATAGTGAGCTATCTATGAAACATCCTCAATAAAAAACTATGCATATGGTAAATAAAAAGATTGCTGAGATGCTCATTGTCTACTTGCCTTGTCATTTTGGTTATGGGAAAGCTCCTATACCATGTGCAAGGGGTACACCGTTGGCGGTTCTCAATGATATGCAAATACTTACAATGATAAGAACTTGCCTGGACTCAAAGTTGAGTAGCATGCGGAGTGGCCCTCGTACTCAAGGGACTTGGGATTTCCAGTTTATGGTCTGTCAAGCATATGATTCAGAGTGGACCTCACTTTCACCTTAACCATATGAAGATGCCTATGATAGGGCAATGAGAGCTCAGAGCTAATGAGTACCTTCCTTTCAGCATTTGGAAGTCTTTCAAACTTTACAAAACCATTTTCACCACCTTGTTGAGTCACCACCTATTCTATGAGCACCTTCTTGAGATCATAGTGGTCATTTTTGTGTTTGTTCCAAAACTTGGTTAATTATGTCATGACTTTGATGCTTGTATCTCTGATATCTTTACTTATTGTCTTCATGTGAACTTCAGAGGTGCCTTGGCATTTATATTGTGCTCTTCAAACAAAGGCAAGCGAGATACCACTCTATCATACCTTATTATGAGCATTGCAATGTTTCTTATGTTTATGTTTCATGTTACTTATTATTATTGAGTTGGTTTCTCTTCATAGCTTGGATTGACTATTGAGTAGACTTAGTTGCATACTCTTTATTATGAATTGTCTAAGAATCTACTCTTGTGCTGAGAATATTTACATCATATGAAGCAATGCGTTCGTGAAAGTTCTTTTATCGCACTCAGTTTTCAACTGAATTACTTGAGGACAAGCAATAAGCTAAGCTTGGGGGAGTTAATACGTCCAAAACGTATCTACTTTCTCGAACACTTTGCTATTGTTTCTCCTCTAAACTTGTGTGATTTAGATGCAATTAACACGGACTGGCGCTGTTTTCAGGAGAATTACTTTGGTGTCTTGTTTTTGTGCAGAAAATCAACTATCAGGAAAAATCCCGGAAAATATGCCAAAAGTTATATTTTACCAGAAGATCCACGGAGCCAGAAGACGAGACGGAGAGGAGGCCTGGGGGCCCACACCCACCGCAGGCGCGGGCCCACCACTGGCCACGCCTGGAGGGGGTGCAGCCACCCCAGGCACCCCTCGGCCTCCCTCTGCGCCTATAAGTTGCCTTTCGACCTAAAAACTGAGGGGGGTTCGATAGTTTTCCAGAAAGAGTTTCGATACGCCGTCGCCACCAGAAACCAAGATTCAGATCTACAAACTCCATGCTGGCACCCTGCCGGGACGGGGAATTTGGAGAGGATCATCGCCATCATCATCACCAACGCATCTCCATCAACCACCGATGTTTCCCTCATCCATGAGTGAGTAATCCCCCGCTGTAGTCTTGGGGATGGTAGGGATTGGATGAGTTCTATCATGTAATCGAATAAGATTGTTAGGGCATAGTGTCTATTATCTCTATTAGTGCTATTTGACTTTGTTGCAACTTGTTGTGCTTAATACTTTTCACTAGGGCCCGAGTGCCACGATCTCAGATCTGAACTTATTATTGAATCATTATGATAGTATTGTTTGTGATCTTATCTGCAAGTTGTGTACACATATCATTGTCCGGATCCAAAGGTCCCAAAATGACAATAATTGGGACAACCGGAGGGGATGGCTATGGTGTGAGGATCACATTTTTTCACGGAGTGTTAATGCTTTGCTCCGGTGCTCTATTAAAAGGAGCACCTTAATTGCCGATGAGTTCCTAGAGACCCATGCCACGGGCTGGCTGGACAGAAGATGTTGTGCAAGTTCTCATTACGAGCACGTATGACTATATTTGGAGCACATGCCTAGGATTATTTAGTACTAGGATGCTTGTTATTATTTATCTGCAATGCCCTAGATCTTGAAGTTACATGTTTAGACTCGTCCATGCAACGCCCGTCCATCCGTCCCTATGCCTACCGCACTCGAATCCTACTGTTACTGTCACTATTGCTATTGCTACTATTTCACTGTTGTTGTTGCTACTACAAACTGTTGCTACTAATAAACTTCTGTGAGCAAGAAATATTTCCAGGTGCAGCTGAATTGACAACTCAGGTGTTAAGGCTTGCAAGCATTCTTTGGCTCCTCTTATGTCGAATCAATAATTGGGTAATACTACCCTCGAAGACTATTGCGATCCCCTACACTTGTGGGTCATCAGTAACCTGAGGACGTCATTCAGAGTCTTCAGTAGTTGCAGGTGTGACAAATTAGTGTACAGATTGTTTCCTGAATTAGTGTCTGATGTATACTGAAATTAGGGATTGTCCGATGACTCGATATTCTTGTTTGAACTAGTGTTGTTTGTTTGTATGAATTGTGTATGAATACTGAAACTAGTTGTTGTGTGTACAAAGTCTGAAACTAGTGTTATGTGTGTGTATGAATTCATATGAACTACAATTTTGAATGATATTAGTTCAGTTTGGTCAACTGATTATACTCTCCATAATGGCAGAGCGACTTGGTGGTGCAGAATGGCAGAATTGGATAAGAGTGAGCCTGAAGTTGGGAAAAACTCAATGCATCTACTTGTGCTATGGATGAACCAAGTAATAACCAGGAAAATGTCGACACAAATATGCAGCAAACTCATGACTTGCTTAAAGCTGCACGACTGAAGAAAAATGAAGTTGAATCCAAAAATCTAAGGAGAAGAAAAACTTGGCTTGATAAGTTGTACAAGGGCAAGCGCAAGGCTAATAAACCTGATGTTTCAACCAAAAAAGGAGCAAAGGTATATGGATGCCATTCATTAATAAACTAACTTGTTAAACTTTCATTGGCAGCAATCCAAGAAAAATGATGATGCACAACCTCAAGTTGAGGTTGAGTATGATGGCCGCAAGAAACAAGCCAATGTGGCGAGTGAAATGTACAATGGCATTAAGAGTTTTACCCAGCTCCTCACAGCTCCTGCTACGTATGAGGGTGATAATTTTTATGATGGAAACTTGTTCTAGTGTCTAGATGTTAGTTATGGTACTTTGGGAGTTATTTTGGTGTTTTGGATATATTTTGGGGCTAACTATAGTCTTGGGGGCCTAAGTGTACAAGTGGTGATGCCTAAATATATTTTGTGGTTCTAATTGTAGCCTTTTGTTCAGTAGCACTTGTTGATACAAAACCTTAATAATATGCAATCGAGTTGCGATGTTTCCGATGTTGTGACCTTCTACTATGCTTTTTCTTGGGACTTGTCAATGTCTGCTAGTATGTATATGGATTTCCCTTGCTTGTGGTTACATTCTAATACTTACATAGTAAATCAGTGACTTGGCTAGCAAAAGACTAGCTGAAAATGGTTTAAAAATGATGCTGAAATACTAAAAAAAAGCTCCGAAAGCTAGAAATGGTTCAAAATTCTAAATTCCCAGAAAAATCTTAAAAAATTACAGTAATTCGTATACATTATATCGTGTATTCTAGGAAATTTTCAGCCGATTTGGGCATATGGTTTGTGAATAAGAATCATTTTAAATTTTTGTCCGAAATTTGAACTCAAAATTCAAACTTTCCAGAAAAAATTGAACTCGTTAAGGATAATGAGCAAAACGTAAATCTCGGCTCAGTTTATTAGATGTTAACGAGCGCTCACGAGCTACTCATTAAGAAAATACGAACGAGTAGGGCTCCAGGCTCCAGAGTCCAGTCGGCAAGGCTCGATAGGCGCCGTCGCCACGGTCAAAAGATCTAGATCTAGAAGATGGGAATGCGGTGGGGACTGGGAACTGGGTCTGGGGAGACGACGAGTCTAGGAGAAATAAGGGGTCTGTCGACGACGGTGAACGGTCGCTCTCGCCTCTCGGGCTCTCGGCCTCTCGCTCCTGACCGATTGGTCTTCCTGGACCAAATGTTTGTCTTAAATGGGCTGTCAAATTAGACATAAGTGGGATATACCTTGGTTGTTACCGAGTTTAACGAGTAGCTCGTTAGCTCGATCGTTTAGCTCGTTAAGGATAACGAGCAAAAACTTCAGCTTAGCTTGAATCGCTAAGAAAACGAGTCGATTTCGAACGAGCCGAGCAAACGAGTGCTCGTTAAACTCGTCGAGTTTCGAGTTTTATGTCCAGCCCTAGCTCCGGCCCCGGACCTTGGAGATGTCGATCGATCAGCCTAGTGTCGCAGCGGAAGTGAGTGCCTTTTTTTAGATTCGGAAGGGAGTGGTAAACCCTAGTGTCACTAGCATCCCCTTTCCAGGGGAAGAAGTCTGGTCGCCCCATATATACCGCCTATTGCGAGCTGTAGCGGCGCCTCCTCGCTTACATGGGCCGTCCCTCCCAGGAATGTTATGCTGGCTTCGTACACCCAAGTCTGAAGCATTGGACCACCACTTGTGCGACCCATTAACAGGTACAGTTTTTTTTATCAAAGCAAACATAGAAGGTGCGAATATAGAATGTCTCGATGTTCATGTCAATATTTTTTGCTGGCTTCTTTTGCGGGCTTTTGTTGATTCTTTTGACAATTTAAAATATATTTTATTTAAAAATAAAGAATTCATATGCACCCGTGAGCTGAATTGACTTTCCTCAAAACAAAGGAATTCTTTCTCGTAAATGCCTTCGACTAAATAGTGGATAGCATGGACAACATAGTGGATGCCCTTATCGGATGAAGGGAGTAAATGTTTGTGTTTCGTAAGTAAGTGTTCATGTAAGTGTCATTTATGTAAAATAAAATTTCATAAGTTGTAATAAAAAATGTTCACATGTCAAAAATAAAATTTCAAGTGCCTCAATAATAATTACCATCTATTTCAAAAGTAATCTTATATGTGAAAGAAATGTTATATATCTTAGATGTCCTTGTTTGGGAAAACATGTTTAGAAAAAGAGATGTATCTCTTAAAGGTAGTCATATATTTAACTAGGAAAATATAAACATGCAAAATAACAGATGAAAAAAGTTAGAGAAAATAGTAAAAAGGAAATTGAAACATGGAAGAAAAAACTTGTCCTTGTCGGTTTCATTTTTTTTAGGAAATATCGTACATTTGAACACAATACGCGAATCACTACTTTAAACTGGGTGGCATTTGGTAACATTGTCTCTTCTTTATCCAGCTATCATATATCGGCGTCCTTAGAGCATCTCTAGCAGACACTGAAAAAATGCGAACCGAAAAACGCATTTCCAGGTCGCGTTCGAGCTAGTTTTTGCTTGAATAAGACGATTGCCATGGATATACCCTACGGGTGCACAACATTGGTATACCCGGTCCAGCCCAAGGAAGGCCCACGCGAGGATTTGTAGCCCTGAAGGATTTCGGGTGGCCCAAGCCCGTGGCGATTTCGACTCCTTGGAGAACAAGTCTAGACTAGATAGAATTCAAAAGGTATCAACCCTACTTTGTAACCGACTCGACCTGACCCGGGACCTGGCCTATCTATATAAAATCCAGGAGGGTACGGCGAGAAGGATCCTCAACACCTCGTACACACATCCACGCCAGATTGCATCTGTGCACCCCCTGTAATCTTCGGTTTCGCCGTAATCAAGAGCAGATAAGCAGGAGTAGGGTTTTCCCTCCGGGGGCCTGAACCTGGGTAAATCTCGTGTCCTTGTGTTGCTTGTCTGTTAACCGTTCCGCGACTTCCGGCATCCCAATCTTCTCCAAAACCCAAGTCCATAACAATAGGCATTGACGAGTCAAACCTTCGTCAATTGGCGTCGTCTATGGGAACTGGGGACGCTGATCGTGCGGTCGTGACGGTTCCATCCGGAGTGATCTACGATTCATCGGCAACGGAGAGTCACCTCCTCTTTGGTGCCTTCGACTTCACCGCCCACTCAGCGGCCACCCTGAAGGATTTCGAGTCCGTTGGCGACGGGCTCAAGATGCTGTTTGGAAGCTTCTGCTTCTAGTTGGGGCAGACCGGCACCCTCCGCCTTCCAGAGCAGGTGCTACTTCCATCCATCAGGCCCGCTTCATGGGTCCCGCCCATCGATGCCCTGCGCACATCAATGATGACGGGCGATTTGAATGACAGCAGCAGTTGCAACTCCGATCTATGTGGCCCCCTTCGGATGAAGGAACCTATGGTTCTGGATCTGAAAGCTACGGCAGCAGCGACCCACTCCGGGAGCGTTACCTATGCGCTATCATCAACAACGGAGCGGATCCACCACTAGGCTCGGGTGCCCAACCACCTCCCAACCCCCTCCTAACCCCTAGGTCGAGAACGGGGGAAACGGAGGAAACCCGGCCAACGGAGCCAACGAAGGCGGCAATCGCGCCTATGACCAGATCAACCTCAACAAGGAAGGCTGGCACCAAGCACGTAAAGCCATGGCAGGCAACAAAATCCTACCTGTGGATGCCTCCCGGGATCTGATGATGCCCTACCACCTCCTCCTGATCGATGAGCACAATCGGCAGGTGAAGCTGATGGAGGAGCTCGACAAGCGTAAGCAGGCAACTGCAGAGTCCAGCGCGCGAAGAGCTGTGCTCTCCGCCGCTGGAGGATCCATTTCACATGGCAACAATGCCAACAAGTACCGCTCTCGTATGGAGCATATGGACCCCGCCGCGCGACGCGAGGTCACCAGGGCCCTTAACACGTACTTCATGATGATGGACTCACACGACAACGTCATGCCGAAAATGCCGCAGGCTGCGATCATGGTGGACACCACCTATCTCGCATCCAACCTGCCTCCGGCGGGCGACCCGAAGAACACAATGCATAAGTCTGCACTGACAGGCCTGATGACGCGCACGGTATTGTCATGGGCGCTTTGTTGGAAGACCCCAAGAGCAAGGTATGATGAGCACGGCAGCAAGTTTTTCCTCAGTAAGAAGCCGAGGTTATCGAACCAGTAGGAGGAAGGAAACGACTCAAAGGTGTTGCTAGCAACTTGGATACCTGCACAACACAAACTCAAGACTTTATCCCAACAAACAGTGAGGTTGTCAATCTCACCGATTTCTGTAACAAAGGATTAACTGTATGGTGTGGAAGGAAATAGTAGCTTTGCAGAAAGTAAACAGTAACAGTGGAAGATGTATCAATGGTAAAGATTGGACCGGGGTCCATAGTTCACTAGAGGTGTTCTTCTTAGATAAAAAAACATGGCATGCTGGGTAAATAAATTACAGCAGGGAGATTGACAAGACTGAGCAAGGCATAACAATGCAATACTAGACATTCATGCTCCTATGAGATTCGATTGGGCAATACAACAAGATACATAGACCATCATCCAACTGCATCTATGACTAGTAATCCACCTTCAGGTTATCATCCGAACCCCCTCCAGTATTAAGTTGCAAGCAACAGATCACTGCTTTAAGCAAAGTGTGTAAGGTAAACAATCCACTTGTTTCATGAACAAGAGACCGTTGTTTTCTCCCTAGTGGCAACAACACATCTACTACCTTAGAGATTTCTGTCACTTCCCTTAGATTAAATGGAGGCATGAACCCACTATCGAGCATAAATACTCCCTCTTGGAGTCACTAGCAACTACTCGGCCAAGATAGCTACTAGAAACGGAGAGCATGCAAGATCACAAACAACACAGACATGAGAATCAATAAGACAAAACCATTAATAAATCTGACATAGTAATCTCAATATCCATCGGATCCCCACAAACACAACATGCATGATTACAAATAGATATGATCTTGATCTTGATCATGAACGGAGCTTGCAAGATCTAAACATGGAAGAACAAAGGAGGATATACAACCATATAGCTACTACGTGGAACCATAGTCCAAGGTGGAACTACTCACACTTCATACTAGAGAAAAAGGCCTCTGGGATGATCTTCCCTCCGGCAGGGTGCCAGGAAGAGCTTCAGATCCCCCTCCCAATCTAGGGACGATGGTGGCCGCGACTATGGACTGTTTCATGGAATATTGATTGGGTACTTAGGGTTTCTGTATCGGGGGACTTTATAGGCGAAGAGACGAGGTAGGGGCGGCCAGGGTGGTCACACCCCCTGGCGCAGCTAGGGCTTGGCCGCGCCACCAGGGGGTGTGGCCCCTGGTGCTTCTCCTCCTTCTCGTATTCTGGGTCCGTGTTCCCCACTATAAAATATTGACTTTGGCTTTCGTCCCGTCCAATTCCGAGAATATTGATTTTTTACCTTTTCTGGAACCAAGAACAGAAGAAAACAGGCAACTGGCACTGTGGCATCTTATTAATAGGTTAGTCCAGAAAAACATATAAAAACACCTCAAAGTAAATACAAAACAAAGCAAAGCAAAGTAGATAATAAACAAGCATGGAGCATCAAAATTATAGATATGTTTACGACGTATCAAGCATCCCCAAGCTTAACTCCTGCTCGTCCTCGAGTAGGTAAGTGATAAAAAGAATAATTTTTGAGGTGACATGCACCATCAAAATCAAGATCAAACCATTTCCAAGCATTGATAGTTGGGATCAAAGAACTCTAAACATGAGCATGAAAGAAAGAGTTCTAACAATAAGACATAGCAACTATTGTTGCAACATGAAAGGATACAAACAAAGATCATGAATAGCATGCATTGAAAAACATTTGTTTGTTTCACATACAGAAAACATGGCATAGTGGCATTCAGCTTGTCCCTCATGGAGTAGCAAAACATAAATGCATAGGATACCTTTAAAGTTCATAAGGGAGACTAGATACAAATAGCACAAGAATAAGTAATATCAACAATATGAATCAATCAATAAGTATTGGGACAATTCACATAGAACTAAGAATGGCAACTATGCTCTCATAATTGGTGCCTGTGGATAGAAGGTGGAGGCTCAATATAATAGTGGAAGAAAGGCCCTTCATAAAAGGGAAGCAGGGATTTCAAGTTTCAAAAAGAGCTTCTAAAAAGTATGGTATTTGTTAGATTTTAGATCTCATTGCCCCTATCATAAGCATCTTGAAGTGATTAAGGTTAAAGTGAACAAACTATGGAGTATATGCTTGACAAAGTATAAGTTGGCAATCTCATGTCCCTTGAGTACGAGGGCCGCTCCTCATGCTACTCAACTTTAGCTACTTGCAAGTTCTTGTCATAGTAAGTACATGCATTTCATGGAGAACCGCCAACAGGGTACCCCTTGCACATGCTACAGGAGCTGTCCCATAACAAAATGACAAGGCAAGCAGACAATGAGCATCTCAGCAATCTTCTTATTTACCATGGGAATATGGTGATTTTTTCTCTCTTTCCTCTTTTTCTGAAACTCGTATCTCTTTTTTTATAAGAAGAATGCTTCATAGATGTCATTATGGTGATGATGTAAGTTTCCACCATGATTAGGCATGGCTTAGGCTAGCGGCCCAGTCGTTTATCTAACACAAAATACATAACTCCATGGACTTACAAGCTCCACTTTTATTTCACACCGACGACATCCGCAAACAAAAGAGCATGATATCAAATGGATAGAGATTCAAAGGTGTTGAAAGTGTTCCCCGTGACAACACGGTTCTGCTAATCCCAACGTACAAGTGCAAGCATATACAACATAGATGACACAATGGTTCAAGTTTATTAGGGGCAAGAAAAATAAAGTGTGCCATCAAGTTCGTGAGAGCTTTAATCACTAAGTTTTCACATAACAAAATACTTTTTAATTGGAAGATAGATGAAAACAAGAATATACTTGGAATGGTGTAATACACCATGCATAGGAATTTATAGTGGACACTTTGGAATAACTTGGTTTCTTGGGAGTTGGATGCATGAGTAGAGCTTACTCAGCAAAAGTGAAGGCTAGCAAAAGACTGGGAGCGACCAACTAAGCGAGCAATAATGGCCATAATCATGCAGAGCGACAAAACATTACTAATCAAAGCATAAAGTGGTACCACAAGTCAAGGACTAAATGATCATATAGGCTAATGGTGACTTGTTAGAGTCATAACATGGTGTGAGCATGTGCCAAGTCAACCCAAACAAAGTATCAAAGGAGAATACCACAATACTATGCTTTTGTATGCTAAAACAACGCATGATTCTTTCAAGGCACACTAAGCACTCTCAATGACTTGGAGCAAGTCATGCTATAGCAATAATCACTAAGCATAAGGTCAAAACAACATCTAGCATGACAAGATAAAGTCTAAGCCATAGTCAAAGCAAGCTCACTTTTGTACCACTATAAGCATAAAACATTATACTCTTGGCTGACTCCAACCCTTTTTTGTAAACAACACAGCGAAAGCGGGGGTCCAAACTACTTTATTCAAGAAAACTAGGTAAACAAAAACCAAAACTAAGACGCTCCAAGAACAACACAACTATGCATGAAACAATAAAAATGAAGTGTCTAGAAAGACCTGAGCTTTTTATTGATGAAGAAGGGGATGCCTTGGGCATCCCCAAGCTTTGACGCTTGTACCTATTGAATATTTCCTGGGGTGACATGGGGTGGCATCCCCAAGCTTGAGCTTTTGTCCATTCTTCATCTCGTTACATCATTCTCTCTCTACACCTAAATTTTTTCCTTCATACAAAACTTCACACAATCTTCATTAGTAACATTAGTGTATTCAAAAGATAACAAACCCTTGGGTTTAGCTTTAGAACAGCAAAACTTTCACTAAAAACACAAGCTACTCTAGCAACTTCCTTTAAAAAGTTCAATTCCCCAAAAGATAACTCAAAAGGAAATCAATAAGAAGCAAATGCAAATAATGGCAGAAATCTGTCAAAACAGACCAACAAGTAGAAACCGATTTTTTCGAAGACCTTCTGTTGCTCAAATCAAAAAGTGTTGAACTAACGAAAGTTAGCTAACATACCGGGGTTCAGAAAATATCAGCTCAATCAGACTTATAGAGATTTTACATGAATTTTTACAGTGGAGCACGGAAATCTGTTTTGGGACAGCAATTCCCCATATCTTACTTCCCTCTCATTAGAGGTCATTTTTGGCACAAAAATCAAATAAAAAGTATAAGGAGAGGTTATTACTGAAGTAATAACTTCCAAGACTCAAGAAAACTCTTGGGTTATCTCCCAACCAGTACTTTTCTTTAACGCCTTTAAGTTAGACACAAGAAGCAAGAATTAATTATTTTCAAATGAAGAAGCATTAACATCAAACCTTGCTTTCAAAGGAGGAGCAAAAAGCAACTTCTCTCTCCTCATTGGGAAGTGTTCAATACCTTTCTTGAATGAGAATTGATATTTAATGGTGCCTTCTTTCATATCAATGATGGCACCAACTGTTCTAAGAAAAGGTCTTCCCAAAGTAATAGGACAAGAAGCATTGTATTGAACATCCAAAACATAGAAATCAACCGGGACATAAGCATTGTTAACCATAATAAGAACATCATTAACACTCCCCATGAGTTTCTTTTTAACATTATCATCAAGTGGGACATCCAAATAACAATCTTCCAAAGGTGGCAAATCAAGCATTTCATAAACCTTTGTAGGCATAATAGAGACACTAGAACCAAGGTCACATGAAGCTTTGAGATCAAAGTCATTCACTTGCATATTAATGATGGGTTCCCAACTATTTTCTACTTTCCTAGGAATAGAGGCTTTGTGTTTCATCTTTTATTCCTTAATTTTGACAAGAGCATCAGTAATGTGTTTGGTGAAAGCTACATTCATATCACTAGCATCAGGACTTCTAGCAAGATTTTGTAGGTACATAATCACTTCAGAAATATTACAACCATCAGGATCAAAATCAAACTTAGCATCACAGGTAGTAGGCTTGGGAGTAGTGGTAGGAGGAATAGGGACTCCTTGTGGTTTAGTAACATCCATATTGGTGGTGGTAATTGTGCACACACTAGTGTTTCTAGCAATTTCAGCTTCTCTTTCCCACTTAGCATGTAGTTGGGCTAACAATCTAACATTTTCATCAATAGTAACTTGTATGGCATGAGTAGCAGCAAAGGTACTTTCCAAAGTTTCAGGTTTAGTAGCCATTTTATTAATCAAATAGGTGTGCTTCAGACAAAGAGGAAATATTTTTCTCAACATTTAAAAGTTTTTCCTCCACAATCTTGTTGAAAGTGGTTTGTTTACTAATAAAGTCTTTGAGCATGACTTCAAGTTCAGAGGGGGCACTTCTAGTATTGTTGTAGGAGTTTCCATAGGTATTGCCATTAGGAGGATAAGGCCTATAATTGTTGTTTCTACAAAAAAAAATTGTTGTTTCTAATGAAGTTCACATCAACTTGCTATTCTTGAGCAACCAAAGAGGCTAAGGGAACATTATTAGGATCCAAAGGAGCTTTTCCATTAACAAGCATAGCCATTATAACATCAATCTTATCACTCAAAGAGGAGGTTTCTTCAACAGAATTTACCTTGTTACCATGTGGAGCTCTCTCAATGTGCCATTCAGAGTAATTAACCATCATATTATCAATGAGTTTTGTTGCAGCACCCAAGGTAATGGTAATAAAAGTACCTCCAGCAGCTGAATCCAACAGGTTTCTTGAAGAGAAGTTCAAACCTGCATAAAAAGTCTGGATAATCATCCAATCAGTAAGTCCATGAGTGGGACAATTCTTAACCAAAGATTTCATTCTTTCCCAAGCTTGAGCAACATGTTCATTATCAAGTTGTTTAAATTTCATAATATCACTTCTCATAGATATAATCTTAGCAGGAGAGTAGTATTTTCCAATAAAAGCATATTTGCACTTAATCCAAGAATCAATACTATTTCTAGGCAAGGATAGCAACCATTCTTTAGCTTTTCCTCTCAAGGATAAAGGAAACAAATTAAGATTAACAATATCTCCATCTATATCCTTATACTTTTTCATCTCACAAATCTCAACAAAGCTATTAAGGTGGGCAGCGGCATCATCAGAACTAACACAATAAAATTGCTCTCTCATCACAAGATTCAACAAAGCAGGTTTAATTTCATAAAAGGTAGCATCAGGCACAGGTGGAGCAATAGGTGTACTCAAGAAATCATTGTTGTTGGTGCTAGTGAAGTCACACAACTTGGTGTTCTCAGCAGAATTCATTTTTGCAAAGGTGGAGCAAGCCAACAGCAACAACAACTAGAGTATGAACTATTTTTTGTGTTTTTGATAAAAGAAAGCAAAGCCAAGGAAACTATTTTTTGGAATTTTTGAAATAAGGAGGCAAACAAAACCAAGCAAAAGAAACTAAGCAAAATAAAAACAAAGTAAAGAGAAAGGTTGTGAAGGACTCCCCTTGTGAAGACGTCCTTGGCCTCCGCGGCAACGGTGCCAGAAAAGAGCTTGATGACGCGCACGGTATTGTCGTGGGCGCTTTGTTGGAAGACCCCAAGAGCAAGGTATGATATGCACATCAGCAAGTTTTCCCTCAGTAAGAAACCGAGGTTATCGAACCAGTAGGAGTAAGGAAACGACTCAAAGGTGTTGCTAGCAACTTGGAGACCTGCACAACACAAACTCAAGACTTTATCCCAACGAACAGTGAGGTTGTTAATCTCACTGGTTTGTTGTAACAAAGGATTAACTGTATGGTGTGGAAGGTGATGATGGTTTGCAGCAAGTAAATAAGTAACAGTGGAAGATGTATCAATGGTAAAGATTGGACCGGAGTCCATAGTTCACTAGAGGTGTTCTCCTTAGATAAACAAATATGGCATGATGGGTAAACAAATTACAGTAGGGCAATTGACAGGAGTGAGCAAGGCATAACAATGCAATACTAGACATTCATGATCCTATGAGATTCGATTCGGCAATACAAGAAGATACATAGACACCATCCAACTGCATCTATGACTAGTAATCCACCTTCAGGTTATCATCCGAACCCCCTCCAGTATTAAGTTGCAAGCAACAGATCACTGCTTTATGCAAAGTGTGTAAGGTAAACAATCCACTTGTTCCATGAACAAGAGACCGTTGTTTTCTCCCTAGTGGCAACAGCACATCTACTACCTTAGAGATTTCTATCACTTCCCTTAGATTAAATAGAGGCATGAACCCACTATCGAGCATAAATACTCCCTCTTGGAGTCACTAGCATCTACTCGGCCAAGATAGCTACTAGAAACAGAGAGCATGCAAGATCACAAACAACACAGACATGATAGAATCAATAAGACAAAACCATTAATCAATCTGACATAGTAATCTCAATATCCATCGGATCCCCACAAACACAACATGCACCATTGCAAATAGATATGATCTTGATCATGAATGGATCTCACAATATCTAAACATGGAAGAACAAAGGAGGAGATACAACCATCTAGCTACTACATGGACCTGTAGTCCAAGATGGAACTACTCACACTTCATACCGGAGAAAAAGGCCTCCGGGATGATCTCCCCTCCGGCAGGGTGCCGGGAAGAGCTTCAGATCCCCCCAGATCTTGGGACGATGGTGGCGGCGGCTACGAACTATTTTGTGGAATATTGATCGGGTACTTAGGGTTTCTGTATCGAGGGACTTTATAGGCGAAGAGGCGAGGCAGGTGGGCGGCCAGGGTGGTCACACCCCACGGCACGGCTAGGGCTTGGCTGCGCCACCAGGGGGTGTGAACCCTTGGTGCTTCTCCTCCTTCTCGTATTCTGGCTCTGTGTTCCCCATGGTAAAATATTGACTTTGGATTTCGTCTAGTCCAATTCCGAGAATATTGATTTTTTGCCTTTTCTAGAACCAAAAACAGAAGAAAACAAGCAACTGGCACTTTGGCATCTTTTTTGAGGGTAAAACAGTAGGGTAAAGTACCCCACTGCAATTTTTATATATCATAGAGTGTTAAAAAAATATTTACAAGCTCAAGCCACCTCAAAAGAGGGATAACATTCTAAGCAGCTATCTCCTGTCTAAATTATTTATAATCCAACCTTTGAGGCCCTGATAATTTTTCTTCTTAATTCTATACAGAACCCATCTTAATTCCTGAGCAACAATAGCCCTCCATTCCTCAAGCGAGGCATGCTTGTTGTTGAAGATTTCATTGTTTCTGCATATCCAAATGCCCCAAGCTCCAATCATAATAACACTTTGGCATCTTGTTAATAGGTTAGTCAGAAAAACATATAAAAACACCTCAAAGTAAAGACAAAGCAAAGCAAAGTAGATAATAAACAAGCATGGAGCATAAAAAATTATAGATACGTTTACGACGTATCAAGGCCTCAGACTCGTTGGAGTTGCGCTCCACAACGAAACTCCTGCGGAGCTAAATAAAAAAGCTGCAGTCAAGTTCACTCGAAGTCGCACACCCTCAACTGACGAGGAGGAGCACGACCTACCCTGACGCCGTCGGAGCCCACGACGCCGCAACAGCAACTACGATGCTCGTAGCGAACTCACTAAGCGCAAGATCGACAAATCACGTGCTAAACGCGCGTGTTCAACTAAGTCCTAAGAAGAGGACGATGGAGAGCTGTGTGGAGCCAGATGCTTCAGCAGATCTATTCGACAATCGCGGATGCCAAAAAATTTCAAGCTCCCTTCGAACAACCCAAAGTTCGATGGTATGCAGGAGCAAACTGCTGGGCGGACGGCGAGGATTCCAGATTTCAAGGAGGATCTCGGGTGCGTCAAGCCCAAAACCCTTGACCACCTCATGGACATCGCCAACTGCTGGGCGGACGGTGAGGATTCCGTCAACCTAACGCATTCGGATGATGACGATGACTTCGGCCATAGACACGGACGCCGCATCAAGAGGAGATCGCGCGTCTACGAAAATCGTGTTGGCGTCGACATGATCATGGCTGGATACGCTGATCGCCGCAACGACGACAACCGCAATAGTGGATACCGCAGCAGCAACTACCGTGAAAATGGACGACCCACACAAATGTGGCAACATTGCAACCGCGACGATGATCCCTCGGCATACGACAAACTGTCTGGCCCATGCACCATACACTTCTACATCGACAAACAAGATGGTAAGAAGAAGGCCAGCCACATGCTCAAGGACAGTCGAGAGTTCCAGAAGCTCAGCGAGGGCCTCACCCAAATGCGGAGCCAGGTGATCGACTCGGGATTTGCACCTGCCCCAGGTGTCATTGCCCACGGAGCTCCTCCACGACCACCCGACGGACCATCGCAGCCACCAGTCACACCAGCACCAAACAATGGTGCAAATGGGTACCCCCCACCGGAAGGATCCCTGATGATCCAGAAGGGGCACCCAACCAACAGGGTTCAGAAGAAGATCACCCACCAAGTCAGCCTGGCCGTGACCTCTCCACCAGCCATACCTGAGTACCTTAGTGAATTGGAGTCCTTCATCACATTCGATCGTTCAGATCACCCACACCAGATCCCTCGCCCAGGTCATGCTTCCATGGTGCTCAAGGCCCGGATCGGGGGATTCGAAATGAGCTGTGTCTTCATGTACGGCGACATCGGCATCAACTTGATGTTCGCCGGCACGTTCGCAGCAATGCGGATCCCGTTGTGCATCCTGGAGCAATCAGACACGATGTTCCACGGCATAGTTCCAAGGATAGGCATATACCCCTTGGGAAAAATATGGCTCGACGTCATCTTTGGCCAGACCGAAAACTTCAGGCGTGAACGGCTGGAGTTCGAAGTGGTGGACTGGCCATCACAATACCACGCCATCCTCGGGCGTGTGGCATTCGCCAGATTCTTGACAGTACCGCACTATGCGTACCTGATACTGAAGATGCCAGGACCTCGAGGCGTAATCACCGTTTAAGGAAGCTTCACCCGGTCCGACAGCTGCGACAGAGACTTTAATAGAATCTCTCAGTCGTTCGACATGCAGGAGGAGCTCACGAGACTCAGAGAAGTGATAGACAACGGGGCACCCCCAGTTACTAGGAAAAACACACCTGACATGTCATTCGACTCCACAGTCAACACGAAAAAGGTGCAGGTCCACCCGACGGACGCCTCCAAGATGGTGTTAATCGCCAATGACCTGAGCCCTATATTGGAAGGCGTGCTCGTCGAGTCCTCTATGAGCGCTGGGAAATTTTCGCCTGGTGTCCAGTGGACATGCCAGGAGTTCCCAGGGAATTCGCTAAGCATGCACTCAATGTGTTTCCAGATGCGAAGCCAGTCAAGAAGTCGATGTGTCGAATGTCCGAGCCAAGAGCCAAAGCCGTTGGAATCGAAGTCAACAGACTGCTTGATGCCAACTTCATTAGAGAAATAAAAGAAAGTGAGTGGCCAGCCATGTGCTGGTCCCCAAGAAGGACATGAACATCATGCGGATGTGCGTGGACTTCACATCACTCAACAAGCACTGTCCTAAAGACCACTTCCCGCTGCCACGGATCGATCAAATCATCGACTCCACCGCAGGATGCGCGAAACTCTCCTTCCTCGACACCTACTCAGGTTACAACCAAATTCGGATGAAGGTTGAGGATTAGGAGAAAACGACATTCATCACGCCGTTCGGGGTGTTCTGCTACAACACCATGCCCTTCGGGCTGAAGAACGCACGCGCTACATACCAGAGGTGCATGCAGGCATGTTTGAAGAACCAAATTGGCCGCAATATCTAGGTCTATGTCGACGACATAGTCATCAAGACCAGGGAGGCCAAGACGCTCATCGACGATCTCCGCGAGACGTTCGACAACCTTGACCGCTAAAAGATCAAGCTAAACCCAGACAAGTGCGCCTTCAGCATCCCGTCTGGCCAGTAACTCGGGTACTTCATCTCCCAACGGGGCATCGAGGCGAACCCGAAGAAAATCAGGGCCATACTGGCCATGGAAAAGCCAAAGAACCTCAAAGGGATCCAGTAGTTAGCCGGATGAATCGTGGTGCTTAGCAGGTTCATCAGTCGAATGCGTGAGAAGGCCCTCCCCTTTTATCAGCTGTTGTGCAAGACAAACAAATTCGAGTGGACACCTGAAGCAGACGATGCGTTCGAGGACCTCAAGCGACTACTCTCCACCTCACATGTACTGGTCATGCCGAAGGAGCAGGAGCCTTTGCTGCTATACATAGCAGCCACACACCAGGTGGAGCACTGCACTCATGGTCAAATGACCTAAAGATGGTAAGACCCACGGGGTCCAACGCCCAATCTACTACCCCAGCAAGGTACTTGTAGGGGTTCGTAGCATGGAAAACAAAAAATTTCTACCGCATGAACACACAATCAAGATCTAATCTATGATCAAGCCAAGATCTATCTACTAGATTGTAACAACGAGTCGATAGAATACTAACCCTCGAAGATCCAAAGCGGTTAAAGAGAGCAGATTCTCGTTAGTGATGTAGTCATACACTTGCCGATCTCAAGATCGCAGAAGCGATCCTTCCGCTGCGTTCGGCGCTCCGCAGTCGGTCACACGTTCGGTATTCGATGAAGACCTTCCTCTCCCTTGTTCCAGTAGGTAGCGGAGGTTGTATCACTCTCCTCGTGATTCCAGCAGCACGACGGCGTGGTGTCGGAAGTAGAGGGGAGATCTCGCAGGGCTTCGCCTTAAGCCGGAATCTAGAAATTCATATGGCTCCCACATATTTATACGATTAATTTGCGATCGAATGAACCACTTACATACGATACCAATTTCCTTTTGTCTCATGATAGTTTACTTATCCGAGGTTTTAATCGTGGTATCTCTGCATACCTAGTTCAACCTTGTTACTGATAAGTACTCTTTTCTCGTTCCCGCGGTATGTGATCCCTTGTGATCCAGTCACATGCTTGCAAGCTAATTTGAGAGATATATGCTTCAGGAGTTGTATCATGGCAGGTTGAACTCAAAAGTCATTTAGAAACTGCCAAAGATTCTGGATGCTAATATAGTATCCTTCCCTTCAAGCACCCTTTTACTGCAACTAAAGTAGCCCAACTCTTCATGGACAATGTTGTTAAGCTCCATGGTATCCACAAATTGGATTTCGAGTCCAGGGCGCTCAAAAGGATTTAGAGTCCTTGGATGACATTCCACCGAGAGGGCCCAGAGTATGTCTATCTGTCATATGGATGGACAAATCCCACTCTTGATCCATGTGCCTCAACCCATACTTTCCGAACACTCAATGCCACCTTTATAGCCACCCAGTTACGGTGTGGTGTTTAATGTCATCAAAGCATCCTTCCGGTGATGGTGATTAACATGATCTCATGGTCAAAGGAATTAGGTTACTATGTATCAGAAAGCTTATAGCAAATGAACTATATTAAATGACTCGATCTTTATGATACGCTTAACTATAGGAGTATGTCCATCACATCATTCTCCTAATGATATGACCCTGTTGTTAATAACATCTCTATGTTCATGATCAGGAAACCATGATCATATATTAACCACCAAGCTAGTTTAACAAGAGGCTTTACTAGGGACTCTTTTATGTTTACAAATCACACAAGTATTAATGTTTCTAGTTAATAAAATTATAGCATGGTATGTAAACATTTATCATAAGTATGAAGATATGATAATAACCACTTTATTATTGCCTCTTGGGCATATCTCCAACAGTCTCCCACTTGCACTAGAGTCAATAATCTAGTTTCAAACATTTGTGTATTCAACACCTATGGCTTTCTGGTGTTGTATATACACGATTGCTAGTGGTCAACTGATCTCCGGATCTGACACTTCCAGGTCCGTGTGTAATTTCATGTCTTTGCGTCTCTATGCATCACTCATTCTCTAATGAGATGGCTTTGTACAAATTTGGTCCTTTGGTGAGACCTTTAGTTCCTTAGGGTTAAAACATGTTGATAATATTGTCGTACAATATATCTTGATAGTACTATCTTGCTGTGAACTACACCTAGTTTGATAACAAAATACTTGACACAAATGCCCTCTTTTGCTGCTATAACAGCAGTCATATACTTAGCCTTTTGTTGTAGTATCTGTCACAATGTCTTAACTTTGGAACTTATCCAAATTCATTATGGAATTCACATTCCATCATATTGTGCCACCCTTAGTTTAGATTGAGATAAACTTAATTTGTACTTTATGACAAAACTAGTATCAATGTAATACTTTTACAATGAACTAACCATCTATTTGTCACTTCTACAAAATAATATATTCTTAGTTCTTTTTAAAAGATCATAAGAATATATTTACTATCGTCCAATAATCATCTTATGAATCATTCTGGTATACGCTCATAACATTTAGAGCATAGGACATATCTGGATTTGTACACATCACAGCATGATTGATAAAATACTCTTTGTATCAAGTATCAAAAATACTTAAATCTTTATTCAATCCTTCCTGTGCAACAAGAACCTTTCTTGTAGTTTCTATATTGAACTCATTCAATATCTCATCTATGTACTTCTGGCACAACCATATTGGCGTCACAATTTATCCATATAGACTTTGATACCAAATATTCGGGTTCTGCCTAAGCCTTTCATCGAGATGAAATTCTTATCTTGTGTCAATAAAAAGATACATCATTTCCAATCAACAATATCTCTTCTACATAATGTATTAGAAACATGTCTTAGAGCTCCCACTTAATTTCTTGCAAATGCAAGCATCTTCATCGTCTCTGATGAAATTAAACTCTTTTAACAGTTTCATTATAGTGAAGATTCTAACTCCGCGATGCTTACTAAAACCATTGAAGTTTGCATATGCTTTTAGCATCCTTTGAATTAACAAAACCCTTTGGACCGTGTCATGCACACGTCCTAGGTAACCATTCTATTAGAAGAACTTGTTTTGTTTATTCAACACATAACAAAATTATATGCCGTGATTGCTACATTAATTTGTCTAGACTAAATATTGCTTAATGAAAGATCAGATCTTGTCATAGTCAACTCTTTGAACATTGTCGTGAACTCTTTCCCGATATGTCGATAATTTCATAGATGTGAAACATCCATGTCTATTTCTTTATAGATCCAAATACGACTATAAGGTCTTGTACCTTTCCAGAGGGTCTTTCAAGCTCAAAGCTTGATTTCTTGTATATGGAACTATCACAGATTTTATGGCTTCAACCCATTTGACGGAGTCAGGGCTCATCATCGCTTCTTTGCATATAGTCGGATCATTATTCTCAAATCTTAGTATTTGATTGTTTACCCGACCTACTTGTT
Organism: Avena insularis; assembly: GCA_023614405.1. Lineage (NCBI taxonomy): Eukaryota > Viridiplantae > Streptophyta > Magnoliopsida > Poales > Poaceae > Avena > Avena insularis. The sequence continues at coordinate 357,138,967 of CM042693.1, forward strand.
TCAATATGAACTTAGACCTCTATGACCACAACCTTTGAGGTACGTGAGCCATGAGCATTGTTGCTGCCTCTGGAACACTTTTCGGCGCTGCGCAACTTTGCACATATAGCTAAGGTTCGTTTAACCTTATCAAAGTTCTATTGTCCTCCCACTTAACTTTTCACGGAAAATTCCTTCTCAAAGAAACTTGTCGTTCTAAGCGACAAACACTTTTGTCTTCGGTGTTATGGAGGAATACTTAACTATTATTCAAAATAACATACAAAGATATGTTCATCCGATTTTGGTTGCAAACATCTTTCTTATGCATAGCATACCAATTTTTTTAAGAAAGGACAACTTGGGTTTTATCCCTAACCATAACTTTATATGGTGTCAATTCAACGGATTATGATGGAGCTCTTTTCAGTGGAAAAACGGTAGTCTCTAAAGCTTTTAATCTTTAAAATATAATGGCAGTTTTATGAATTACACTTTTGATCTTACCATGTCAAACAAGGTTTAATTACATATCTTGAAGGCTCCATACTCTTATGGTGTTTCGGGAAATGCAAATCCACAGAACGATTCCTTAAATCTTAGGTGTTTTATGCTAAACTTGTAACTCAAATATCTTCCTTTATGATCTTATCATAAACTATTTATATTCTTGTTACAATGATTTTGTACTTCATCTTAAAAGTCTTTTGAACTTTTCAAATGTTTCATACTTCATCCTTATTAAGTAAATATTCATATATTCACTCAAATTTTTCAGAGAAAGCATATGAAGTTGAAATTCATCGCTCTTGACTACACATAATGGACTTCATACAACAATATGTACAAGTTCCAATAAGCTAGTCATTCGTTCCCTTTTGGCCTATGAACGAAGTTTTAATTATCTCTAGGAAAGTTTCACAAGTGTCATTTGATCAAAATATCAAAATACTCCAAAATTCCATCCACATGGAGTTTCGTCATGTTTTCTTTCCAATATAATTTAAACAGCGATGTCACTTCCTAAGTGATCTTTCTTATCAATTGTCTTTCGACATTTTTGGAAATTGTTTTATGGATGTGATTTATCCAATGAGATTTGTAAATCATCCATCTTTTATGGATTATGGCAATTAATTGAACAACCATTTTGTTCTCATAATACCTGATAAAACAAATCTTGAAGGGAAGCTTTGATGTTAACGAGAAACACATCAACACTTTATTTGTTCTCGATGAACATCATCACATATTCTCTTGCTAGTTACTTAGGCCATTGTAGTTCATGAATTGTGTTGTTTCATATGACGATTCACACCAACAAATTCAGTATCAAATACTTTAAGAACCACATTGTTTAATAAGCAAAGAATATAGCCATAACATGTATATCATCTATATACCTAAGCTGAACAATTCTAGTCTTTTCTTTTCTGCCATATATTTCTGAGATTCTCTTTCAGTATTTCCTTTTTCTGTTCGAAAGAATCTATCAACATCAATAGTAGAGCCATACACATGACACATAGTCCAAAGCATGTATAGTTAAATACCAATGTCTTTGGACTTGCACTTTGAAGTAGATCACCATCATTAAATACTTGGTGTTCTTTCAAATTCCATTCTTTAGTAATCTTTTAGTGTAGTAAACATTTTATCAAATATTCACCCTTATCATGAAATTCATGATATGGCTAATTTTAGCTTATAACGGTGAATCGCGAGTATAATGTTGCTCTCCAAAACCTTTTTGAGGATTAGGACAACTAGTGTCTCCAACCTTTTGTAAATTCTCATCAAATATGAGAACATAAACTTTGCCATATTATACTCTATCATGTTGTAACCAAAACATCATTTCAGATATCGCGGTATCTTCCATACATGATGGTTTCTGAAACAACTCTTTCAACTCCTAGATTACCTTGATATTGAAACTATCTTTCGAATATCAAGAATCATGGAGATAAACATGATACTTATATACTAACACTGGAATTGTTACTCTTGATTTAATACCAACTATTAAACTTTACGGAGTAATCAAAACTTACTGAAAGTTTGCTATGGGACTTTTAAACTTTAGATTAACACTTCAAAACAATACGATACCAGTTCGTAAAGTAACTATCCAGAAATCTATAGTTCTATCATCTCAATTATAACTAAGCGCAAGGTGGTAAACGGATGCCAATGACTACAACAATTATGCAAATTCACTTTGATTTAATTTATGATAAATAGTGCTCAACTTTTAATCATATTGCCATTGAACTCCCACTCAAAACAATATCCCTCACATTGTTTTAGTGATCACACGAACCAAATCCACCACATCAAAACCGATCATCACGAGAGTTGATGTAGCTTCAATGACGAACAATCAATATGTTCTTCATATCTACTATATGACTCATGCTTTACCTTTCGGTGATCCGTGTTCCGAGACCATGTCTGTACATGCTAGGCTCGTCAAGATCAAACCTTAGCTTCCGCATGAGCAAATCTGGCTTGCTCACGTTGTATACACTCGTAGAATCTAGTACACCCGATCATCACGTGGTGCTTCGAAACAACGAGCTTTAGCAATGGTGCTTACTAAGGATGAACACTTTAAAACTTGAAATTGTGTGCTTGAGGGATCATCTTATAATGCTAACGTCATTAACTAAGCAATACAAGATGCATAAAAGGATTAACATCACATGCAATTCATAATATGTGATATGATATGGACTTTCTTCTTGTGCTTCCGATCTCCATCTTCAAGCACGAACATGATATCCATCATCACTAGCATGGCGTCAAGGTCAATGGCGCCGCTTCATGGTTGTCATCCACCAGCATCAACTATTACAACTACTTTGAATAATAGACACGTGGGTCTTAACGGAATTTAAAAGACAACCATATGGCTCCTGTCGGTTGCCGACTTACAATAAGGAACATTGCATACATCATATATAATCACAATCATGGCCATATCACATCACAGCACACCCCTGCAAAACAAAGTTAGACGCCTCTAATTTTCTTTGCATATTTTACGTGGTTTGGGGCTTTAAATAAGTGTCGTTCTAACTTACGAACAAGAACCACAACGTTGATGCTTGAACTATCAAGTGCTCGTTGTAAATTGAATCTTTACTATGATGGGAGATACAGACACCCGCAAAGCCACTTATGCAATACAAGTTGCATGTTGAGCGTGGAGCAAGTCTCATGAACGATGTCATGTAAGGTTAGCCCGGGCCGCTTCATCCCATCATACCGCAAGATGCAAAGTACACAAGAAGCAATTGATAATAAAAGCACCACCGCCCACAATGACCATTGTGTTCTACTCATGCAACAGATCTACATATAGACACGGCTCTGATACCACTGTAGGGGTTCGTAGCATGGAAAACAAAAAATTCTGCCGCATGAACACACAATCAAGATATAATCTATCATCAAGCTAATATATATCTACTAGATTGTAGCAACGAGTCGATAGAATACTAACCCTCGAAGATCCAAAGCGGTTAACGAGAGCAGATTCTCGTGGGTGATGTAGTCGTACACTTGCCGATCTCAAGATCGCGTAGATGATCCTTCCCAGCGGCTCAAGTCGTGGTCACATCGCTCGGTACTCGATGAAGACCTTCCTCTCCTTGTTCCAAAGGCAGCAGAGGTTGTAGCATTCTCTCGTGATTCCAAAGACCTGACGCAGTGGTCAAAGTAGAGGGGAGATCTCGCAGGGCTTTGCCTTAAGCCGGAGCGAATATGGTGGAGTATGAGAGAGTCCTTGGTGATCTAGGGTTTAGAGGGAACCAAGGGGAGGGTGTGGCCGGCGGCTAGGGTTTGGGGAAACCCTAACTCGGCGAGTTGGGAGATCCCTAGGCGGCGGCTGCACTTGTGTGGAGGCGCCAGGAGCTAGGGTTTAGGTGTGAGGGGTAGGGGGCGCCCTACCCCTCCTTATATAGGTGGGAGGGGGAGACTTGGGAGGAGGGAGTCCTCCTCCTACTCCTCCTCATGGCTGGCGGGTGGAGGGAGTGGGACTTCCTCCCCAAGTAGGTTTCCTACTCTCCCTCCACCAAGCAAACTTCAGATTTGACTTTTCAAATTGGCGTTTGACTTTCAAACTTGGATTTGATTTCTCTCTCCATATTGCCCAGCCAAGTGACCTAGTACATGATGCAACCATTCCACATTGTCATGACACATCCATGTACCCTTCCCCTCCGGAGTGCCAGACCTTCTAGACCCTTCTAGAACATTCCTGGTGAAAACACCGGAAACTTTTCCAAACTCTGAAACAGGACTTTCCTTATATGAATCTTATTCTCTGAACCATTCCGGATCTCCTCAAGATATCCCGGATCCCATCCGAGACTCCGAACAACATTCGGTCTCTTACTCATCATTCCATAACTACTCAACAACATCGAATCCTTAAGTGTGTCTCCCTACGGTTCGTGAATTATGCGGACATGACCGAGACACTTCTCCGATCAATAACCAATAGAGGAATCTAGAAATTCATATGGCTCCCACATATTTCTACAATTACTTTGCGATCGAATGAACCACTTACATACGATAGCAATTTCCCTTTGTCTCATGATAGTTTACTTATCCAAGGTTTTGATCGTGGTATCTCTGCATACCTAGTTCAACCTCGTTACTGATAAGTACTCTTTTCTCGTTCCCGCAGTATGTGATCCCTTGTGATCCAGTCACATGCTTGCAAGCTAATTGTATGACATTCCACCGAGAGGGCCCAGAGTATGTCTATCCGTCATATGGATGGACATATCCCACTCTTGATCCATGTGCCTCAACCCATACTTTCCGAACACTCAATGCCACCTTTATAGCCACCTAGTTACGGTGTGGTGTTTGATGTCATCAAAGCATCCTTCCGATGATGGTGATTAACATGATCTCATGGTCAAAGGAATTAGGTTACTATGTATCAGAAAGCTTATAGCAAATGAACTATATTAAATGACTTGATCTTTATGCTACGCTTAACTATAGGAGTATGTCCATCACATCAATCTCCAAATGATATGACCCTGTTGTTAATAACATCTCTATGTTCATGATCAGGAAACCATGATCATATATTAACCAACAAGCTAGTTTAACAAGAGGCTTTACTAGGGACTCTTTTATGTTTACAAATCACACAAGTATTAATGTTTCCGGTTAATACAATTATAGCATGGTATGTAAACATTTATCATAAGTATGAAGATATGATAATAACCACTTTATTATTGCCTCTTGGGCATATCTCCAACAGTACTGACCCCGACAAAGCAGAGGTATCCCCATTACCAGAAGCTCGCCTATGACGTATTCATGACGGCGTGTCAGCTGAGCCACTACTTCCACGAGCACCAGATCGTGGTCGTCAACGACGCCCCGCTGTCGAACATCCTAAACAGTCCCGAAGCCACAGGGCACGTAGCCCTGTGGGGCATCGAGTTGTCTCCTCGAGACATAATATACGAGCAGGGCACCGCCATCATGTCCCAGGTCCTCCCTGACTTCCTCGTCCACTGGATGGAGCTCCAGCTGCCGGATACTCCAGACATGTCGTAGTCATGGACGATGCAATTCGACGGCTCCAAGCGTGAGGCTAGAGCAGGGGTCGGCGTCATACTGACTTTCCCTCAAGGCGACAAGATGAAATATGTCCTTCGGATGAAATTCTGCGCCTCCAACAACGAAGTCGAATACGAAGCCCTCATCCACGGCATGAGAATGGCCAAGGTGTGTGGCGCAACACGCCTTGTCATGTACGTGACTCAAACCTTGTCGTACTGCAGACGAGAACTCTACAACTCACTCGAGGGGGACTTTGACGGCTGCGAGCTTCAGCATGTCGGTAGAGAAAGCAACGAAGAGGCTGACAGGCTCGCCAACGTTGGATCCACCTACGCACGGGTGCCACCAGGAGTGTTCCTCAAACAAATCAATGTACCCTCCATCAAGAGGAAATTCCCAAAAGGCTTAGCCGAAGAAGCAAAGCACTCGGGGGCTGCGCTACCCGAAGGCCAAGAAGGACCCAAAAAGCTCGATACAGAGGTCGAGTTGGTCAGCCTGATGTAGGTAATGGAGATCGAAGAAACATGGACTCAACCGTACCTTCGGTACCTAACAAACAATCAGCTGCCTGATGACCCGATAGATGCCCGCCGCATATCTCGTCGGTCAAAAGCCTTCACCATCATCAATGGCGAGTTGTACAAGACCAGCATTTTCGGTGTGCTCCAATGATGCGTCACCATCGGTGACGGCAAAAGCATCCTCCAAGACATCCATGAGGGTATCTGCGGCCATCACGCTGGCAGCCGCGCCCTAGTCACCAAAGCTCTACGAGCTGGGTTCTACTGGCCAACCACAATGAACGATGCCAAGGACATAGTCCCTAGGTGCAACGCCTGCCAGAGGTACGCGGACAAGCCACACGCGCCATGATCTGAGCTGAGGCCTATACCACTGGCCTGGCCCTTTGCCTAGTGGGGCCTCGACATGATCGACAAGCTGCCAAAGTCCTCGTCAGGAGGCCACGTCTTCCTCCCGGTGGCAGTCGACAAATTCTCCAAGTCGATCGAGGCCATGCCCGTCACCAACCAAAGAGGCCATGCCCGTCACCAACCGAATCCATTGTCTACAGGTTCGGCGTGCCCCATAGCATCATAACCGACAACGACTCGAACTTCATCTCAAAGGAATTCCAAGATTTCTGCGGGAACCTCGGCATCGCCATATCATACGCCTCCGTCGTGCACCCGCAGACCAACGAACAGGTCGAAAAGGCAAATGGCCTCATAGGCAACGACATCAAGAAGTGCCTACTTTGCCCACTCGAAAGGCTTGCGGGAGCCTGGGCAGATGAGCTACCCTTCGTCCTCTGGAGCCTGCGCACAACGCCAAACAGCTTAACCGGCTACACACCCATCTTCATGGTGCACGGAGCCGAAGCTGTGCTACCTACTGAGGTACGCCACAAGGCCCCGCGGGTCGTTGCTTACAGCGAGGTTGAATCATCGGCTACACTCAAAGACTCCGTCGACACACTCGACGAAGCACGTGACATCACCATAGCCCGCTCATCGGTGTACCAGCAGAGTCTCCACAACTACCACAGCCATCAGTTGCGCCCAAGGTCCTTCGTCGAAGGAGACCTCATCCTACGACTCAAGCAAGAAAGGCACAAGAAGCTCGAGTCACCCTGGGAAGGGCCCTACATCGTCACCGAAGTCATCCCAGGTGGCGCCTACCGCCTCATGGACGTCGCATCAGGAGTCGAATACTCTAACCCCTGTAACGTCGCACAACTGCAACGCTTCTACCCCTAGTTACCCTTTACTTTCAATAAGGCTATTCAGCCAAGGCTACTCATCCGAACAATGTACCTCCTCGTTTGCAATGAATAAAAGCTAAGTTCCTTAGCCCAAATATCTTTTTATCATTGCATCAATTATCATTAAATACACTCGGGGGTTGCGCCTCACCTTACGACTTCGTCGACTGACAACAATGCATATAAGCTGAGTAGCTGACCACGTCAGGCTAACGAAAAAGACATGCACATTACAAGCGCACCACGTGCCAACACATACAAACTTTATAAATGGCATTAAAATCCCACTCGAACAAATACAGAATTTACATTACATCATTTTTTCCTTTACAGGACTTAACCACGCTGCTGCAGGATGTTCGTATGCTCCTCAAATAAATCTACAATCTCTTCGGCATACTGCGCCATAGCTGCATAATGAGGGCACATATTCCACACGTTGCCATCTGGAGGAGGAGGAGGCGGTCCAGCCGCTATCTTCACAAGATTCACATCGCGACGATGCAGTCAAACAAGACATAGGGCTGCCTTCACGCCCACAATCAGTTGATGACGCACCAACTCCTTGACGTGGCCCACATTCCGAAATTTTCCAAGAAGACCCAAAAAGCTAGCAGGTGCAGCGTCTAAAGGAAACATGATGTCCCAAACGGCCGCAAGTGACGTCCTCGCCTGCTTCAGCACCTGAAGAACCTGGTGAACGCGATCTTGCACCGTCGCAAGAATGATCGCTCGATAGCGTCCATCCAAAAGAAGCCACCGGCCGCCAGCTCTTACTACGTTAGGCAATTCATCTGAATTGCGACGCGCTCCTTCTCTTCCTTCGGAATGAAATTCACAACTGCGCAAGTATCGGGTGAGCCAGCATAAAAATAAGGAGCAATCGAAAGAGCATTGGTTCACAATGACTCACATTGGAGATGCTCACCCATCTGCCGAAATTCCTCAAGCAAGAACTCCTCCCTGGCAGTGGCTCGATCAGCCTTCGACTTCCACACATCTGCATGGCCTCGGATGCTGAGGATGTCTTTTTTCGAGCTGCGGACGCGATCACGTAGGAAAGACAACTGCGACGCCTCATCCAATGACGGGCGAGGATCAGGCGTAGGAAGAGTAAGCGCCGGAGCCTCACCCGAAGGACCCTAGGGTAAACAGGAAAATATGAATATCACAAACACTTTTGTCAGTAGTTAAAAGATAGACTCATATACATAAATAAAGCCACCTCGTGGAAAAGTAGGGACTTGTTCCTCCAAAAGGTGTTACAAAAGACAGCAGTAAAAGCTATACTAAGCTACAATACAAGGGTCTAAGCGCCAGCACCCGGAGCAACCTCGGAGCCAGATTGCCTACTCTTGGCCTCTCGCTGCTGCTTTGCCGCATAATCAGCTAGGAGATCTATGAGCTTAGGCCTGAAATGCTTACAGCGGGAAGCAAAGGGGGCAAAAGCTACCTCGAAGCCATCTGCCGTCGTCGGCATCTTGGAGGTGACCTGGGCCAGATCCAGCTCAGCTCCGGATGCCATCTCCATGGCCAACCCCGTGGAGGCACCAATGCCCTTCTACTTGCGCTTGTACTCCGCCGAAGCATCTTCCGACAGAGCATCTGCCAGCAAGTCGATGTCCTCAAGGGCAACGCCCTTGGGGTTGATCTCCTTGTAGAAGCGTGCCAGCACCTTCTTGTCCTTGTCCAAGGAGATCATGGCAGAAGAACAGTGATCCTCGATCGCCACAACAACATCAGCCAAGAGGTCTCCTGCTCCAGCATGCCACGATCAAACGTGATGCCAGAAGCATCGGGCAAGGAAAAGAAAAGGAGCATCTGCATGAGAAAAGGAACATCTGAATGAGAAAAGGAACATTCAAATGATGAAGGAGAGAATACACTCACACAACAGGACACCCAAAAAATGACAAGGTAACATACCAGAGATAGCCTTGGCAGCAACCATGAGCTTGTCAACCATGGCCTTCTCCCGAGCAGCTGCAACGACCGCGAGCTGCTGCTCACGGTCTTCGTCCTCCTTCTGTTGGCGCTCCAGGGCCTCCGCCGCATCTGCCGCCTTCTTATCCGCTTGGCCGAGGCTCTTTTCGAGAGCATTCAACCTACGGAGGGCAACATATTCTCATATGCAGCATGAAGAAACATTGGGTAAACAGAAAAAACAAACTTGTTGCACTCGAAAAATAAACAAGACAAAAGCTATGCACCTTGAAGCTGCTTGAGCTCACCCTCCAGCGACAGATGCTGCTGGATGAGGAGGTTAGCGCCGCGGACAAAAGACTACAAAAGAAGAAAACAAACACGATGAATAAAAGGCTCGGGGGATCCCCCCACAAAGCGAAAGACCAACAAGTCAGATAAATAAAGGACTCGGGGGCTCCCCCCCACGCCGTAAAAGAACAACACTTACGTGGTCAGGTGTGGACTCCGAAAGTTTGCATATCATCTTCCGAGTGACGAGCGCACGAGTGTTCCGCCTCGCGGAGCTCGAATCCTCATCCTCAGAGTTGGCCACCACCTTGCGAGACGAAGCTCTCGGTTTTGACTCCGTGATCATTTCTTTGGTGTCCCCACCAAGGGACTCCTCCGAAGGATTACTGCTAACACTTATCAGATAAATAAACAAAGCTAATACTTAGCACACGAATAAAGAAACAAGGCTCAAGCAGAATGACTTACGATTGGATATCTGACAAGTGGAAGATAGGAGGCGCCTTCTCCTTCTTCTTCTTATTGGTCGGTGGCTGTGGGTCCACTGCCCGAATAGGCACGGCAGGAAAGGGCGCAGACGATGCACCCTCGTCCTCACCGTGCTGCTCGAGGAAGGACGGACCCTTTGGCGTTGGTGGGGTCGCCCCATCCGAAGATTGAATCCAGGAGCATTTTCGGGTCTGCCCTTCACTCGGCTCGGGGGCTTCCGCGGTAGGAGATTGCGCCAGGGGAAGCTCGGATTCGGACTCCACCATTTCATTATCCGGTGCAACTGGGAAATTCTCAGGTAGAGGGGGCGTCATCCCCGCTACCTTGAAACCCTGCAAATCAAAGACAATAAGATGTCAAATTATCAGTACAAATAACAAAGAATTAGCACTTGAAATAGCGCCACGCGTAACTACAAGTTTTTCACCTGCGAGACTACTTTCTTCACACTGAACGGGGAGGTCAAGGATTTCCCCGGGAGGTCCTCATTAGCCTTGAGCTTCAGCAGGGGCCGAAGAGCTCTATCAAGGTCACTCGAAGAAAACTCCTCAGGTGAAACCCTTGTTGGATCGCTACGGCCAGCATACAGGAACATTGTGTACGCCCTCGCTTGGAGCGGTTGCACCCGACGCTTGAGGAAGGGGCGGATGATGCTGACACCATTGACCTCCTTGTCGGCCACCAGTTGGAGTGCCTCTACCCGCTCGTAGAGATTCTCCACCTCCGCCGTTTCACCCTCTAAGACGTCATTCTTCCATGACCTCTTTCTGGTGATCTTCTGAGAAGAGTCGAAAGGGGGAGACCAAAATGCTGCCCATCCAACTTGACATCGCAGATGTAGAACCACTTTCGGCGCCAGTATTGGATGGACTCGCAAATGGAAAAGGAGAATAATTGGACAGAGGTGGACAGAGGAGTGAATGGATATGATGGAGCCGCACCGGATGAAGCGAAAAGGAGATGATGGATAGAGGAGCGGATAAACATTGCCGGCACCGGATTGCCTCTTCACGGAATAGAGTTTCCGTAAGAGGCCAAAGTGCGGCTCGATACCGAGCCAACACTCGCACAAAGTGATGAAACAAGCGATATGTAGAAGAGAGTTGGGAGACAAATGATGCAACTGAATCCCGTAGAAAAAGAGGAGTCCACGGAGGAAATTGTGGATGGGAAGAGAGAGACCCCGGACGATGAAAGCGTAAAACATCACCCGAAACCCTTCGGGTGGGCGAGGAATTACCTCTTGGTCGGGGAGTACAAGATCATCCTTCTCCTTGGAGACAAGTCCAGACTCACGCAGTTAGCGCAAATCCGTCTCGCGCATCTCTGTGCGCTTCCACCCACCGTCGGTGGCGTGGGCCTGACCTTCTTGCCAGTGCTGGCGACGCTTGATCCTGCTACAGCAGTTGCCTTCTTCGGCTTGCCCATATCGGAGCGGCAGGTGCGTCGATGCGAACGAAGGAACAAGGAAGGAAAGGTGCAGAGAATGTCCAGTGCGCAGCGCAAAGCAAAGAGCTAGCAAAAATGGTGGCAATGGCAGAAGGCAAGAGCAAATGGCGAAGGGGTAAAAACATTGTTTTCCTCACGGTATAAAAAGACGAAGACGATGCACTAGAGCCGTCGATTGAGAAGCCCTAGCGCCCACCCCAAATCTCACCATACACGTGTCAGCATCAAAACGAACCGTCGCCAGCACGCCGTCCACTACGTGCGGACACTGAGGCAATGCCATAACTTCCGCCACGCCTACGCGTGACTATTCAACGTCAAGTCAGGCGGTGGGACCCACGACCGTCTCGTCCCATCACCTTTTGCTGCCACAGACAGTTGAGATCATCAAGCATCAGCAATGATGTCATCAAGGCAAAGCCAGCAACAGCTCGAAGATTTTGACTAATCAAACAAGTACTTACTCGAGTCTATGACTTGAGAAACTCCTCGGGGGCTACTCCTATCAGGAGCGCTGGCCACGCACCTAAGATATTACAAAGTTAACGTCACCTTGAAATTATCTTCGAGTCCTACATCGAGTCTACGACTCCACTACGGACTCGGGGGCTACTCCCATAGGGAGCACTGGTCACGCACTCGAAAAAAGGCGTCCTTCGGATTGATGCTGAAAACGACTGAACTAAAGTCTCTACTCGAGTCTATGACTCGAACAGGCACTAGGGGGCTACTCCCATAGGGAGCGCTGGTCGCACACCCTATGAATCTTCAACTGAGATCCTTCGGATCAAATATGACAAAATAACTTTTGGCAAACTTGCCCAATCTAACGCTAAGTGAGAAACAGTCTCCTTGGCCACCCGAAACACCTCTGCGGTGACAAAATTTTGGATGATGTGTCTGTGACACAAAGATAAGTCCTACAGATATCGTCCGATGGCCTGGCAACGCACCTGACTGCGTTCTGCTAGTAAGTTTTCATGCCAACAGGCACGACGAAAATCCTGACAGACGCATTGGGTACATCACTTGAAAAATACTGGGATTCGACTCCCGTAAGACCACGACGGTCTGAGTCGAATCACACCAGCAATCGTTCCGAATTCGAGTCCGGGGACTCGAGTTTGATGAAGATCGTGTTGTTTTGTCCTATGACAGTTAACTGGTGAAAGGGCATATATGCCCCCATGTGTGGTTTTGGTAACTAATGACAATCTCTATGGACTAATGTGTAAATTGAGTTTCACTTGTAGGTTTGTCCATTAGCATCGCTTGGGCCATGTGTTGGTCTCAAGGTTGGAAGATGAAGAAATGTCCAAGGGCTTTGTGCCCATTGGAATCATGAAGAAAGAAGGAGCTTGAAGGTTGATCAAGACATGTGCAAAGAGTTGCATCAAGATGGATCAACCTCAAGAAGGTATGAAGAAGGGCAAGCTCAAGATGCGCCATCTCTAGAAGATCTCATGCTTGAAGCTTGCCATCCTCATGATCATGGGGTGATGAAGACAAGTTCAAAGAAGAGGATTCCCCATGGAGTATGGAGGAGCAATTTGCAAGTCTTCATCCTCATCAAGCAAGAGCAAAAAAGAAAGGTGTTCCCACTATAGAAGAACAAGATGGTCTACATCAAGTTTGAAGGGAATATGCCCGAGAGGCAATAATAAAGTGGTTATTATCGTATTCCTTATTTATGATCAAATCTCAGACATGTAATATATCGCAAAAAAAAGGATTAAGATACTAGCGTAAAAGGTTCTCGCGATCACAAGAAAGTCATCGCTGAATGTGTGGGAGTCAGTATGGGTCTCCAGATCCCACTTCTGATTATTGATCCGAGAGGGTTCTCGATCATGTCTGCATTATTCGTGAACCGTAGGGTGACACACTTAAGAGACACCGACATCCATTTGGAGCAAAAGTTTCATGCCGGAAAGAATAACAAGCGCATGAATTTATTTCACTAGATACCGAAACGGGTTTTCGGGTGAAATTGTAGAAAGTGTTTTTGCATGTGAAATGAAATACTAGCAAGGGGTTATATGTGAATGTTTGTCATTAAAGTAATTGACAAAATCTTAATAAATAAAAGGAGTTTTATTTAATGAGAGTTTGAATTAAATTTGGTGAAAAATTAATGGGAATTTGAGTGGGTTTTTGAGTGGAGGGAATTGAAAGGCATTTGTGTGAGTGGAGTGTCCACCCACATGAATGAAAGGAGGGGAGGGGCAGCCCCATGGCTGGGCGCATAGCCTCTTGGGTGACCCCTATCCCTATAAAAGGAGCCCCCTCCCTCTCTCTCTCACTCACACCTCCTCATAAAGGATCTCTCTCCCCCTCTAGTATTTATCCTCCATGGTCTTAGACTAGCGAGATACATGTTCCCGGTGGCTATTCGGCAAGAAAGAGTTGTGCTTCCACTGCATCACTGGAGCGAGGAGGCGGAGGTTGCTCGGTGCCTCAGACATGTGTGTGAGCACGGATGCATCGCTAAGTTGCGGTGCTAAGGACTTCCTCTAAATCTTGAGATCGGCAAGAGATCGTCTACATCAACCACGAATTTAACTCGTTAAAATTTGTCGGTCTTCAAGGGTATGTTCTCTACGGATATACATCCGCCCGTTGCTTGTATCTAGTAGATAGATCTTGGTACATAGTTGTTTCCATCATAGGAATTTTTTTGTTTTCTATGATGCGAACCCTACAAAGTTCAAGTGGGATGCTCAAGGCAAAGGTATGTTATTGATAGGGCTTCTCTTTTGCCGGTCTCGTGTTGTTAGTTGGGAGACCGGGTTTAGGATTGATAGCCGTACTATCAAGAGGGGCTCTCAAGCGGGTGTCTCAATTGCATCGTTCGAAGAGAGCTCAAACCTTTGCATTCATAGCATCATCTTTCTTGGTTGTTATTTGGTTCTTGTCCATGAGAGGATCTAGAGCTTGTGGTCATCATCATAACAAGCTCTAGTTCATTGTCCAAGGATTTCCCTTGCATATCTTATTGCGGTTTTTTATCTTGCGAGTTTTCCGGCTCCACACCTTGCGGGATACTTCACATATATATTCATGGTATTTTCTATTCGTCGTTATCTTTCCAACAAAATTGGTTTCATCTCGTTTGGAGTTCGGATGCAAAAGTTATTGCATTTCTGGTTTCTGGAATTTCCCTGACCGGAAGTTCCGGCTTCCCATCGGAAGTTACGCTAGGGCATTTTTGCCGCCGAAAGTTCCGGTGGAAGTTCCGGGTCTTCTTCCGCTTACGTTCAGTATTCTCTCTGTTTGGTTTGTTGTATTTGATGGAATTTGGGCTGGAAGTTACAACGGTAATACCGCCCCCACCGGAAGTTCCAGCCAGGGACCGGAAGTTGCGCTCGGGCCTAGTTGCCGCCGGAAGTACCAATTGAAAATTCGGCTCTTGTTCCGCTCACATTCAGTAACCTTCTGTTTTGGATGTGTTTATTTGACGAAACTTCAGTTGGAACTTCCACCGGAAGTTCGCTCCCACCGGAAGTTCCGGTGGACCGGCGGAAGTTCCGACCATGACTCGCGTTTTCAGTTTCTCGCATCGCAGTTTTTGACCGTTGGCTGTGTGCCACTGGAACTCCCGACCTCCCACCGGAAGTTCCGGCCAGGGTCGCGAATGCCCATAACGGGAAGATCTGGGAGCCCTTTAAAAGGGGCTCCTCCTTCCCTTCGTGGGCACTGGCTCTTTTCTTGGTTCTTGGCTTTCTCTCTCTCCTCCATTTTTGACCTTAAAGAGCTTGTTCCTCTCCCTTTCCCCTTCTATGATTCTTGAATCTTTTTGAGGGATTTGAGAGAGGATATCTAGATCTACAATCCCCCCAAGCCAAATCCCTTCTTTGTGAAAGAATCATTGGGATCTAGATCTTGGAGAGTTTTGTGTTCTCCTCTTGTGTTCTTCCTCTCTTATTCCCCCAATAGCTTTTGTAGCTTTGGTGGAATTTGAGAGAGAAGGACGTGCCTCTTGCATTTGTTGCATAGGTTTGAGTTCTCCTCGGAGATTCAGCGAGTACAAGCTCGTGGGCTTGTTTCTCTTGGGTTCTTGGAACCCTGGACGGTTGTGGGTTGGGTTGTTGACCTTTTATGGTCTTGTTGACCTTTTGTGGTCTTGTAGCCTTTTGTGGCGTTGTTGGCCTTTTGTGGCATTGTAGCCTTTTGTGGCTTTGTTGTTGGGAGCCTCCAATTGAGTTGTGGAGTTAGACCCAATCTTGTACGGGTTCGGTGACCGCCCTCAAGCGTCCCATAGTGGAGCGAGTGCCCGCCTTTTTGTGGTGCACACTCGGGAGAATAGGGTGAGCCTTTTGTGGCGTCGGTGAGTTGCGTGCTTCCGCATCCGGGGTGAGGCCTTGTGTGGCATTGGGTGAGCATCGAGCCACCACACCTCGAGGTGAGCCATTTGTGGCATTCGGAGAGCAATGCACCATTGCACCTCTCCAACAGAGACGTAGCTTCTTTAGAAGTGAACTTCGGGAAACAAATCTTCGTCTCTGCATCCATCAGTTATCTCTCAACCGAGCCCTTTACTTATGCACTTTACATTGTGATAGCTATCGTGCTTGAAGTATTTATATCTTTCTATCACCTTGTTTCTTGTATTGCTTAGCATAGGTTGTTGGTGCACTTAGGTGAACTTAGTTGATAGGTTTTGTGCTCAATAAATTAAACGTTAGTTTTATTCCGCATTTACTTGAGTCTAAACCGTAATATTTTTAAAAGCCTATTCACCGCCCCTCTAGTTGACTTCCTTTGTACTTTCAACTGTCCCTGATCCGTCGGGTGAGCCAGGCACATGCATCAATAATCCCTATGAACTAAAAAATTTCCTTGAAAAACAGGATCAACTACATAGCACCTAAAAGATTGAAGAGTCTCCAGCCGAATCTACGATTCGACTGAACACTCGGGGGCTACTGACATGGATATACCCTACGGGTATACCCGGTCTAGCCCAAGGAAGACCCACGTGAGGATTTTCAACCCCGGAGGATTTCGGGTGGCCCAAGCCCGTGGCGATTTCGACTCCTTGGAGGACAAGTCTAGACTAGATAGAATTTCAAAGGGTATCAACCCTAATTTGTAACCGAATCGACCTGACCCGGGACCTGGCCTATCTATATAAAGGCCAGGAGGATACGACAAGAAGAATCCTCAACACCTCATACACACATCCACGCAAGATTGCATCTGCGCACCCATGTAATCTTCGGTTTCGCCATAATCAAGAGCAAGCTGAGTAGGATTTTTCCGGGCCCAACTGGGTAAATCTCGTGTCCCTGTGTTGCTTGTCTGTTAACCGTTTCGCGACTTCCGGCATCCCCATCTTCTCCAAAACCTAAGTCCATAACAATGGGCATTGGCGAGTTGAACCCTCGTCAACGATGGCCAGAACAGAAAACCACAAATTCGAACCGTAAACACAAAATTTTTGAACATTCGCGGGAGATTTCAAAACGCGAGCATAGTTCATACATAGTAGGCGCGATCATATATACAAAACGCGAATTCAACCTACATACTACGGGGGATCTGCCGTCTTTGCCGCTACCCTAGCATGTACACAAAATCAGGCTCACCGGAGCCTAGGGAGCGGCGGCGACGCTTTCGGCGACGGGCTTCACTCCTTGTCGGAGAAGTCGAAGTCCGACAGCCTCGAGCTACTGTCAGATACGAGGTCGATGACCTCCACCTCCTTCCCACGGGATTCATGGTCGATGGCGAGGCCCTGCTCGAGGAGGATGTCGCTGATGAGCTCGTCGCGCTGAGCTCGATGGGCCTCCGCCTCCACCTCGGCGATGCTTCGGTGCTGGATGACCTGGACCCAACAGTCGAAGGAGGCGTCGTCGAGGGCGTAGTCCGCCTCCGTAACCGTGCGGCCCTCCGGGAGCTCCTCCTCCTTCATCGGCGGCGGCGGAGACCTCGGAGTCCTCGGCGAGCGCGAGGAGCTCCTCTCCCCCCGGCGGGCGCGGATGCGGACGTCGAACTCCGCCGTCTCGCGGTGGAGGAGCGCGTCCGGCACCGGCGCGCCCCGTCCAAGCGCACACACCGGCGGCGCTCCTCCTCCTCCGCAGGCGTGAGGCCGATCTGCTACGTCCGGCGAGAAATTGCTCGGTGATTTGAGCGGTGGTGCGCGACGGAGGCGTCGAGGGGGCGGTGGCGGAGAAATGGATCAAGACCTGAAAGTCGAGCTCGGAACTAGGATTTTATGGGTCGACGGGGTCAATTCCCAGGGGCCCGAAATTTTTTCCCAGGTCGGGCCGTGTTTACGGTGTTTGTTCGGGCCAGATTTCGCGGCCCGGCCCGAAAAACCGCCGGAATTTTCTGGGTCCGGTGTTTTTACGGTGTCTGCTAGAGATGCTCTTAACAACAAATTCATCATTCTCCTTGAACGGCACAGCACCTCATTCGATTAATTGAGAAATATATCGCCTACACAAGAAATACATAAAACCATATGAATTATTTTCTCGTACAAATTTGGAATATATGCTATGTTGCTTGTAGACAAAACTCACATGGAGTAGCCAAATAACTAGTAAGATGTTGCTTCATTTTTATGTTTCAGCTCTTGTGATTTTTGTGTGGTTTTATATCAAAAAAAAAAAACATTGCCGTCCATGCTATTTCATATATTTCCAATCAACTTCTTGAGTTGCTACCATAGAAGAATTTCATCTCCTGGTGAGAAAGATATAATACAATGTGACAAGGGCATGCCAAAATACAGTAGGATACAAGTTACTACTACTACCTCTATTTTTAAAATATATTGAACTGCTAAAACGGCTTATATTTTAGAACGGAGGTTGTACTTTCATTCTCTCTCGTACACGGTTGAACCATAGCAAATAAGGGTACAGGGTAAAATAAACTGTAGACAAGCCGTAAACAATAGAGGATGGAAAAGATAAGAGTAAATTGTACTACCACACAACTTCAGCGGCATTACATTTGCAGAACCACAACATCAGGTATTTATGACACAACAACACAACTTCAGAAAATTCAGTAACACAGAACCCAAATTTCCAAGCTAGAGGAGTTTGACAACGGATTTGCCAGAAATGGCCCTGCGAGAGCAGTAATGAGGTAGAGCCTCAATTTACTCAAAATACAATGTTGTAGCCACAAAAGGCGAATCTGGGTGCAAACATGCAGTTTTCTCCATGATGCCTGGTCAAGAACAACTTAATAAGTTCAGTAGAAGGTTTTAACTAAATGTTCTGGAGACAAGTTTCATCAACAGCATCAGTAGTACATTTTTTTGTGAAAGGCATGGCTTGGAGCATCAGTAGAATAGTGAACTGATCTGGCAGCCCCCTGCATAGCTTGCTGAGAGACCTGATGACAACCTTGGATAGTCAGAGACTCTAGCTTACGTCCAAGTACCAGCCCAGCCACTCCGACATCAGTCACATTTTCACACCACCGGAGCGTGAGATTACTCAAGCACGGGATCTGTGCGATGGAGCGCATACCCACATCAGTTATCAGCTCACAAAACATAAGCTCGAGTGTCTCCAGGAATGGTGCAGAACAGAGGACCTTCATCCCCTCATCTTTAAGGAAGTGGGCGCCATTTAGCATGAGAACACGAACTGGGCAAGACTGAATGAGCACCAAAAGACCCTTATGTGTGAATCCTGTTTCTGATGGATAATCAGAAGAACAGCACACAAATGCGAGTTCAACAGTCGTAAGCATAGGACAGTTGCGGGCTAGAGCCTTAAGGCTGTCATCAGTAAACGGTGTCCTGTAATAACCATCATAGAAGTAAGGTCTGAGCCAAAGTGAGATGCTTTTGAGGTTCTTGCAACTCTGGGATAATGCAATCATATCATTGTCATTTAGAGCATGAACATACTGCAAGCAGATCTTCTCCAATGCTTTGCATTTCCCAAGAAGAAAACGAAGCCCTATCTCTGGCCAAGTTTCAAAACGCGCCAACCTCAAATCCTTCAGGTTCTCACAACAGAAATCATATCTATTCAGGTTGTGAGCGTTGTATGAGGAATCATATTCCACAGCACGACCCCAAAATCCTCCCTTGGTTTCAAATTCGAACTTTTGGAGCTTCATCCACCCTGGACCGAACTTTAGGAGGTCATACTGGCTGATTCCCTTGCAGTTCTTTACTACAAATTCTTCCAATGACCCTTCCAAACCAAGGACCTCCAACCACTTTATGCTGTCTATTCCATCGCAGTCATTAAGGTGGAGAGTAGATAGACTCCTGCAACCAACCGCCACCGAGAGAAGCCCACTTGAAGTTATTTTTGGTGCAGCGTTCAGCCTGAGGGACGTCAAATTCTTCCAATAAGCTAGACAACCAATACCAGAGTCATCAATGTATGAGCAAAAACTTAAGGTGAGATCGGTAAGTGACGGGCAGCAAGATGTGAACACAAGGATGCCTTGGTTGTCCAACTGATTCCCATGGCTAGGTATCCAATCACAGTAATCAATTTCCAGTTTCCACAGATTTGGGAAACGGGAGCAGATTGATGTCAAGGCTTCTGATGTCAAGGCTTCTGTAGCAGGGCAAAGGCCGCAGCCAATGTGGATAGCACCCCTTTGAACCGCCTCGATTGTGTAGAGATCCTTCGACACAAGGGAAATAGAATTCAGATCACTTGTCCTGGTAACCCTCTTGACGATCTCCGCCAGCACGGCCTCAGGGAGATCCTCCATCGAGCAATGCATCTGCATGAATTTAGTAAACTCAAGGTTCAGAAGGTAGTTGTAGAGCTAGACTGAAATCGATGAGATCATAATGAAGTAAATGAACTAATGAAGATAGAGATCGCTAGCGATATTCAACAAATATACATGTATATGTACTTACAATATAAAGTTTGAACCTGCTCTGTATCAATCTAAAACTCGTGTGTGCTTCATCAAACTTTTTTTTTGCGGGAAATCAAACTAACATTGATAAAGGAGTCTAACACCATCTTTTTTCCTAGACTGAGAAGCACAGAGCAATGAAACTAAAAGCTATTGTACATCATGAAGCTGAGCTACCCACCACAACTTATTGGAATCGCCTGGACAATAAATGGAAGAATGGATCCCCAAACAAATTAAGGGAATTTTGCAGAATGGCGCCAGCTACAAGATGAATTAAGGATAGTTCTACTGAAATGCTGTATGAGGAGAGGGAGCGAGGAACTTGGGCTTTCACCAAGGACAGGCAACTCACGACAAAATCTCTCTATGATTTTTGGGTTGCAAGTGGAGTGATGTTCATTCTAGACCTGGGTAGTTACTCTGTCAGGCTGATAGGTGAAAACAGCTGACTTTCTGGGTCCCGGCGATGTGAGTTGTGAAACTTGGGTGCTTGGCGTATGCCATCTATAAAAGAACGCGGAGCAGAACTGAACGAATTTAAGTGAATAAGAACAAAATCCGTAGGTATTGCGAATCGATGAACCAACCAACGCAACGGGGACAGACAGCCGGTCAGCGGGCTTGGGTGGCGGATCCAAGGGAAAGGCAGTACCTTCAGCACTCCCGGGAGACGAAAACGGGGCAGGAATGGCAGCGGTGGTGGGTCGGCGGGGGCAGGAGCGTCCGCTTTCAGTAGATCTTGAAGGCGTCGATCGACCAACCGAGTGCCGTACTAAAACCCTAGTCTCGCTCGCATCGCCTATTCGCCATTTCTCCTACTCTATCTCCCTCTGTCTGAGCCGAGCCGAGCCGAGCCTCTCGGAAGGAAATGAGTACTGGCAGGCATGTGCTGCCGAGGGCTGAATAGAGTATTGGGCTGAGATAAGTATTCCATTCTGGGCCCAGTTGCTCTTTCGCATCTGTTACTGCCGTGCAAAATAGTTTAGGCGATATCGGAAAAAAATGGAATATCATTTTTTAGACGAAGGAAAACGTGCAACTTAACGATCAGAATTCATTCGTGGAGATAAAAGTGCAGCGGCAGGATCAGATTCCGAAACGACATGCGCTCCTCTCGCCCCCCCAAGAGGTCGACGGGGGCGCCGCCCCTTCTCCCCGGCTAAACCCTCGCCACCGCCCGGCGGCGCGCTTCGCAATGACCTTTCAGCGTCGCGGGTGAGACGGGTCGGGGACCCTCTTATCGATGGCGGAACACCTGGAGCGGCGGAGGCCAGCCTTGGCTGGGGCGTGGCGGTGCGATGGTGTGGCGGCGGGCGACGGGGCAGCGCTGCTAATCTGCGGCCGGCAGGGTACAGAGCTTGCTGCGCCAGGGCGACCTAGATCGGGCCCTTTTCGGTCTAGATCTGGGTAGTGCGGGCTGGATGGTTTTTCTCTGTCTGCTCTACAAAAGCGCGGTGGGTAGGTTGGATGGGATTCGCGATGACCGTGGCCGGCCTGTTGTAGCGTGGTCGCGGACTTTACGGGTTCGTCGGGGGTCAGCTGGACCGCCATGGGACTGGTGCGGAGGCTTTACGGGTTCGTTGGACCCGGTCAGGCCTATGGAGGACTGGTGTGTCTATGATCGCGTCCGGTCGACTACTTCCCCCAGGTGGTGGAGGCTGTTCCCTCCCGCGCGTCCGCGGTACCGCGAGACCTGTTTCATTTCTACTTGTGTCACGATGTTGCAGACCTCGCGACGGCTTGCTCGGTGAGACGATGATGACGCAGTCAGGACCGGAGTAGCGCATGCTCGTGGGCGGCAAGTTTTGGTGGTGGAGAGGCCTCTCCCTCGCGGGGCTCCTGTGCAACGGCCCGTCCGGGGGTAGTGGATTGGGTCCGCGGGAGAAATCCTTGTTGGCTCGACCGACACCGACGCGGTGCCGCCTGCGGGTGGCATCTTCCTTCCTGGAGGGTGTTGTGGCTTCCCTTCATCCATTCCCCCCAGTGTGCCGGGGGAAACCCTAGGGCCAGTCTCTAGTCCGGGCAGCAGCGGTCGCGTTCCCTCTTGAGGGTGATGCTTGGTGCTTGACGAGTTGGGGCTAGGATCGTGGTAGGAATTCTTCAGAGGGCGCAGTTGTCGCGGTCTTCCTCGTCTAGTCGATTCGTCTCCGTCTCCGTCTCCATTTCTTTTGTTTTTCTTTATTATAGTCTGGGTGTGTGTTACTGCCCTACCATCGTTTATCATGTTGTGTCTCTGTCTTTGGGCGTTGTGTTGTCTAGCACAGTAGTGGTCTTACCTGTGTACTTTATTATAAAAGGGGGCGAAAGCCTGTTTGGAAAAAAAACATGCAACTTGCAGTAAAAAATGAAAGAAAATATAGGTTAATATTGTTATTCTCAAGGTACCTTTTAGAGTTTATTTTTTTCAGAAGTCTTGTCCGCAACAATTACAACCATAGTTTGACGCTTGCTTTTTCGATTTTAAGATGCATACAATGGCGAAAAAACATGAATGGAAAAGGTAGGAAGACGACATTAAAAAGATGGACTTTGCTATCTTTTTTAGGGTATTAACAGTAGAAAAGATTCCTATTGTCTCTTTTTCATTAAATCAGGGGTCAGAAGTTTCAGGGTTACATATTTACAAGTTACATATGATTTAATATCCTGAAAGAGTAAAGAAGGCCTAGGAACTAAGATTTACAAACTATGGATTATGCTTCTGATGAGTGGGTGTAGATCTTCTTTTGTCCTGTGGACCAGTAGGGATAAGTCAGCAGCAAGCCTTGTCTTTCAGGATTGAACCAAAGGTTGTATGTTGTTAAACCATATGTTATTTCTCTTCTTCCAGATGTTCCAAGATCCAAGCACCATAAACAATTTTTTGTTCCAAACTTGTTTTCCTTGCTCAATAATCATAAGCCTAGAGTCGGCCACAGCCAGGATATATGTATTGTGCTCCAGCAAGCTTGACC
The DNA here is from genome assembly GCA_023614405.1 of Avena insularis. Classification (NCBI taxonomy): domain Eukaryota; kingdom Viridiplantae; phylum Streptophyta; class Magnoliopsida; order Poales; family Poaceae; genus Avena; species Avena insularis. The sequence continues at coordinate 357,162,277 of CM042693.1, forward strand.
GAAGGGACATTCAAAGATCAAGTGTTCAATTGTTTCTTCAGGAGGATAGTTGCACATTAGACAATTGTACCCTGTCCTAAGGGTGTAGTGCCTTCGTTTAAGCATGTTTCTTGTGTTCAGTCGGTCTGACAAGATATGCCATCCAAAAAACTTAACTTTTGGTGTACATTTAGACTTCCACAACCACTTGAAAGCAATGTGTGGGTTCAGATTTCTGAAATTGAACTGGTAATATCTGCTAGGTGTAAAATTTTTGGCTCCCCAAACATAACTCCAAGTGTCTTTCAGGTGTTCACTGAGTTGATTTCTCCTGCAAGTATTCTGAATGCTCCTTAATTCTGTTAGAGCTTCTGGTGACACGGGAGATGAAAGATAAAGGCCAAATTTTCTAAAGTAAGAAATTCCTGGGGTGAAATATCTTCATTCCTCACATATGAGTAAATAACAGGGTGAATTTCTTCCAGTATGGTGTCAGACCATTGGTCTTTCCAAAATAAAGTAGAGGTCCCATCACCAATTGAACTCACAGCCACTCCTCTAAATAAGTGAGATAGTTTAAAAACATTGTCCACCAGAAAGAGACACAAGGTCCAACAGCATGTGGATTTGTATTAGTATAATAAGAATTCCAAACCAGAGAGACCCAGGGAGTGGCATCCTTGTTGTAGAATTTATGAAGAAATTTTAACAAAATGCCTTCATTTTGGATTTTGAGATTAAGGATGCCAATACCACCATTATTCTCTGGCCTACATATCATGTCCCAAGCAGCAAGTGAATTACATTTTTCACCTTCTTTGTTCTTTTTATTCCATAAACAGTGTCTTTGGATTTTCTCTATGTGTCCCACAATCTTATCTGGCAATTTGATTGAGCACATTGTAAAAGTTGCAATTGAGGCAAGTAGAGAATTAATCTCAGTCACTCTTCCACTATAAGACATCATCATAAATGATGCAAAAACCTTTCTCTCAATTCTGTCAATCAGTGGCATCAAGTCATATACCGTTGGTTTAGTGGTGCTAAGAGGGAGACCTAGATAGGTGAATGGCATTGTAGCAATGGAACATCCCAACATATCTGCAATTTATTTAGTGGTATTCTCTGTCAGATTTATTGGTATCAGGTGAGATTTTTGAAAGTTAATTTGTAAACCAGTAGAAAGAGCATATTTCTGAAGTATTCCTTTCATCACTTGTACTTGATCTTTATCTGCTGACATTATGATCAATGTGTCATTTGCATACTGGACTACTGTAAAATCCTGTCCAAAATCTAGGGAAAAAGGAGCTTTGAGGATGTTCTCTATGAATGCTTTATTGATTGCAGGCTGCAATAGATCAACAACTAAGACAAAAATGAGGGGGGATAGTGGATCTCCTTGCCTAACTCCTCTTTTACAGTGAAATTTCCTTCTAGGTACTCCATTCAGCAGAACAGAGGATTTACCAGTGCCAAATATAATTTCAATCCACTTTAGCCATTTGGCATCAAACCCCATTTGTTTCATAATTTTCATCATGGCAATATGGTCAATGGTATCAAAGGCCTTAGCAAAGTCCAATTTGAGAAGAATAATTTCTTTCTTGGAAATTTCACATTGATAAATGAATTCAAATGACCAGGCAAGGTAATCTTGAATGTTTCTTCCTTTAAGAAAATCATATTGATTTTTATGAACAATTTTCAGAATCATCTTCTGGAGTCTGTTAGCTAATATTTTGGTGATGAGTTTCAGCACACAATTTAGCAAAGTAATTGGCCTAAAATCATTGACAGTTTCAGGTGATCCCACCTTAGGAAGAAGTGTTATATGTCCCATGTTTATGCTTTCTAGGTTCAGGTCTCCCTCATAAAACTGGAAACAAAGTGTATAAATATCCTCCTTGATTATGTGCCAACAACTTTTTAGGAGAAGTCCATTAAAACCATCAGGGCCTGGAGCCTTGTCATTAGGCATTTCTTTAACCACTTTGTCAATTTCCTCCTTGGTAAAGGGCAGGGACAGAGCTTCAAGGCCAACTGTTGGAGTAATCATATGTTTTGGATCAAAAAGCATATCAGGCTGAGTGGAAGTGCCTAGTCTTTCCTTATAAACTTGAAATATAGCCTATTCCTTGTCAGCATGTTCAGTAAGTAAAGAACCATTAGGTAATTGTAGAGAGGCAATATTATTCCTTCTATACCTTTCAGTGGCAAAGTTATGAATTTTTTTGTGTTTTCATCCCTAGACTTTTTTCACCTAATGGTGCATCTTTTCTTCCAATATTCATTTTGGTACTAAAGCAGTCTTGCTAAATGAACTTTTAGTATTTTCTTGAAGTTTGCTTCTTGATAGAACAAAGGCCTTCTATCCTCAAGGTTATCTAATTCAGTAAGAACTCTGTTTGTATTTTCAATACAAGTGGACAATTTTGAAATTGATTTGCTCCAAAACTTCAGGTCATATCTTAACTGCTTGAATTTTGCGTTGATGTTTGCAGCACTATCGGGTTTATGAGTTGGTTTTCCCCAACTTTGTGAAACTGTCTCAATAAAACCAAGATGGGACACCCAATAATTTTCAAATCTGAAAACCTTACTGCCTGGGATTTTAGTTTGGATAGATACAACACAAGGAGTATGATCAAAAGCTGGCTTGGCTTATGTGGATACAACTGTATTAGGATAGCTACTTGTCCAGTGTATCAATGTAAAAAACTAGTCTAGTTGTTCCAATAGTGGATCTTGTTGCATATTACTCTAGGTAAACTTCCTTCCTTTAATTGGCAGTTCAGTAAGTTGTTGTTCTCTAATGAAATCATTCAAAATGAGCATATCAGTAATGTTCCCACCAAGCTTATTCCTGTTTGCAGGGGATCTAATGAAGTTAAAGTCCCCCATTAAGATCCAGTCTTCATCATCAGGAATGTGAACCTCAAAAAGCCATTTAACAAATTTTTCTCTCAATTCCCTATTGCATGGGCCATAGATGTTAATTAGAGTCCAGGACTAAGCTAATTGAGTAGAAGTAAAATGGACTGAGAGTGCAAATTGTTCACAGTGCATTACCATCCCAGAAAAAAGGAACTATTCCAAATAATAATTAGGCCACCAGAAGCACCAAAACAAGGAACATAAATAAACTCATCAAATCTTGTTGGGCAACAAGATTTAATAAAGTTCAAGTCAAAAGCCTCTTTTTTGGTCTCTTGCAAGCAAATAACTGAACATCCACTTACATTAATAGCATCATTAAAGCTAATTGCTTCTCTCTTGCATTAATCCCCCTGATGTTCCAACACAAAATTATCCATTGTTTAAGCATTAACATTATTACAACTTAAATATAGAAAACAGACTAAAAAAGGGAGAGGCACTAGGCACTGTCAACATTTTCCTCCTCCTGCAGGCCTGCCATGAGCTTCTTAGGTGTGATTTCATCAGGAGGAACACCACATACAAAAATACCAATGGATTGGATTACTGGAATTGGGGTGGCAAGAAGGGTCTTGTCAGTAGCCAGGTTTGCATTGACAGATATCTTCTGAGATTGGTTGGCCTCCCCCTTATCTTCTAAGTCAGTAATTGTCACTCTTGAAACCTTCCTTGGCTTCAATTTTGATTTAGTCTGCTTGGCATCACTGATGATCTTTGGTTTAAAGCCCTTGTATCTAGTAGACCTAGAGCTCCTTCTGACTTGGTTGGTAGAAATAGGTGTCCCATGAGCAGAGTCCTCTAGATCAGCTATCATTAGGAGCTTCCTTTTGCAACCAACATGAGAAAAAGGTTGTAGATCAGAGACAACCATAATTTGATCAACAAAAGCCAAATTCTTCTTTCTTGACTGGTGCAGCAGCTCCATTTCACCAAACAGTTCAAACTAAATAGATTTTGGCAGTGAGACAGAGACATACATGAACTTAGCATTGTCAAGAGTATAGTTGGGCATACAATATTTTTTGTAGGCAGGAGCAATGGATCTTACCATCCAGATTTCAGAGTGTACACTAAGAATGCTTTCACTGAGCATAGCACAATTGATGGACAAGTTGGTATCAACTTGCATTAAATTAGACCCAGAGGAGTTGCCATTAGAAACCTCAGATAAGCTATCATGCCAAGTGTGCATTGGACTGTCTTGAACATTGCTAAGTGGAGGTGGCACTCTAGCATCAAAAGTAACTCCTTGTGTAGATAGAATTTGCTAAAATTGATCAGAGTAGGGTTAATAGGCATCGCAACATCATGCTCTATAGGTGCAACAATATTTTCCCCATGTGCAACATTATTATCAAACAATGCAGCAATTACTTGAGCAGGTACAAACTGGCCTTGCTGGTGAAACTGAGCACCATGATCATGCCCTCCATTATTCCCTCCTTGAATATGACCACCTCCAGGCATCTGATTGAGCTGGTTCCAGTTATCAAGCTGTTGTTGATAAAGTTGTTCTACAGAGAGACCCTCTCCATGCATTGGGTGAGGATTTCCATCATCACGGGCTGGATCCTCAAGAGGAGGCAGGATCTTAGGTAGGTGTGCATTCCAGCCTGCACAACAAAGCAGAATAACAGGGACAGTCCAAGAGTGCCTAGCCCCACCCAACTGATGAATTACCAGGCTTTTAGGAACAAACTTTGGATGTACTATCCAAACCTTAACAAGTACAGATTTATCATCTCTTCTGGGATTCTGCCACATGGACAGCAAACCAAAATCCTGAACATCACTATGAATGTATTGACTGGTTTGATAGTCCAGAGGAAAAACTAAAAACTAAATCCAGGTTTCTCTACCAAAAGCAGTAAGACGCATGTTCCTGGCTTCATTGTGCTTCACAAAAGTAACAGTAGTGATATCATCTAACTCAAAGGTGGTTCCTACTGTAGCATCCGCAATCAGGGTTTTAGTCATAGTAAAGATACCAAGGCCAAGAGGATGATCATCAAAACGACTGACAAATAAATGTGACTCATTCAACAAATTTCTCACTTGAACCCTATATTCCTCTCTGAGCTGGATCGGGATGAATCTATTAGTCTCAGCGATTACCTTACGATCATGTTGCAGAGGCGCTTCAGCGGGCACGATGATATATCCAAAACGTATCTACTTTCTCTAACACTTTTCTATTGTTTCTTCTCTAAACTTGTGTGATTTGGATACAACTAACACGGACTGACGCCGTTTTCAGCAGAATTACCTTGGTGTCTTGTTTTTGTGCAGAAAATCAACTATCAGGAAAAATCCCGGAAAATATGCCAAAAACTATATTTCACCAGAAGATCCACGGAGCCAGAAGAAGAGACGGAGGGGAGGCCTGGGGGGCCCAGACCCACCCTAGGATCGGTCCCACCTGACCCCACGCCTGGAGGGGGTCTGGCCATCCTAGGCAGCTTCTCGTCCTCCCTCTGCGCCTATAAGTTGCCTTTCGACCTATAAAACGAGGGGGGTTCGATAGTTTTCCAGAAAGAGTTCCGCTCCGCCGCCGCCACCAGAAACCAAGATTCGGATCCAGAAACTCCGTTCTGGCACCCTGTCGGGACGGGAATTTGGAGAGGATCATCGTCATCACCAACGCATCTCCATCAACCACCGATGTTTCCCTCATCCATGAGTGAGTAATCCCCCGCTGTAGGCTTGGGGATGATAGGTATTGGATGAGTTCTATAATGTAATCGAATAAGATCTGTTAGGGCATAGTGCCTAGTATTTCTATTAGTGCTATTTGACTTTGTTGCAACTTGTTGTGCTTAATGCTTGTCACTAGGGCCCCAGTGCCATGATCTCAGATCTGAACTTATTATTGAATCATTATGATAGTATTGTTTTTGATCTTATCTGCAAGTTGTGTACACATATCATTGTCCGGATCCAAAGGCCCCAAAGTGACAATAATTGGGACAACCGGAGGGGATGGCTGTGGTGTGAGGATCACTTGTGTTCACGGAGTGTTAATGCTTTGCTACGGTGCTCTATTAAAAGGAGCACCTTAATTGTCAGTAGTTCCCTAGAGGCCGCGCCACTAGCTAGCCGGAAGATGTTGTGCAAGTTCTCATTGCGAGCACGTATGACTATATTTGGAGCATATGCCTAGGATTGTTTAGTACTTGGATGCTTGTTATTATTTATCTGCAATGCCCTAGATCTTAAAGTTACATGTTTAGACTCGTCCATGCAGCCCGTCCATCCATCCCTATGCCTACCGCACTCGAATCCTACTGTTACCGTTACTGTTACTATTGCTCTTGTTGCTGTTGCTACTAATAAACTTCTGTGAGCAAGAACTATTTTCAGGTGCAGCTGAACTGACAACTTAGTTGTTAAGGCTTGCAAGTATTCTTTGGCTCCCCTTGTGTCGAATCAATAAATTGGGTAATACTACCCGCGAAGACTGTTATGATCTCCTATACTTGTGGGTCATCACACAACCATGTGCGTTCTCACCAAGTGATCAACTGGCCCCGAGTTGATTATCATGCCATTGGGTAGAAAAGCTAGCGGATTGACAGGAAAGTTGGCCATTGGGGTGGCAGATAGGGGTTGCTCAACAGTAGGCGAAGAAGGAGATGAAGCTACAGACAAAGGGGGTTGCGTGTCTCCAGGTGAATCTTTATTTTGCTTCTTAATTACCCAGATTTTCTGACCATGAATATCAGTCTGTTTGGATCGAGTTGTTACCCTTTTTTGCCAAGCCCGTCGTTTCTTATTTGGGAAGCTCTTGGACCAGTGGCCCATTAAATGACAATGTCCGCAACGCCAGCCCAAAATGCAATTACTCGCCAGGTGACCATGGATGAGACATTTGACACACCAAGGGCCAAGCAATCCAGAACAAGTCGAGCATCTGCGGCCCAAGGACGAGCTGCAATCACAATTTCTCGGACAAGAAGCAAGAAGATGATCACGCTCTCCACATGTTATCTAGGTCACGTGCCCCAGATTAATATCTAGGGCACGTGCCCCAGATTAATATTGTGTGGTCACGGATTTAATATGGTAACTTAGGGTGTGTTTGGTAGCCCGGGTGGCCTATCTTACCTCATACAAGCTGAGTCCAGCTATGTTGACTACATACAAGTGTGTTTTTTTGTGTGTGTTTGGTAGGTTGTATAAGGTGAGCGGTGCTCAGTTGAAATCCTGTTTGGTGTCTTGCATGACTTGAACGAGGCTAGGTGTTGTCAACGAGCAATCAGATCCCTTTATAAAAAACAAAAAGCAATCGGGTCCATAACTACAACACAACAAAAGCAATCGGGTCCCGTGTGAGCTCGGGCTCGCGTTCGGCGCCGCCGCCGGTGAGAGGAGCCTCTGTCGCCGGCAAGAGGAGCCACTGCTGCAGGTCGAGCCTCTCCTGCCTTGTCGCCAGGAAGTCGCCTCCTATTGACGTCGGCCGCGCCACCTACTAACGGAAGCCCCGTCGTTGCTGCTAGGCCGAGCTTCTCCCGACGCCAGCGACGCCTCTGCTTGCTCCGCCCAGTTGTATCGAGGCCAGCCGCCCTCCATTGCTCCGCCTACTTGTATCAAGGCCATCCACGCCATTGCTTGCTCGATTGGACGGGGACGGGAGAGAAGCAATATGGGACGGGGACGAGAGAGAGGACAGAGGAGGCAGGGGAAATGCGTGTCGTGAGGGATGCGGGGTCATGACCCCTAGCGGGCTGGAGGACGGTCGCAGGATGAACTCGGCCAAGCTGACTTGAGAAGCTCAATTCGAGCTTCACAACTCGGCTTGGCTGAGGGCTTATTTTCGTATAAGGTGGGCATAACACACCCGACCCGACCTAACAAACAGAAAAACAGGGACTGAGGTGGGAATTTCTGTGTCCACCCGACCTACCAAACACGCCCTTAGTCATGTATGCATGCATATGCTCTACCAGCCATGTGAGATTTCTTTTCATTTCCAAACTTCAAAATATTTTATTTCTTAAACTATAAGTTGTAGTTTAGATCCGTTTTCACGGTTGGCTTTGTTACGATGAGATCTTTAAAACTAGATCCCATGTTGATGGATTTTGACAACTTTTTTTCCGACCATAGTTGCCAGAATATGATAACATGGTCACCAGATAAAATGATGTTGGCTACCAGATTAAAACTCGATAGTTATCAGGGGTTTCTAAACTTTATTTTTCACTAATATAAGCCTTATACCATGATAAGACCATAATTCGTGTGTTGAGAATGAACAAAATACTCAATTTTTATACATATACATTATTATTATGATAAAAAAAACATGTAAAAAGTTATCTGCTAATTTAATTATTAATCTGATAGCTATAGTACAATAATCTAACAACTGACGATGAAAAAAAATATAGTCAAAACATATGAAGATGGGATCTTATTTTGAAGTACTCGTCGAGACGAATCTAGCGGTGAAAACAGATTATTAATAGGATCAACCGTTTAAGAGAGATTGTATTTTAAAACTTCAGGTCTTGAAAAAATTCTCTGCATGCAATTGGCGTCAACTCGTCCATCTTTATAGGCCAGATTTAACTCCTAGGCCGCCGTATGAGCGGAGAAGTTGGGACACGTTCTTTTAATAGAATGATCGTAAAAAGATATTGTGCAACTAGTAATAAGGATTAAACTGGTTGGTTCCATCCAAAGCAACTTGTATAGACCTTGTCTTCTTCGGACCAGGCCTCCTCGCTAATGGGGGATTGTAGCATTGCCTGCTTTGCGTAGAGGCAGCATTTGTGAAGCAAATGTATCTAGACTATTTTTAATATATATGTTTACTTATTTTAGAGTGAATCTATACACTAAAATAAGTCTAGATATATTTTTTTCACAAACCTAAAATATCTTATATTATTTTATATTTTGAAACGGAGGGAGAGTAGCTACGTTATTTGACTTCAGTTGCCCCTCAACTTCCATGAGATGAGTGCACTTACTTTGTAATCTGTACATCCAAACTTACTACTACTGTATTAGTAATTACTAGTAACTTATCTTTTAAGAAGCAATGAAAAGACATCCTCAGATAGAATCAATATATTAAAAAAAGCCACATTTGTACACGTCTATGCGAAATTTTGACCATCACTACACTGATTCCAAAGAAAATTGTCACGCGACAATAGTAGGCAGATATAGATGTGTTCAAAATCACTTGCATAGTAATGAAAAGGATCCAATGCCATTTGCTAAGAGAGTAGAGACAATGAAACTAAACGGCTCTAGAGAGTGGAAACAATAAAACCAAACAGCGAAAAACAGGGAATCATGTGGCTGATTTATGCGGATTACAGAGCAGCTATAGAGGTAATAGAAAATACGCAGCAAGAATTACAGTACATGAGTGGTGTCTGCTATTAAAGTTTCATCTACCAGATGCCGTCCAAAGATCATCATTAGACTATCACACAGAAAAATTATCGCAGTAAAGGTAGAAGGCAATAGGAAGTCCAGAGAAGTGGATCTATAGGTCGGATGATGCACAGCCTTGTCCAACGATGCACACTTGACAAATTAATGGCTTCAGCAGCAAATTTATATAGTGAAAAATTTGGAGACCACTTCATCACTAGGCGTCACTCCAACCAACTGTCTTCAAAAGGGCGTCTGAGAAGTCCCTGGAGTAGTGAACTAACTTGGTAACACCCTGTGCAGCTTGCAGAGAGACCTTACTACAACACTCGATGACCAAGGACTTTAGCTTATGTGCATGTCCCAGTTCAGCCACTCCAACATCAGTCACCTCATGACACAACCTAAGTGTGAGATTACTCAAGCATGGGGTGTGTGCAATGAAGCGCATCCCACCATCAGTTACCGCTTCACACAAGATAAGCTCGAGTGTCTCCAGGTGCGGTGAGGATGACAGGGCCTTCATCCCCTCGTCATCAAAGAAGTTGGCAGTATTTAACACAAGAACACGAATCGGGCAGGACTGAATTAGCACCAGAAAACCCTTTTGTGTGAATCCTATTTCTGAAAGCCAGTCAGGAGCACATCCTGTAAATTTGAGGTCTACGATCTGAAGCATTCGACAGTTTAGCGCTAGAGCATAAAGACTGTTATCAGTAAAAGACGTCCTGGTTTCACAATACTGGACGTCACTAGAGTAGCGCTGAAGGTTGAGCCCAAGTGAGATGCTTTTAAGACTGCTACAGCTCAGTGATATTGCAATCAAGTCATTGTCATTTAGGGCAAGGACATACTCAAGCCAAAGGTTCTCCAATGCTTTACACTTCCCTAGGAGAACACGAAGTCCTATTTCTGGCCAAGTTTTGATATGCGCCAACCTTAGATCCTTCAAACTCTCACAGCAGAAATCATATATATTCATGCTGTGAGCATCGTATGAGGAGTCATAGACCTCAGAACCTGAAATAATATCATCAAATCTTCCCCTTTTCCTCTCAAACTCAAACTTCTGGAGCTTCATCCATCCAAAACCAAACTTTAGGAGGTCATGATGATTGATTCCATTGCAATTCTTCACAACAAGCTCTTCCAACGATCCATCCCTACCAAGGTATTCCAGCCACTCTACGCTGTCGATTTTCTCGCAATCAATAAGATGGAGAGCAGATAGACTCGTGCAAGCAACTGCAACCGAGAAAAGCCCAATTGAAGTTATTTGTGGTGCGGAGTTCAGCCTGAGAGACACCAATGCCTTGCAATAAGCTAAACAACCAAGCCCAGAGTCATCGATGTATGAGCAGAAGCTTAAGGTGAGATCTATAAGCGAGGAACAGAGAGATGAAAACACAAAGAGGCCTTTGTTGTCCAACTGATTTTCATGTCCAGGTATCCAACCAGAGTAATCGATTTCCACTTTCTGCAAATTTGGAAACCGGGCGCACAATGACGCCAGTGCTTCTGTAGCAGTGCAAAGACCGGAACCAACACGGATAGCACCCCTTTGATTCCCCTCTATCTTGTAGAGCTGCTTTGACACAAGGGAAAGAGAATTCAGATCACTAGTCCTGGTGATCTTCTTCAGAATCTCTGTCACCAGAGCCTCCGGTAGGTCCTCCATTGTCAGCTGTACCAATCAGGTAATATCAAGGTTGAGAAAAAACCAGAAAGAGTTGGACTAAAACTTATGATATATCAGAATAAAGCATCTGAAGATGGAGATCACACTGGAAACACTAATTGCAAAGAATATAGTGATGAACTTTGAGTAATTTACTGTATCCATCCAAAACTTGTGCGTTCTTCTTAAGAATAGATATCAATTGAGGTAGCTAGCACCTTCTCTAGAGATGCAAGTGGGTCAATATTAGGGTTCCCTCTACCCTATTTTGTCCAACAAAACGAACTAATTTTTCCAATGACATCATCATTTTGAAGAAGTTAGTTCATTTTGTTGAACTATATATGGTAGATGGTACCCTAATATTGACCCACTTGCATCTCTAACCTTATCTATCCCTAGATTTGCTTGCAAGAAACAATGAAGCTATAAGCCACATTTTCAAATTAAACTACCGCCATAAGTAGTGGAGCCTGAATAACAAAACAAACGACCAAAGAAACAAACTAGAATTGATGCAAGGAACTTTGCAGGACAAGAGACCCACGTGCTGAATCTGAATCTATTTATTTGGAGGCACCTAATTAATCACATGAAACCAGAGCATGTAAATTAGTACTTGTAGCTCCGGGCAAGAAGTGGGAATTCAAACAGAAACAGATTAGAGATGATTTTCTACTTGATAACTCCGATTTAATTTTTTGAGAATTTTCCCCATCTGTATATATTACTCGTATTGGTGCCTACGAATTTGCAAGGAACGAAGTTAGGTTATCACGTCACACTAGAGCGTATCCCCTTAAATCGGTTCTCCTTAACCAATGAATCTACAGGGTGCAGTCATCTATAGATGCCGACCCAATATATGTTTAACTAGAAATACTGTTTGTTGCAACCCTAGGCTAGTACTCCATTGTAGAAAGCTTACTTTCTACCAGATGATACTACCGGTATCCCCAATCAAGAAAGCGAATTGAAAAAAAAAACATGTACATGTGGAATCGGGGAACCAACGAGCACGGGCCGGGGAACCAAGAAAAGGAGAGAATCTATTGAATTTAGCGGGAAGTATGCATTATAATCTGGAACACTGTTTACGCCATTTTACTTCACTTAGATAGATACGGAGTAGTAGATACTAACTGTTTCCTCTCGCTCATCTCAATCAACATGGTTCCTGGATGGGAGCTTTAAAGACTTTGTGAGAGATGAATGGCCTCCAAGGGGACAGGAATACCCAGGGAGTTCACAAAATTAAATCACTGTATCTTGCTGGAAGTGCATATATTGTGAATAATGGCAATGCCACTTCTGTATGATTTGGGGGTTGCCAGTGGATTGATATTCATTTTAGACCTGGATAGTTACTCTGTTTGTCTGATAGGTGAAAGCAGATAAACTATCTGGGGTTCCTTCCTGTAAAGCCGGTATCCCCGGTGCCCGGCGGCGTGAGTTCCTTCCAATGTAAGCGGGGGCGTATGCCGTCCATAAAAGAACGCTGAGCAAAACTGGACGAATTTAAGTAAAACAAGAACAAGATCCATATGCATCGCGAATCGAGGAACCAACCAACAGGGACAGGTAGTCAGACAGCGGGGCAACCAAGGGAAAGGCGGTACCTTCAGCACGCCGGGGAGATGAAAACGAAACGGGGCAGGAATGGCAGCGGTCGTGGGTCGACGGGGCAGGAGCCTCCGCTTCCAATTGATCTTGAAGGCGTCGATCGACCAACAGAGTCCCGTGCTAAAACCCTAGTCTCTCTCTCTCTCCCTCCCTTGGTACTGATAGAAATGTGGCCTCGCCAGTCTTGCTTTACGGGCACGACCCCGTCCACCGCTTCGCTCTCTCTCCCTCGCTCCTTAGTTTCTCAGTGTGCTCAGCCGCCGGCCGCCCTGACTAGCCGGTCGGATTTGGATGGAATGTGGCGCCGGGTAGTTAGGTTTAGGTGTAGGTGTAGCGGCTTTGTGCCGAGTGTGGGCTGCGTGTCCGTAGTTAGTAAAGGCGTTGGAGATCTCTGCACCAAGATCTTCGGTAAACTAGGGTTCCTCGTCTTTCTTCTCTTTGTCATTGGTGGATAGGGAGCGTTGGCGACGAGCACCGCCACCTTTTATAAAGCTGCTTGGGACTTGCGGGGGTTGGGATTGCTCCCAGATCTGAAGCTTGCTCTGGCCGGCCGTGGCGGCGAGGGAGTGAGTCAGGGTTTGCTGGGCGCCAGCCACGCACGTCGCTTCCGAGTTACTCATGCGCACAGACGAGTGGCGCTGGGAGGTTGTTGATCTTCCTCCCTCCGCGAGTACCAGTGGTTTGAGATTGGGGTGTGTTGGGTCGATTTAGCGGCTCGGCCATAAAGCTCGAGGGTTCTTCGGATGTGTCGATGGTGCTTGCTTCTTCGCCTTTCTCTTGGTCGACTATGGCGGTGAGGGATGGAAGGGCGAAGAATTTGATGTCGAAGACGAAGCCGAGGATGGTTGAAGCTGCGCCTACAAGATCTTCTTCGCAGTGGTCCACTGGCAGCGGCGAGGCTGCCGGGTTGCTGCATCTTCTTGTCAAAAGGCGACTAGGGGTTCAAACCTCCATCGGAGGCCCTTCTTTGAAGCTCAGCGCCAGAGCTCGTCACCTCTCTCTCTCTATCCCTCCCTCGCTCTCTCTCTCCCTCCCTTCCCTTCTCCCTCACTTTGAGCCTTCTCGGCGGAAGAAGATTGGCACTGACAGGAATGTGGCCTCGCCAGTCTTGCTTTACGGGCGAGACCCCCTCCACCGCTTCGCTCTCTCTCCCTCGGTCCTTAGTTTCTGAGTATGCTCAGCCGCCGGCCGAGCCCTGACTAGCCGGTCGGATTTGGACGGAATGTGGCGCCGGGTAGTTAGGTTTAGGTGTAGGTGTAGCGGCTTTGTGCCGAGTGTGGGCTGCGTGTCCATAGTTAGTGAAGGCGTTGGAGATCTCTGCAGCAAGATCTTCGGTAAACTAGGGTTCCTCGTCTTTCTTCTCTTTGTCCTTGGTGGATAGGGAGCGTTGGCGACGAGCACCGCCACCTTTTATAAAGCTGCTTGGGACTTGCGGGGGTTGGGTTTGCTCCCAGATCTGAAGCTTGCTCTGGCCGGCCGTGGCGGCGAGGGAGTGAGTTAGGGTTTGCTGGGCGCCAGCCACGCACGTCGCTTCCGAGTTACTCATGCGCACAGACGAGTGGCGCTGGGAGGTTGTTGATCTTCCTCCCTCTGCGAGTACCAGTGGTTGGAGATTGGGGTGTGTTGGGTAGATTTAGCGGCTCGGCCATAAAGCTCGAGGGTTCTTCGGATGTGTCGATGGTGCTTGCTTCTTCGCCTTTCTCTTGGTCGGCTGTGGCGGTGAGGGATGGAAGGGCGAAGAATTTGATGTCGAAGACAAAGCCGAGGACGGTTGAAGCTGCGCCTACAAGATCTTCGCAGTGGTCCACTGGCAGCGGCGAGGCTGCCGGGTTGCTGCCTCTTCTTGTCAAAAGGCGACTAGGGGTTCAAACCTCCATCGGAGGCCCTTCTTCGAAGCTCAGCGCCGGAGCTCGTCACCTCTCTCTCTATCCCTCCCTCGCTCTCTCTCTCCCTCCCTCCCTCCCTTTCTCCCTCACTTTGAGCCTTCTCGGCTGAAGAAGATTGGTACTAACAGGAATGTAGCCTCGCCAGTCTTGCTTTACGGGCGAGACCCCCTCCACCGCTTCGCTCTCTCTCCCTCGCTCCTTAGTTTTTGAGTATGCACAGCCGCCGGCCGAGCCCTGACTAGCCGGTCGGATTTGGACGGAATGTGGCATCGGAGTAGTTAGGTTTAGGTGTAGGTGTAGCGGCTTTGTGTCGGGTGTGGGCTGCGTGTCCATAGTTAGTGGAGGCATTGGAGATCTCTACAATAAGATCTTCGGTGAACTAGGGTTCCTCGTCTTTCTTCTCCTTGCCCTTGGTGGATAGGGAGCATTCGCGACGAGCACCGCCACCTTTGATAAAGCCGCTTGGGACTTGCGGGGGTTGGGTTTGCTCCTAGATCTGAAACTTGCTCTGGTCGGCCATGGCGGCGAGGGAAGTGAGTCAGGGTTTGCTGGTCGCCAGCCACGCACGTCGCTTCCGAGTTACTCCTGCGCACAGGCGAGTGGCGCTGGGAGGTTGTTGATCTTCCTCCCTTCCCGAGCACCAGTGGTTGGAGATTGGGGTGTGTTGGGTCGATTCAGCGGCTCGGCCATAAAGCTCGAGGGTTCTTCGGATGCGTCGATGGTGCTTGCTTCTTCGCCTTTCTCTTGGTCGGCTGTGGCGGTGAGGGATGGAAGGGCGAAGAATTTGATGCCGAAGACGAAGACGAGGACGGTTGAAGTTGCGCCTACAAGATCTTCTTCGCAGTGGTCCACTGGCAGCGGTGAGGCTGTCGGGTTGCTGCCTCTTCTTGTCGAAAGGCGACTAGGGGTTCAAACCTCCATCGGAGGCCATTCTTCGAAGCTCAGCGTCTGAGCTCATCACCTCTCTCTCTCTCTCTCCCTCCCTCCCTCCCTCACTCTGAACCTTCTCGACGGAAGAAGATTGGTACTGACAAGAATGTGGCCTCGCCAGTCTTGCTTTACGGGCGAGACCCCTCCATCGCTTCGCTCTCTCTCCCTCGCTCCTTAGTTTCTGAGTGTGCCTAGCTGCCGGCCGAGCCCTGACTAGCCGGTCGGATTTGGATGGAATGTGGCGCCGGAGTAGTTAGGTTTAGGTGTAGGTGTAGAGGCTTCGTGCCGGGTGTGGGCTGCGTGTCCGTAGTTAGTGGAGGCATTGGAGATCTCTATAGCAATATCTTTAGTGAACTAGGGTTCCTCGTCTTTCTTCTCCTTGCCCTTGGTGGATAGGGAGCGTTTGCAACGAGCACCGCCACCTTTTATAAAGCCGCTTGGGACTTGCGGGGGTTGGGTTTGCTCCCAGATCTGAAGCTTGCTCTGGCCGGCCGTGGCGGCGAAGGGAGTGAGTCAGGGTTTGCTGGGTGCCAGCCACGCACGTCGCTTCCGAGTTACTCCTGCGCACAGGCGAGTGGCGCTGGGAGGTTGCTGATCTTCCTCCCTCCCCGGGCACGAGTGGTTGGATATAAGGGTGTGTTGGGTCGATTCATCAGCTCGTCCATAAAGCTCGAGGGTTCTTCAGATGCGTTGATGGTGCTTGCTTCTTCGCATTTCTCTTGGTCGGTTGTGGCAGTGAGGGATGGAAGGGCGAAGAATTTGATGTCGAAGACGAAGCCGAGGACGGTTGAAGCTGCGCCTACAAGATCTTCTTCGTAGTGGTCCACTGGCAGCGGCGAGGCTGTCGGGTTGTTGCCTCTTCTTGTCAAAAGGCGATTAGGGGTTCAAACCTCCATCGAAGGCCCTTCTTCGAAGCTCGGCTTCGGAGCTCGTCACCTCTCTCTCTCTCCATTCCTCGCTCTCTCTCCCTCACTCACTCACTCTGAGCCTTCTCGGCAGAAGAAGATTGGTACTGACAGGACTGTGGCCTCGCCAGTATTGCTTTACGAGCGAGACCCCCTGCATGGTTTCACTCTCTCTCCCTCGCTCCTTAGTTTCTGAGTGTGCTCAGCCGTCAGCCGAGCCTTGACTAGCCAGTCGTATTTGCAAGAAATGTGGCGCCAGAGTAGTTAGGTTTAGGTGTAGGTGTAGCGGCTCCGTGCCGGGTGTGGGCTGCGTGTCCGTATTTAGTGGAGGCGTTGGAGATCTCTACAGCAAGATCTTCGGTGAACTAGGGTTCCGTGTCTTTCTTCTCCATGCCCTTCGTGGATAAGAAGCATTGGAGATGAGCACCGCCACCTTTTATAAAGCTGCTTGGGACATGCGGGGGTTGGATTTGCTCCCAGATTTGAAGCTTGCTCTGGCCGGTCGTGGCGGCGAGGGGAGTGAGTCAGGGTTTGTTGGGCGCCAGCCATGCACGTCGCTTCCGAGTTACTCTTGCGCACAGGCGAGTGGCGCTGGGTGATACGTCGGAAATGTATCTATAATTTTTTATGCTCCATGCTTGTTTAGTATCTGCTTTTCTTTGCTTTGTCTGCACTTTGAGGTGTTTTTATATGTTTTCTAGAACTAACCTATTAACAAGTTGCCACAGTGCCAGTTGTCTGTTTTCTTCTGTTTTTGGTTCCATATAGGTAGAAAATCAATATTCTCGGAATTGGCCGGGACAAAAGCCAAAGTCAATATTTACCGTGGGCAAAACAAAGCCAGAAGACCAGACGGAGAAGGTCACCAGGGGGCCACACCCCTGGCCGCGTGGGTGGGCCCACCCCACGCCTAGGGGTGCAGCCGCCCTGGTGGCTCCCTGGCTCGCCCCTTCGCCTATAATAAGCCCCCGATGCAGAAACCCTAGGCACCCGATCAAAATACCACGAAACCGTTTGTAGCCGCCGCCACCATCGTCCCTAGATTGGGGGGTCTGAAGTTCTTCCCGGCACCCTGCCGGAGGGGAGATCATCCCGGAGGCCTTCTTCTTCGTCATGCCAGACTCTGGTATGAAGCGTGAGTAGTTCCACCTTAGACTACGGGTCCATGTAGTAGCTAGATGGTTGTATCTCCTCCTTGTGCTTTCATGTATAGATCTTGTGAGCTCCGTTCATGATCAAGATCTAATCTATGTGTAATCATGCATCTTGTGTTTGCAGGGATCCGATGGATATTGAGATTACTATGTCAGATTGATTAATGGTTTTGTCTATTTGATTCTATCATGTCTGTGTTGTTTGTGATCTTGCATGCTCTCCGTTGTTAGTAGCTATCTTGGCCAAGTAGTTGCTATTGACTCCAAGAGGGGGTATTTATGCTCGATAGTGGGTTCATGCCTCTAGTTTCCAAGGGAAGTGACATAAATCTCTTCGATTGTAAATGTGATCTTGCCACTAGGGAGAAAACAACGGTCTCTTATTCATGGAACAAGTGGATTGTTTACCTTACACACTTTGCTTAAAGCAGTTGTCTGTTGCTTGCAACTTAATACTGGAGGGGGTTCGGATGATAACCTGAAGGTGGACTTCTAGTCGTAGATGCAGTTGGATGGCGGTCTATGTATATTGTTGTATTGCCCAATCGAATCTCATAGGATCTTTTTGTCTAGTATTGCATTGTTATGCCTTGCTCAGTTCCTGTCAATTGCCCTGCTTTAATTTGTTTACCCTGCATGCCATGTTTGTTTATCTAAAGAGAGCACCTCTAATGAACTATGGACCCCGGTCCAATCTTTACCATTGATACATCTTCCACTGTTACTTGTTTACTTGCTACAAACCCTCATCACCTTCCACACCATACAGTTAATCCTTTGTTACAGCAAACCAGTGAGCTTGACAACCTCACTGATTCGTTGGGGAAAAGTCTTGAGTTTGTGTTGTGTAGGTTTCCACGTTGCTTGCAACACCTTTGAGGCGTTTCCTTCCTCCTACTGGTTCGATAACTACGGTTTCTTACTGAGGGAAAACTTGCTGTTGTGATGCATCACACCTTGCACTTGGGGTTTCCCGATGAAGAGCTCCGCGTTGACGCAGCGCCATCACTGGGAGGTTGCTGATCTTCCTCCCTCCCCGAGCACTAGTGGTTGGAGATTGGGGTGTTTTGGGTCGATTCAGTGGCTCAGCCATAAAGCTCGAGGGTTCTTAGGATGCGTCGATGGTGCTTGCTTCTTCGCCTTTCTCTTGGTCGGCTATGGCGGTGAGGGATGGAAGGGCGAAAAATTTGATGCCGAAGACGAAGCCGAGGATGGTTGAAGCTGCACCTACAAGATCTTCTTTGCAGTGGTCCACTGGCAGCAGCGAGGCTGCCGGGCTGCCGCCTCTTCTTGTCGAAAGGCGACTAGGGGTTCAAACCTCCATCGAAGGCCCTTCTTCGAAGCTCAGCGTCAGAGCTCGTCACCTCTCTCTCTCCCTCCCTCCCTCGCTCTCTATCTCTCCCTTCCTCCCTCCCTCCCTCACTCTGAGCCTTCTCGGTGGAAGAAGATGTTGGAGATATGCCCTAGAGGCAATAATAAAAGTGGTTATTATTATATCTTTGTGTTTATGATAAATGTTTACATTCATGCTATAATAGTATTAACCGGAAACATTAATACTTGTGTGATTTGTAAACTAAATTAGAGTCCCTAGTAAAGCCTCTTTATAATACTAGCTTGTTGGTTAATAGATGATCGTGGTTTCTCGATCATGAACATTGAGATGTTATTAACAACGAGATCATATCATTAGGAGAATGGTGTGATGGACATACTCCTATATATAAGCGTAGCATAAAGATCAAGTCATTTTAATAGTTTGTTTTGTATAAGCTTTCTGATACATAGTAACCTAATTCCTTAGACCATGAGATCATGCTAATCACCATTACCGGAAGGATTCTTTGATGACATCAAACACCACATCGTAACTGGGTGGCTATAAAGGTGGCATTGAGTGTTCGGAAAGTATGGGTTGAGGCACATGGATCAAGAGTGGTATTTGTCCATCCATATGACGGATAGATATACTCTGGGCCCTCTCGGTGGAATGTCATCCAATTAGCTTGCAAGCACGTGACTGGCTCACAAGGGATCACATATCATGGGAACGAGAAAAGAGTACTTATCGGTAACGAGGTTGAACTAGGTATGCAGAGATACCGACGATCAAAAACCTCGGATAAGTAAACTATCGTGAGACAAAGGGAAATTGGTATTGTATGTAAGTGGTTCATTCGATCGCAAAGTAATCGTAGAAATATGTGGGAGCCATATGAATTTCCAGATTCCTATATTGGTTATTGATCGGAGAAGTGTCTCGATCATGTCCGCATAATTCACGAACCGTAGGGAGACACACTTAAGGATTCGATGTTGTTTAGTAGATATGGAATGTTAGTAGGGATACCGAATGTTGTTCGGAGTCTCGGATGGGATCTGGGATATCACGAGGAGATGCGGAATGGTCCGGAGAATAAGATTCATATAAGGAAAGTCCGATTCCGGAGTTCGGGAAAAATTCCGATGTTTTCATCGGAGAGGTTCTAGAAGGTTCACCGATCCGGAAGGAGAATGGTCCATGAATGTGTCATGGGTAAGTGGAATGATTGGATCATATCCTTGGTCACTTGGTGTGGGCATTTGCAAGAGAGAATTAAAGCTCTAAATTGAAAGTCAAGCGGGAAGTTTGAAACAAACTGGAACAATGGTTTCCTAGTGGGAGAAGAAACAAGTCCTTCTCTCAATCCAACTTGGGTTTGGGTTTCGATTCCAACCCACCCCTCCCAAGGCTGCCCCCCTCTCATAAATAGAGGGGGAGGGCTGCCCCAACACGACAAGCCCTAGCCCCTCTCCACTTGAGCTGTCGCCGCTGCCGACCAGAGCCGCCGCGCCGTCGCCGCCTTGTGCCGCCGCTGGCTCATTGTTGTCGCCCTAGCTACCGCTGACACCTCCTCCTCACGGTCTTCTAAACCCTAGATCACCGGGAAACCCTAATTCCACCATAACTCGCACTGGCTTAGGGGAAGCCCTGCGGGATCTTCCCTCTACTTCCGACACCACACCGTCATGCTGCCGGAATCGCGAGGGGAGAACTACAACCTCCGCTGCCTGCTGGAACAAGGGAGAGGAAGGTCTTCATCGAGTACCATACGTGTGACCGATTGCGGAAGCCTGCTGGAACACAATTTCGAGTTTTAAAGTGTTCATCCTTAGTAAGCACCGTTGCTAAAGCTCGTTGTTTCGAAGCACCACGTGATGATCGGGTGTGTTAGATTCTGCGAGTGTATACAATGTGAGCAAGCCAGATTTTCTCATGTGGAAGCTAAGGTTTGATCTTGACGAGCCTAGCATGTACAGACATGGTCTCGGAACACGGATCACCGAAAGGTAAAGCATGAGTCATATAGTATATATGATGAACATGTTGATTGTTCGCCATTGAAGCTACATCAACTTTTGTGATGATCGGTTTTGATGTGGTGGATTTGGTTCGTGTGATCACTAAAACAATGTGAGGGATATTGTTTTGAGTGGGAGTTCACCTAGATTAATTTAACTATTAATTAGAACTCAATTTGTCATAAACTTAGTGTAAACCATTGCAAATATGTTGTAGATCAATGGCGGCCCCTACCATCAATTTTAATGTGTTCCTAGAGAAAGAAAAGTTAAAAAACAATGGAAGCAACTTCGTGGATTGGTTCCGCAATTTGACGATTGTCCTCAATGCTGGTAATTTGACCTATGTGCTGGATGCACCGCTAGGTAACCCGCCTGCAGCTGATGCTACCGATGAGGTAAAGAATGTTTTCCTCACTCGGAAGAATCAGTACTCCACAGTTCAGTGTGCTATCTTGTATGGTTTGGAATCGGAGCTTCAGAAAAGGTTTGAGAACCATGACCCACATGATATTGTCCGTGAACTCAAAATGATATTTGAGGCTCACGCGCTAGTTGAGAGTTATGAGGCTTCTGAAAAGTTCTTTAACTGCAAGATGGAAAAGGGCAGCTCCGTTAGTGAGCACGTGCTTAAGATGTCTGGGCACGCAAGCAAGCTTCAAAGCTTAGGTATAGTGATTCCTAATGCTTTGGGGATTCACCGTGTCCTCCAATCACTATCACCGAGTTACAAGAACTTTGTGATGAACTACAATATGCAAAACATGGACAAGTCGTTACCCAAACTCTTCTCCATGTTAAAGTCTGCAGAAGTGGAGATCAAGAAAGAGCACCAAGTGTTGTTGGTCAATAAGACCACCAAATTCAAGAAGCAAGGAAAGTCTAAGAAAAAGGGAAACTTTAAGAAGGGCGGCAAGAAAGTTACCGCGTCGGCGAAGAAGACAAAGGCTGGGCCTAAGCCTGATACTGAGTGCTTTTACTGCAAGGGAGATGGTCACTGGAAGCGGAATTTCCCTAAGTACTTGGCGGATTTGAAGAACGGCAACATCAAGAAGAAAGGTATATCTGATATACATGTTATTGATGTGTATCTCAGTAGTACTCGTAGTAGTGCCTGGGTATTTGATACTGGTTCGGTTGCTCATATTTGTAACTCGAAACAGGTGCTGCAGAATAAACGGAAGCTAGCGAAGAACGAGGTGACAATGCGCATTGGAAATGGATCAAAGGTTGATGTGATCGCGGTCGACACGCTACCTCTTCATCTACCATCGGGATTAGTCTTATACTTAAATAATTGTTATTTGGTGCCTACGTTGAGCATGAACATTATATCCGGATCATGTTTATTGCGAGATGGTTACTTGTTTAAGTCCGAGAATAATGGATGTTCGATTTATATGAGTAATATGTTTTATGCACATGCACCTTTGATAGATGGTCTATTCTTATTGAATCTCGATTGTGGTAATACACACATTAATAACATTGAAGCTAAACGTTTGAAATTGAGTGATAACTCAACCTATATGTGGCACTGTCGTCTTGGTCATATTGGAGTGAAGTGTATGAAGAAACTCCATTCCGATGGACTTCTTGAATCACTTGATTTCGAATCACTTGAAAGATGTGAAGCATGTCTGATGGGTAAAATGACTAAGACTCCATTTTCTGGTATGATGGAGCGGGCTACGAACTTATTAGAAATTATACATACCGATGTATGTGGTCCAATGAGTGTAGCATCGCGCGGTGGTTATCGCTATGTTCTTACCTTCACGGATGACTTGAG
Source organism: Avena insularis (assembly GCA_023614405.1). NCBI lineage: Eukaryota > Viridiplantae > Streptophyta > Magnoliopsida > Poales > Poaceae > Avena > Avena insularis. Next base: position 357,184,896 of record CM042693.1, read on the forward strand.
TAGATATGGGTATATCTATTTCATGAAACATAAGTCCAAAACTTTCGAGAAGTTTAAGGAATTTAAAAGTGAGGTAGAGAATCAACATAACAAGAAGATTAAATTTCTACGATCTGATCGTGGAGGTGAATATCTAAGTTACGAGTTTCGTGAGCATTTGAAGAAATGTGGAATACTTTCACAATTGACACCGCCGGGAACACCACAACGTAATGGTGTGTCCGAACGTCGTAATCGAACTCTCTTAGATATGGTTCGTTCTATGATGTCACTTATAGATTTACCGCTATCATTTTGGGGTTATGCATTAGAAACAGCCGCATTAACTTTAAATAGGGCACTATCTAAATCCGTTGAAACAACACCGTATGAATTATGGTTTGGGAAGAAACCTAAATTGTCGTTCCTTAAAGTTTGGGGTTGTGAAGCTTATGTAAAAAAGTTACAGCCCGACAAGCTTGAACCCAAAGCGAAAAAATGCGTCTTCATAGGATACCCGAAGGAAACTATTGGGTATACCTTCTATCATAGATTCGAGGGCAAAATCTTCGTTGCCAAGAATGGATCCTTTCTAGAGAAGGAGTTTCTCTCGAAAGAAGTGACTGGAAGGAAAGTAGAACTTGACGAGGTTGTTGAACCTTCTCTCGAAATTGCGAGTAGCGCAGCACCGGAAGTAGTTCATGTGGTGCCTACACCAATAAGAGAGGAAGCTAATGATGTTGATCATGAAACTTCGGTTGAAGTAACTACAGAACCTAGTAGGTCAACGAGAACTCGTACCACTCCTGATTGGTATGATCCCATTATGAGTGTCATGTTGGTGGACGACACTGATGAACCTGCGACATATGAGGAAGCGATGATGAGCCCAGATTCCAATAAATGGCAAGAAGCCATGAAATCTGAGATTGAATCCATGTACGAAAACCAAATATGGACTTTGGTGGACTTACCGGATGGCCGGAAGGCTGTCGAGAACAAATGGATTTTCAAGAAGAAAACAGATGTTGATGGTAATGTTACTGTCTATAAAGCTCGACTTGTCGCAAAAGGGTTTCGACAAATTCAAGGAGTTGACTACGTTGAGACTTTCTCACCAGTAGCGAAGCTAAAGTCTGTGAGGATTATGTTAGCAATCGCTGCATACTATGATTATGAGATATGGCAGATGGATGTCAAAACGGCGTTCCTCAATGGAGACATTGATGAAGAGTTGTATATGATGCAACCCAAAGGTTTTGTTGATCCTAAAGATGCTAACAAGGTATGCAAACTTCAACGGTCCATTTATGGATTGAAGCAAGCATCCCGGAGTGGGAACCAATGTTTTGATAAGGTAATCAAAAGCTTTGGTTTTATACAAACTTATGGAGAAGCTTGTATTTACAAGAAAGTGAGTGGGAGCTCTGTAGCATTCTTAATACTATATGTAGATGACATACTGTTGATTGGGAATGATGTAGACCTTCTTAATAGTGTCAAGGATTATTTGAATAATAGTTTTTCAATGAAAGATCTTGGCGAAGCAACTTACATATTAGGCATAAAGATTTATAGAGATAGATCGAGACGCCTAATATCATTGTCACGGAGTACATATTTAGACAAAGTTCTAAAGAGGTTTGGAATGGAAGATAGCAAGAAAGGGTTCTTGCCCATGTTGCCCAATATGACCTTGAGTAAAACTCAAAGTCCTGCAACGGCAGAAGATAGAGAAAGGATGAGTAAGACTCCCTTTGCCTCAGCCATAGGATCTCTTATGTATGCCATGCTATGTACTAGACCCAACATTGCATATGCTGTTAGTTTGACTAGCAGATATCAAAGTGATCTAGGAGTGGATCATTGGACAGCGGTCAAAAAACATCCTTAAGTACTTGAGAAGAACTAAGGATATTGTTCTTTCTTATGGAGGTGATGAACAACTCGTTGTTAATGGTTACACCGATGCTAGTTGGAACACTGATTCGGTTGATTCTAAATCACAATTTGGATACGTATTTACTTTGAATGGTGCAGCAGTTAGCTGGAGGAGTGAAAAGCAAAGCATTGTGGCGAGATCTTCAACTGAATCGGAATACATAGCTGCTTCGAAGGCTTCACAAGAGGCGATATGGATGAAGGAGTTCATTATAGAGCTTGGTGTGGTTCCAAGTGCGCTGGACCCAATGTCTATCTACTGTGATAACATGGGTGCCATAGCCAATGCGCAAGAACCAAGGTCACACAAGAAGCTGAAGCACATCAAGCTACGTTTTCACGCTATTCGAGATCATGTCCAAGATGGTGACATAAAGATTTGCAAAGTACACACAGATCTGAATGTGGCGGATCGATTGACTAAAACTCTCCCAAGGGCAAAACATGACCAGCACCAAACCGCCATGGGTGTTCGGTATATTACCATGTAATCTAGATTAGTTGACTCTAGTGCAAGTGGGAGACTATTGGAAATATGCCCTAGATGCAATAATAAAAGTGGTTATTATTATAGCTTTGTGTTTATGATAAATGTTTACATTCATGCTATAATAGTATTAACCGGAAACATTAATACTTGTGTGATTTGTAAACTAAATTAGAGTCCCTAGTAAAGCCTCTTTATAATACTAGCTTGTTGGTTAATAGATGATCGTGGTTTCTCGATCACAAACATTGAGATGTTATTAACAACGAGATCATATCATTAGGAGAATGGTGTGATGGACATACTCCTATAGATAAGCGTAGCATAAAGATCAAGTCATTTTAATAGTTCGTTTGCTATAAGCTTTCTGATACATAGTAACCTAAATCCTTCGACCATGAGATCATGCTAATCACCATTACCGGAAGGATGCTTTGATGACATCAAACACCACACCATAACTAGGTGTCTATAAAGGTGGCATTGAGTGTTCGGAAAGTATGGGTTGAGGCACATGGATCAAGAGTGGGATTTGTCCATCCATATGACAGATAGATATACTCTGGGCCCTCTCGGTGGAATGTCATCCAATTAGCTTGCAAGCATGAGACTGGCTCACAAGGGATCACATATCACGGGAACAAGAAAAGAGTACTTATCGGTAACGAGGTTGAACTAGGTATGCAGAGATACCGACGATCAAAAACCTCGGATAAGTAAACTATCGTGAGACAAAGGGAAATTGGTATCGTATGTAAGTGGTTCATTCGATCACAAAGTAATCATAGAAATATGTGGGAGCCATATGAATTTCCAGATTCCTCTATTGGTTATTGATCGGAGAAGTGTCTCGATCATGTCCGCATAATTCACGAACCGTAGGGAGACACACTTAAGGATTCGATGTTGTTTAGTAGATATGGAATGTTAGTAGGGATACCGAATCTTGTTCGGAGTCTCGGATGGAATCCGGGATATCACGAGGAGATCCAAAATGGTCCGGAGAATAAGATTCATATAAGGAAAGTCTAATTCCGGAGTTCGGGAAAGATTCTGATGTTTTCATCGGAGAGGTTCTAGAAGGTTCTAGAAGGTTCACCGATCCGGAAGGAGAATGGTCCATGAATGTGTCATGGGTAAGTGGAATGATTGAATCATATCCTAGGTCACTTGGTGTGGGCATTTGCAAGAGAGAATTAAAGCTCTAAATTGAAAGTCAAACGGGAAGTTTGAAAAGTCAAACTAGAACAATGGTTTCCTAGTGGGAGAAGAAACAAGTCCTTCTATCAATCCAACTTGGGTTTGGGTTTGCATTCAAACCCACCCCTCCCAAGGCTGCCCCCCTCTCATAAATATAGGGGGAGGGCTGCCCCAACACGACAAGCCCTATCCCCTCTCCACTCGAGCCGCCACCGCCGCCGACCCGAGCCGCCGCACCGCTGCCGGCTCGTCGTCGTCGCCCTAGACGCCGCCGACACCTCCTCCTCCTCCCGGTATTCTAAACCCTAGATCACCGGGAAACCCTAATTCCACCATAACTCGCACCGACTTAGGCGAAGCCCTATGGGATCTTCCCTCTACTTCCGACACCACGCCGTTGTGCTGCCGGAATCGCGAGGGGAGAACTACAACCTCCGCTGCCTGCTGGAACAAGGGAGAGGAAGGTCTTCATCGAGTAATCTGCGAAGTGACCAAGCTGAACGCAGCGCCAGAAGGATCGTCTACGTGATCTTGAGATTGGCTAGTGTATGACTACATCACCCACGAGAATCTGCTCTCGTTAACCGCTTTGGAATATTCGAGGGTGAGTGCTTCTATCGACTCGTTGCTACAATCTAGTAGATAGATCTTGGATTGTTTGCATGCATGCGGTAGAAAATTCTTGTTTTCCATGCTACGAAACCCTACAGAAGATTGGTACTGACAGGAATGTGGCCTCGCCAGTCTTGATTTACGGGCGAGACCCCCTCCACTACTTCTCTCTCTCCCTCGCTCCTTAGTTTCTGAGTGTGCTCAGCCGCCGGCCGAGCCCTGACTAGCCGGTCGGATTTGGATGGAATGTGGCGCCAGAGTAGTTAGGTTTAGATGTAGGTGTAGCGGCTTCGTGCCGGGTGTGGGCTGCATGTCCGTAGTTAGTGGAGGCCTTGGGGATCTCTGCAACGAGATCTTATGTGAACTAGGTTCCTCGTCTTTCTTCTCCTTGCCCTTGGTGGATAGGGAGCGTTGGCGACGAGCACCGCCACCTTTTATAAAGCTGCTTGGGACTTGCGGGGGTTGGGTTTGCTCCCAGATCTGAAGCTTGCTATGGTCGGCCGTGGCAGCGAGGGGAGTGAGTCAGGGTTTGCTAGGCGCCAGCCACGCACATCACTTCCGAGTTACTCCTGCGCACAGGCGAGTGGCGCTAGGAGGTTGCTGATCTTACTCCCTCCCCGAGCACCAGTGGTTGGAGATTGGGGTGTGTTGGGTCGATTCAGCGGCTCAGCCATAAAGCTCGAGGGTTCTTCGGATGCGTCGATGGTTCTTGCTTCTTTCTCTTTCTCTTGGTCGGTTGTGGTAGTGAGGGATGGAAGGGCGAAGAATTTGATGGCGAAGATGATACCGAGGACGGTTGAAGCTGCGTCTACAAGATCTTCTTCGCAGTGGTACACTTTAACATCCCAAAAATATTGATCATGATTATCAAATTCTAATCACCAAAATTAGGGTTAACAACAACTTTTGTTAATTCAAATCTTTATGAATGCATATGTGTATGTGATGATTGTGGGAAAGCATGAATGAACTTGTGTGATTAACCTAAATAGAAAGGAATGGTTTAAACATGGAAATAACATCATCTAAAACATTTCCAAGCAGAAACAAATCAAGAGAAAATCAAAAACAAAACAAACAAGGTAAATGGTCAGTTTTGCTAATCTTGCTCACTAGGTCACTTTGAGTGTTTCTAGTCCAAGATTCCAAACAGAAACTTTTCATTTTCTTTTCACCCCTTACTACACCAAGTAAAAGTAAATCAAAGCCCACCTTTCAAACTTACAGAAACATTTGGGAACCCTATTAAAATGACAATTTAAAATTGAATCTATCACATATGTGAAGATCACACATTTTCAAAACCCAACCAAACCAGTGCCCCTTGACCAATCCAACTAACCCAAGACACCCTAGTATGTAACTAGCAAACCCACCAAGTTTGAATCCAAAATTCAAATTTGAATTTCTTGCGGCCATTTTATCAAACACCTTGTAATCAACAAACAAACAAACATCAAACACTATTAGTAGCAGTAATTTTGGCCAACCTTGTCCCCTCTCTAGCTCACTCCACACTCTCAATAGATGATCAAACTAATCTAACTAGCCTTAGCATCACTGTGAGCATGCATAGCCATCAATGGTGACCATGCCGAGAGCACCCTTGCCACCCCCATGTCGCCAGCGAGCTAGGAGAAGCTCTAGCTTCGCCAACCTTGTTTGGGACACGCAGCACCGTCCATCGCCACACCCCCTGTCCAAGCCCCGAGCCTTGCTAGCCACTAGACCACACGACAAGCTCGCGCCCAGTTCCTCTACGTGCGTGCCGAGAGCGCGCCAGTGCGCCATCACTGACACGATCCCACAGACCATGCTACACCCTCGCCGCTTGCGTGCGTGATCGCCAGCACCCCAGCAACCCGCCAGACAACCCCGTTCACCGCCACGCGGACCATGGATGTTGTGCGCCATTAAACTTGCCGTCAGACCCGCCCAGAGCGCCGCGATGTTCTGACCATTCCTCACCGCCCCACGCCACGCCATCAAGCCGTTGAGCTTCGCCAGGAGGCAACACACCGTCCCCTATCATCGCCCATGCCATTAGCATGTTGTGCCGACAACCACGACGAGCTCCACCCATGCCCGTCGGTCCCCTTCAGGCACTATAAAAGGAGGCCACCCCCGTTCGATTTGTGCACACCATCTCACTCCCCACCTCTCACTGATAACACCCACTAACTCCCGGAGCAAGGCGAGCACCAGGTGGCCGGAATTTCACCAGAGTTCATCGCTGCAGAGGAGGAGAGGCACCGTCGATTGGAGCCACCCCAGGAGGAGCTACCGGTACCAGGAGGATTGTCGTCGTCGACTTTGTCGTTCGCCCCCATTGCCGACCATCGCCAGAGCCCCGGTGAGCCCCCACTGACCCCCACTGGCCACTAAGGGTGGGCATAAAAACCGATAACCGAAGACCGAAACCGAAAAGACCGAGACCGAACCCGAATAGACTGAAACCGAAAAGACCGACAAGAAAATTGGGTAGTGAATTTTATAGACCGAATTTAGTTTGCTCTATTCGGTCTTTAGTTCCTAAGTAACCGAATAGACCGAACTGACCGAATTTTACATGAGACTATCTGAAACTCCAAATTTGTGTGATGTGCATGAATTATAGCATTGTTGAATGGTCATCAAAGTGCTATTGTAGAGTTGCTATATTTTATTAGGATTGTTGCACGTTTATTTCTTCCACTAAATGATAACATATGTATTAAAATATTTAAAATATAGTTGAAATATTGTCATATTTTTAATAAGTAATGTCTATCTTTTGTGTTGACAATATTGACCATGTTATTCGGTCATGACCGAACCCGAACCCGAATTAGTAGGTACCCGAATTTTTCGGGTAGTAAAACTATCAAGTATAATTTGGTCTTTAATTTTTCAAGGACCGAATTTAAAATAGACCAAAATACAAAGACCGAATTGTCGGTCATGACCGAACGCCCGCCCCTAATGGCCACGCTAGGGTTCAGCCTCGCCGCGTCCTATTCAAGCGTGGACGATGAACCACAGCCGTAGGATTAGAACTAGATCGCACGGCCTAGATCACCCTGTACCCCTTCGCCACTCGCTGTCTCACTGATGAGTGGGGTCGTTCACTTAACCAGCCCCCGTGAGCGTTGTGCGTAGTGAGCCGACCCAGTTAAACCTCCCGCGCGACCCAGCAATTCAAACTTAGGTTTATTCATTTAGTTTCAAAATCAGTTCTGTACCTAGATTCAAAAATCAACCTAGCTCGATTCACTGAATCAAAATGCATGAAACTAATTTTGTTAGAAAGGTACTGAGTGCTTAATCCAAGCCCGTTGGATTCAAACCATTTAGATTTGTAGATCACCCGTGGTAAAAATAACAAGGAAGAAGCTTTTATGCATTCAAACATTTTTCAAAATTCAACCACAAAAGCTTTTGAGTTGATTCCAACTCTCAAAAATCACATTTAACCATACCTTTCAGAATATATAAAAATATATAGGTTTACTTACAGAAATAATGATCAAGTAATAAAAGAATGCCCCATAGGACATTCTAGTCATTTTATTTAATTAAAATAAAAGGTTAAACTTTATTAAATTGTGACACCACTTTAAATCACATTCCCATGTACTGAAATATGTGGTGATGACATGTGTCAACATGATCCCATGTTTGAGTTGGAGAATGTTAAATCTTAAGTAGTTTTTCAATGAGTAGAAATTACTTTTCTAAAATAAAATAAATAAGACTAGTGCTTTAATCTTTGTGATAATATTGATGATGCTATATCATCTAGTTTGAACCTTTATGTGCTAAATAGAGTAGTTAAGAATTGTGTGGTGATTGTGTACCTCGTATTTATTTATAGACGCTAGTACCGACCAAGGATACGAGGAGGAAGGAGGATACTACGAGGAAGAAGCCGAGGAGAACTTCAACCACTGCTCTGCACAAGGCAAGCTATTGACTTTGCAAGCTAACCCTTGCAATTATGAAAGTTAGATAATATATGCCATGCATTGAGCATGCTTGGTTAGATACATTTGATGATACCCCATCCTAGTTTTACTTACAAGCTTAGTATTTTATTTCTTTATCAAAGCTTTCTCTTAGAGTTTACTTAGTGATTTGTAGATATTAGAAGAATAATGGAAGGTAGCATAAAGAGCATAAAACTTGGCCCAAGTTAGATAATCTTGATGTCATCCTGAGGCATGAGATTGAACTTAGCTAATTCATACTTGTTTACCACCCCTCATTAGTATTTACCCCCACTTGTAGATGCTAGTGCTAAGCATAAAAACTTGATCAACTTTAGGTGGGAATACATGGTGAAAATGGTTATGAAAACCCTAGAATGATGAGTCATTCTACTGAAATGTTTTGCCATGTGTTCTTGAACACCAGATGATTTTGATGATGAAAATGTGAAGGCATGAGCCTTAGCCCTTTATAAAACTGATGGTTGTCTGGATGCGATACCATTCCAATTTTACCGTACAACCACAATACCCGAAATTTAGGTAGGGCTTGATTGGAAATTTATATACCTCATTATGGGTTCCCTTGCGGCCAAGGTTTGAGCTGAGGCTACCTTGTGAAGATTGTCCACCTGTGCAGTACCCAAGATGACAGTTGGTCATGGTTGGGAGGCCAAACTCACAGGAGAGGTGCCTACTCTAGGGCGTGTAGTGGAAAGGTTAGGATTGATTATCCGCATACTGAATATGGTGAATTCAGGATTGTTCCTGACGGATGTATTGAATGTTGTGGTGAAAGTGTACCACCTCTGCAGAGTGTCAAACTATCTGAATAGTCCCGTCCGCAGTTATGGACAGTTTGAGTGGCCATACTGTTCCATCGTCAGATGTTTTCAAAATGACTTGTGAAAGGAATTATGACTTTGACTTGACCACAACAGAGTTGTGACATGAAATTCAAGTTCCCACTTAGGTGTTATAAAACTTTCAACTAGTTTTCTTTGCTTCTGAACTTAGTAGAGGTAAATCTGGATTTTTGCAAAACAACCTAGAGCTTAGTATCCTACTCAAAACCACTTCACTTGTTAGTATTAGTTTGCGAGTACTTAAAGAGTACTCATGGCTTTGTTCCTGGCTATTCCCGTGGCCAGACTATGAAGAGGAGTATTATGAAGACGTACAACAGGAAGGTTACGACAACTATTATCATCTCCCATCGTCAGCATTCCATGTGACCATGAAGATGGAGCTTAGCCTACGCTATCGTTATTATTACATTATTCTATTGCATGATTTGTATTAAGACTGGATCATGTGATCCTTATTTGTGTAATACCTTATGTATGGTTTGTAATGGATGATGTACTGTGATATCCAATCTGTTATGTCCTGCAAAAATGGTAATCCTCGATGTATGGCATAACAGGCATCTGGGATTAAAAATCCGGGTGTTGACATCCATTGGCAGCGGCGAGGCTGCCGGGTTGCTGCCTCTTCTTGTTGAAAGGCGACTAGAGATTCAAACCTCCATCGGAGGCCCTTCTTCGAAGCTCAGCGTCGGAGCTCGTCACCTCTCTCTCTCTCCCTCGCTCTCTCTCCTTCCCTCCCTCACTCACTCTGAGCCTTTTCGGCAGAAGAAGATTGGTACTGCCAGGAATGTGGCCTTGCCAGTCTTGCTTTACAGGCGAGACCCCCTCCACCGCTTCGCTCTCTCTCCCTCGCTCCTTAGTTTCTGAGTGTGCTCAGCCGCCGGCCGAGCCCTGACTAGCCGGTCGGATTTGGATGGAATGTGGCACCGGAGTAGTTAGGTTTAGGTGTAGGTGTAGCGGCTTCGTGTCGGGTGTGGGTTGCGTGTCCGTAGTTAGTGGAGGACTTGGAGATCTCTGCAGCAAGATCTTCGGTGAACTAGGTTTCTCGTCTTTCTACTCCTTGCCCTTGGTGGATAGGGAGTGTTGGCGACGAGCACCGCCACCTTTTATAAAGCTGCTTGGGACTTGCGGGGGTTGGGTTTTCTCCCAGATCTGAAGCTTGCTCTGGACGGCCGTGGCGGCGAGGGGAGTGAGTCAGGGTTTGCTGGGCGCCAGCCACGCATGTCGCTTCCGAGTTACTCCTGCGCAGAGGCTAGTGGCGCTGGGAGGTTGTTGATCTTCCTCCCTCCCCGAGCACCAGTGGTTGGAGATTGGGGGTGTGTTGGGTTGATTCAGCGGCTCGGTCATAAAGCTCGAGGGTTCTTCGGATGCGTCGATGGTGCTTGCTTCTTTGCCTTTCTCTTGGTCGGCTATGGCAGTGAGGGATGGAAGGGCGAAGAATTTGATGGCGAAGACGAAGCCGAGGACGATTGAAGCTGCGCCTATAAGATCTCCTTCGCAGTGGTCCACTGGCAACGGCGAGGCTGCCGGGCTGCTGCCTCTTCTTGTTGAAAGGTGACTAGGGGTTCAAACCTTCATCGGAGGCCCTTCTTCGAAGCTCAACGTCGCAGCTCGTCACCTCTCTCTCTCTCTCTCTCTCTCTCTCTCTCTCTCTCTCTCTCTCTCTCTCTCTCGCTCGCTCGCTCGCTCTCTCCTTCCCTCACTCTAAGCCTTCTCGGCGGAAGAAGATTGGTACTGACAGTAATGTGGCCTCGCCAGTCTTGCTTTACGGGCGAGACCCCCTCCACCGCTTCGCTCTCTCTCCCTCGCTCCTTAGTTTCTGAGTGTGCTCAGCCGCCGGCTGAGCCCTGACTAGTGGGTCAGATTTGGACGGAATGTGGTGCCAGAGTAGTTAGGTTTAGGTGTAGGTGTAGCGGCTTCGTGCCGGGTGTGGGTTGTGTGTTCGTAGTTAGTGGAGGCGTTGGAGATCTCTGCAGCAAGATCTTTGGTGAACTAGGGTTCCTCGTCTTTCTTCTCCCTGCCCTTGGTGGATAGGAAGCGTTGGCGACGAGCACCGCCACATTTTATAAAGCTGCTTGGGACTTGTGGGGGTTGGGTTTGCTCCCAGATCTGAAGCTTGCTTTGACCGGTCGTGGTGGCGAGGGGAGTGAGTCAGGGTTTGCTGGGCGCCAGCCACGCACATTGCTTCCGAGTTATTCATGCGAACAGGCGAGTGGCGCTAGGAGGTTGCTGATCTTCCTCCCTCCCCGAGCACCGGTGGTTGGAGATTGGAGTGTGTTGGGTCGATTCAGCGGCTCGGCCATAAAGATCGAGAGTTCTTTGGATGCGTCGATGGTGCTTGCTTCTTCGCCTTTCTCTTGGTCGGCTATGGCGGTGAGGGATGGAAGGGTGAAGAATTTGATGCCGAAGACGAAGTCGAGGACGGTTGAAGCTGCGCCTACAAGATCTTCTTTGCAATGGTACACTGGCAGTGGCGAGGCTGCCGGGCTGCTGCCTCTCCTTGTCGAAAGGCGACTAGGGGTTCAAACCTCCATCGGAGGCCCTTCTTCGAAGCTCACCGTCGGAGCTCGTCACCTCGACGTCAACAAGTGGTGCGTCCCCGTTGACTGCAAGATGGCCGACGGCTTAGCTTCTTCTCCGGATAGTGGAGCGCCACGAGCAAGAGACTCCCATGACCTCGGCGTTGGCTAGAGGTCGTCGGAGATCGGTGGTGGAGGCACCCAAGGACTCCATTGATTTTTATTTTCTAGTCCTAGGGTGTTTTTTGTAAGAGGGAGACCCTGTTCTATTTTATCTAGCTTTGCTAGGGTGCTTTTCGCCAAGGGTCTCTCTGCAATTTGTACCTGCCACATGTTTTATCTAGCAGCTTCTGGGGTCTTCTAGGCCCAGTTATTGTACAAAAAAAAGACAGGAATGTGCTGCCGAGGGCCAAACAGAGTACTGGGCAACTCTTCGAAAGATGATTTCCCCCACCCCACCCACTTTATAAAAGAACAATCGCATGATACAAAATTTTGAACTAACAAGAATGCTGGGCAGCAACACAAACGTGTTCAAAAGGAAAATAAACGAAGACAATGGCCGATCGATAAAACAAAGATGATAAAACGAAGATGGCCCGTAACCACTCCGCCCTTTAAAGTTTTTCACCACGCTCCTAGCATCTTGAAACGTCGAGTACCAAGTAACGCCTTGAAAAAGGAATGCTACGTCAACACGATGTTGCCGCCCGGACCAACACACTGGTTCTAGGGCTTCTCCCGGTACTCATGAGGACTTTGAGAGGGGTTACCCCCAACGCCCTTCAAGAAAGAACTACGACACTCATAGGCGTCACCGCGTCGGTGTAGGACGAGCCAACATGGATTTCTCCCGACCCCCAACCATGAACCTCGGACGATCCGATGCACACCTCCAAGATTGCCACCCACCACGGCCTTATAGCCAATGTCATCGTCTCACTGTGCTCGTCGTCGTGACGCCTGCAAGACGGAGGAGGAAGGGACTAGGATCGACAATGGTATAACCGTGGCCATACAGAAGGGAACAACCTCCACCTCCGTAAGCGGTAGCAAAATGGACACGACATCAGGGACACACCATGCCCAATGAGCTCGGCTGGGCTCATATCAGGCCCACAGAGTCCCCCCGCCATGTTGTAGCAGGCTGGCCGCCGACACCGCTACCCCTGCTCGAGTCTCTACGTCGTCTTCTATAGGAAAGGCTGTTGTGGAGCAGGCTAGGCCACCCTCCTCGACATAGATGGGGTGCAGATCTAAGCGGAGAGGGCAACGCCGGTGCGCCCCGTAGCCCCCCAACGCCTTGTCACAGCATAAGCACGTCGTCGTGCCGCCACCACCCGGCGAGTAGCCGAGCTGAATTCTCCCTAGGAGCATCTCCACCGGTAGGGGTGGACCTCGATCTTGCCTCTAAGCGTGCGGGGAAGGACAGTATGCTGACGCCATCGGGGATTCGCCTGGCGGCCCATGCTGGTGGCGATGACGAGGAGGGGCTAGAGTCGGAGGGGAGGGGGCAACACTCCCGCCTCCACGAAGCGTGAGAGGATCATGAAAGAGGAGAGTTGATCTTCAAATTTCTTCGATGGGGCAACTAACTGTGTCCTAAATTTCTGTTGTATCAGAATTCTTCGGTCAGGCCAACATGGAACTTAAACGCCCTTAGCTAAGTACAAACAGAAACAAAATATTCTTTCCACGATCAGGTCGAGCAGGAGCTGATATAAAAATGTTTTCTCTCCGTCTTTTGTCGGAAAGTGTATTTGACCGAGTTCTGGTGCTCCCTTTATAAAAAATCAAAAATCATAATTATAAGTTTTAAAAATATTACTATAATAAATTCTATACATAATAAATGTTGTATGCTACAAAAACGCAAAATCGCAACCTGAAATTTCTTATATTGTGAGCTACATAAAAATGGCAAAATGTAATAAGATTTGGAGATTTGAAACTATGCATAATTCGTGGAAATTTGGACACTTTTATTATTGTTGTGTGGCTCGTAATATAAATGTTTTGAAACTGAAATTTTGCAATTTGTGGGATACATCATTGGCCACATCCGGAATTTTTTCAGAATTTTTTAAAACTCAGAAATATAATTTTCTACTTAAAAAAAAATCAGGATCACCGGTGCCCATATCTACCAAATCTCCACTCTTTTTTTTCTTTTTTCCTTAACATTAACAAGGGAAAGCATGTTTCGTTTCAGCTCAAGTACAAAGTACAACATGAAGTACATAGCCAGCATATTTAGCATTTTGAAGAACTACAAATACAGTACAGAGCAAAGGTTGTTCCTATGAGCTGAACTCATGCAACTAATGACAGGTTCACTCAAGTTTTGCCCTAAGAACCCGATGAGCAGTCAACTAATGACAGCTGTGTGTACCAAGATTTACAATTTCAGGATCTCTGTACTAAACTGACGAACCAAGCGAACACATTACACATGAATCTCACTATCTCACCCCTCAAATGGTGTCTTAATTTCTGCTATTTCCATACTAACAATACTCTTCATAAGTAAACAGAAATGCAATCCCCTTAGAAAGGTAAAAAAAAATGTTACCAGTGCTGGATGCCTAGAGCAAAGACATGATGCGCCTACCTGTAGTTAGCACAAAGCTATGTTGTATGCCTTCAGCAGTCCAAGTTTCAGTTGTTCCTGAACTTCGGGTCTATTTGTGAAGTTGACTTGTCATTTCGGGATCTAAACACCCACAAATATGCTAGTAACAAGCATTCTTTTGAGAAGCAACTCGAATAGAATCGCTATCAACAAAACAAGCATGCCGCCATTGTACATGTTCATTGAAACTTTGACCATTACACTTCCACAATAAAAAAGGGTTCGCGACATTTGCCTAAATAATACAAATAAAACCCAAAACAGGGAATCTTGGGGCCAGGTTATGCAGATCTCGAAACGGCTACAGGGAGTAGAATATAAGCAACGGAAATTACAATAGATGAGAATGTCATACATGAGAACCGTTGCAAAGGGAATAGGAAGTTCAGAGAAGTGAATCCGGTCAGATGATGCACAGCCTTGTCCAATGGTGCGCAGTCAACTTAATGACCTCAGCAGCAAATTTATACTGAATTTTGGAGACCACTTCATCGTCAGGCGGGACCCAAACCTATTTTCTTTAAAAGGGCATCTGAACAGTCCTTGGAGTAGTGAACTGACTTGGCAATACCCTGCACCGCTTGCAGAGAGATCTCACCACAATACTCAATGAGCAAAGACTCTAACTTATGTGCACGTCCCAGTTCAGCCACTCCAACATCAGTCACGTAATGACACACCCGAAGTGTGAGATTACTCAAGCATGGAGTCTGTGCAATGAAGCGCATCCCCGCATCAGTTAATCCAAGACACAATATAAGCTCGAGTGTCTCCAGATATGGTGAGGATGAGAGGGCCTTCATCCCCTCCTCATTAAAGAAGTTGGCATTATTTAGCACCAGAACACGAATTGGGCAGGACTGAATGAGCACCAGAAAACCCTGTTGTGTGAATCCTATTTCTGATGGCCAGCCCTCATCACATCCTGTAAATTTCAGGTCTACGATCTGAAGCATACTGCAGTTTAGGGCTAGAGCGTAAAGGCTGTTATCAGTAAATGACGTCCTGGTTTCACAATAGACGACGTCACTAGAGTAGCGCTGAAGGTTGAGCCCAAGTGAGATGCTTTTAAGACTGCTACAGCTCCGTGATAATGCAATCAAGTCATTGTCATTTAGGGCAAGGACATACTCAAGCCAAAGGTTCTCCAATGCTTTACACTTCCCAAGGAGAGTACGAAGTCCTATTTCTGGCCAAGTTTTGATATGTGCCAGCCTTAAATCCTTCAAACTCTCACAGAAGAAATCATATATATCCGTGCTGTGAGCATCATACAAGGAGTCATAGATATCATTACCTGTTAGGCTTTCATACTTTCCTCTTTTCCTCTCAAACTCAAACTTCTGGAGCTTTGTCCATCCTGAACCAAACTTTAGGAGGTCATGATGATTGATCCCATTGCAATTCTTCACAACAAGCTCTTCCAACGATCCATCCCTACCAAGGTATTCCAGCCACTCTACGCTGTTTATTTTTTCGCAATCAATAAGGTGGAGAGCAGATAGACTCGTGCAACCAATTGCAACCGAGGAAAGTCCAATTGAAGTTATTTGTGGTGCAGAGTTCAGCTTGAGAGACGCCAATGCCTTGCAATAAGCTAAACAACCAAGCCCAGAGTCATCGATGTATGAGCAGAAGCTTAAGGTGAGGTCAATCAGCGAGGAACAGTGCGATAAAAACACAGAAAGGCCTTTGTTGTCCAACTGCTTTCCATGTCCAGGTATACAACCAGAGTAATCGTTTTCCACCTTCCACAAATTTGGGAACCGGGCGCACAATGATGTCAGTGCTTTTGTAGCAGTGCAAAGAACGGGAGCAACATGGATGTCACCCCTTTGATTCCCCTCTTTGATGTCCAACTGCTTTCCATGTCCAGGTATACAACCAGAGTAATCGATTTCCACCTTCCACAAATTTGGGAACCGGGCACACAATGATGTCAGTGCTTTGGTAGTAGTGCAAAGACCGGAACCAACACGGATAGCACCCCTTTGATTCCCCTCTATCTTGTAGAGCTGCTTTGACACAAGGGAAAGAGAATTCAGATCACTTGTGCTGGTGATCTTCTTGACAATCTCTGTCATCATTGCCTCTGGTAGGTCCTCCATCGAGCAAATTGAGCTGTACCAATCAGGTCATATCAAGGTTCATAAAACAACCGACGAGCTGGATTATACATCAGAATAAAGCATTGGAAGATGGTGATCACGCTGGCTACACACAGTACAGATAATATAGTGATGTACTTTGTGCATCTACTGTATCCGTCAAAAACTTGTTTGTTATTTATAAGAATGGACATTGATTAAAGTAGCTAGCACATTATTTGTCTCTAGATTGCCAGCAAGAAACAATGAAAATACAAGCATGTCTTTAAATTAAACCACAGCCATAAGTAGCAGAGCCTGAATAAAGAACGAACTAAGAAAATACAGCGAGACAAACTAGAACTGACATGAAGCAACTCCATGATACGACACTCACATGCTGAACCTGAATCTGAACCTACTTATTTGGAGGCACCTCATTAATCACATGAAAACCAGAGCATGTAAATTAGTACATGTAGCTCCCGGGCAAGAAAGTAGGGATTTAAACAGAAGCGAATTGGAGATGAATTTCTACTAGATAACTACGATTCGTTTTGGAAAGATATGTTACTCAAATTGGTGCTTACAAGTTCGCAAGGGAAGTCAGGTACTCACACCGATCTACCATCTGTTTAACTAGAAATACTGTTTGCTGCAACCCCTTGTCTAGTACTCAGTTGCAGAAAGCTTACTTGGCCGGGCCGGGCTCCTCCTCCCGGGCCTTGTTCGCGGCGGCCGCCAGGTGCACCGCAGCGGAGGAGGAGGAGCGGCGGCGGACGAGGATGGTGACGCCGCAGCCGACGAGCACGGCGAGCGAGGTGGCGAGCAGCGCCAGGAGGCGGCGGTGCCCCCCCTCGTTCTCGCTCGGCGTCAGCAGCGCCGCCAGGAGGTCCAGCGTCGAGGGACGCAGGGAGGCGGAGTCCATGGCGTGGCGGGTTAGCTGCAGACGCGCAGTGAGAACAAAAACTCGTGCGGTTGGGCCGGGAAATTGGACGCAGTTTGTGGCTGTCTTCGCGCCCCCGCCGGTTGCCCCCGCCTGAGCCTGCGGTAGCTAGTACTCCCTCCCAGAGAGGAGTATAGTCCGCGGCGGAGGGGAGAGTCCTTTTTCTAGAATCAGAGGGGAATGCTAAACCCTAGTGTCGCTACCAAGTCCCATCCTCTTTCGTCTGTCTCATTTCCACCTGCAAGAAGATGGCCGTGCTATTGCGAGCTGTAGAAAGAAGTCCATATAACCCCCTACTATCAGTAACCCCCATAATTACCAACTGGGTCATTTAATCCCCCTAACTATCCAAAACCGGACAGATTGCCCCCGGAACACGAAAAGCTGTTTTGATAGCGGTTTAGGAAATGGTGGACGGTGTTTTAGGCCACTTTGCCGGCGGTTTGGCCACATAGGATACTCTACATAGCCTCCATGACTTCCTGCCCGTCAGCCTCCGTCGTCCTTTCCCCCATCCCCATTTGCGCCTCCTCCTCCATCCCAACAAAATCCGCTCGTCTGCGCCTCCTGTGAAATGGACGGCAGCATAGCATCTTCTTGAAACCGTGCAGGTCCGATAACCACCTTGACACATGAGGAGGTGCTACCAGAAAGCGCGGAGGTTCATTCGATTGAACGCACCGCTCCCGCCAAGACCCTAGAATTCGATCCTATTGGTGACGCACCAAAGTACAGCTCCGCCACATCACAAAATATTACACGCATCTTCGTCTCCTTGCCAAGCAATGAGGCTAGTGAATCTAAACCCGAGGGCAGAGTTTGATGTGTAGGAAAGGGAGATGACTCGCTATAGGATTTCGGGTACTCATTGCCGCACTGTCTACAGGGCTCACCCGTGCACATGGCTCTCCACCCGTCCTGATGGTTGCCCGTCAAAAACACGGCTGGCGTCATGAGCGGTCATGAGATAGTCGACAAACGGCTCGGTCAAAAGCCCGTCTGTCGTCGGTGGCGTAGTCGAGTTCGTGTAGTTCGTCGGCTGACCTCCGCGTGTGAAGAAGTTGATTCGGCGCAGCCAGAGCCAGCGTGGCTGAAGAACATCAAGCTCGTCGCGACAGGCACCGGCCTCCTCCACGATAAGGACAGGGACAAATCGTCGGCGCTTCCATCCGTGGTGTCCATGTCAAGCAAGGACTTGACGAGTTTGTAAATGCGGCCGGCGGCAAGGACCACATGCGCATCTGGCAGGTCATTAATGCTGACGCATCATCCTCATCGCCCGTGACCAGGTGCGGACCATGTGCATCTCCACAGTGGCCAAACCGCTGGTGACGTGGCCTAAAATAGTGTCCACCGTGTCCTAAACCGCTATCAAAATAGCTTCGATGTCCGGGGGTAATCCGTCCGGTTTTGGATAGTTAGGGGGTTAAGTGACCTAGTTGATAGTTAAGGGGGGTTAGCATCCCAAACCCGATAGTTAGGGGGGTCATGTGGACTTCTTTCGCGAGCTGTAGCGGCCAAACCTGGTGAAAGGATACGGATGTCGCCTAGAGGGGGGTGAATAGGCGATTAAAACTTTTCCTAGAGTGGCTCAACAAAGGCGGAATTTAAACTAGTGTTTACTTTGTAAAGCACAACCTAGAAACAACTAAGGTTTACCTATGTGCACCAACAACTTATGCTAAGCAATACAAGCAACAAAGTGATAGCAAGATATATAGTACTTCAAGCACGAAGGCTATCACAATGTAAAGTGCATAAGTAAAGAGCTCGGGTATAGAGATAACCGAGGCACGCGGGGACACCGATATTTTACCGAGTTCCTCCCAACATGGAGTACGTCTTGTTTGGAGAGGGGGTGGTATCAAACCACCAACGCCACAAAAGGCCTCCCTTATTCTCCGGTGAATCTCACCCCAATGGGATCGATCCACGCTTCTACTATCGGTGCACTTGTCGGTGGCAACCGGAACCTCTCACAAGGTTGGGGCACTTCTCCACAACTTAATTGGAGGCTCTCAACAAATGCCACAAAAGGCCACAATGCCACCAAGGCCACAAACCGTCTAGGGTTCCAAGAACCCAAGAGGGACAAGCTCCATTGAGCAACTCAAACCAAATCCTCCGAGGAGAACTCAAACCGATGCACCAAATGCAAATGGCAAGAACACCACAAAGATGCTCAAATACCTCACTCTCAAGTTCCAACAAAGCTACTAAAGCTATTGGGGGAACAAGAGAGGAGGAATCAAAGAGAGACACAAAATCCCCCAAAATCAAGATCCCCAAAGATACACTCACAAAGAGATGTTTTGGTTTGGTCAAAACGTAAATCTAGATCTCCTCCAACTACCCCTCAAATATATGCAAGAATCAATGGAGGGGTGAGTAGAAATCAAGCTTAAAGAGTAAGACAAATGGGGGCAAATATTAGACAAAAGGAGGAGGAAGAAGTAACCTTAAATGAAAATGAACAAAAGACTTATATAGGGCTAGCCAAAATATGGCCGTTGGGGTTTTTTTCTGGACGGTCAGTCCGGTCCAATTACCGGACCAAAAATGCCGGAAAAATCGAAAGCAGGAAAAATCGGCGGGCGAAATCAACAAGCGAACAATACAAATGTGAGCAACATGCAAGGACAAAGCAAGCAAGCCAGGGCCGCACAAGCGACGAGCAACAGAGTAAACAACAAGCAAAGCAAGAAGGCTTGAACGGCAGCAAAGAACGAGCGCCAAGACGCATCGCAACATCATGAGCGAGGTCATGACCCAGGTCAACGCAGGGGCGTGTTCAAGACAGCCACAACAACATCGAGATCTGGATCTAAAAAATATCTGGGTAAGAAAAACTGGGCTGGCCGGTAGTACTGGCCCACCCGGGCGGTATTACCGCAAAAAGGTACCTAACGAGGCAGAAAGAAAATGGGCCGTTTTAGGCCCGGGCGGTAGTACCGGCCCGTCCGGGCGGTACTACCGCTCGGCCCAGAAAACAGACTGACAGGCAAATATTCAAACGGTAATAACTTTTAACTGGAAGCTCCGATTGACCCGATTCAAATTACGCTGGATAGATAACGACAAGGGCTTCCCAATAAAAAGTGGAAATATTGATTATCACCAAGTGAGAAAGTATCAAGTAGAATACTGTGATATACCTCACTTGGTGAGAAACCGAAAAGCCGCATAAATCAAAATCGCAACAAGATACATATGGGAGATCCGATTTTGATGAACAAGAGCTTGTTATGGAGATTACCACAAGCTCTATATCCTCACATGGATAAGATCAAATAACAACCAAATACGATGATGCAAGTATGCAAAGGTTTGAGCTCTCTCCGAACGATGTGACCAAATTACTCATACGAGAGCCCCTCTTGATAGTACGATTATCTATCCTAAACCCGGTCTCACACACACAACGTGAGACCGGCAAAAGGAAAACCTATCAGGATTATACCTTTGCCTTGAGCATTCCACTTGAGCTCGATGTAGACGATCTTGCCCTTCTCAAGATGGAACGCCTTTCTTAATTCCTCATCATCGACCTCGCATATTAATCTTGCCCAACATATCTTCTTTGCATTTCATCGACCTTGAAGCCAACACATGCTCCAAGCGATGCCAATGGACAAATCCTACAAGTATAACTTAATACACACATTAGTCCATAAAGATTGTCATTAATTACCAAAACCACACATGGGGGCCCAACATGTTCTTTCACCTGGCCATTGGGTCGCCCTTTAACGTGTCGGCCCATGGCCCGCGAAAATAACTTCGGCAGAAACACGGCCCGCACGGCGTGCGAACAAATCAACTTGGGGTCGTTCTGTCTTGAGGCCTTAGGCACGCGGGCCGACCCGGTAAGCCTACATCAGACAGGAAAATTCAATATATAGACAAAATGTCCAACAATTGGGGTTCAAACTCAGGACCTCCTGCGTACTCCACACCTGCTTGGCCAACAGACCAACCAAATTTGGTGTTAGAATAGGAGTTCTGCCTTTTTAAGGGCTAATTTTATTGGGCCTACTTGTTGGAGATATGCCCTAGAGGCAATAATAAATATAGTTATTATTATATCTTTGTGTTTATGATAAATGTTTACATTCATGTTATAATAGTATTAACAAGGAAACATTAATACTTGTGTGATTTGTAAACTTAATTTGAAGTCCCTAGTAAAGCCTCTGTATAATACTAGCTTGTTGGTTAATAGATGATTGTGGTTTCCCTATCATGAACATTGAGATGTTATTAACAACAAGATCATATCATTAGGAGAATGATATGGTGGACATACTCCTATAGATAAGCGTAGCATAAAGATCAAGTCATTTTAATAGTTCAATTGCTATATGCTTTCTGATACATAGTTATCTAATTACTTCGACCATGAGATCATGCATATCACCTTTACCGGATGGATGCTTTGATAACATCAAACACCACACCGTAACTGGGTGGCTATAAAGGTGGCATTGAGTGTTCAGAAAGTATTGGTTGAAACACATGGATCAAGAGTGGGATTTGTCCATCCATATGACGGATAGATATACTCTGGGCCCTCTCGGTGAAATGTCATCCAATTAGCTTGCAAGCATGTGACTGGCTCACAAGGGATCACATATCACGGGAACGAGAAAAGAGTACTTATCGATGTGAGGTTGAACTAGGTATGCGAGATACCCGATCATAACCTCGGATAAGTAAACTATCGTGAGACAAAGGGAAATTGATATCGTATGTAAGTGGTTCATTCGATCGCAAAGTAATCGTAGAAATATGTGGGAGCCATATGAATTCTGATTCCTCTATTGGTTATTGTTGGAGAAGTGTCTCGATCATGCGCATAATTCACGAACCGTAGGAGACACATAAGGATTGACGTTGTTTGAGTAGTTATGGAATGATGAGAAAGAGACCGAATGTTGTTCGGAGTCTCGAATGGGATTCGGGATATCACGAGGAGATCCGGAATGGTCCGGAGAATAAGATTCATATAAGGAAAGTCCCGTTTCGGAGTTGGGGAATGGTTCCGGTGTTTTCATCGGGAACATTCTAGAAGGTTCCGGAATGTCCGGCACTCCGGGGGGGAAGGGTACATGAATGTGTCATTGTAAGTTGGAATGATTGCATCATGTACTAGGTGTCTTTGCTGTCCAAAATAAAGGGTTTATTTAAATCCTAAATTGAAAAGTCAAACGGCAAGTTTTTGGAAAGAGGAGAAGAGGTGGAAACCGAGTTGGGAGGAGTCCTCCTCCAAGCCGCACCACCCAAGCCGAGTTGGGGAGGGACTCCACCTCCCTTGGGCCGCCCCTCCACCTATATAAGGAGGCAGGGCTCCTCCTAGCACACAAGTACCTCTCCTCCAAAACCCTAGATTGGCGCCACCACCTCCTGCTTGCCGCCACCTCCTGTGGTTGCCCTAGCCGCCGACTTGGGGTGCCCCAAACCCTAGCCGGCTCTAGCACCTCCTCCTTGGTGTGTCTAAACCTAGATCGCCGAGGAGCCCTCTCATACTCCACCATACTCGCTCCGGCTTAAGGCGAAGCCTGCGAGATCTCCTCTACTTAGGTACCACGCCGTTGTCTTTGGGAATCGCGAGGAGAGTGCTACAACCTCCATTTTCTGGAACAAGGGAGAGGAAGGTCTTCGTTGAGTACCGAGCGATGTGACCATTGCGGGAGCGCTGCGGAGCAGGCCGGAAGGATCGTCTACGCGATCTTGAGATCGGAAGAATACGACTACATCACCCACGAGAATCTGCTCTCGTTAAACACTTTGGAATCTTCGAGGTGAGTTATTCCATCGACTCGTTGCTACAATCTAGTAGATAGATCTTGGCTTGTTTGTTTGTATGCGGTAGGAATTTTTGTTTTCCATGCTCTGAAACCCTACAGTGGTATCAGTCGTGTCTATATGTAGATCTGTTGCACGAGTAGAACACAATGGTCATTGTGGGCATTGATGCTTTTATTGTCGATTGCTTCTTGTGTACTTTGCATCTTGCGGGATGTTGGGATGAAGCGGCCCGGGCTAACCTTACATGACATCGTTCATGAGACTTGCTCCACACTTGACATGCAACTCGTATTGCATAAGTGGCTTTATGGTGCTGTTTCTCCCAGCATAGTGGAGATCCAATTTACAACGGGTGATTAACAATACTAGTATCAATGTTGTGGTTCTTGTTCGTAAGTTAGATCGACACTTATTGAAAGCCCCAAACCACGTAAAATATGCAAAGAAAGTAGAGGCGTCTAACTTTGTTTTGCAGGGTGTCTGATGTGATATGGCCATGATTGTGATTATATTTGATGTATGCAATGTTCCTTATTGTAAGTTGGCAACCGACAGGAGCCATATGGTTGTCTTTAATTTATGTTAAGACCCGCGTGTCTATTCAAAGTAGTTGTAATAGTTGAAGCCGGTGGACGACAACCATGGAGAAGCGTCATTGACCTTGATGCAATGCCGGTGATGATGGAGATCGGAAGCACAAAGAAGAAAGGCCATATCATATCACATATTATGAATTGCATGTGATGTTAATCCTTTATGCATCTTGTATTGCTTAGTAGACGACGGTAGCATTATAAGATGATCCCTCATGCACATAAATTTCAAGTTCTAAAGTGTTCACCCTTAGTATGCACCGTTGCTAAAGCTTGTTGTTTCGAAGCACCACGTGATGATCGGGTGTGTTAGATTCATAAGTGTATACAACGTAAGCAAGCCAGATTTGCTTATGCGGTAGCTAAGGTTTGATCTTGACGAGCCTAGCATGTACAGACATGGTCTCAGGAACACGAATCACCGAAAGGTAAAGCATGAATCATATAGTAGATATGATGAACATGTCGATTGTTCGCCATTGAAACTATATAAACTCTCGTGATGATCGGTTTTGATATGGTGGATTTGGTTCGTGTGATCACTAAAACAATGTGAGGGATGTTGTTTTGAGTGGGAGTTCACCTAGATTAAACTTTATTATTAATTTGAACTCAATTTGTCATAAACTTAGTCTAAACTATTGCAAATATGTTGTAGATCAATGGCCCCTACCATCAATTTTAATGCGTTCCTAGAGAAAGAAAAGTTGAAAAACAATGGAAGCAACTTGGATTGGTTCCGCAATTTGAGGATTGTCCTCACAGGTGGTAATTTGACCTATGTGTTGGATGCACATTTGGGTGACCCACTGCTGATGCTACCGATGAAGTAAAGAATGTTTACCTTGCTCGGAAGAATGACTCCATAGTTCAGTGTGCTATCTTGTATGGTTTAGAATCGGAGCTTGAGAAAAGGTTTGAGAATTCAGACCCACATGATATTGTCGTGATCTCAAATTGATCTTTGAGACTCACTTG
The DNA here is from genome assembly GCA_023614405.1 of Avena insularis. Lineage (NCBI taxonomy): Eukaryota > Viridiplantae > Streptophyta > Magnoliopsida > Poales > Poaceae > Avena > Avena insularis. The sequence continues at coordinate 357,209,512 of CM042693.1, forward strand.
GCGATTGAGAGTTATGAGGCTTGAAAAGTTCTTTAAGCGCAAGATGGAAGAGGCGACTCCGTCGGTGAGCATGTGCTTAAGATGTGCAGCATAAACAAACTTCAAAGCTTGGGTATAGTGATTCCTAATGCTTTGGGATTTACCGTGTCCTCCAATCACTACCACCAATTTACAAGAACTTTGTGATGAACTACAACATGCGAGAACATGAACAAGCGGTTGCAGAACTGTTTGCTATGTTAAAGTCTCAGAAGTGGAGATCAAGAAAGAGCACCAAGTGTTGTTGGTCAATAAGACCACCAAATTCAAGAAAGGCAAGTCTAAGCGAAGGACACTTCAAGAAGGGTGGCAAGAAAGTTGCCACACCGACGAAGAAGACCAAGGCTGGACCCAAGCACGATCTTGAGTGCTTTTACTACAAAGGAGAAGGTCCTTTGAGCGGAATTGCCCAAAGTACTTGGCGGATTTGAAGAACGGCAACATCAAGAAGAAAAGTATATCGATATACATGTTATTGATGTGTATCTCACTAGTATTCGTAGTAGTGCACGGGTATTTGATCTTGGTTCGGTTGCTCATATTTGTAACTCAAACAGGAGTGCGAATAAACGGAAGGTAGTGAAGAACGAGGTGACGATGCGCGTGGGAAGCGGATCAAAGGTTGATGTGATCGCGGTCGACGCTACCCTTCATCTACCATCGGGATTAGTTTTATACTTAAATAATTGTTATTTGGTGCCTGCGTTAAGCATGAACATTATATCGGGATCTTGTTTATTGCGAGGCGGTTACTTGTTTAAATCCGAGAATAATGGTTGTTCGATTTATATGAGTAATATGTTTTATGCACATGCACCTTTGATAGATGGTCTATTCTTGTTGAATCTCGATGGTGGAAATACATATTAATAACATTGAAGCTAAGCGTTTGAAATCAGCGATAACTCGACCTATATGTGGCTTTGTCGTCTTGGTCACATTGGAGTGAAGCGTATGAAGAAACTCCATTCGATGGACTTCTTGAATCACTTGATTTTGAATCACTTAAAGATGCGAAGCATGTCTAATGGGAAAAATGACTAAGACTCCATTTTACGGTATGATGGAGCGAGCTACGGACTTATTGGAAATCATACATACCGATGTGTGTGGTCCAATGAGTGTAGCATCGTGATGGTTATCGTTATGTTCTTACCTTCACGGATGACTTGAGTAGATATGGGTATATCTATTTCATGAAACATAAATCGAAACTTTCAAGAAGTTTAAGGAATTTCAAAGTGAGGTAGAGAATCAACGTAACAAGAAGATTAAATTTCTACGTTCTGATCGTGGAGGTGAATATATAAGTTACAAGTTTGGCGAGCATTTGAAGAAATGCGGAATACTTTCACAATTGACGCAAGAACACCACGGTGTAATGGTGTGTCCGAGCGTCGTGTCGAACTCTCTTAGATATGGTTCGTTCTATGATGTTACTTACAGATTTACCGCTATCATTTTGGGGTTATGCATTAGAAACAGCCGCATTCACTTTAAATAGGGCACCGTCTAAATCCGTTAAAACGACACCGTATGAATTATGGTTTGGGAAGAAACCTAAATTGTCGTTCCTTAAAGTTTGGGGATCTGAAGCCTATGTAAAGAAGTTACTGGGACAAGCTTGAACCCAAAGCGGAAAAATGCGTCTTCATAGGATACGAAGGAAACTATTGGGTATACTTTCTATCATAGATCCGAAGGCAAAATCTTCGTTGCCAGAATGGATCCTTTCTAGAGAAGAATTTCTCTCGAAAGAAGTGACTGGAAGGAAAGTAGAACTTCGACGAGGTTGTCGAACCTTCTCTCGAAATTGCGAGTAGCGCCACGGAAGAAGTTCTGTGGTGCCTGCACCAATTAGAGAGGAAGCTAATGATGATGATCATGAAACTTCTGAAGTTGCTCTGAGCCTCGCAGTCAACGAGAACTCGTACCACTCCAGTTGGTATGATCCGTTATGAGTGTCATGTTGGTGGACAACACCATGACCTGAGACATATGAGGAAGCAATGATGAGCCCAGATTCCAATAAATGGCAGGAAGCCATGAAATCCGAGATTGGATCCATGTCGAAAACCAAGTATGGACTTTGGTGGACTTCTGGGATGGCGGAAGCTGTCGAGAACAAATGGATCTTCAAGAAGAAAACAGAATCTTGATGGTAATGTTCATCTATAAAGCTCGACTTGTCGCAAAAGGGTTTCGACAAATTCAAGGAGTTGACTACGATGAGACTTTCTCACCGGTAGCGAAGCTAAAGTCTGTGAGGATTATGTTAGCAATCGCTGCATATTATGATTATGAGATATGGCAGATGGATGTCAAAACAGCATTCCTCAATGGTGACATTGATGAAGAGTTGTATATTATGCAACCCAAAGGTTTTGTCGATCCTAAAGATGCTAACAAGGTATGCAAACTTCAACGGTCCATCTATGGATTGAAGCAAGCATCCCGAAGTTGGAATCAACGTTTTGATAAGGTAATCAAAAGTTTTGGTTTTATACAAACTTATGGAGAAGCTTGTATTTACAAGAAAGTGAGTGGGAGCTCTGTAGCATTCTTAATACTATATGTGGATGACATATTGTTGATTGGGAATGATGTAGACCTTCTTAATAGTGTCAAAGAATATTTGAATAATAGTTTTTCAATGAAGGATCTTGGCGAAGCAGCTTACATATTAGGCATAAAGATTTATAGAGATAGATCAAAACGCCAAATATCATTGTCACAAAGTACATATTTGGACAAAGTTCTAAAGAGGTTTGGAATGGAAGATAGCAAGAAAGGGTTCTTACCCATGTTTCCCAATACGACCTTGAGTAAAACTTAGAGTCCGACATCGGCAGAAGATAGAGAAAGGATGAGTAAGACTCCCTATGCCTCAGCCATAGGATCTCTAATGTATGCCATGCTATGTACTAGACCCGACATTGCATATGCTGTTAGTTTGACTAGCAGATATCAAAATGATCCAGGAGTGGATCATTGGACAGCGGTCAAAAACATCCTTAAGTACTTGAGAAGAACTAAGGATATGGTTCTTTCTTATGGAGGTGATGAACATCTCGTTGTTAATGGTTACACCGACGCTAGTTGGAACACCAATCCGGATGATTCTAAATCACAATCTGGATACGTATTTATTTTGAATGGTGCAGCAGTTAGCTGGAGGAGTGCAAAGCAAAGCGTTGTGGCGAGATCTTCAACTGAATCGGAATACATGGCTGCTTCGGAGGCTTCACAAGAAGCAATATGGATGAAAGAGTTCATTTCAGAGCTAGGTGTGGTTCCTAGTGCACTGGACCCAATGTCTATCTACTGTGATAACATGGGCGCCATAGCCAATGCGCAAGAACCAAGGTCACACATAAAGCTGAAGCACATCAAGCTACGTTTTCACACTATTCGAGAACATATCCAAGATGGGGATATAAAGATTTGCAAAGTACACACAGATCTGAATGTGGCGGATCCGTTGACTAAACCTCTCCCGAGGGCAAAACATGACCAGCACCAAACTGCCATGGGTGTTCGGTATATTACCATGTAATCTAGATTAGATGACTCTAGTGCAAGTGGGAGATTGTTGGAGATATGCCCTAGAGGAAATAATAAATATAGTTATTATTATATCTTTGTGTTTATGATAAATGTTTACATTCATGCTATAATAGTATTAACAAGGAAACATTAATACTTGTGTGATTTGTAAACTTAATTTGAAGTCCCTAGTAAAGCCTCTGTATAATACTAGCTTGTTGGTTAATAGATGATTGTGGTTTCCCTATCATGAACATTGAGATGTTATTAACAACAAGATCATATCATTAGGAGAATGATATGGTGGACATACTCCTATAGATAAGCGTAGCATAAAGATCAAGTCATTTTAATAGTTCAATTGCTATATGCTTTCTGATACATAGTTATCTAATTACTTCGACCATGAGATCATGCATATCACCTTTACCGGATGGATGCTTTGATAACATCAAACACCACACCATAACTGGGTGGCTATAAAGGTGGCATTGAGTGTTCAGAAAGTATTGGTTGAAACACATGGATCAAGAGTGGGATTTGTCCATCCATATGACGGATAGATATACTCTGGGCCCTCTCGGTGAAATGTCATCCAATTAGCTTGCAAGCATGTGACGCTCACAAGGGATCACATATCACGGAGCGAGAAAAGAGTACTTATCGAATGAGGTTGAACTAGGTATGCGAGAGATACCGATCATAACCTCGGATAAGTAAACTATCGTGAGACAAAGGGAAATTGATATCGTATGTAAGTGGTTCATTCGATCAAAGTAATCGTAGAAATATGTAGAGCCATATGAATTTCGATTCCTCTATTGGTTATTGTTAGGAGAAGTGTCTCGATCATGTACGCATAATTCACGAACCGTAGGGAGACACACTTAAGGATTCGACGTTGTTTGAGTAGTTATGGAATGATGAGAAAGAGATCGAATGTTGTTCGGAGTCTCGAATGGGATTCGGGATATCACGAGGAGATCCGGAATGGTCCGGAGAATAAGATTCATATAAGGAAAGTCCGGTTTGAGTTGGGGAATGGTTAGGTGTTTTCATGGGAACATTCTAGAAGGTTCCGGAATGTCCGGCACTCCGGGGAAGGGTACATGAATGTGTCATTGTAAGTTGGAATGATTGCATCATGTACTAGGTGTCTTTGCTGTCCAAAATAAAGGGTTTATTTAAATCCTAAATTGAAAAGTCAAACGGCAAGTTTTTGGAAAGAGGAGAAGAGGTGGAAGCAGGAGTTGGGAGGAGTCCTCCTCCCCAAGCCGCACCACCCAAGCCGAGTTGGGGAGGACTCCACTCCCTCCCTTGGTCACGCCCTCCACCTATATATAAGGAGGGGCAGGGCTCCCTCCTAGCACACAAGTACCTCTCCTCCAAAACCCTAGATTGGCGCCACCACCTCCTGCTGCTGCCGCCACCTCCCAGGGTTGCCCTAGCCGCCGACTTGGGGTGCCCCAAACCCTAGCCGCCGGCTCTAGAACCTCCTTCTTGGTGTGTCTAAAACCTAGATCGCTGAGGAGCCCTCTCATACTCCACCATACTCGCTCCGGCTTAAGGCGAAGCCCTGCGAGATCTCCCCTCTACTTTGCACACGCCAGTTGTCTTTGCAGGAATCGCGAGGAGAGTGCTACAACCTCCGCTGCTTGGAACAAGGAGAGGAAGGTCTTACGAGTACCGAACGTGTGACCGGCTGGGAGCGCTTCTTAGAACGCAGCGCCGGAAGGATCGTCTACGCGATCTTGAGATCGGAAAGGGTACGACTACATCACCCACGAGAATCTGCTCTCGTTAAACACTTTGGAATCTTCGAGGGTGAGTTATTCCATCGACTCGTTGCTACAATCTAGTAGATAGATCTTGGATTGTTTGTTTGTATGCGGTAGAAATTTTTTGTTTTCCATGCTACGAAACCCTACACTACTGAAAACGACCAACCAACCCACGTGCTTCGCGGGCCGGCCCACCAGGCGTCGGTACCGTGTCCGGGCCTCGAAACCAGGCCCCGTACCGATCCGGCACGGCACGTGAGCAAGGCGGGCCGCGACGAGCCGTGTCGGGCCAGGCACGTTTAGGCCATGCTAGGCCTGTGTCGTGCCGGGCTGGCCCGTTGACCAGGTTTGGTAGCGGCGCCTAGCTCACATTGGGCCACCACTTGGTGCGACCCACTAACATGTAAAAACATTTTTATTTTATATAAATCTCAAAAATATATTTGTCTTAGGAATTTCATACACCAGGCGCTATAAAATGTGCAGCGCGCAGGCAGCACAAATACCAAACACACACAATTATAGAACACAACAAAGATCAAACACACGCGAAATAAATCAACAATAAATAGCTTTATTATTATTACAACACAAACACATGGTTTCTCAATACAATAAATCGTCTCTCAATAATCCAACAAATAGTCCTTCAACAATACAACAGTTTATCAACAATACAACAACCATACAAATAAGATAAAACTTCTTGATTAGATCTTTTTGGTGCCCATTCCATCATCACCACTTCTCGATTAGATATTTTTGAAGATCATCATGCATATCAGTTTGTAAAATTGAATGATACGAGACAATAAAGTGAGCCACACTCTCTTCTCTCCTATGCACTGGTACAGGTTATCCCATCAAGTCATAATAGGAGTAGTATAAATCTTGCCTACGCTCATCCTCGATGATCATGCTATGCATGATCAAACAAGCGTTCATGATATACCAAAGGATCTTTTGATCCTAAAATTTAGTCGGTCCTCTCAAATAGAAAATTGGGCTTCCACAATCTCAAATGCTCTATCCATATCTTTCCTAGCCGCCGCTTCTGCATTAGGGAAACTTATGACTGCAAATGTATAGATCGATTGTAGTTAGTTTCAAAATAAAAGTATCGAACCCACAGAGTGTTAGTTGGTTAAGGTCTTTATGCCCCTCGCCATTGTCTACCAATGGATACTTATAAGATGCCTTTGATTTCGAGTAAATGGTGTTTGAAAAGTTTTTGGTTGAATGCAGAAAAGTAAATAAAATAAGTAAAAAAAAGCAAGTAACGAAAGCGTTTAAAATGGTGTTGGAACTTAATAAGGCTAAAGCGTTCTCGGGGATGTAGGATACACCGCTAGTATGTTGTGATTAATCATAATTAGGATAATCTATTTTTTGTGTCATGATATGCGTGAAGAGAGTTTTATAATAAGATGTTCACTACAAAATCATGGACAGTCGCATTCTTGAGTAAGGTAATGAGGTCATCTATAAATAACCACTTCGATGCCTCAGAGAAATCACTCATGCAGACCACCGCAATTAAGGGTTTCCACATAGATATCGTAATTAGCTTAGTTGATGCATCCCGTCCTTCGGATGCGTCTACATCCCCACCAACTTGTCCCCCAAGTGGACCGATGACCCGCGCTCGAACCAAGCTCCTACAAGCTAAGGTTAACTTGCTCCTTTCCTCGTGTGATTTTGATACACCCTTGGATGGCTTGCTACTTCATTCCCAAACCTTGTGCATCCTCATCTATGAACCCAATGGAGCATCGTCAAGGGAGGGACCAAAGGCAGCCAAGGAAATACTCCAGAGCAAACCGGCGCGAGGCCCGGCGAACCGGTCCCCACGCCGACAATTCCGGCGACAGCCGGCCGGCCCCCTCGCCAACGATTCCGACGGCCAAAAACTACCGGTGAGCAATGGCAAGGTGTTCTAAAAGGCTTTCCGGTGGGCGACTAGAAATGTCGGCGACGACCGGAATTTCCGGCGACCACTCCGGCGCCGCCGGACCCCTCGCTAGAAACCCTCAGATTCAAGTCAACTTTCGGGCTTGGCCCGCGTAACCCCTTATTTCACCTAGACTTTACCGTTTTGTACCTAAACTACCTCTATTTATGTGACTGGCCTATAAATAGCCCCCACCCTCTATTGGAAACCCTAGACTTGGATAATTGTAGTTGAAGACACCCCTTAGAGGATCTATCAACTATTTGTCTCACGCTCCTTGACAAGGAGCACCAAATTATCCACAAACCTCTTGGATTTTGCCCCGTGCGTTCAAGTTGTACAAGTCCTTGGGATCTCGGTGTCTCGTGCCCAAGTAGTCAAGATCTTATCAAGCCTCTCACCCCCGTTGTTGGCCGTGGGAGAGTGTCTTGCCCAACGCCGATCCTAGGGATTGTGTTGGACCGGTTGCCACCGGCGTGAGCTATCGGCTTGTATCGTGTTTTCGTGTGTGTGTTCATCGAGTTCTTCGCGTGTGTGTTCGTGGATTTCATCCCCCTTCCTCCTTCCACCGCTTTCCCCTCGATTCCCATGGAATTCATGAAATATCGGGCCACCCTACAGGGTCACCCCTAACATATTGGTATCAAGAGCAAGGTTGATCACGAATTTCCCCTCAATTTTCTTCTATCCACCATAAAATCGAAATTTCCCCAAAAAAGAGCCCCAAATTTCCGTCGAATCGATCTCTGGATTTGGTGAGTTTTTCGTGGTTTTGGTCCATAGATCTGTTGCTTTGGGTCTTGATTTACATTCCTTGACCTTTCCCCGGCCCAATTTTGTCGAAATTTTGACGGAATTCTCAGTTTGACTTTGTGGAGTTCATCTCGAATAGGTTTCGGCGCCAGATCCGGTGAACCGGTTATGCTACCGGAATTTCCGGCGACAGCTCCGGTCAGACCGGACCGACGACCGGAATTTCCGGCGGCAGACCCGGCGCCGCCGGTTCCTGCGCCGAAAATTTTCCAGATCACAGATTTTGACTGTTTCCCCCTTGTTTTGTTCGTGTTTCGCGTGCGTGTCGCCAAAAACTAACAACAAGCTTCCACAAATCCCTGCATCACGCGCTCCTCGACACTGCGACTTATGAACATCTTCCACGTCACCGGTTGCAAGTCGTCAACAATACCAAGGGTATAACTTGCGCCACTTTGACAGCCCCATATCTTCCTTTGTGTGTATCTATCCTATGAGAGCAACTCATTTTGTGTTTGTCTAAGCATTGTGCACTTGCCTTTGGAAAGTGAGAGTGTGAGGGCAAATACAAAAGTTAACATAGTAGTATAGAAAGGGAGAAAAAGAATTAAAAAAAAGCAAAAGAAAAATATAAAGATACATAGTCTCCCAATACAAAGAGAGTATCAAGCTTGTAAGCAAAAAGAGAGAGGAAAAGAGCGCGCCAAGGCAAGTGCACAAATCCGTTGCTTATCCTCTTTTGGCAAACGAGTTGTGGTCTCTCCTTGAGTTGGCACGACAACCGAGCGTAGTCTTCGTTAGGACCTTTTGTGCTCATTTTCATAGTCGTGCTAACCCCTTTAATCTCCATGTGTGCGTTCTCCCGTGTTTTTGTAGATCGTATCCTTTTTGCTTTTGATCTTTGGTTCTTTACCACTTGGAACAATAACCTTTTGCTTGGATCGTTTCGTTTGGTTTTCCACAATCCTAACCTTCCACCAAAACCTTTTGAGAGTTGTAGCTTATTTGTGTGTGAGTTTCTTTGAGATTTCACTTTGCAAGCTATTAGTTCTCTTGTGTGGAAATTGGTTTGATACAATCTCCAAGGTGAGGTAAAAGGCTAACTCCCCGCGTTTCTTCTCCATATACAACCCTTGTCGGCTTTGCATCATGGACAGGAATGGCGAGTCGTCCCAACCACCACTACCTCCAGAGGATGACACACAATACATGACAAGATGGGATCATTGGAAGGTCCGAGGAGAATTCAACTACCGTTGTTAAGCCCTTGAGCGGCGCCAAGACGAACAATTTAGCGAAGCCCGAGTGGAATTCAAGAACATCGACAACCGCTTCGAAGAAGTCCGAGGATAAATGCATGCTATGCAACACAACCTCGGCCATCAAAATGAAGCTCTTGGTCGTGCCCTCGCTGCAACGGATGAGAAGCTTCAACGCCTCATTGATGGTCTAGCAAGGCCACGATATCGCGACTCAAGCTCGTCACGGCACTCCTCAAGTGAAACAAGCGCTCCTCGCCATCACGCTTCAAGGCACCAAGATGGACCCGTCCTTCACTCCATGAGCTCTTCGCAAGCAGTACCATCTCCGCGACATGCCGCGATGTCAAACTATGATGGTGACCTCTCCGCAAGACCTCCAAGATGTGAAGAGAACCGTCCACAACAAAGGGCACTTGTGATTAAACAAGAGCAACCTCACGTGGACCACCAAGCCCATCGCCAACGACATGTTCCTTCAACAACAAGTGAAGCATCCGAAGTGGACGAACAAGATCGCTGGCGGCATGAAGCACTTGAAGATCCACCAAGGCATCATCATCGACATGAACGTCAACGTCGACAACATGATCATCATGACGAGCCTCCTCCACATCAAGAAGAACGAGAGCAGCCCATTGCGCAAGCGGTTCGTCGTCCTCCTCGCCACATGGCGCAAGACAATGCTCATCGGCATCAACCACGACAAGAAAAAGAGCAAGCTCCCCAAGCTCGTCGTGAGGACCAACAACCTCCTCCTCGTCCTCAACCGCGCCAACAACACGAGCAAGGTCCCCAAGCTCATCGTCAAAATCAAGTTCCACCACCAAACGCGACACCTCAACAACCGCAAGGGCAACGCAACCATCACCAAGCAAGACATGAGAGCTCGGATGATGAAGATGGCCGCCAAAATCATGGCAACCGCCGACACCGGAACCGCAATGAAGAAGAAACTTTCGGCAAGCTCAAATTTACCATGCCCAAGTTCACCGGTTCCAATGAACCCGAAGAATATCTCTCGTGGGAACTCAAGGTTGACAAGATCTTCCGCATGCACAACTATAGAAATGAGAATATGATGGCCATGGCATCCCTCGAGTTTGATGAGTATGCCAACCTTTGGTGGGAACAAGTCCAACTCGCTCGAGAATCAAAAGAAGAGCCTCCAATCTCAACTTGGCAAGATATGAAGGCTCATATGAGATCCCGCTTTGTTCCTTCACACTACACGCGTGACCTTTTCAACAAGCTTCAAACGCTTAGTCAAGGTACAAAGACCATGGAAGAGTACTTCAAGCAAATGGAGCTCAACATGATCCGTGCCAACATTGAAGAGCGTGATTTACAAACAATGGCACGTTTCCTCAATGGCTTGAACCATCCAATCAAGCGCATCACCGAGTTCCAAAAATACAACAACATGGTTGAGCTTGTACACATAGCATCAAAAGCCGAGCGTCAAGTGCAAGAGGACATCAAGTACAACAAGCCAAAGACGTACTTCACATACAAGCAAGCGCCAACCACTACTCCAACAACACCAAGTGGAAGCTCATCAAGTACCACCAAGCTTCCCTTCAAGCTAACACTTCCTCAAGGAAAACCGCCCCCAAGTGGCAAATACACAAAGGATGAACAACCATTCAATGGTGAGTGCTACAAGTGTGGAGGCAAAGGACACAAGTCGGCCGCATGTGGAAACAAGAAAGTTTTGTTCATACACGACAATGGCGATGAAGAATACTTGAGTGAAGATGAGTTTGATGCAAGGGTCAAGGAAGCAATGGCAAGGCAACATTTGGAAGATGACCAAGAACTACTTGTGTGTGAGCATGACGCAAGTCCATCGCTTGTCGTCACAAGGGTCTTAACTACTCAAGTCAATGAGATTGAAGACCAACGATCAGACATCTTCCAAACTCGTGCCGGTATCAATGGGAAGTCCATCAAAGTTGTCATCGATGGAGGGAGTTGCCACAATCTTGCAAGCATGGAATTGTGTGAGAAACTCAACCTCACCCTCCATCCGCATAAGCATCCCTACCATATACAATGGCTAAGTGACCAAGGGTCCGTCAAGATCAAGCACACCGTCTCGGTAACGTTCTCAATTGGACCATACAAAGACACGGTGGAATGTGATGTGGTCCCCATGACGGTTTGCCATATGTTGCTAGGAAGGCCGTGGCAATATGACAAGCGTGCTTTGCATGATGGTCACACAAACACTTATACCTTCAAATGGCTTGAAAAGACTTGTGTTTTGCAACCAATGACTCCTAGCCAAATAATTGCGGACAATGCAAAGGCTTTAGCGAGGGCGCAAAGCACAAAACCACCTTGTGAGAAGAACGGTGAGCGAGAGAACAACACTATAGTGAGTGAGATCCACAAACCAAACTCGAGTGGAAAAACAAAGAGTGTTCTTCTTGCCACCAAAATTGAGATGAGAGAAGTGCGGAACAACCCACCCATCTTGCACTATGTCCTTGTATGCAAGGGACTAGCGCAAGGAACTAATGACTTGACAAATGTTCCTCCTTCTTTGATGGCTATTTTGCAGGAATTCCAAGATGTATTCCCCGAAGAGCTTCCTCATGGGCTACCCCCTCTTCGCGTAATCGAGCACCGCATCGACCTCATACCCGGCGCTCCACTCCCAAACCGCGTCGCGTATCGCACGAACCCGGAAGAGACGAAGGAGATAAAACGACAAATCAACCAACTCGTCTCCAAAGGTTTGATCCAAGTAAGCACTAGCCCAAACGCGGTACCCGTGATTCTCGTGCCAAAAACGGATGATACGTTGCGGTTATGCATGGACTGCCGTCCAATCAATGCTATCACCGTGCGTTATCGACATCCTATACCGCGCCTTGATGACATGCTTGATGAGTTATGTGGAGCCACTATATTTTCGAAAATTGATCTTCGTAGTGGTTACCATCAAATCCGCATGGCCGAAGGTGATGAGTGGAAAACCGCCTTCAAGACCAAGCTTGGTCTCTATGAATGGTTGGTTATGCCTTTTGGCTTATCAAATGCCCCATCTACCTTCATGCGCCTCATGAACCATATTTTGAGATCTCTCATTGGGAAGAGTGTCGTTGTTTACTTTGATGACATCCTTGTCTATAGCAAGTCACTAGAGGAGCATGTTACTCATGTTAAGGAGGTCCTTCAAATCCTTCGTCATGAAAAGCTCTATGCTAATCTCCCAAAGTGCACTTTTGCAAAAGACAAAACTGATTTTCCTTGGTTTTGTTGTGTCTTCTAATGGCATTGAAGTCGATGTCTCAAAAGTTAAGGACATACGAGATTGGCCCATCCCTACCAATGTTAGTGAACTTCGCAGTTTTCATGGGTTGGCCGGTTTTTACCGTCGCTTTGTGAAAGACTTTTCTACCATTGCTTGCCCTCTCAACGAATTGACCAAGAAAAATGTCACATTCGGTTGGGGCAAAGCACAACAAAAAGCATTTTATGAGCTCAAAAAGAGGCTCACCGAAGCACCACTCCTCGCTTTACCGGATTTCACAAAAACTTTTGAGATCGAGTGTGACGCTAGTGGTATTGGCATTGGAGGCGTCCTTATGCAAAATGGGCATCCTATTGCATACCATAGTGAGAAACTTGATGGCGCACGCCTTAACTATCCAATTTATGACAAAGAGCTTTTTGCCTTGTTTCGTGTCCTTCAAGTGTGGCAACACTACCTTTGGCCCAAAGAATTTATCATCCATTCCGACCATGAGTCGTTAAAATATCTTAAGGGCCAAGCCAATTTGAGTAAAAGGCACGCCAAATGGATTGAGTTCATGGAATCTTTTCCTTACATTGTCAAGTACAAGAAGGGCAAAGAAAATGTGGTAGCGGATGCCTTGTCGCGCAAAAACACAAACCTTCTTACGTGACTCGAAGTAAATGTCTTGGGTCTTGATGACATCAAATCGTTGTACGAGTCCGACCCATTCTTTGGACCAATTTTTGCAAAGTGTTCAATGGACAAAGGGATTGGCGATTTCTATTTGCATAAGGGTTTTCTTTTCAAACAAAACAAGCTTTGTATTCCGAAGTCGTCTCTTCAAATTTTGCTTCTTCAAGAGTCCCATGGTGGAGGCCTTATGGGTCACTTTGGCCGTGACAAGACATATGACATGCCATCCACTCACTACTTTTGGCCAAATATGAAGCGTGACGTGGAACGCCACGTCCAACGATGCACTACATGTATCCAAGCTAAGTCTAAGTCTAACCCCTTTGGTCTTTATATGCCACTACCTATTCCTCATGCACCTTGGTCGGAGTGTTAGGGTTTCCTAGATCTAAGCGTGGACATGATTGTATATTTGTGGTAGTGGATCGCTTTTCCAAAATGGCGCACTTCATTCCGTGCCATAAGACCGATGATGCTTCACATGTAGCAAATTTGTTTTTCAGGGAAATAATTCGGCTACACGGTGTACCAAGAACAATCGTCTCCGACCGCGACGTCAAATTCATGAGCTACTTTTGGAAGACCCTCATGGCCAAGCTCGGCATCAAGCTCCTATTCTCGTCCGCCTCGCATCCTCAAACTGATGGACGAACCGAGGTCATCAACCGAAGCCTTAGCACACTTCTCCGTGTGTTGATAAAGAAGAATCTTAAAGATTGGGAAGAATGCATCCCACACGCCGAGTTCGCCTACAACCGCGCAAAACACTCCACCACCATGAGGAGACCGTTCATGATCGTCTATGGGTTTGAGCCTCTCACCGCGCTCGACATATTACCTCTTCCTCTACACGACCGCACCAACATGGACGTTGACAAGCGTTCCCAAGCAATGAAAAGGTTACATGAAGACACAAGAGCTACGATCGAGCAACAAGTCCTTCGCTGAGCATCAGGGTAAACAAAAACAATAAAGAGATGATCTTCGAAGAAGGCGATCTTGTGTGGATACACTTGAGCAAAGACCGCTTTCCCAATAATCGCAACTCCAAGCTCAAACCAAGGGGAGATGGTCCCTTCAAGGTCCTCAAAAGAATCAACAAAAACGCCTACAGCATCGATATTCCAACATCAAAGTACCTTGTGAGTCCGACGTTCAATGTCAAGGACCTTTCACCGTACCATGGAGAAGATGAAGTTGAGAAGGTTGAAGAGTGGAGGACGACTCTTTCCCAAGGGGGGGGAGCTGATGCAGCCCGTCCTTCGGATGCGTCTATAACCCTACCAACTAGTCCCCCAAGTGGACCGATGACCCGCGCTCGAACCAAGCTCCTACAAGCTAAGGTTAACTCGCTCCTTTCCTCGTGTGATTTTGATACACCCTTGGATGGCTTGCTACTTCATTCCCAAACCTTGTGCATCCTCAGCTATGAACCCAATGGAGCATCGTCAAGGGAGGGACCAAAGGCAGCCGAGGAAATACTCCAGAGCAAACCGGCGCCAGGCCCGGCGAACCGATCCCCACGCCGACAATTCCGGCGACAGGCCAGGCCAATCCGGCCCTCGCCGAAGCAGTTCATGACGACCGAAACTACCGGCGAACGACCGACAAGGTGTTCTGAAAGGCTTTCCGGTGGGCGACCGGAATTTCCGGCGACCACTCCGGCGCCGCCGGACCCCTCGCCGGAAACCCTCAGATTCAAGTCAACTTTCGGGCTTGGCCCGCGTAACCCCTTATTTCGCCTAGACTTTACCGTTTTGTACCTAAACTACCCCTGTTTATGTGGCTGGCCTATAAATAGCCCCCACCCTCTATTGGAAACCCTAGACTTGGATAATTGTAGTTGAAGACACCCCTTAGAGGATCTATCAACTATTTGTCTCACGCTCCTTGACAAGGAGCACCAATTATCCACAAACCTCTTGGATTTTGCCCCGTGCGTTCAAGTTGTACAAGTCCTTGGGATCTCGCTGTCTCGTGCCCAAGTAGTCAAGATCTCATCAAGCCTCTCACCCCCGTTGTTGGCCGTGGGAGAGTGTCTTGCCCAACGCCAATCCTAGGGATTGTGTTGGACCGGTTGCCACCGGCGTGAGCTATCAGCTTGTATCGTGTTTTCGTGTGTGTGTGTGTTCATCGAGTTCTTCGCGTGTGTGTTCGTGGATTTCATCCCCCTTCCTCCTCCCATCGCTTTCCCCTCGATTCCCACAGAATTCGTGAAAGATCGGGCCACACTACGGGGTCACCCCTAACATTAGTGAATATATGTTTGTTCCCCCTTTGACCGTGCAGGTAAAGCCAATGCTTGTAGTCACAAGAGTAACACTGGACATACTCCCATACACGTCCTAGGGGTATCACCCTATCTTTAGTCTCGGTGGCAAATAACATGTGACCGACTACACATACCATCTAAAGAGAGAGATCAGACACAATATTATAGATCAATGGATCATGGACAAAAGTAATTGTCAACACCCGAATTTTTAATCCTAGATGCCTGTTATGCCATACATCGCAATCCTAGGATTACCATTTTTGTGAGACATAACCGATTTGATATCACAGTACATCATCCATTACAAACCATACATAAGGTCTTACAACAAATAAAGGATCACGTGATCCAGTCTTAATACAATCAAAGCAACAGAATAATATAATAACGATAGCGTGGGCGAGACTCCATCTTCAGGGTCATAGGCAATGCTGACGATGAGAGATGATCCTAGTTGTCGTAACCTTCCTGCGTCCATCCTCCTGATAGTCCTCTTCATAGTCTGCCCACGGGAATAGCCATGGATAAAGCCATGAGTACTCTTTAAGTACTCGCAAACTATCACTAACAGGTAAAGTGGTTTGAGTAGGAATACTAAGCTCTGGGTTGTTTTGCAAAAGCCAGGTTTACCTTAACTGAGTTCAGAAGCAAAGAAAGCTAGTTTAAAGTTTTATAACACCTAAGTGGGAACTTAGTTTTCATGTTCACAACCCTGTTGTGGTCAAGTCAAAGTCATGATTCATTTCTCAAGTCATTTTGAAAACATCTGACGACGGAACAGTATGGCCACTCAATCGTCCATAATCATGACGCGGCTATTCGAATAGTTTGACACTCTGCAGAGGTAGTACAATTTCACCATAATATTCGATACATCCGTCAGGAACAATCCTGAATTCACCATACTTAGTATGCGGATAATCAATCCTAACCTTTCAATTACACGCCCTAGTATAGGCACCTCTCCTGTGAGTTTGGCCTCCCAACCATGACCATTTGTCATCTTGGGAACTACACAGGTGGACAATCTTCACGAGGTAGCCTCAGCTCAAACCTCGGCCGCAAGGGAACCCATACTAAGGTATATAAACTTCTAGTCAAGCCCTACCCAAATTTCGGTATTGTGGTTGTATGGTAAAATTGGAATGGTATCGCATCCAGACAACCATCAGTTTTATAAAGGGCTAAGGCTCATGCCTCAACATTTTCATCATCAAAATCATCTGATGTTCATAACACATGTCAAAACATCTCATTAGAATGACTCATCATTCTAAGGTTTTCGTAATCCTTTTCACCAAGTATTCCCATCTAAAGTGGTCAAGTTTTATGCTTAGCACTAGCAACTACAAGTGGGGGTAAAACTAATGAGGGGTGATAATCAAGTGTGACCTATCTAAGTTCAATCTCATGCCTCAGGATTGTCAAGCTTCATGCACTAGCCAACGCAACCAAAAGTCCGAACTGATGGAAAGGGCTAGTGCAATCCACTTATACACTTCAACACCCCCTCTCACATGTGACGGGGAGAAGTCAAGACGCGTAAGGAAGAGAAGCGACGGCCTTGAAACTCACGTATGACTCAAGAGGCCTATACGTGGACATAGAGGGGTCAACAACAATTTTAAGATAAATTGCAAAAGCCAGGACTCGAACTCGAGACCTTAGGATCTGATACCATGTCAAGCTTCATGCACTAGCCAACGCAACCAAAAGTCTAAACTGATGGAAAGGGCTAGTGCAATCCACTTATACACTTCAACAAGGATGACATCAAGATTTATCTAACTTAGTCCAAGTTTTATGCTCTTTATGATACCTTTAATAATCTTTCTAAAATCTACAATTCACTAAGTAAACACAAGTAGGAAGCTTGGATAAAGAATTAAAATAACTAAGCTTGCAAGTAAAACTGGGATTAGGTATCATAAATTGGTATGACCAAGGCATGCCGAATGCATTGCATAGGTTATCTTGTAGGTTTAAGCTTGCAAGTATGACTTGCATGGTTTATCTTAGATTGCCTTGTGCGGTACAGTGGTTGAAGTTCTCCTCTGCTTCTTCCTCGTAGTATTCTCCTTCCTCTTCGTATCCTTGCTCGGTACTAGAGTCTATAAATAAATACGAAGTACACAATCACCAAACAATTCTTAACTACTCTATTTAGAACACAAAGGATCACACTAGATTATCTAGCATCATCACTATCATCACAAGAATTAAGGCAAAAGTCCTATTTATTTTATTTTATTTTAGAAAAGTAATTTCTACTCATTGAAAAACTACTTAAAGATTTAATATTCTCCAACTAAAACATGGGATCATGTTGACACATGTCATCACCACATATTTTAGTACTTGGGAATGTGATTTAAAGTGGTATCACAATTTAATAAGGTTTAACCTTTTTATTTTAATTAAATAAAGTGAATAGAAATGCCTATGGGACATTCTTTTATTACTTGTTCATTATTACTGCAAGTAAACCTAGATATTTTTATATATTCAGAAAAATCTTATCAAATGTGATTTTTGAGAGTTGGAATCAACTCAAAAGCTTTTATGGTTTAATTTTGAAAAATGTTTGAATGCATAAAATTCTCTGCCTTGTTATTTTTACTATAGGTGATCTATAATTTAAATGGTTTGAATCCAACGAGCTTGGATTAAGAATTTTAATACCTTTATAGCAAAATTAGTTTCATGCAATTTGGTTTAGTGAATCTCTCTGAAATGATTTTTTAATCTACTACCAGAACTAAGTTTGAAACTAAATAGATAAATCTAATTTCAAATGAAGGGTCACGCAGGAAAGTTAAGCTGGTTTACTCATGCATGGCATGTGTGATTTAAGTGATTGTCCCCACCAGTCAGTGAGACAGGGGTGCGAAGGGGTATGGGGTGATTACAACCGTAGGATTAGAAGTAAGATCTATGACTGAGGGTCGTCGTCCACGTCTGAATAGAAAGCGACAAGCACGAACCCTAGCGCGGCCAGTGGGGATCAGTGGGGGCTCACCGGGGCTCCGATGATGGGGGTGAACGACGAAGTCGACGACGATGATCCTCCTGGTACTGGTGGCTCCTCCTGGGGTGGCTCCAATCAGCGGCGCCCTTCTCCTCCAGTAGCGGCACGCTCTAGCGAGATTCTGGCCACCTGGTGCTCGCCTTGATCCGGGGAAGAGGTGGGGTGGTTCTGAGAGAGGGGAGTGGTATGGCCTGCTGAATTCGAATGGGGAAGTCCTCTATTTATAGTGCAACGAGGGAACCTAAGGGTGCGGGCTGAGCTCGTCGGGGTCCGCCTCACAGTGAGCTAACGACATGGTAAAACGTAGGGGACGGTGCGCTGCCTCATGGTGAAGCTCAACAGCTTGATGGCGAGGCGTGGGGCCGTGCGGTGCGGTGCAGTCGGAACACGTCAACATGCTCTGGGCGGCACCGTGATACGTCGGAAACGTATCTATAATTTTTGATGCTTCATGCTTGTTTATTATCTACTTTGCTTTGCTTTGTCTACACTTTGAGGTGTTTTAATATCTTTTCTAAACTAACCTATTAACAAGTTGCCACAGTGCCAGTTGCCTTTTTTCTTCTGTTTTTGGTTCCAGAAAGGAAGAAAAGCAATATTCTCGGAATTGGACGAGACAAAAGCCAAAGTCAATATTTTACCGAGGGTGACACGAAGTCCATAGGAGAGACGGAGAAGCGGACCAGGGCGGCCAGACCCCCCTAGGCGCGGGTTGGCCCTGCCCCGCGCCTGGGTGGGGTGTGGCCCCCCTGGCCGCCTCCCAGCCTCGCCTCTTCACCTATAAGAAGCCCCCGATGCAGAAACCCTAGGCACCAGATCAAAACTCCACAAAACCTTTTGTAGCCACCGCCACCGTCATCCCTAGATCAGGAGGGTCTGAAGTTATTCCCGGCACCCTGCCGGAAGATAGATCATCCCAGAGGCCTTCTTCTCTGGTATGATGCGTGAGTAGTTCCACCTTGGACTATGGGTCCATGTAGTAGCTAGATGGTTGCATCTCCTTGTGCTTTCATGTATAGATCTTGTGAGCTCTGTTCATGATCAAGATCTAATCTATTTGTAATCATGCATGTGGTGTTTGCGGGGATCCGATGGATATTGAGATTACTATGTCAGATTGATTAATGGTTTTTTCTATTTGATTCTATCATGTCTGTATTGTTTGTGATCTTGCATGCTCTCCGTTGTTAGTAGCTATCTTGGCCAAGTAGTTGCTAGTGACTCCAAGAGGGGGTATTTATGCTCGATAGTGGGTTCATGCCTCTAGTTTCCAAGGGAAGTGGTAGAAATCTCTTCGGTTGTAGATGTGATGTTTCTACTAGGGAGAAAACAACGGTCTCTTGTTCATGGAACAAGTGGATTGTTCACCTTACACACTTTGCTTAAAGTAGTTGTCTGTTGTTTACAACTTAATACTGGAGGGGGTTCAGATGATAACCTGAAGGTGGAATTCTAGTCATAGATGCAATTGGATGGCAGCCTATGTATATTGTTGTATTGCCCAATCGAATCTCATAGGATCTTTTTGTCTGGTATTGCATTATTATGCTTTGCTCAGTTCCTGTTAATTGCCCTTCTGTAATTTGTTTACTCTTCATGTCATGTTGTTTATCTAAGGAGAGCACCTCTAGTGAACTATGGACCCCGGTCCAATCTTTACCATTGATACATCTTCTAGTGTTACCTGTTTACTTGCTACAAACCATTACCTTCCAAACCATACGTTTAATCCTTTGTTACAAGAAACCGGTGAGCTTGACAACCTCACTGATTCGTTGGGGCAAAGTCTTGAGTCTGTGTTGTGCAGGTTTCCGCGTTGCTTGCAACACCTGTGTGATGTTTCCTTCCTCATGCTGGTTCGATAACCTCAGTTTCTTACTGAGAGAAAACTTGTTACTGTGCTGCTTCACACCATGCTCTTGGGGTTCCCAACAGGCTCCACGTCATCCATCAAGTTCTTTGGCACCGTTGCCGGGGAGGCTAAGGACATATTCACAAGGGGAGTCCTCCACTTCCTTTCTATTTACTTTGTTTTTAGTTTGCTTAGTTTCTTTTGCTTGGTTTTGTTTGCCTCTTTTCAAAAACTCCAAAAAAAATAGTTTAGTCTGGTTTGCTTTATTTATTCAAAAACACAAAAAAATTAGTTCCTGCTCTAGTCGTTGGTCTGTCTTTGCCTTGCTTTGCCATGCTTTCTATCAATGGATGGTTTCTTTGAAACTAGTTCTTATTGGCAAGGTGGGTTCACGGAAGAACAAAAATATTATTATAAGGAACGCTGTTTGTCACAAAAAGGGAAACACTTATGGGAACAAATTGATAAGTTGAATACTATTGCTAAAGACGTGTGCTCTACTTATAATGTTACTTATTGCTTTGATAAGTCCTGCTACTGTAGGAGGTATAAACACCTGCCTTTTCAATGTGAAAATAATGATAATGTTACCATATCTTCTTATGTTAAGGGAAATTATGACCTTTATGATGTGGAACAAATTGAAGAATTTATTGCTTTTAAGGGTGCATTTGAACTTGCCAGTTTGCTTGAAACTACTCATGATGCACCTTATGAAGATGAGGTTTATGAGATACTCAAATTTTGCTTTGATAATTACAAGGAAGAAAATGGCTATATTCTTGAATATTTTAATAGGCGTTTTCCACAAATGGAAGAGACTAATGCCTTGCAGGAGCCTATGGAAGAAGAAATTGTTAAAACTAGAAGCTCATTAGATGAAAAGGAGGGGGAGAGTGATGAACAAAAGGAGGAAGAATGGATCTACCCATGCCTACCTTCTAATGAGAGTAACTCTTTATCCCTTACATTATTTGATTGTCCCCCATGCTTACCAAAGGAGGATGAATGTTATGTTCCTATGGATCCATTGAAATATCTACTTTGGATAAAACCTTGGAGGTTTTAATCCCACTGTTTTTAAGATTGATAGAAATTATGTGTTTGTAGATCATGAAAAGCATGATTTATGTGATAGCTATATTGTTGAGTTTATTCATTATGCTACTGAAAATTATTTTGAGAGAGGAAACTATGGTTGTAGAAGTTTTCATGGTACTAAAACACCTCTCTATGTGCTGAAAGTTTTGAAGTTGCTCTTGTTTCATCTTCCTATGCTTGTCACTTTGTTCTTTGTGAATTTATTTGCATACAAGATTCCTATGCATAGGAAGTGGGTTAGACTTAAATGTGTTTTGAATTTGCTTCTTGATGCTCTCTTTTACTTCAATTCATATTTTTTATGTGAGCATCTTCTCAAGCTATCAAGCCTAACTTAAAGACGTTAAAGAAAAGTACTTGCTGGGAGATAACCCAAGAGTTTTCTTGAGTCTTGGAAGTTATTACCTCAGTAATGACCTCTACTTATCCTTTTTGTTTGCTTTTTGTGCCAAGAATGACCTCTAATGAGAGGGAAGTAAGATTTGGGGAGTTGCTGTCCCGAAACAGATTTTGGTCCTCCACCATAAAAATTCGTGAGGAGTCTATTTAACTCGGATTGAGCTGCAAATTTACGAATAAATCCCCAAGTATGTTATATAACTTTCATTAGTTCAACACTTTTTGATTTGAGCAACAGACGATTTTCTAAAAAATCGGTTTCTACCTACTGGTCTGTTTTGACAGATTTCTGCCATTATTTGCATTTGCTTCTTATTGATTCCTTTTTGAGTTCTCTTTAGATGAATTGAGCTTTTTGAAGGAGTTGCTACAGTAGAATGTGTTTTTAGTGAAAACTCTTGCTGTTCCAAAGCTTTACCTAAGGGTCTATTATATTTTGAATACACTAATGTTGCTAATGAAGATTGTGTGAAGTTTTGTATGAAGGAAAATTTTCAGGTATAGAGAGAGAATGATGTAATGAGATAAATAATGGACAAAAGCTCAATCTTGGGGATTCCACCCTGTTGTCACCCCAAGAAATATCCAAGAGGTACAAGCGTCAAAGCTTGGGGATGCCCAAGGCATCCCCTTCTTCATCCATAAAAAGCTCAGGTCTATCTAGACACTTTGTTTTTATTGTTTCGTGCAATATTGTGTTGTTCTTGGAGCGTCTTAGTTTTCGTTTGGTTTGCTTAGTTATTTAGTTTGCTTGAATAAAGTAGTTTGGACCCCCGTTCTTGATGTGTTGTTGCAAATAAGTTGCTTGGTGTTGGAAAGGAGTAGGAAGTTCTTGCTTGATAAGTGCAAGAGGAGCTTGCATTGATTGTGACTTAGACTTTAGCATGACATGCTAGGTGTTGTTTTGACCTTATGCTTAGTGATTATTGTTGTAGCATGTCTTGTTCCAAACAATTGGGATTGCTTAGTGTGCCTTGAAAGAATTATGCGTTGTTTTAGCATGCAAAAGCATAGTATTGTGGTGTTCTCCTTTGATGCTTTATTTGGGTTCACTTGGCAAATGCTCACACCATGTTATGACTCTAACAAGTCACCTTAGCCTCTATGATCATTTAGTCTCTTACTTGTAGTACCACTCTATGCTTTGATTACTAATGTTTTGTTGCTCTGCATGATTATGGCCATTATTGTTTTCTTAGTTGGTTGTTCCCAGTCTTTTGCTAGCCTCCACTTGTATGAGTAAGTTCTACTCATGCTTCCAACTCCCAAGAAACCAAGTTATTCCAAAGTGTCCACTATAAATTCCTATGCATGGTGTGTTACAGTATTTCAAGTATATTCTTGTTTTCAGCTATCTTCCAATTAAAAACTATTTTGTTATGTGAAAACTTAGTGATTAAAGCCCTCACAAACTTGACGGCACACTTTATATTATTTGCCCCTAATAAACTTGAACCATTGTGTCATCTAAGTTGTATATGCTTGCACTTATATGTTGGAATTAGCAGAACCGTGCTGTCACGAGGAACGTTTTCAACATTGCACTTGTACTTTGTACTCAGTTGATATCATGCTCTTTTGTCTATGGATGTCACCTATGTGAAATAAAGAGGGAACTTGTAAGTCAATGGAGTATGTATTTTGTGTTAGAGAAACGCCTCGGCCGCTAGCCTAAGCCATGCCTAATCATGGTGGAAACTTGCAGCATCACCATAATGAGCTATCTATGAAGCATCCTCAATAATAAGCTATGCATATAGTAAATAAAAATATCGCTAAGATGCTCATTGTCTGCTTGCCTTGTCATTTTTGTTGTGGGATAGCTACTGTACCATGTGCAAGGGGTACCCCGTTGGCGGTTGTCAACACCCGGATTTTTAATCCCAGATGCCGGTTATGCCATACATCGCAATCCCAGAATTACCATTTTTGCGAGACATAACAGATTTGGATATCACAGTACATCATCCATTACAAACCATACATACGTTCTTACACAAATAAGGATCTCATGATCCAGTTCTTAATACAACTCAAGCAGCGGAATAACGTAATAGTAATGATAGCGTAGGCGAAGCTCCATCTTCAGGGTCACAGGCAATGATGACGATGGGAGATGATCCTAGTTGTCGTGACCTTCCTGTGGTCCATCATCCTGGTACTCCCCTTCATAGTCTGGCCACGGGAATAGCCATGGACAAAGCCATGAGTACTCTTTAAGTACTCGCAAACTAATACTAATAGTTAAGAGGGTTTTTGTAGCAGGATACTAAGCTCTAGGGTTGTTTTGCAAAAAGCCAGATTTACCTCTACTAAGTTCAGAAGCAAAGAAAACTGGTTGAGAGTTTTATAATACCTAAGTGGGAAATTTGAATTTCATACCATAACTCCATTGTGGTCAAGTCAAAGTCTCAAATCATTTCATAAGTCGTTTTAAAAACATCTGACGGGGGAACAGTATGGCCACTCCAACTGTCCATAACCACGGACGCAACTATTCAAATAGTTTGACACTCTGCAGATATTGTACACTTTCACCACAACATTCGATACATCCGTCAGGTACAAATCCTGAATTCACCATACTCAGTATGCGGATAATTAATCCTAACCTTTCAATTACACGCCCTAGTATAGGTACCTCTCCTGTGAGTTTGGCCTCCCAACCATGACCAACTGCCATCTTGGGTACTGCACAGGTGGACAATCTTCACAAGGTAGCCTCAGCTCAGACCTTGGCCACGAGGGAACCCATACTAAGGTATATAAATTTCCAGTCAAGCCCTACCCAATTTTCGGGTATTGTGGTTGTACGGTAAAATTGGAATGGTATCGCATCCAGACAACCATCAGTTTTATAAAGGGGTAAGGCTCATGCCTCAACATTTTCATCATCAAAATCATTTGGTGTTTGGAAACACATGTTAAAACATTTCAATAGAATGACTCATCATTCTAAGGTTTTCATAACCATTTTCACCAAGTATTCCCATCTATATTTGATCAAGTTTTATGCTTAGCACTAGCATCTACAAGTGGTGATAACTACTAATGAGGGGTGGTAAACATGTGGGGATTTGCTAAGTTCAATGTCATGCCTTAGGATGACATCAAGATTATCTAACTTAGGCCAAATTTTATGCTCTTTATGCTACCTTCCAATATATTTCTAGTATCTACAATTCACTATGTAAACTCTAAGAGAAAGCTTTTATAAAGAAATAAAGTATTAAACTTGTAAGTAAAACTAGGATTGGGTATCATCAAATGTGTCTAACCAAGCATGCTTAATGCATTGCATAGGTGATCTAACTTTCATAGTTGCAAGTGTTAGCTTGCCTTGTGCAGAGTAGTGGTTGAAGTTCTCGGCTTCTTCCTCGTAGTATCCTCCTTCCTCCTCGTATAAATAAATATGAGGTACACAATCACCAAACAATACTTAACTATTTTCAATCATCACACAAAGGTGCACTATAGATGATTTAGCATCATCACTTAACATTACAAGATTAAAGCATTTGTATTATTTATTTTAATTTGAGAAAAGTAATTTCTACTCATTGAAAAACTACTTAGGATTTAATACTCTCCAACTCAAACATGGGATCATGTTGACACCTGCCATCACCACATATTTCAGTACATGGGAATGTGATTTAAAGTGGTGTCACAATTTAATAAGGTTTAACCTTTTTATTTTAAATAAATAAAGTGACTATAAATGCCTATGTGGCATTCTTTTATTACTTGTACATTATTTCTGTAAGTAAACCCATATGTTTTTATATATTCTGAAAGGTATGATCAAATGTGATTTTTGAGAGTTGGAATCAACTCAAAATCTTTTATGGTTGAATTTTAAAAAATGTTTGAATGCATAAAAGATTCTTCCTTGTTATTTTTACCATTGTTGATCTATAATTCCAAAGGGTTTGAATCCAACGGGCTTGGATTAAGCATTTCAGTACCTTTCTAACAAAATTAGTTTCATGCATTTTGGTTCAGTGAGTCAAGCTGGTTTGATTTTTGAATCTATGTACAGAACTGTGTTTGAAATTAAATGGAAAAAACTAAAGTTAAACTGTTGGGTCGTGCGGGAGACGCTAACGGGCCGGCCCAGTGTCACTCCATGGGCCTGGGCTGATGTGGGATCCACCAGTCGATGGCTCATAACGCCAATGCAGGCGGTGTGGGACATTGGATTAGAGTGGGGATCAACGATTGTGGATCGTCGTCGATGACGGACCTGTCGCCGGCGAGCTCTAACCCTAGCGGCTCAATGGGGGTGCATAGGGGGCGTACCAGGGCTCCAGCGACGACGGTGAGGTGGGAAAATGGACGGGTGGTCGACGGCGAGCTCAGGGACGGTCGAGGCAGCTCCGGGGGTGGTTGCAATCAGTGATGCCCTTCTCCTCCAGAGGCGGCCTGCTCCGGTACAATTCCGGCGAGCTGCTGCTTCCCCTGCTCCGGCTAGAGGTGTGGGACGATCAGTGAGGTGAGGGGAGTGGAGTGGTGTGCTGCAAACGGCTTGGGGTGCCCTCCTTTTATATGCTCGACGGCAAGACCGAGAGGGATGGGCAGGCGACGGTGGAGACATGGCTAGGGGCGGCTAGCGGTATGGCTGAGGGTGGCGATCGACGCGCGGTCTCCTGGTGGTGCTCTAGGACTTTAATGCGGGCTTAGGGGCGGTGGTAAGTGGTCGGGCAGAGCTGGCGCCTGGCGAAGGCAGACGGCGGCGGCTGTGAGGCATTGGACGGCGAATGGGGGTGTCTGGCATGCTCCCTGGGTCGTGGCGAAGCGGTGGGCACGGGACGCGGTCGAGTGGAGGCTTGTGCACGCGTGCCGGGTGCGGCGCTCTGGAGCGTGCTCGGCATGGCGTGGTGGCACTGGGCGCGGGGATTTCTTGGTGGTCCACGGCTAGGCCTGGCTCGGGGAGGGGACAGTGGGCGGCGGTGAGGTGTTGACTATCTCCTAGACATGGCAAGAGAGGGGGAGGCGGTCTGCTGCGGCGGCGACCAAGTTGGCCGGTGAGGTTGGGCTCGACTTGGCATGGCCATGCTGCTAGGAGGTAGGGGATGGGGTAGTTATGCCCTGGTTTGATCCAGAGGGAACAATGTGAGCAAATGGGGGTAAAATGGGAGACAAGTTTGGCCAGAACACTATTCAAAATAGTGAATTTGGTTTTGTTTGAATTCTGCCTGCCAAGTGTTTGATGAAATGGCCGCAAGAAAATTCTTTTTGAATTTTGAAAAGATTTTTGGTGGGTGTGCTAGGCATAAGCTTGAGACTCTGTGGTTGCTTGGGTTTTGAAAATTGAGCTTGTTTGAGTGGTTTTTGAAATAGTGGGATCTTCCCATATGAGATAGATTCAATTTTAAACTGTCATTTAAACTTAGCATTTGAATGTTTTTGGCAGATCACAAAGTGGGACTTGGTACCTCATTATGTGTACTAGCAAGGGGTGCAAAGATCCACAATTGTTTCTGTTAAGTTTTGAGTGCTAGGAATAGCCAAAGTAGGCATGATAGTTAATTTGGCAAAAATGACCATTCACTTCATTTATTTATTTTGAGTTGTTTTTCTTTGGAAAAAGTTTGGGAATGATTTAGATGATGTTTATTTCACCTAAGAATCATTTTACAAGCAATGAATCATAGAACCAAGGCAATTCAAATGAACTCCTAATTTAAATGCACATACACATGAATGCTTTCATATTTTGAGATGGAAAAGGTTTTGTTAACCCTAATTTTGATGATTTGGATCTTGATCAACTTGGATTAAAGTTTTGGGATGTTACAGCTGTTCTCTATGATATGCATGTACCTACAATGACAAGAACTTACAGGTAACTGAAGTTGAGTAGCATGAGGTGTGGCCCTCGTATTCAAGGGACTTGAGATTGCCAACTTATACTTTGTCAATCATATACTCCATATTTGTCACTTTAACCTTAATCATTTCAAGATGCTTATGATAGGGGCAATGAGGGCTGAAAGCTAACAATCACCATAATTTTTGGAAGCTCTTTTTGAAACTTGAAATCCCTTCTTCCCTTTGTGAAGGGCCTTTCTTCCACCATTATTTGAGTCTCCACCTTCTACTTTTAGGCATCATTAAGAGAGCATAGTTGTCATTCTGTGTGCAGTGTCCCAAAACTTATTGATTGATGCATATTGTGATATTACTTGTTCTTGTGCTACTTGTTTCTAGTAACCCCTGTGAACTTTGAAGGTGTCCTATGCATCTATTTGCTACTCTATGAGGGACAAGCTGATTGCCACTATGCCATGTTTTCTGTATGTGAAACAAACAAACATTTTTCAATGCATGTTATTCATGATCTTTGTTTGTAGCCTTCATGGTGCATGCATAGTTACTATGTCCTATTGTTAGAACTCCATCTTTCATGCACATGTTTAGAGTTCTTTGTTTCCAGCTTTTAATGCTTGCAAATGGTTTGGTCTTGGTTTTGACGGTGCATGTCACCTCAAAAATTATTCTTTTTATCACTTACCTACTCAAGGACGAGCAAGAGTTAAGCTTGGGGATGCTTGATACGTCGGAAAAGTATCTATAATTTTTGATGCTCCATGCTTGTTTAGTATCTACTTTGCTTTGCTTTATCTACACTTTGAGGTGTTTTTATATCTTTTCTGGAACTAACCTATTAACAAGTTGCCACAGTGTCAGTTGCCTGTTTTCTTCTGTTTTTGGTTCTAGAAAGGCAGAAAATCAATATTCTCGGAATTGGACGGGACAAGCCAAAGTCAATATTTTACCGTGGGCGACACGAAGTCCAGAGGAGAGACAGAGAATCGGACCAGGGCGGCCAGACCCCCATAGGCGTGGGTAGGCCCTACCCCGCGCCTGGGTAGGGTGTGGGGCCCCTGGCCGCCTCCCAGACTCGCCTCTTCGCCTATAAGAAGACCCCGATGCAGAAACCCTAGGCACCAGATCAAAACTCCACGAAACCTTCTATAGCCGCCACCGCCGTCGTCCCTAGATCGGAGGGGTGGGGTGGGTGGGGTGGGGGGAGGGGTCTGAAGTTCTTCCCGGCACCCTGCCGGAAGGGAGATCATCCCGGAGGCCTTCTTTTCCGGTATGATGCGTGAGTAGTTCCACCTTGGACCATGGATCCATATAGTAGCTAGATGGTTGTATATCGTCCTTGTGCTTTCATGTACAGATCTTGTGAGCTCCGTTCATGATCAAGATCTAATCTATTTGTAATCATGCATGTGGTGTTTGCGGGGATCCGATGGATATTGAGATTACTATGTCAGATTGATTAATGGTTTTGTCTATTTGATTCTATCATGTCTGTGTTGTTTGTGATCTTGCATGCTCTCCGTTGTTAGTAGCTATCTTGGCCAAGTAGTTGCTAGTGACTCCAAGAGGGGGTATTTATGATCGATAGTGGGTTCATTGTCGTGGTATTGCCGACGAGTACGCCATGGAGGGGTCCTCACAGTGCGTGTTTAGAGACGTGGGGTAAGGCGGACGGTTTACGGGTACGAGGTAACACAGCTTACCCAGGTTCATATCCCACGACGGTGGCGGAATCCTACTCCTGCTATAAATCACTATAAGGGCAATATGCCGAGTTACAGAGATAGGTTCGCTGTGCGAGGTTGTATGAATCTATACTAAGTTGTTCTTGTGTTGTGTCCTAAAGGCTCCCATAGGCCCGACTTATATAGTCGCCAGATCCTAGGGTTACAGGGAAAAGTCCTAGTCGGACAGGTTACAGAGTCCTACACCGTCTATCACTAGTCTTGTGTATCTTGCACTCCAAGGCTCCGGATACGCTGGTGACTCCACCGTAGCCTTCCTTTATCCGGCATGGGCCTCCCTTCTGGATCCACCTAACTGGGTCGCCCAGCAGGCCATAGGCCATGCTACCGACTATGGGCCACCCGGGTTATTCGGATAAGAGACATGCTATGAGGATACCCATATAGCATATCCCCAACAGTAGCCCCCGGAGAACTCCGAGATCTTGCGCCGTCTTGCCTCTTCACGTGGAGTGCTCCGTCTAGATGGATGTCGGCAAATCGTCAAGCAATATCTTGTAGTCCTCCCAAAGAACCCTGCAAGGTTTTTCTCCGTCTTTGATTTGTAAGTCGGAGAAATGCTGAATCTTCCATCGTACTCTTCCATAGTCAGTTTAAATCCGTCCATGCCGGAATCTTCGATGCGACGGCTCATCTACCGTGTTAGTTATGACGACGTAGGCTTTAGGTCAGCGACACTTCGTAACTCACACATGCAGAGAACGCAATCATATCCAATTTTCCCGCGCGAGCGATACGAACCGTTGGCGGTGGCGGTTGGAGACGTGGCGAAATTACCGCGCATGTTCTCGAACACGTCGTCTACGTGGCAACCGTCCGATTAGCTGCAGGAATCTTGACGCGGAGTAAGATAAATAGTAACCGTGGGACACTTGCCACTTTTTCACCCCATTCTCTCGCGTCATCATCTTCTTCCTCCAGCCGCACGCCTCCTCGAGCTCTCCGCGGAAAACCTCGAAGAAACCCTAGCCTCTCTTTGCATAAGTCGCATCCTTCCAGTCCTCCATGGCTAGCAGCAGCTCTTCCCCATCGATGGCAGCGTCGAGCGAAGCCACGGCGA
Source organism: Avena insularis (assembly GCA_023614405.1). NCBI lineage: Eukaryota > Viridiplantae > Streptophyta > Magnoliopsida > Poales > Poaceae > Avena > Avena insularis. Next base: position 357,240,073 of record CM042693.1, read on the forward strand.
AGCCGGCGAGCTCCATCGTCGTGCCCCCAGAGGGCCTGGTCATCCCCGCGTTGGCGGTGATTGAAACCACCAGCGGTGACCACAATCTGGCGGCGCTAGAGCCTCTGGAAGAAGATCCAGACTCGCACAGACAAGGGCATCGGGCTCGGACATCACCAGCCGCGACATCCAAGAGATGGTCGCCGAAGGCTACCTCCCCGCGACGGAGGGGCTCGCCTGGCGGGCGGCACCGGCCGGTGAGGTGACACATTCTCCCCAAGCCGGAGAAAAGGTGTACCTCAAGGCTCAGCTGGTACACGGCGTTTCTCTGCCCATCTCCCACTTCTTTTTGTCCGTCTTGAACCACTTAAAGGTCCAACCCCATAACCTCTCCCCTAATAGTATCTTAGTGCTTAGCAACTTCGCGGCACTTTGTGAGGGTTACCTAGGGATTAGGCCTAGGTTAGACTTGTTCGTGTACTTCTTCACCGTCAAACGTGAAGCCGAACACAGTAGGGAGGATCTTAGGAACTACGGCACCATAAGCTTCAAGATCCGACCTGGCCGGCGGTTCCCCGACATCGTCGGCCACGAGTCATGCAAAAACTGGCAGCGGACGTACTTCTACGGCCCCGACATTCCTTTGGCGGGCCGAGAAGTGACGTACCTGGACTTCGTGGATGGAGCCGCCGCTGAAGTTTCCACATGGAGATCCCATGCCTCTCTTCCCTCCGACCTCGACGCTTCACACGCAATAAGGCGGATCGAGTGGTTCATAGAGACGGGTTTGACCAGCTTGGACCTAGCCATGTGCTGGTTCATCAGGCGAATCCAACCTCTGTAGCACCGCGTGAAGTTCATGCACGAGTACACCAGTGATCGAAGGGATACCCTCCGGATCTCCATGGATAACTTCTCGAGCGACTCCGTCAACCTCCGTCTGAAGGACATCGTCAAGGTGAAGGATAAGAAGCGCGGCTTCACCATCACCTACGACATGTACGTAGACGGCAAGTGCCCAAAGGTAGGTATTTATTTTCCGTGTATGACATTGCTCCGGTTTGCCAATTGCCATCTTATCTAACACGGTGATTTCTCACTTAACAGCTTAGCGATCTAGATGATGACAACCTGGCTGCCCAAATCTACGATCCAAAGATGAAGGAAGTCATGATCGTGTCCGACGACGATGTCCCATTGGCGCGAAAGCGGAAGAGCTCCACCTCTGACGCTGCCGACGGAGGCAAGAAGAAGAAGACGGAGGGTGGAGCCTCCAAAAAGAGTATCCGCTACCGAGGCGGAAAAGAGAAAAGCCACCGGGATTTTTGCCAAAGCGCCCCCCTAGTGTAAGCCTTTCATTCTCCGACATTGTCTTATTTATCTATCTTATTCCTGTACTTATGCATTTTGCACATTTCAGGAAGAAAGCCACAACCAGCCTCAAGAAGTCCTCCAAGAGTCTTGGGGCTTCTAGAAATATCAAAGATATGCTGCATCGCGACTCCTCCCCCGCCATCGCCCCTGCTACTCCCCGCAAGCCTCCTCCGCCCGACAAGCTCTCAAGTCCAGAGGCACCAGGCCCTTCCGCCATGGAAGTGGATTCGCGCCTCTACCGAACTCGCTTGTTGTCGGCTGAAGCAAGCGACGCAGAGAGCGCTCTTCAAATGGCTGAAGCTCCATCGGCCGGTAGTGGCAAGGCGGCGGTGGGAGCTGGTACCTCTGCCGAAGGCGGCACCCCTACTCCCTAGAAACCCTTCGAGTTCCCGAAGATAGTTTACCCGGCGCTCCTGCCGAGTAACACAACTATAGTTCCTGGAGGAGTGTCGTCATCTCCGACGTGCAGTATTGAGGAACTGCTCCGACAAGCAGATATCTTGTGGGGAAATAGCATTTCCTTTGGCAAGCTGCTGGCCGAGAGTGCTACAAACCTCAAGATTATTGCACTTGTAAGTTTTACTTTGCCTTTTGCATTTCATATGAGTATTCCACTGTAGCCCCCGAGGATGTAGACGAAAAACCATAGGTTTTGCATCTATATGCTCTAAGAGTGACTAAGTTAGAAAAAACTCTCACTGTAGCCCCCAAGCATTTAGATGGAATGAATTACTCCGACTAGATGCTTTAAGAGTAGCATACACAGTGTTCATAATTTTCTATGTTGTAGCCCCCAAGCTTCTAGTTGTAACTGAATTAGTTCCGACTAGATGCTTAAAGAAAAGCTAAGCATATTTATAAGTTAAAAACTCTCGCTGTAGACCCCGAGCATCTAGGTGGAAAATATCCGACTAGGGGCTCCAAGCAGACCAAACAACGACTTAACTTTGTATTTGTTTCCACAAAACGAGAATGCTCGGAGGGGCATGGCCAACGACAAGTATCAGAAGATACGCGCAGATCTTGAAGCCGAAAAGGGTAAAACTGCCATCTTGAAGGAACAGATCATTAAAAACAAGAGTCTGTTTTCTTTTTGCGCATTTCCGTCTTATTTTTGTGCCCATAATCTCCGAGTACTCACTGTGTACGTGGTTTTCTCCGACTTGCAGAACATGTCTCCAAGGCCAAGGACATTGTGGAGCAGTCCAAGCATATCCAGCAGCTGGACAACGAGAACAAGATCCTGAAGGAGGAGAGGAAGGAGATGCTGAAGATGCACGAGGATTCCATGAAAGCCCTGCAGGATTCCGCCTCCATGGAGATCAATCGCTTGAAGGAGGATCTTGCGATCCTAAAGGATCAGAAGCAAGCTGTTGATGAGCAAAATCTTTGCCATAGCGAGGCGTTTAAGCTCCTCCAACAAGAGAAGGAATCCTTGGTGGACATCGTTTGGCAGGCCAAGGCCAGCATCTTCAGTAAGTTTCCTCCGCCTTGAATTTCTGTAATCTGGATACTTAGAGTTTTTTGAACTCATGCGCTCCTTGTCGGAATTTGCAGCTCCTATGGGTTTAACCCGCTTGCCTCCTTCGGACAAAGAATGCATGGTTCTTGCCAACAACTTCATCAATACCGCCATCGCCCAAGCCAAGGAGATTGCCAAGCCCCTCCAGATTTATATCAAGGCCTCGGACTCCGTGGCGAAGTACTCGGAGATTCTGCGCCGAGCCCCCGAGCGTGTCGCGAGCTGGAAAGCTTCATGCGCACGGGCTGGCGCAAGGATGGCGCTGTCTATGGTGAAGGCACACTATGAAGATGCCGACATCGACACGGTGACCTCCGCATCCCGGCGTAGATGATGTCGGCAAGGAGATCGATCACGAAGCCATCCTATCATCACTCGCGGGTTATGACACCAGGGTTGCCGAGTTGGTGGATGTTGACGTCTTCGTGCCCAGGAACACCATCGATAGCGTCAACCAAGATTCCTCCGAGTCTCATCACAGCGCCGATGTTGAGGGTGATTCTCCGGCTGGTGATGATGCGGCCTCCAAGTCTCCTGTGCCCAAAGAATGAAAAACACTTTGTAATTTCTGTTTCACCTTTGGTGTGTGCACGGAAAAAACTTGGTGATGCAATCTTAAGGCGGAAAACAATGGTTGTCATATCCTGCTACTTAAGAACTAATTCCCAGTATGTATATATTTTTTAAGCAAGTGCTGGCTTATCCATTACTCTGGTTCTTATGCTTGACTTTTCGTGAGTCGGAAGACTCGTTGTCGGAACCATGCACTTAAGTGATGATGCCCAATGGCACCGTCAATAACCTGAGCACAAAATCTCCGACAATAAGTGCCAAAAGTCACTACTCCAGAATCCACATAAAAACAACAAAGAACGTGTAGACCAGAAAACTTAAGCTAACGCCCGTAGGCGGAATTTTCACAAGTGCAATCGCAAGACTTGTGCATAAAGGTTTTATATGATCCAAAAATGAACACTAAAGGAGGTAAAAGACTCAGCAATATGAGTGAACCAGAGAGCTTTATTTCATTGATCATATAAGAAGTACACAATTATATAAAAAATGCTAAGTGTAGAAAGGACGTAGCTATGCTATGTTCCATGGCTGATCAAGCTCCGGGTAGTCATCATCTGGGTCACGTCGCTTACGCTTATGATCCTCGTTGGGTCTATCCTTGAGTTCATGATTGTCGACAAGGTAGTAAGACCCATTGAGCAGCGCCTTGCTTATGATGAACGGTCCTTCCCATGGCGGGGATAATTTGTGTGACTTCTTCTGCTTAAGTCAGAGTACTAAGTCCCCCTCTTTAAACGAGCGATGCCGAACGCGGCGACTATGGTAGCTGCGTAGCTTCTGCTGGTATATGGCGGATCTTTGGCATGCCAAAACACGCTCCTCCTCGAGAAGGTTCACATCTAGGGTCTGGATTCTTCAGCGTCATCTTCGTCGTAGGCGGCAACTCTTGGTGCATCGTGGAGGATGTCGGAAGGTAGGATGGCTTCTGCTCCATATACCATGAAGTAAGGGGTGTAGCCGGTGGATCTGTTGGGTGTGGTTCATAAACTCCACAGCACAGATGGCAATTCTTCCGCCCAGGCTCCAACTGCTCTATGTAGCGGTGCCTCGAGACGTGGCTTGATTCCCTGCAGAATTAATCCATTGGCTTGCTCAACCTGACCATTGGATTGTGGGTGTGCCACAGATGCAAGGTCAAGTCGGATGCCTTTGTCCCAGCAATAAGCCTCCACTTCTCCGAGTGACAAGTTGCTTCCGTTGTCGGTGATGATGCTGTGTGGGAGACCAAATCTCACCACTAGATCCCGGACAAACCGAAGGGCAGTTGCCCCATCAAGCTTTCTAATGGGTTTAGCTTCTATCCATTTGGTGAATTTGTCAACTGCTACAAGCAGATGCGTAAATCCACACGGTGCCGTCTGTAACGGTCCCACCATGTCTAGACCCTGCATCGCAAACGGCCAAGTTATTGGTATTGTTCGCAATTCTTCAGCAGGAACATGTGGTTGTCGGGCATAATATTGGCATCTCATGCATGTCTCAACCATCTTGTCGTCACCGTCACCAAGAGAATCCTTGCCGGAAGGCTTTCGCGACCAATGATCGAGGAGCAGCGTGATGCCCGCAATCTCCGAGATGGATCTCGCGCAGGATTTCCATACCTTCTAGCTGGGAAACGCACTTTATGTATACACCAGTAGTGGTCCTTTTATAGAGTTGCCCATTGATTATGGTATAACCCTTTGCTCGTCGTACTATTTGCCGTCTTTCGACTTCGTCGTCGGGCAAAGTTCCGTGTTCGAGATACTCCATGAATGGTTTTGTCCAAGCCGGAGGGATCTTTGTCACCATGTTGACGAAAGAGTCAGCTCTATCCGGATTGTCGATGTCGGCGCCCTTCACGGATGGTGTGCGTAGATGCTCTAGGAAAACTCCTGGCGGAATTTGCTTGCGCCCTGATCCAAGCTTAGACAGTAGATCAGCCGCCTCGTTTTGCTCCCTAGGCACATACTTGACTTCCTAGCCCAAGAAGCTCTTGGCTATCTCATCCACTTCGTCGCGATATGCCGCCATCATAGGGTTTCGCGCGTTCCAGGTGCCAGCCACCTGCTGGGCAACCAAGTCGGAATCTCCACATCAAACTATGCGCTTGATGCCAATATCCTTGGCTACACGTAGTCCGTGAATGAGTGCTTCATACTCCGCGATGTTGTTTGTAGCCTCGAAGTGGATCTGCATAACGTAGTGCAACTTGTCTCCTTTTGGTGAATGTAGCAGTACACCAGCCCCCGAGCCGTTGAGCAACTTTTATTCGTCAAAGTGCATCACCCAGTACTCTGGTTCTGGCAACGGAGTAGCGTCTGGCATCTTCGTCCAATTTGCGATAAAATCTGCCAAAGCTTGTGACTTGATAGCGTCGCGCCTCTTGTAGGTGATCTCGAAGGCGGCAAGTTCAATGCCCCACTTTGCGACCCTTCCTGTAGCGTCGCTGTTATTGATAATGTCGGATAGTGGAGTCTTGCTCACTACTGTGATTGGGTGCTCCTGAAAGTAATGCCTCAGCTTCCGAGAAGCGAGGAATACTCCATAAGCTATCTTTTGGTAGTGCGGGTAACGCTGCTTGGACTCTGTCAAGACCTCGCTCACATAGTAAACTGGTCGTTGAACTCCGTGCTCATAGCCTGGTTCCTTCCTCTCTACCACGGCGACGATGCTAATAACCCGGTTGGTTGCCGCCATGTAAATTAACAATGGCTCTCCAGGCTCGGGTGCTGCAATGATGGGTGCTGAGGAAAGAATCTCCTTGAGCTTGCATCCGCTTCGTCATCCACGTGAATTTGTCCGCCTTCTTCAGCAACTTGTACAGTGGCAAAGCCTTCTCTCCAAGTCGGCTGACGAACCGACTAACTGCTGCAACACAACCTGTTACTCATTGAATGTCCTTTAGGCATGTCGGATGGTTTATGTTTAAGATGGCCTTGATTTTCTCCGGGTTGACCTTGATTCCGCGCTGGGAAATGATGAAGCCCAACAATTTGCTGGCTGGAACCCCGAAGACGCACTTCTTAGGGTTGAGCATCATGTTGTATTTTCGGAGATTATCAAAGGTTTCTTTTAAGTCGGAGATTAAGTCGTTTGAATTTTTAGACATCACCGTGGTATCGTCCACATAGGCGTGAACGTTCCGACCAATTTGGTCGTGAAGGCAACGCTGCATTGTCCGCTGGTAGGTAGCACCTGCGTTTTTTAGCCCAAAGGGCATCGTGACATAGCAAAACATACCGTATGGGGTAGTGAATGAAGTGGCCAATTGGTCTGACTTCCTCATCTTGATCTGGTGGTATCCTGAGTATGCATCGAGAAAACACAAATGTTTCGAGCCAGCCGTCGAGTCAATGACTTGGTCAATGCGAGGCAAAGCAAACGGATCTTTGGGACATGCTTTGTTCAAGCCGGTGTAATCAACGCACATTCTTAATTCATTGGTTCCCTTTTTGGGGACAAGTACATGATTGGCCACCCATCGGGTCTGAAGGACTTCTCGGATAAACCCAGCCTTAAGTAACCTAGCTATCTCTTTGCCAATGGCGCGTCTCTTCTCATCTCCGAAGCGTCGTAGAGGTTGTTTTATTGGTTTACATTTTGGATTTATGTTTAGGCTGTGCTGGGCAAGTTCCCTAGGTACACCTTTCATGTCGGCAGGTTGCCAGGAAAAGATGTCCCTATTCTCACGGAGGAACTCGACGAGCGCGCCTTCCTATTTGGGATCCAGGTTCGTCCCAATGGCGACGGTCTTGGAGGCATTGCCTACCACAAGTTCCACCGGCTTGGTCTCGATGGCGGCCTTGAACGCAGGAGCGGAGTCGGAGATCTGCTTCTTCGACGTGGGCATCTCTGAGTCATTGACCTTGCTCTGGATCTCCTTGAATTCTTCGCCATAGAGGACAGCTTCTACAACGGCTGCTTCGTTGATCTTGCAGTCCCTTGCCTTGGTAAAGCTTCCGGATATGGTGATGACACCGTTTGGTCCGGGTATCTTGAGTTTGTTGTAGACGAAGCATGGCTTGGCCATGAACGTGTGGAATATGTCGCGTTTAATATGACGTGGTACATGCTCTTGAAGGGGACCACCTCAAAGGTCATGCGCTCTTGGCGGTAATTATTAACGTCGCCAAAGGCTACCTGAAGTGTGATGCACCCAAGGGACCGAGCCTCCCGACCAGGAACTACGCCATGGAAAACGGTGTTGGTACGCCTTAGGTTTGCCTCCGTCAAGTTCATCTTCTGCAGTGTATCCAGGTACATGATGTTGATGCTGCTTCCACTATCCACCATGCACTTGGTGAACTCCACGCCGTCAATCAGTGGGTTGATGACCATGGCGTATTGGTTCTCCGTGGGCACAAGGTCTGGGTGGTCCGTCCTGTCCCAAGTTATTGGAACCTTTGACCAGCGAGTGGCCATCAAGATCCTTAGAGAGGTCTTCTGTTGTTGGATGGTGGGGGTGCCAAGGAAAGTGTGGTAGACTGGGGACTTCTTTGCGAAGGGGTTCTTGCCCTTGTCGTCGCTTTTGGCGGCGTGCTTGGGGTCAACGTCCTCGTCCATGTCACTTGAATCCTTGGATTCCTCCTCCTTCTTCTTCCCCTTGCCCTTGCCTCGCGGTTTGTTCTTCCGACTTTGCTTGTAGCCGGACTCCGGGTCTTCCTTGAGGTCGTTGACGAACTTGCTGTGTCGATTGGTATGGGTGGCCTTGCCGTTGGCGTCGAGGTGTACGAGGCATGGCATATCGCGGTACTCCTCGTAGGTTTGGGGAACACGGAGCGGCGCCGAGTTGGTTTCACTTCCTCGTTGCTGCCCGCGGCCTGCTCCCCTTCCTCGGCCATGTTGTCCGCCTTCTCCTCGTCCTGCAAAAGTCATAGCGACCATGTCGGTAGATTGCTTTTCTTCTGGAGTGGTTTTCCGCTTTGTACTGCTGTTCCTCCGAGCTTGAGTTGCAACGGCCGTTGCCGGCAAAGAGCCACGAGCATCGTCGTCGGCAGCTGCGAACTCACTAGCCAACTGAATCATCTGGTTCAATTCAAGCTGGTGATTGTCTTGCAATCGCTTCAGCTTGTGTCGGAGCAACGTGCCCCTTTCCAACCCATCGATGAAGGCGGGCATGGCGGTCTGAGCGTGCACTCCTGCGCAGGAATTTTTCATATCCAGCCAGCGGGAGAGGTAGGCGCGAGATGTCTCGTCTTTCTCTTGCACGCACCGCTGTAGATCGCCCACAGTGCAGGGACGCTTGTATGTACCCTCAAAGTTCTTCGTGAATGCTTCTTGCATATCCAGCCAGTAGTAGATAGATCTTTCCGGCAAGTCGTCGATCCATTGACAGGCCGTGCCCCCCAACATTAATGGGAGGTACTTGACGGCGACGTTGGGGTTGCCTCCGGCAATCTCCACCGCGTTGACATAGTCCTGCAACCATGTGGCGGGCTTGGTGGTGCCGTCATAGGGCTTGATGGTCTTGTCAATCCGGAAACCTTTGGGGTAAGTTGCGGACCGTATTGGAGGTCCAAAGCAACGTGGTCCCAAGTATGGTCCTTCTCGGGCCTCCTGGATCTTATCGATCCGCGAACGTGCATCGTACGGCTCCGGGTTCTTCTTCTTGTTGTCAACAGGGGATGGGCTGTGTGAACGACGCGGGCCTCTTCCGCCATGGTGACTGCTTGGCGGTGATGGAGGCGGAGGTGGCGGTGGGTTAGCCTTCTTGTTGTTACCCTCCTGCGACGCCTCGCGCCTGTCACGGTTGCTTGTCGGACGCGGAGGGTCATGGTGTGACCTGCTCTTGTGTCCTTGGTGGCGCTCTTCATCATGACGGGTATGTGCCGCGTTGTCGCAGATGACGATGCCACACTGCTTTGGAGGGGGCATATCCGTACGATGGTGAGCCTTGTAATCTTCCTGGCGTCGGGGGGATCGGGGTGGTGGCGATGGGCGATGAGGTCGGACTTTTTCTCCGTGCTCGGAGGATATGGGGATAGCATCCTTCATGTTGCGCGCATCCCTCCGTCTTTGTTCTGATGAACCCGTCTGTGATCCGATATCTTGAGGAGATCTATCCCTTGGCGGTTTGTACTGGATAGATCGACAGATCGCTGGGTCAGACTCAAGCCTCTGAGAGGTGGCCTTTTCCTGCTGCTTTACTGCCTTGGCCACCAGGTCATAGACCTGTTCTACTGCCTCAGGTGATCTATCCTGCTCCAGAAGGGTCTTGGCGACGGCGAGGTTAAGGAGTGGGGTAGGCATCACCTGCTTGCCTTCACTATCAATGTATGGCTTGGCTTGTGCCGGCTTCGAGGGAGCCCATCCTAGGTTGTGCTGTACACCAGGATCGTTGATGACGCGAGCCGAAGCCTTCTTAGCCTTCTGCTGCTGCAGCAGAGTCTTGTACTCGGCTTCCATTGCTCTAGCTTTTTCTATGGACTTCTGCGCGTTGACCAGGTCTCGATCTAGTTTAGCGCCTTGCTCCGCGATGGCTTGCGCCTCCTCCAGCAGCTGTTGGCGCTTCTCATCAAGCTGAGTCACGTTCCGGATATGATCAACGATTAGTGGCTCGACGAGGAGATTGTCGTACATCACTCTATCAGCTGGAGTAACATGGGCTGCTGCCGATGTGGATGCTGGAGGCGGCAAGTTTGTGGTGTTGTTGTTGCTCGGGCCGGTGCCGAGTTCCTGCGGCTGCTGCACTGGGTTAGGGGGAGGAGGCATGACCTTTGCGCGATCATCGTCAGCAGCAATAAGTGGCCCCTTCCCTTTCCAAAGGTCAGAGGCGGAGCTTGCCCGGGTTGATCTTCATCCATCGCTGTCCCAATGGTGATGAACACCCCTCGAGACATGACGGTGTTGTTAGCTTGCTCGTCGCGCGAGTACTCCTCCTCCATCTCCTGCATTGCGAAGTCTAGCTCTTTTGGACTGAAATCTATCTCCTCTTAATCTGCACTGAAGTCAGCGTAAAGTGCGTCAATGACAGAGTCGGAGGGTGCCAGGACTTCCTCGATGACGGGCGGTGGAGGTGCGACGGCCTCGACGATGACTGGAGGTGGTGGTGCTGCTACGACGATGACGGCGGGAGGCGGTGGCGGCGGCTACTAAACCGGAGGTTCTCCGTCTCTGAGCGCAAGCTCTATCTGGGCTGCCGCGCCAGCTGTCGCGTAGCTGTTGACCGTGATCACCATCTCTTCGAGGGTAAGGCGTCCTGTTGCCTGCTGCCGACGTAAAGAATGTCAGAGAAGCGTGCCACGGTCCAGTCCTTCCACGAAGTGATACAAAGCGTTATCATCGGGGTAATTGGCCAGTCGCGCAGACACGGAGCCACCTGGCGAGGTAGTCGCGGGGGTTTTCGCCCTCTCTCTGAACGCAGCGCGCCAGATCGAAGATGGTAACCACGCCGATGAACTTGGATCTCTGCTGTCCAGACGCGCGGACGAAGCCGGCGGATTTGCAGTGATCTTCCACCTTTATATCCTGCACAGGGGCGGTTTGGGTGGACCTTGAATTTTTCTAATCTTTGCCGGCAAACTCCGAGGAGAGGTTCGACATCGATCCTTCCGCGAACGTGTCCTGCCCGTAGGCGGTTCGTGCGGGTCTTGATGCTTTCCGATCTTTGCCGGCAAACTCCAAAGAGAGATTCGACATCGATCCTTCCGCGAACGTATCCTGTCCGTAGGCCGTCCGTGCGGGTCTTGATGCTCCTCCGACTCCCAGGGAACTAGTGCTCGAGTTGGTTTCGCCGATGAAGAGGTGGATGTCTCCGATAGGAACGATCGAACACCGCGTAGGGTTCGTCTTCACCGGGATCCAGAACTCTTCAGGGGGGACGATCGGAACGTTGCCGGAGAAGAGAACACGACCGATGGCTATGGTTTCGCCAATTCCCACGAAGATCTTGATCCTCGCCCGCTAAAGAGCCTAAAGCGCCTCTTGCCCCATGGTGGGCACCAACTGTCGTGGTATTGCCGACGAGTACGCCATGGAGGGGTCCTCATAGTGCGTGTTTAGAGACGTGGGGTAAGGCGGACGGTTGACGGGTACGAGGTAACACAGCTTACCCAGGTTCAGATCCCATGACGGTGGCGGAATCCTACTCCTGCTATAAATCACTATAAGGGCAATACGCCGAGTTACAGAGATAGGTTCGTTGTGCGAGGTTGTATGAATCTGTACTAAGTTGTGCTTGTGTTGTGTCCTAAAGGCTCCCATAGGTCCGACTTATATAGTCGCCAGATCCTAGGGTTACAGGGAAAAGTCCTAGCCGGACAGGTTATAGAGTCCTACACCGTCTATCACTAGTCTTGTGTATCTTGCACTCCAAGGCTCCGGATATGCTGGCGACTCCACCATAGCCTTCCTTTATCCGGCATGGGCCTCCCTTCTGGATCCACCTAACTGGGTCGCCCAGCAGGCTATAGGCCATGCTACCGACTATGGGCCACCCGGGTTAGTCGGATAAGAGACATGCTGTTTCTACTATGGGCCTCTAGTTTCCAAGGGAAGTGACAGAAATCTCTTCGGTTGTAAATGTGCTGTTTCTACAAGGGAGAAAACAACGGTCTCTTGTTCATGGAACAAGTGGATTGTTTACCTTACACACTTTGCTTAAAGCAGTTGTTTGTTGCTTGCAACTTAATACTGGAGGGGGTTCGGATGATAACCTGAAGGTGGACTTCTAGTCATAGATGTAGTTGGATGGCGGTCTATGTATATTGTTGTATTGCCCAATCGAATCTCATAGGATCTTTTTGTCTGGTATTGTATTGTTATGCCTTGCTCAGCTCCTGTCAATTGCCCTACTGTAATTTGTTTACCCTTCATGCCATGTTGTTTATCTAAGGAGAGAACCTCTAGTGAACTATGGACCCAGTCCAATCTTTACCATTTGATACATCTTCCACTGTTACTTGTTTACTTGCTGCAAACCTTTACCTTCCACACCATATGTTTAATCCTTTGTTACAGCAAACCGGTGAGCTTGAAAACCTCACTGATTCGTTGGGGCAAAGTCTTGAGTATGTGTTGTGCAGGTTTCCGCGTTGCTTGCAACACCTGTGTGAAGTTTCCTTTCTCCTACTGGTTCGATAACCTTGGTTTTTTACTGAGAGAAAACTTGCTACTGCGCTGCTTCACACCCTGCTCTTGGGGTTCCCAATAGCTCCACGTCAGCCATCACACCAACGGCAATTTTAAATGCGCACAGTGGATACGGGTCGCGCGGCGGTGAACGGGCATGTCTGGGCGGTTCCTAGGGCGGTGGTGATCACATATGCGAAAGCAAAATGGGCACGGTCAGGCGAAGGTGAAGCGTGGCTCATGGCGTTTCTCGGCATGGTCATAGAGGAAATGGTCGCACGTGTTCCGTGTGGTCCAGTGGCTAGCAGGGCTCGAAGGCCGGACATGGGGTGTCGGTGGATGGTGGAGTGCCTGCTAGACAAGGTTGGCGAGGCTAGTTAGGCTCCTAGCTTGCTGTCGACATTGGGGGTGGCAAGTGTGCTCGGCCATGGTCACCATTGATGGCATGGTCGAGTTCACAGTGAGATATGGATATTTAAACAAGTTAGATGATCTACTAAGAGTGTAGTGAGAGCTAGAGAGGGAACAAGTTTGGCACAAACACTGCTCACAATAGTGTTTGATGTTTAATTTTGTTTGTGTTCAGAAGGTGTTTGATAAAATGGACGCAAGAGATTTAAATTTGAATTTTTGGATGAAACTTGGTGGGTGCAATGGTCACATACTAGGTAGTCTCTGGTTGCTTGGATTTGTCAAGGTGAACTGGTTTGGTTGGGTTTTGAGAAATGGTGATCTTCCCATATGAACTAGATTCAATTTTCAAATGTCATTTGAATAAGGTTGCCAAAGGTTTATGTGGGTTTGCAAGGTGGGCTTTGGTTCACTTTCACTTTTGTCGTGGGAATAACCATGACAGATGCTGCAATCGGCAGCGAGTAGTAGAACATGGGGCAAGGGCGGCCAGCCATCTGCGGTGCGAGATGAGGGCGGAGACACAGGGTTTTACCCAGGTTCGGCCCCTCGGAGGGTAAAGACCTACTCCTGTTAGATTGTATTATGATGGAAGTACAATGGGGCGAGCTCGGCGGCTAGGTAGCGAGTCGCTTGGGTGGATGATGGAACGTATCCTCTACACGCCCTCTAGGGAGGTTTATATAGACTCACCCCCTAGGGTTTACAGATCTCAACCGAATCAGTTAAGGTTTCGTCAATCGTTTAACCTAATCCGACTGGGACTATCTACTCTCCTGCGCCTTCAGCTTCTAGTCGCTTGAATCTACGCCAGGTCTTGATCCAGTCGTCGTCCTGTAGGCCCACTCGCCAGTTCTCGGGCCGGGAACGCCCCGCTGGGTATACCCGGTAGGCATATCCCCATCAGTAGTCCCCGAGGTCGCCGTTGATTGGTCGCAGTGTTCGCTAAGGCCGGAGTATACGGGTCCAATGCGGACGCCCAGTCGAATCGGTGGCGAACTCCTAAATAAAGGAAAAACCGGTTATTCTAGTCGCAATGACAGCGGTCAGTCGGGTCGCAGCTCGGCAAACGGGTCAGCGAAATGTCCAGTCACTATTGTAGGGTTGGCGAGTCGAATGGATGAAGTTGGACCGTCAGATGAGGTCAAAACTAGCCGTTGGGGTAATCCAACGGTAACTTTGGCGTAATCGCCACGTAGCAACGGCTCCCGAAATTGGCGGGTAGTAACCGCTATATAAGGGAAATGGCAGGCGATCGGGAAAACACTCCTTCGTCTTTCCTCCGATTTTGCCCATCCCCGTTTTCCTCCGCATCGCGATCCAATCGATCCAGAAACCTTCGACCTCCGCGAACCCTTCATCCAATGGTCCCCTCCACTGAACCATGGGGCAGGTCCAAGTGCACCAGGGCGCTACTGGCATCCTTCGAGGAGGCCGGGATCCTGCACGCCGGCAGGTGGCGCATCCCTGCGGCCGGAGAGGTGACTCTGGACCCGCGCGAGGGAGAATTCATTTGCTTCACCAGCCACCTGGAGCGGGGGCTGGGGTTTCCCACATCTCTCTTCTTCCGGCGCTTCTGCGCCTTCTACGGGATCTAGCCGTCGGACCTGGGCCCACATAGCATCGAACAGCTCGCCATCTTCATGGCGTTCTGCGAGTGCTACCTGGGCTGCAGGCCCTACTTCCCCCTATGGCAAGATCTGTTCCACGGGAGGATCAGTCGCGAAGAATCAGGCGGCCCAATGCTGGCTGCGGGTGGCCTGACGTTTTAGTTGAAGTCGAAGGCCTCCTTCTTCGACCTGATGCTGCCTGCCAAGGCGGCAAGCGAGTGGAAGAAGTCCTGGTTCTACGTCACCGAGGCGACTCCAGACGGCGAGGTAGCAATCCCAAGGTACTCCGCCGACTGGCCCGAACCGCGCCGACTCCAGGTCAACAAGCTCCCACTAGACCAGCGGATGGTCGTGGACGAGATGCTTCAAACCATCCGCGACCTGAAGAAGAAGGGCCTTCAAACCATCAACTTGTACAACTGTTGGCTCGGGCGGCGACTCATTCCCCTGGCCCGTCGCGACCATTACATGTACGAGTACACGGGCAGGGAGGACTCGACGAAATCCTGCCTCGCCGAGTGGAAACTCGAATACTACATCCTGGCGCTGAAGAAGATCACCCAGGCAGCATACCTGGATGCGAAGGCTAGGGTCGCCCCCTACACCGCGAAGCATCCATCTCTGACGGTAAGTCGCTATTTTCGCTATCATTCGCAGTCGCAGTTGATGCTGTCGCGGTTATACTGATATTGTCTCGTGCCTGCTGCAGTTATTCCAAGTGGTGGAAGGGTGGCTCCCACCCGCGGACGACGAGAACTCGAGCTCGTCCGTCCAAGACGGGGGCGAGTCACCTCCTGCCAAGGGCGGCGTCAGGAGCGACGCGAGTGATGACGACGACGATGATGACGAGCTCAGGGAAGACGCCGCCCTGATGGTTCACAAAAATCGTGGGCAACATCAGCGCGAGCTCGAGGCGAGTAGAAGCCTCGAACGTCATGACGATGACGACGACGAGCTTCCCGAGCACACCTCGCGTCATGAGGCTACACCGTCGAAGAAGAAGAAGAAGGAAGTGAAGGCTCCACCAAAGAGAAAGACGAAGCCGGCGAAACAGGCATCTCCGCCTTGTTGGGCGAGTAGTTCTGACGCCACCAGCTTGGCCAAGGATGAAGCTCCGCAGACGACAGTAGCACCGGATGCTGCTGCCGCCCTGGATGAGGTACCTCTGGCCTCGCTTCCACCCCTATTCGCCCCGATCTCTGGGTTGGGGGCTTCTCCAGCCGCAGCAGCTTCACCTCCCAGGAGGACTTCTGCCGACGTCGTCTCGGAGGCTCCTGTCGTGGCCTCGTCGTCGAAGAGGCCTTCCGTGTCTTGGGCACACGATGTTTTGGAGATGGGCCTCAATCGGAAACTGGGCCCCGAACTGGAGAAGCCGGCGAGTATCCGCACGGGGCTGCGGTTCATACCAGTCGCCAAGTAAGTTTTGTCCATCTGCTTGTCTTTCATTGTACTCGAACAATTTTGTGCATATCGTTGTTTATCAGGACTGGAGTTAGGAAGATCGGCCACCCCTCCATGGCCAAGGTGCCACCAGTCGTCGCCGAAGAGGACCCCTCACGGAAGAGGAAAGCTGATGAGGTCGCTGCCCCCGCAGACAATGCTAAGAAGGCCAAGGGCGACGACGTCATCATGGTCTCTGACGACACGACGGTCGCTACGAGTGATCCTCCGACTGCGACGGAGGTGGCCGTGAAGACCAAGGAGGGTGCTTCCTCGCCTGGAGCTGCCGAGCTGGCTCCTAGTGGCGCTGGAGCATCCACCGCGACTTTCACCCGCTTCATGGCCAAAGCGGCTATAGCGAGTGGTATAACGCCATCGAGCCGCACGCCTGGGGTCGCTGAAACGGAGGTCGAGCAGCGTCGCAGACACACTATGGCTCGTCTCGCATCTGTGGACGCGGTACAGCTCCATGGCATGCTGGGCGCATCCATCCAGGTATGTCAGTCCCCGAGGATCGGGCCACTGAATTTCAGTGGTCAGATTCTTTTGGTGTTTGTTTTTATTTGTAGCACCCAGTCCCCGAGTGCCTAGTCGCTGAATTTCAGCGGTTGGGCACTTAGGATTTTTGATCTCCAGTCCCCGAGTATCTATTCGCTGAATTTCAGCGGGTGGACACTTAGGATTTTTGATCTCCAGTCCCCGAGTGTCCAGTCGCTGAATTTCAGCGGGTGGGCACTTAGGATTCCATTGTTGTTAACTGTTTGATTTGTGCGTAGGGCTTGCAGTGTGAGTCAGCCGATCGGCTTGCTGTGAAGTGTCGCGCAAAGAAGGAACTTGTTGCCGTCCAAGAAACGAACACGGAACTCCAGGCGATTGTTGCCAAGGCAGAGGAGGTCCGCCAGGGCCTTGTCCCGGCGAGTGAACTGATGGCGGCTCAGTCTGCGTTGAGTTTGGCTAAAAAGCGGATCACTGATCTGGAGCGCGAGCTCAAGGAAGCGAGAGCGGAGGCGAGCGCGGCGGATGGGCGAGCAAAAGCTGCTGTTACGGCTGCCGCTGAAGAGCGAAAGGTCTCTGACGCCCTCGTTATTGGGCTGCAGAACGACTTCTCCTCGCTTCAAAGCTTCATCACGGGCCTCTGCCGTCCTTTAATTGGTAAACTTCCTGCCTCTGCCTGTAGTTGATGCACTATGTAATCTTTGTTGTACTCACTGCCGCCCTCTGCCCACAGGTCGGATTATCGACAGCTCGGAGGAGGCGCAGTCGTACGACGCGTGGCAGTGTGTGACCACTTTGGTAGACTCGTCCACATTGTCCGCGGCTTGCATTCGGGCGTATCTTTAGGAGATGTCGCCTATGGAAGTGATTCCCAGCGACCTCGTCGAAGTATGGCAATATCTGGAGAAGGCGCCGTCAGTCGTCGAGTTCATGACACGGTCGGTGTTCCGGCGCGGGGCGGAAATGACGCTTAGCCTTGGGCTTGCCCACTTCCCGGAGGACTTCGACCTTGACGACGTGACGAGTGGTTACCCCTTGTCGACGGGCTCGGTGGAGATCGCCGAGGTGCTGAAGCTGACGGACCGGGCCGCGGTATATTCCGATCGCGTCTGGGCGATGGGCGACCTCCTCCCTTATCAGGAGACGACTGTCGCGCCCAACGATCCCGAGCCGGCGCATCAGGACTTCAAGGTCGAGCAGCCGTTTCGTGCGGCGATGGCGGGTGAGTTGACGACGTACCCGTCGAACCCGTACACTCCCTTCATTCGCAAACGCAAGGATGGCGGCGAGTCGACGTCGAAGCCTGCGGAATAGAAACATTGTGCCTTGGGGCGTTAGTAGCAATTTGGCCATTGGGCTCAACTTGTATTTTGTAATGACTTTGTTCTGCTGTAATGGAATTTCGCGTTATTTTGTGAATTGTCTTGCGATTTTGATTGCTGATTGGACGAGTCCCCGAGCGCGTCCGCCCTTTTTATGGGGTTTACCTCGTTTGTTGTGTGTTTGTGGTTTTGAACATTTTGTCAGTTGTTTTGTTATTGAGGTCGACTCGCCCGAGCTTGGAAAGCCAGTCGCAGGGCGACTCCCATGAGTGCTATTTACTTGACCGTTTTCCCTTGCGCGAACGAGGTCGGGTGGCCGAGTCCCCGAGCGTGGTACTTGGTGGTTCTAGTCGCGGCTCTAGGGTGGGTGAGGACTGGGCGCGTTAAAGTGAGCGCGTCACTCCTGCCTGACCCGACGAGTCAGTCACATGGCGAGTCCTGGGAACGCTCTCATACTTGGCGTTTTTCCCTAGTCGCTCGTGCTTAACTGGTCGTTAGTCCCCGAGCGTGGTACTTGGCCGTTCGAGTAGCTGTGTCGAGGATGCGGAGGATCATGGTCGCTGTGAGGAGCGAAGGCAGTTGTCTTGGCTCGTTAAGCCAGTCGAGCTAGGCGACTCCAATGGGGCTCCGGGTAAGCGTTTTTCGTGGACGTTACGAGTCCTGGGGTAACCCAGTGCCCTCGTGACGCACTACTTGGCCGTGCCGGTCACTGTACCAGAGGTTGACTTCTGCAGTTAGCTTGACGCTGTTATTACGAGTGCGAGTGGCACAAGACACGGAGAGTAGACGCAATTTGCGGTAACCAATATGTTTTATTTCATAGCTAGTGGAGGGTACATGTATGGAGTTCTAGGAGTAGAACTTCCGTAGGAGGTTTACATTCCACGGTCGCTTGACGTCGAGTTTCCCGTCTCCGCGGACGTCGGTGAGGTAGTAGGCGCTGCTGTTTAGTACTCGCCCGATGGTGAATGGTCCTCCCACGGGGGAGAGCTTGTGCATGCCTTTCTTGTCCCGGATGAGGCGTAGCACCGTGTCGCTTCTGGAAAGTGCGAGTCCTCACTGCCGGCTATGGCAGCGGCGGAGTCCTTGCTGGTAGATGGCGCGGGAGCGAAGCTAGGTCGCTGCCTCGTCGAGTTGATCGACTCCATCCTGGCGGCGAAGTTCGCTTAGCCTCCGTAGTGGACAACCCTTGGCGAAGTCGTGCTTTAGGTCGGTGGGCATGATCGCCGGGCGCCATACACCATGAAGAAGGGGGTGAACCCTGCTTGACAGAGGTGCGGATGCCCCAGATGACGGAGGGTAGCTCCTCGACCCAGCACCCGGCGGTGCGCTCGAGTGGTACTTGGAGCCGTGGCTTCAGGCCATGGAGGATGCTCTGGTTGGCCTGTTCCGCCTGGCCATTGGACTCTGGGTGGGCGACTGAGGCAAGGTCGAGTCGGATGTGGTGTTCTTCGCAGAACTCGGCCATGGCTCCTTTGGCGAAGTTGGTGCCGTTGTCCGTGATGATGCTGTTTGGGAACCCGTAGCGATATATGAGCTCGCGTAGGAACTTGGTGGCGGTCTTCCCGTCGCATTTCCGGACTGGCTTGGCCTCCACCCACTTTGTGAATTTGTCGACCGTGACCAGGAGGTGAGTGAAGCCGGAGGGGGCCTTTTTGAAAGGGCCTACCATGTCCTTACCCCACACGGTGAACGGCCAGGTGATGGGGATTGTCTTGAGCGCCGAGCTCGGCACGTGGGTCTGGTTGGTGTACTTCTGGCACCCGGCGCACCACTGGACAATGTCGACAGCGTCTGCGTGTGCGGTGGGCCAGTAGAAACCGTGTCGCATAGCCTTTGGGACCAGAGAGCGGGCACAGGCGTGGTGGCCGCAGTCGCCGGAGTGGATGTCGTGGAGGATTTTGCGTCCTTCAGCGGGTTGGACGCAGCGTTGGAACACGCCAGTCACGCTGCGCTTGTGGAGCTCGCCCTCGATGATGACGAAGGATTTGCAGCGGCGCGCTATCATCCGGGCGCTCGCTCGCTCGCTGGCAAGGTGCCTCCTCCGTAGGCGGCGTAATGCGTAGTCCGCCTTACGCTCGGGCGATGATTGCACCAGGGCTGCCTCTGGTTGCAGCGGACTGGCGTCGATCTCCCTTGGGGAGAGACGGAAGGCTTGGTGATGGTGTCGAGGAAGACGCGGCTGGTGGTGCGAGTCGAGAGCCTCCTCGCTTTTTACGTCCGATCGATCCACTCGACGGAATAGCTCGCGGTGTCTGCCCAGCTTGTCCACTGCTTGGCGGTATGCCGCCATGGTGGGGGAGACGGCGTCGCAGGTGTCGGCGACTTGCCCAGCGACGAGGTCGGAGTCCCCGTAGCAGCGTAGGCGGTTGACATTCATCTCCTTGGCGGCTCGCATGCCGTGTAGTGCCTCATACTCGGCCATGTTTTTGGTGCAGGGGGTGAAGTCGAGGCAGAGGACGTAGCGGAGCTTGTCGCCCTTCGGGGAAGTCAACACGATCCTCGCCCTGTGCCGCTCGGTTTGGAGCCGTCGAAGTGCAAACTCCAATAGTGGAGGTACGGCAGCTTTTCCGGCTGCTGGGCTTCTTCCCAGTCGGCGATGAAGTCCGCGAGAGCCTGTGACTTGATCGCTTTGCGCGGCTCATACTTGATGTTGTGGACGCCGATTTCGACGGCCCACTTGGCGACTCGCCCGATCGCCTCGCGGTTGCGGATTATGTTCTGCAACGGTGCTGAGGAGACGACCGTGATCGGGTGCTCCTGGAAGTAGTGCGGCAGTCGCCGCTATGCTCTGAAGACCGTGTATACCAGTTTCTGGTATTGCGGGTATCGCTGGCGCGACTCGGTGAGGACCTCGCTGATATAGTACACCGGTCGCTGCACTGGGCGCTCCTTTCCTTCCTCTGGTCGCTCGATGACCATGACGGCGCTGACGACGCGCTCGGAAGCCGCGACGTAGACCAGCATGGGTTCCTTATCGATGGGGGCGGAGAGTAGAACCTTCTTGAGGTCGCGGAGCGCGTCGTCTGCCTCCTTATCCCACCGGAAGGTGGGGTTCTTGTGCATCAGGCGGTACAGGGGCATCGCCTTTTCGCCCAATCGGGGGATGAAGCGACTGAGAGCCGCGACTCGCCCAGCCAGCTTCTGGACGTCGCGCAGGCACTCGGGTTTGCCGAGTCGAGCGATCGTGTCGATCTTGGTGGGGTTCGCCTCGATCCCGCGCTTGGAGACGACGTATCCCAGTAGTTGCCCTGTTGGTACACCGAAGGTGCATTTGCCTAGGTTTAGCTTTATCTTGTATTTCCACAGGTTGGCGAATGTTTCCGCCAGGTCGTACAGTAGGTCGCCCGGGCGGTGGATTTTACTACCACGCCGCCGATGTAGACGTGATATTACGGCCAATTTGGCTCGCAAGGTACTCCGCATGCACCGGTAGGTTTCCCAGCTCTTGAGGCCGAAGGTCATGGCGGTGTAGCAGAAGGCTCCGAATGGCGTGATGAACGCCGTCTTTTCTTCGTCCTCAACAACCATTTTGATCTGGTTGTACCCAGAATAGGCGTCGAGGAAACACAGCGACTCCGAGCCCACGGTGGAATCGATTATTTGGTCGATCCGCGGGATGACAAATTGTTCCTTTGGGCATGCGCTGTTTAAGTTTGTGTAGTCGATACACATCCTCCAGGTCCCGCTTTTCTTCTCGACCAGGACTGGGTTTGCCAGCCACTTGGAGTATTTGATTGGCCGGATGAAGCTTGCAGCGAGTAGACGCTGCACCTCCTCGGCGATGGCTCGCGGCGCTCTTCATTGAAGGGCCGCAGCGACTGCTTGATAGGTCGCACTTTGGGGTCGGCGTTGAGTTTGTGCTCAGCGAGTTCCCTAGGGACACCAGGCATGTCAGAGGGCTTCCATGCGAAGATGTCCCTGTTCTCACGGAGGAACTCAATGAGCGCGCCTTCCTATGCTGGGATCATGCCCGTCCCGATCATCACCGTCTGGCTGGAGTCGCCTGGGACCAGCTCGACGGTGCGGGTATGTGTCGTTGCCTTGAAGGCTGAGGTGTTGGCGCCCTCCGAGTTGGGCCTCTTGAGTATAGTGGGGTCGTCGTTGTTGACCCCGCTCGCGTATTTGGCGAGCTCGTCGGCGTGGTTAGCCTCTGCCGCGATAACGGCGTCGGCGAGTTCGGCTCCTTTGGCCTTGCACTCGGCAGCCATGTCGGGGTCGCCGTGGATGGTGATGACGTTGCGTGGTCCGGGGAGCTTCATCGCGTTGTACGCGTAGTGGGGTGCCGCCATGAACTTGGCGAACGCCTGGCGCCCCAAGACGCAGTGATAGGGGCTGTCGAAGGGCACCAGCTCGAAGACGATCCGCTCAGTGCGGAAGTTTGCCGGTGTGCCGAAGGTGACTGGCAGCATGACCTTGCCGATCGGGTACGCCTGCCGACCGGGGACGATGCCATGGAACGTGGTGTAGTTCGTCTCGACCATCGATTGCGGGAGCCGCAGTTGCCTGAAGGTGTCCAGGTATAGGATGTTGATGGAGCTGCCGCCGTCCATCAATGACTTGGGGAGCCAGTAGTCTCTCACCTTGGGCTTGACTACCAGGGCGACTCGGCCTGGGTACTCGATGCGCGGCGAGTGGTCCTGGCGGCTCCAAGTGATTGGTTGCTCCGACCAGTTGAAGAACTGGGGAACGTCCACCTGGACCACCGCGTTGATGGCGACGGTGCGGGCGATGACCTTCTTCTCGCGCTTCGTGTTGAAGCCTGTGAAGGTGTGGAGCGAGCCAGCCACGCTGTCGAATTTTCCGCCGTTTGGCGGGTTGTTGTCGGGGTCTTCCCGTGCTCGCCGTGCCTTCTCGATCTCCTTGAGAGAGTGGCAGTCGGCGGTCGTGTGAGTGGCTGGCTTCCCTTCCCTGCTGTGAAATGCACACGGTTGGTTAAGGAGGGTCGCGGGGTCGAACCTTGGTTTCGCCTTGTATTTGCCGCCGTCGCGGCGTTGCCCCCCGTTGTGGCGGAAGCTCTTGGGCTCGCGTTGCGCGTGCCCAGCGTTGGCGACGAAGTCGACTCGCCCGTCACTGCGGCGCTTGCCGGTGAGGCGAGTGTTGCTGTAGCGTAGATCAGATCATCGTCCGTTGTCGTTGCCGCTCATGCGGTGTTGTCCTCCCGACTCGTCGTCGGTTTCTTGGTTTGGGTCTTCCTCCGCATACCTTTTGGCGATCTCAAGGAGGTCCGGTATGTTGTTGAGTGTGCGGTATGCTCGTTTGAGCTTGGCAACCAGGGGCTCATAGCGGCGCGAGGTCTTGAAGCAATGGATTGCGGTGTCTGGGTGGATACCGACCACGTTGTACCACAGTTCTTGCCATCGCTGTACCCAGCTGCGGGTCGACTCGCCAGGTCCCTGGACGCATCGTTCCAGGTCCTCGATGGTGGTGGCGCGGGTGTATGAACCCTCGAAGTGCCTGACGAAGGCGTAGCGCATCTCTTCCCAGGAGTCGATGTTGTCCGCGGGGAGAGTGTTGATCCACTGCGCCCCCTCCATCATCAGGGGGAGGTAGCGGGCGGCGAGTAGATCGGTGTGGCCGGCGATCCCCATTTCCATGAGGTAAGTGTCCAGCCACACGGAGGGATCATACGAGGGGTCGTACTTCTCTATTTCCTTTGGCGCTTTGAAGTTCGCCGGGTATCTTTCGCCTCGGATCATTGGTCCGAAGCACCGGGGCCCGAGTCGACTTAGTGACCCCATCGGCTCGCCGTCACGGCGGTTGGTTAGGGTATGTCGCAGGTCGTCGGGCCGGCGTGCGCGCCATCTCTGGTTGTTGATGATGTGGGTGCGGGCGTCGACGGGCTGGCCGTTGGCGGCGACGAAGTTGGTCGCCGGCCTAGGGTCGTTGGTGGAGAGTGCCGTGTTCGCGGGTCGGTGTTGGAGCTGCAGTGGTTCGGGTGGCGGGCAGTTGAGGGTGTTTGCCACCAATGGACGGCCACTTGAGGCCGCTCTGCTGCCCGATGAACGCGAGTACATCCGACCCTGTGAGTCGATGCCTATGTTTTGTTGCTCGACCACCTTTGCGAGCAAGGCCTTGACGCATCGGATCCAGAGGGCGCCGTCACCGATGGCCGGATGTTGTCGGCCGCCTCGCCCGCCACGAGGTTGTCCATCGGGTGGAGAACAGTGGTAGGTCGTTCGTCTCGCTCCCGTGAGGAGACCACGATCCGCGCTGGTCCCTCGGGGTGCGCGTTGGGTGGAGGTTACGCCATTCGCCGCCGACCACGGTGGGGGCCGCTTCTCCTGGTGGCGCGTTTCGCAGATCGCGGCCACCACGCGGGCCGGTCGTTTCGCTGCCGGTTCAGGGCGCGCTCGACGATGGGGTTCAAGCGCGACCTGATTCGTTGCTGGTGGTAGCGCGACAGCTCTTGCGCCGTCACCTGCTCGAGGCGAAATTTTCGTGCTCGGCTTTCTCCTTGCGGACTGCTTCCGCCAGCTTCAGGCGGAGTTCCTCGACCTCCGTTGCCATTGCGTTGGGAGGGATCGGGGTGGAGAAGGGATCCTCCGGTGGGTCGGCGCCAGTCGCCATGTAGGTCACGGCGTGGCGACCGGTCCCGTCACGAAGATCGGCGGAGTTTTCCGACCCGGAGTCGAAGTCGAAGATCCCAAGGATGGAGGGATCCTCGAAGTCTCCAATGTTGGAGACGTGGTGATGGAGCCCGCGGGCGAATCCGCGATGATGGATCCGGCGAGTGACGCCGGGGTCGCCGAGTCGGCGTCGTCGTTGAGGGCCGCGTCTTCCGCGGCCGCGGTGGTTTTAGCCACATCACTGTGGGCTGAGTCGTACTCGGAGGCGAGGCGGTGGATCGTGCGGACCTGACTCTCGGAGAGCCGATCGCATGGCGGCGACTCGCGGATGCGAGCCGAGTCCTCCGAGACGATGACGTTGGTGAGGCCGACGAAGAGACTGATCGTGCCAACCGGCAAGATCATGTTGTGCGTGACGGGTCGCACCGCCGGTACGTAGCTGCTCGGCAAGATTTGGAGCATCTTGCCAATCGCTATCATGCGGCCGGTGGCGATCGACTCGTTGATGGGCAGATTGGATCTCGCCGCAGAACACCGGCCAGACCGGCCAGGCGCCACTGTCGTGGGAATGACCACGGCAGATGCTGCAATCGGCAGCGAGTAGTAGAACATGGGGCAAGGGAGGCCAGCCATCAGCGGTGCAAGATGAGGGCGGAGACACAGGGTTTTACCCAGGTTCGCCCCCCCCGGAGGGTAAAGACCTACTCCTGCTAGATTGTATTATGATGGAAGTACAATGGGGCGAGCTCGACGGCTAGGCAGCGAGTCGCTTGGGTGGATGATGGAACGTATCCTCTACACGCCCTCTAGGGAGGTTTATACAGACTCACCCCCTAGGGTTTACAGATCTCAACCGAATCAGTTAAGGTTTCGGCAATCGTTTAACCTAATCCGACTGGGCCTATCTACTCTCCTGGGCCTTCAGCTTCCAGTCGCTTGAATCTACGCCAGGTCTTGATCCATTCGCCGTCCTGCAGGCCCACTCGCCAGTTCCTGGGCCGGTCGGAAATGTCCTGCTGGGTATACCCCGGTAGGCATATCCCCATCAACTTGCTATAGCAAGGGGTGAAAAGAAATGGATTTGCTTATGTTAGAAATCTTGGACTAGAAACACTCAAAGTGGTCTAGTGAGCAAGATTGGCAAAAATGACCATTTGCTTGTTTTGTTTGTTTTTGAATTTCTCTTGATTTGTTTCTGCTTGGAATTGATTTAGATGATGTCGTTTTCATCTTTAAACCAATCCTTGCTATTCAACAATCACACAAGTCTATTCATGCATTCATACATTCATCACATACACACATGCATTCATAATGATGTTAATTAACAAAAGTTTTTATTAATCCTAATTTTGGGTGATTGGAATTTGATAACCTTGATTAATATTTTTGGGATGTTACAGTAATAGATCATCTTTATTTCATTTCATAATAATGCTAGGGTTTCTCCATCTTCCCAAGAACAAAGGGAACTACTCATACATAGAAGCAATCAACAACATCACCATATTCAAATGGATGGATAAATGTACTGTAGGGTTTCGTAGCATGGAAAACAAAAAAATTCTACCGCATACAAACAAACAAGCCAAGATCTATCTACTAGATTGTAGCAATGAGTCGATGGAATAACTCACCCTCGAAGATTCCAAAGTGTTTAACGAGCGGATTCGTGGGTGATGTAGTCGCATCTTCCCGATCTCAAGATCCAGAGATGATCCTTCCGCGTAAGGCTCAGTTGCTCTCCCACCGGGTCACACGCCTGGTTTCGATTTAAGACCTTCCTCCCTTGTTCCAGCAGGCAACGGAGGTTGTAGCACTCTCCTCGTGATTCCGGCAGCACAACGGCGTGGTACCGAAAGTAGAGGGGAGATCTCGCAGGGCTTCGCCTTAAGCCGGAGCGAGTATGGTGGACTATGAGAGATCCCTCGGTGATCTAGGGTTTAGACACACCAAGGAGGGGGCAAGCTGGCGGCTAGGGTTTAGCTAGGCGGCGGCGGTTTGCCCTAGGCGGCGGCAGCAGGAGGTGGCGGCGCCGGGGCTAGGGTTTTGGATGGAGATCTTGTGTGTAGAGGGGCCCCTCCTTATATAGGTGGAGGGTCGGCCAGGAGGGAGTCCTCCCCAACTCCTTCCCAAGGGGGCGGTGGTGGAGGAGGAACCTCCCAACTCGGTTTCCACCTTCCCCTCCACTTTCCAAAATAGCCGTTTGACTTTTCAAATTGGCGTTTGACTTTTCAAACTAGGATTTGATTAAACCCTTTATTTTGTTCAGCGATGACACCTAGTACATGATGCAATCATTCCAACTTGGTATGACACATTCATGTACCCTTCCCCTTCGGAGTGCCGGACATTCCGGAACCTTCTAGAACATTCCCGATGAAAACACCGGAACCATTCTCCAACCCCGAAATAGGAATTTCCTTATATGAATATTATTCTCCGGACCATTTCGGATCTCCTCATGATATCCCGGATTCCATCCGAGACTCCGAATAACATTCGGTCTCTTTCTCATCATTCCATAACTACTCAAACAACGTCGAATCCTTAAGTGTGTCTCCCTACGGTTCGTGAATTATGCGGACATGATCGAGACACTTCTCCGAACAATAACCAATAGAGGAATCTGGAAATTCATATGGCTCCCACATATTTCTACGATTACTTTGCGATCGAATGAACCACTTACATACGATACCAATTTCCCTTTGTCTCACGATAGTTTACTTATCCGAGGTTATGATCGTCAGATCTCTCGCATACCTTAGTTCAACCTCAATCGATAAGTACTCTTTCTCGCTCCCGTGATATGTGATCCCTTGAGCTACCACATGCTTGCAAGATAATTGGGTGACATTCCACTGAGAGGGCCCAGAGTATATCTATCCGTCATATGGATGGACAAATCCCACTCTTGATCCATGTGTCTCAACCAATACTTTCCGAACACTCAATGCCACCTTTATAGCCACCCAGTTACGGTGTGGTGTTTGATGTCATCAAAGCATCCATCCCGTAAAGGTGATATGCATGATCTCATGGTCGAAGGAATTAGGTTACTATGTATCAGAAAGCATATAGCAATTGAACTATTAAAATGACTTGATCTTTATGCTACGCTTATCTATAGGAGTATGTCCACCATATCATTCTCCTAACGATATGATCTTGTTGTTAATAACATCTCAATGTTCATGATAGGGAAACCACAATCATTTATTAACCAACAAGCTAGTATTATAAAGAGGCTTTACTAGGGACTCTATTTTAGTTTACAAATCACACAAGTATTAATGTTTCCTTGTTAATACTATTATAGCATGAATGTAAACATTTATCATAAACACAAAGATATAATAATAACTACATTTATTATTGCCTCTAGGGCATATCTCCAACATGTACGGGGATAAATCTAGTGCAAACCACAACTGAATTTGGAATTGCAACAATATCTAAAGTATGGAATATGGGAATAGTAATGGTGATGGACATGAGAGATTGATGATGAAAGGGATGATATGATGTCCTCTGATGATCCGTGAAGCAGCAAGGAATTGCGCTTCTCCTAATTCCTGTTGGAATTATCCCCTAGAGGCAATAATAAAGATGTTATTATTATAATTCTTGTTCATGATAAAGTTTATATTCCATGCTAGAATTGTATTAAGCGGAAACTTTGATACTTGTGTGGTTTATGAACAACACTGTGTCCCTAGTACACCTCTATGGACTAGCTCATTGATTAATGATGGTTAAGGTTTCCTAACCATAGACATGAGTTGTCGGTTAATAATGAGATCATGTCATTAGGAGAATGATATGATGGACAGACCCAAATTAAGCAGAGCAATTAGATCGTGTCATCGTGTTCATCTTTGCGAAACTTTTTCTTATGTCAAGTATTGTATTCCTTAGACCATAAGATAATACAACTCCCTGGTATCGGAAGAAATCTTTGAGGTCATCAAACATCATCCTATGTGAGGGTGATCATAAAGGTGTCTCTCAGGTGATCGGAAAGTACTTGTTGGGTTGTATGTATCGAGATGGAATTTGTCCCTCCCGAGTCGGAGAGATATACTTCGGGCCCACTCGGTAATCGATATCAACACCGCTTGCAAGCACGTGGTTAAGGAGTTAATCACAAAGTGATATCGGATTACGGAACGAGTAAAGTACTTGCTGTGAACAAGATTGAACTAGGTATACCGATACCAACGATCGAATCTCGGCCAAGTAAAATATCGCGTGACGAAGGGAATACATATATGGGATTAATTGAATCCTGGCATCGTGGTTCATCCGATATGATCATCGATGAATATGTGGGAGTCAATATGGGTTTCCAGATCCCGCTGTTGATTATTGATAGAAGATCATGTCTGCATATTCTCAAACCCGTAGGGTCACACACTTAGCGTGCCTCGACGCTAGGATAGAATGGATAATTGGTTTATGAGTTTTTGTTCGGAGTCTCAGATGAGATCCAGGACATCACGAGAGGTTCTGGAATGGTCCGGAGAATAAGATTCATATAAAGGAAAGCAGTTTTTGGATTTCGGAATCGTTTCGGAGTATTCGGTATTGTACCGGAAGGTTCTAGAAGCTTCCGGAGTGGGACCAACGTGGCCCCACTTGTTGGAGGGCTATGGCTCACGAGGGAGTGCCCTTGGGCCTTAAATAGGGGAAGGGAAAAAGGCCCCATAGGCCCAGCCGGACAAACCCTAGGGAACCCTTCTAGAAGGAAGGGGAAACTTGCCCCCAACTCCACCCTTGGGGCCGCCGCCCTAGGGATTGGAGGAGGGGCCAAGGGGGCCGGCCAGCCCCCTATATAAGGTGGGCAGGGGCGCACCCCTCCCCCCACTCCTACAACCCTAGCCGCCGTCCTGCTACCCTTCCACCTCTCTCTCTCCCGACTGCACGTAGGCGAAGCCCTGCCGCAAAAACTCTCCACCATAGCACCACGCCGTCGTGTTGTAGATCCAATCCATCTCTCCACCCTACTTGCTGGACCGAGGAAGGAGGAGACGTCGCGGCACCGTACGTGTGCATCTCTCGGAGGTGCCACCACTAGCGGCGTTGGATCGGATCGGATCGCGAGGAGGAGAAGGATAGTTCGACTACATCACCCACGTTCTGTTGAACGTTTCCGCTGTGCGATTTCTTCAAGGGTATGAAGATCTCATCTCTCTCTCGTTGATTGCATCTCCTAGATTAGATCTTGGCTTTCTTTTTCGTATCCGTAGATTTTTTTGATTTACTATGCTGCGAAACCCTTCAATTCCTCCTCCAGATCCCTTTATGACATGGTATTTCGAGGCTAGAAGTTTCTCTAAATGTTGGATCTCAGATCCGTCTTCGCTTGGTGAGAGTATTTGACGAGACGGACACGCTGACAGGTGGTACGGGTGGAAGATACGGGTAATCTCCGCCATACCACTGGTCGTTAAGCCCTTTGCAGCGTTCCTCCACGCTTTCTATTCTCCTAGGTGCGAGTAAAAATCAATTAAACGACTTTTAGCACTTAGAAATATCATATTACTTTTTTTGAGGGTAAAACAGTAGGGTAAAGTACCCCACTGCAATTTTTATATATCATAGAGTGTTACAAAAAATATTTACAAGCTCAAATCACCTCAAAAGAGGGATAACATTCTAAGCAGCTATCTCCTGTCTAAATTATTTGTAATCCAATCTTTGAGGCCCTGATAATTCTTCTTCTTAATTCTATACAGGACCCATCTTAATTCCTGAGCGACAATAGCCCTCCATTCCTCAAGCGAGGCATGCTTGTTGTTGAAGATTTCATTGTTTCTGCATATCCAAATGCCCCAAGCTCCAAGCATAATAATTTCCATTGCAAAAGGTACTTTAAGATCTTTTTTAATACTAGCTATAGCTTCAAAAAGATTTTGATCAGTCACCTGGACATGTGAGATTTCTGCCCAGCAAGCTCTTGCAAAAGGACAGTCCCAAAATAAATGTAGAATGGTTTCTTCACTGATGCAGCCATGAAACACACATTCATAAGAGGCCAGAGTAAAACATTTCCTTTTCAGAAGGTTTCTTGTGTTCAACCTATCAAGAAGCAAGAGCCAGAAGAAGAATTTGTGCTTTTGTTGACAAGAGGACTTCCACAACCAGGAGAAATGTGGCTGTACAGGTTGGCAACCAGATAAATAATAATAAGCCTTTTGGACTGAAAAATTACTGCGCCAAATGTAACTCCAGTTGTCAGCTTCCCCCTGCATGCCAATATTAAGAATTTGCTCAAGGCTTTGATATTTCTGGTAAGCTTGCTGAGACAGGGGGAGGAAAAAATGATCTTGAGTATTATCTGTCTGCAGGAACTCATTGGCAGAGATGTGTGGGTTTTTTGCATAGGAAAGGAGATGAGGAAGCTTATGCTGCAGACAACCATCATTCCACATATCAGACCAGAGAAGGGTGGATTTTCCATCTCCCACCGAGCACTTTGCAATTCCTTTAAAAATGTCAATCAATTTCAGATGAGCTTTCCACCAAAAGGATCCCTCCAGGCTTCTTCCAGGGAGTTTACCATTACAGTAATAAGTGTTCCATATAAGGTGAACCCATGGGATATCCTTGTGATTGTAAAATTTATCCAAATTCTTCAAAAGAAGTGCAGAGTTTTGAACATTAAGGTCAAGCACTCCCAATCCCCCATGGTTCTTGGGCCGACAAACTTTCTTCCATGCAACAAGAGCTTGACCTCTAGCTTGAACATCAGATGTTTTATTTCTCCACAGACATTGTCTCATATACTTAATCAACTGTTCTTTAATAGTGACAGGAAGATCAAAACAACTCATGTAATATATGGGAAGGGAAGATAAAACAGATTTAACTAGCTGTAGTTTCCCCCCATAATTAAGAAAATCAGCAATCCCACACAACCTTTTCTCAACTCTCTGAACAATAGGCAGGAAATGTTCCACTGCAGGCTTATTTATACTTAAAGGCAGTCCAAGGTAGGTGAATGGCAATGAGCCAGGGAGGCAAGAAAGAGTATTGGCAAAGTGCTCAAGCCTCACAGAGTCCATGTTAATTGGCATCATACTAGATTTAGAATAATTAACTTTGAGTCCAGTGGAGAGAGCAAAAGTATGAAGAAGAGCCTTGAGGCACAAAAGTTGCTCAGAGTCAGCCTTAAGGATTAATAAAGTGTCATCTGCATACTGCACCACAGGGAAATCAGGACAGAACACACCTTCAATGGGAAGGGAAAGAAGACCAAGATTCATTGCTTTATTGAGGATGCTTTGGAGAAGATCAGCAACCAAGACAAACAGGAGAGGAGATAAAGGATCCCCTTGTCTAACACCTCTTCTGCAATAATTTTTTTCCCAGGCACTCCATTTAATAGAACAGAGGAGGAAGCTAAGTCAAAGATTAACTGAATCCAAGAAATCCATTTATCACCAAAACCTTTGGCTTTGAGGATATTGATAATTGCAGAGTGCTCAATTCTATCAAAAGCCTTTTCAAAGTCAAGCTTAAGAATTAAAATTTCTTATTTGGACTTGTGGCATTGATCAAGGAATTCAAATGCCCAACCTAAACAATCTTGGATAGACCTTTGTTTGAGGAAACCATATTGATTCTTGTGGACAAGTTTGAGGATGACCTTCTGCGGTCTATTAGCCAGAATTTTGGTTATAATCTTGAAGACACTATTTAGCAGAGAAATAGGCCTAAAATCAGCAGGTGTCAGAGGAGCTGCAATTTTTGGAATGAGGGTGATAAAAGAGGCATTAATGCTTTCCAAGGAAGTTTGCCCCTCATAAAAATCCACAAGGACTTGTTTCACATCATCCTTAATAATAGGCCAGCATTGTTTCATGAATTCATTATTAAAACCATCAGGGCCAAGGGATTTATCATTTGGCAGATCTTTAATGACCTCTTCAATCTCCTCATCAGAGAAAGGTTTTTCCAAAGCATCCTTTTCCTCTTGCCTTAAGCATTCCCTAGCCAAGTCATTAAGATTGAAGTGCATTTCAGGCTTATCAGAAGTACCCAATCTATCTTTAAAGGCATTCCATAGGAGATTTTCTTTGCCATCATGATCATAAATCTCATCATTAGAAACATCCTTAAGCATGGAAATGTAGTTATGCCTAAAACTTATGGTAGCTCTGGAATGAAAGAATTTTGTGTTTTCATCACCCAGCTTAACCCATTTAATTTCCCTCCTCTTCTTCCAATAAGTATTTTGGTCTTGTAACAGAGAAATTATAAGATTTTTCAGGAGATCTCTGAGATTCCATTCTTGGACAGTAAGAGTTCTCATTTCCTCCATGACATCCAGAAAATCAATGGTGGCATTAACATTGCAGATTTGTGATTTCAGGCAGGGCAGATTTTTTGCCCAGAGCTTCAGCCCCCTTCTCACATTTTTGTATTTAGCATTGATTTTTTTTGCAGAATCCTGAAAGCCCACAGGAATATTCCAGGCATTTTGAACAATAGCTTTAAATTCCTTATGATGCATCCAATGATTTTCAAATCTGAACACCTGGGCTTTGGGAATCATTGTGCCAATGGTAATGACACAAGGAAAATGATCAGAGGTAGGTTTTGTAAGAGGAGCAACAAAAGTTGAGGGAAAACTCTGAGTCCAGGAAGCAGAAGTAAAAAACCAGTCCAACCTTTCCAAAAGGGGTTCTTTTTGCATGTTACTCCAAGTAAATTTTCTACCTTTAAGGGGTAGTTCTATGAGACCCAAATTATTAATGGCTTCATTGAAGAGAAGCATACCATTCACATCCCCACCCAATTTGTTTCTATCAGAAGGTTGTCTACAGAACTTGAAGTCACCCACAATGAGCCAGTCCATATCATCAGGCATATCAATATTCCCAAACCAGTCCAAAAAGTCTGCCTTTTTTTCAGGTAAGCAAGGCCCATAAATATTGGTAAGGATCCAGGATTCATTGGACAAGAGAGATGTCAAGGTGATGGAGATGGAGAACTCATTGTGAAAGGAAAGAAACCCAGAGAACAGAGAACTATTCCAAATGGTGATCAAACCTCCAGAGGCTCCTCTGGAGGGAAGAAATTCAAAATTGGTAAATTTGGGGGCAGAATTTTTTAATGTAAGAGCTGTCAAAATCTTCTCTCTTAGTTTCTTGAAGACAAATAATGTCACAGCCAGACTCCTCAATTTTATTTCTGAGAGCTATCCATTTTTTTCAGAGTTAATACCCCTGATATTCCAATTCAAGATCTTCCAAATTCTTTTGTTATTCATTAAGAAACCAGATGTAAGTAGAGTGATGAGGTGATATAAGTAATGTAGTCACCCAATTTTGGAAACAGCAATCACATAGGCAAAAGGCAATCCATATCATAACACCACAGACAGATTCCACAACAAGTACCAAACACATGAAAATATCACAAGAACAGGTCACAAGACAGGGAGTCAACAAGACTCCAGCAAAAGACTTAGTTTGATACATTAAAACACTTAAGAGGAGGGCTTCTTGTTGGCTTGCTGTCCACAGGTACCAGCAGCCCCAGCTTTCTTCTTGCCTCCAATGCTCAAGCCTGATGAACCAGTTCCTTTGATGCTACCTTTTTGAGGAGCCTTTACTGCCACTTCAGTGGCCTTCCCTTTCTTGAGAAACCTCTTCTCCAGTTCCCCATCCTTAACCTTGCAGAAGGAGGCAGCAAGATTTTTAACCACTTTAGGATTCAAACATGGAGGAACAACATTGAAAACCAGACAATCAGTGTCGTGGGAATGGTCATGGCAGATGCTGCAATCGGCAGCGAGTAGTAGAACGAGGGGCAAGGGCGGCCAGCCATCTCAAGCGAGATGAGGCGGAGACAGGGTTTACCAGTTCGGCCCCGGAGGGTAAAAGACCTACCTCGCTAGATTGTATTATGGAGATGGTACAAAGGGCGAGCTCGGCTTAGGGCGCGAGTCGCTGGGTGTATGATGGAACGATATCTCTACCGCCTGCAGGAGGTTTATATAGGCTCACCTCCCTAGGGTTTACATATCTCAACCAATCGATTAAAGCTTTACTCGTTTAACCTAATCCGATCGGGCCTATCTACTCGCTGGGCCTTCAGCTTCCGTCGCTTGATCCACGTCGGCCTTGATCCAGTGTCGTCCTGCAGCCCACTCGCCAAGTCTTGGGCCGGAACGCCCCGCTAGGTATACCCCGGTAGGCGCATCCCCATCAGTAGTCCCCGAGGCCGTCGTCGATTAGGCGTAGGTGGCTGCTGGCAGTCGGAGTATACGGCTTCAGAGTAGACATCCAGTCGAATTGTCGGCGGACTCCTATTAAAACCATCCAGATCGCAACTTTGGCGAGTCGAGTCGGTGCAACATTGTCAGGTCGGCGAACCGAGTGGCTGAAGTTGGACCGTTAAACATGGTCAAACTAGCCGTTGGGGTAACCCAACGGTAACTTTTGGCGTAATCACTGCGTAGTAACGGCTCCCTAATTTGGCGGGTAACAACCGCTATATAAGGGGAATGGCAGCGCATCGAGAACCACCTTCGCCATTTCTCCGATCACAAGACGCTGCCTCCTTCGCATCACGATCCAGCCGACCAGAAATCCTCCGACCCCCACAAATCTTTCCACCATGGCCCTTTCCACCGAACCTTGGGGTATATCTAAGTGCACGAGGGCGCAACTGGCTTCCTTTGAGGAGGCCGGGATCCTGGAAGCCGGCTGCTGGCGCATCCCCGCGGCCGGAGAGGTGACCCCGAACCCGCGAGAGAGGGAATTCATCTGCTTCACCAGCCATCTTGAACGGGGGCTAGGGTTCCCCACATCCCTGTTCTTCCGACGCTTCTGCGCCTACTACAGGATCCAACCATCAGATCTGGGTCCCCACAGCATCGAGCAGCTCGCCATCTTTGTGGCGTTCTGCGAGTGCTACTTGGGCTGCCGGCCCTACTTCCCTCTATGGCAAGATCTGTTCCACGGACGGATCAGCCGCGAGGAGGCGGGCGGCCCAATGCTTGCCGTGGGCGGCCTAACCTTCCAGCTGAAGTCGAAGGCTTCATTTTTCGACTTGATGCTGCCTGCCAAAGCCGCGAGCGACTGGAAGAAGTCGTGGTTCTATGTTGCCGAGGCGACCCCGAAGGGCGAGACGGCGATCCCGCGGTACTCCGCCAACCGGTCTGAGCCGTGCTGTCTTCAAGTCGGCAAGCTCCCCAGCGACCAGCGGATGGTTGTCGATGAAATGCTCCAGACCATCCGCAGTCTGAAGAAGAAGGGCCTCCAGACAATAAACTTGTACAACTGCTGGCTCGGGCGGCGGCTCGTCCCGCTGGCTCGGCGCGAGCACTATATGTACCAGTACACCGGCCGGGATGACTCGATGAAGGCCTACCTCGCCGAATGGAAGCTCGAGGACTACATCCCAAAGACAAGAAGATCACCCAGCGTGTACGCTGGAGTCGCCCCTACACCGCAGAAAGCCAGCCCCAAATAAATCACCTCGCTTCATTCGCAATGCTTTTTTTGCAACATGTAATTCTAATTTCATCTTGGTCAAGGGACTCCTCTCCCTCCCCTTGGTCGGCCGGCCCCTCCACCTATATAAGGAGGGGCAGGGCTCCCTCCTAGAGACACACAAGTTCCCTGCCCCAAACCCTAGCTTGGCGCCACCACCTCCTGCAGCTGCCGCCGCCTCCTAGGGTTGCCCTAGTCACGACTTGGCTGCCCCAGCCCCAGCTGCTCTAGCACCTCCTCCTTGGTGTGTCTAAAACCTAGATCGCCGAGGAGCTCTCTCATAATCCACCATACTGCTCCGGCTTAAGGCGAAGCCTGCGAGATCTCCCTCTACTTCCAGCACTGTTGTGCCTGAATCACGAGGAGAGTGCTACAACCTCCTGCCTGCTGGAACAAGGAGAGGAAGGTCTTCTTCGAAATGTGAACGTGTGCGGGATCAAGGAGCGCCAGCTGGCGGAAGGATCGTCTCACGCGATCTTGAGATCGGGAAGAGTACGACTACATCACCCACGAGAATCCACTCGTTAAACACTTTGGAATCTTCGAGGTGAGTTATTCCATCGACTCGTTGCTACAATCTAGTAGATAGATCTTGGCTTGTTTGTTTGTATGCGTAGAAATTTTTGTTTTCCATGCTACGAAACCCTACAAGGGTATCGAGCCGTGTCTATATGTAGATCTGACGAGTAGAACACAATGGTCATTGTGGGCGTTGATGCTTTTATTGTCGATTGGTTCTTGTGTACTTTGCATATTGCGGTATGTTGGGATGAATCGGCCCGGGCTAACCTTAAATGACATCGTTCATTAGACTTTCTCCATGCTTGACATGCAACTTGTATTGCATAAGTGGCTTTATGGTGCCTGTTTCTCCCAGCATAGTTAAGATCCAATTTACAACGGGTGATTAACAATACTAGTATCAATATTGTGGTTCATGTTCGTAAGTTAGAACGACACTTATTGAAAGACCCAAACCACGTAAAACATGCAAAGAAAGTAGAGGCGTCTAACTTTGTTTTGCGGGGTCTTGTGATGTGATATGGCCATGATTGTGATTATATTTGATGTATGCAATGTTCCTTATTGTAAGTTGGC
Organism: Avena insularis; assembly: GCA_023614405.1. Classification (NCBI taxonomy): domain Eukaryota; kingdom Viridiplantae; phylum Streptophyta; class Magnoliopsida; order Poales; family Poaceae; genus Avena; species Avena insularis. The sequence goes on from CM042693.1 coordinate 357,277,030, forward strand.
AACCAGAAGGAGCCATATGGTTGTCTTGAATTTATGTTAAGACCCGCGTGTCTATTCAAAGTAGTTGTAATAGTTGAAGCCGGACGACAACCATGGAGAAGCGTCATTGACCTTGATGCAATGCCGGTGATGATGGAGATCATGTTCGTGCTAGAAGATGGAGATCGGAAGCACAAAGAAGAAAGGCCATATCATATCACATATTATGAATTGCATGTGATGTTAATCCTTTATGCATCTTGTATTGCTTAGTAGACGACGGTAGCATTATAAGATGATCCTCATGCACATGAATTTCAAGTCATAAAGTGTTCACCCTTAGTTAGCACCGTTGCTAAAGCTTGTTGTTTCGAAGCACCACGTGATGATCGGGTGTGTTAGATTCTGCAAGTGTATACAACGTGAGCAAGCCAGATTTGCTCATGCGAAAACTAAGGTTTGATCTTGACGAGCCTAGCATGTCTGGACATGGTCTCGAACACGGATCACCGAAAGGTAAAGCATGAATCATATAGTAGATATGATGAACATGACGATTGTTCGCCATTGAAACTATATCAACTCTTGTGATGATCGGTGTTGATGTGGTGGATTTGGTTCGTGATCACTAAAACAATGTGAGGGATATTGTTTTGAGTGGGAGTTCACCTAGATTAATTTTAATATTAATTTGAACTCAATTTGTCATAAACTTAGTCTAAACTATTGCAAATATGTTGTAGATCAATGGCAGCCCCTACCATCAATTTTAATGCGTTCCTAGAGAAAGAAAAGTTCAAAAACAATGGAAGCAACTTGGATTGGTTCCGCAATTTGAAGATTGTCCTCACAGTGGTAATTTGACCTATGTCTTTGGATGCACTTGGGTGACCCACTGCAGTGATGCTTCCGATGAAGTAAATAATGTTTACCTCACTCGGAAGACTCGGTACTCCACAGATTCAGTGTGCTATCTTGTATGGTTTAGAATCGAGCTTGAAAGGTTTGAGAATTCAGACCCATATGATATTGTCGAGGATCTCAAATTGATCTTTGAGACTCATGGCAATTGAAAGCTATGAGGCTTCTGAAAGTTCTTTAACCGCAAGATGGAAGAGGGCAGCTCCGTCGAAGCATGTGCTTAAGATGTCAGCACGCAAACAAACTTCAAAGCTTGGGTATTGTGATTCCCAATACTTTGGGGATTTACCGTGTCCTCCAATCACTACCACCAAGTTACAAGAACTTTGTGATGAACTACAACATGCAAAACATGAACAAGACATTGTCAGAACTCTTTGCCATGTTGAAGTCTGCAGAAGTGGAGATCAAGAAAGAGCACCAAGTGTTGTTGGTCAATAAGACCACCAAATTCAAGAAAGGCAAGTCTAAGCGAAGGACACTTCAAGAAGGGTGGTAAGAAAGTTACCACGCCGACGAAGAAGACCAAGGCTGGACCTAAGCCTGATACTGAGTGCTTTTACTGCAAGGGAGAAGGTCACTGGAAGCGGAATTGCCCAAAGTACTTGGCGGATTTGAAGAACGGCAACATCAAGAAGAAAGGTACATCTGATATACATGTTATTGATGTGTATCTCACTAGTACTCGTAGTAGTGCACAGGTATTTGATCTTGGTTCGGTTGCTCATATTTGTAACTCGAAACAGGTGCTGCAGAATAAACGGAAGCTAGCGAAGAACGAGGTGACGATGCGCGTTGGAAACGGATCAAAGGTTGATGTGATTGCGGTCGGCACGCTACCCCTTCATCTACCATCGGGATTAGTTTTATACTTAAATAATTGTTATTTGGTGCCTGCGTTAAGCATGAACATTATATCGGGATCTTGTTTATTGCGAGACGGTTACTTGTTTAAATCCGAGAATAATGGTTGTTCGATTTATATGAGTAATATGTTTTATGCACATGCACCTTTGATAGATGGTCTATTCTTATTGAATCTCGATAGTGGAAATACACATATTAATAACATTGAGGCTAAACATTTGAAATCGAGCGATAACTCGACCTATATGTGGCACTGTCGTCTTGGTCACATTGGATTGAAGCGTATGAAGAAACTCCATTCCGATGGACTTCTTGAATCACTTGATTTCGAATCACTTGAAAGATGCGAAGCATGTCTGATGGGAAAAATGACTAAGACTCCATTTTCTGGTATGATGGAGCGAGCTACGGACTTATTGGAAATCATACATACCGATGTGTGTGGTCCAATGAGTGTAGCATCGCGCGGTGGTTATCGTTATGTTCTTACCTTCACGGATGACTTGAGTAGATATGGGTATATCTATTTCATGAAACATAAGTCTGAAACTTTCGAGAAGTTTAAGGAATTTCAAAGTGAGGTAGAGAATCAACGTAACAAGAAGATTAAATTTCTACGTTCTGATCGTGGAGGTGAATATCTGAGTTACGAGTTTGGCGAGCATTTGAAGAAATGCGGAATACTTCCGCAGATGACACCGCCGGGAACACCACAGCGTAATGGAGTGTCTGAACGTCGTAATCGAACTCTCTTAGATATGGTTCGTTCTATGATGTCACTTACAGATTTACCGCTATCATTTTGGGGTTATGCATTAGAAACAGCCGCATTCACTTTAAATAGGGCACCGCCTAAACTGCTGAAACGACACCGTATGAATTATGGTTTGGGAAGAAACCTAGATTGTCGTTCCTTAAAGTTTGGGGGTGCGAAGCCTATGTAAAGAAGTTACAGCCGGACAAGCTTGAACCCAAAGCGGAAAAATGCGTCTTCATAGGATACCCGAAGGAAACTATTGGGTATACCTTCTATCATAGATCCGAAGGCAAAATCTTTGTTGCCAAGAATGGATCCTTTCTAGAGAAGGAATTTCTCTCGAAAGAAGTGACTGGAAGGAAAGTAGAACTCCACGAGGTTGTCGAACCTTCTCTCGAAATTGCGAGTAGCACAGCACCGGAAGAAGTTCCTGTGGTGCCTGCACCAATAAGATAGGAAGCTAATGATGATGATCATGAAACTTCGGTTGAAGTTGCTCTGAGCCTCGCAGTCAACGAGAACTCGTACCACCTGCATTGGTATGATCCCGTTATGAGTGTCATGTTGGTGGACAACACCGATGACCCTGAGACATATGAGGAAGCGATGATGAGCCCAGATTCCAATAAATGGCAAGAAGCCATGAAATCCGAGATTGGATCCATGTACGAAAACCAAGTATGGACTTTGGTGGACTTACCGGATGGCCGGAAGGCTGTCGAGAACAAATGGATCTTCAAGAAGAAAACAGATCGATGGTAATGTTATGTTTATAAAGCTCGACTTGTCGCAAAGGGTTTCGACAAATTCAAGGAGTTGACTACGATGAGACTTTCTCACCAGTAGCGAAGCTAAAGTCTGTGAGGATTATGTTAGCAATCGCTGCATATTACGATTATGAGATATGGCATATGGATGTCAAAACAACATTCCTCAATGGAGACATTGATGAAGAGTTGTATATGATGCAACCCAAAGGTTTTGTCGATCCTAAAGATGCTAACAAGGTATGCAAACTTCAACGGTCCATCTATGGATTGAAGCAAGCATCCCGAAGTTGGAATCAACGTTTTGATAAGGTGATCAAAAGTTTTGGTTTTATACAAACTTATGGAGAAGCTTGTATTTACAAGAAAGTGAGTGGGAGCTCTGTAGCATTCTTAATACTATATGTGGATGACATATTATTGATTGGGAATGATGTAGACCTTCTTAATAGTGTCAAGGAATATTTGAATAATAGTTTTTCAATGAAGGATCTTGGCGAAGCAGCTTACATATTAGGCATAAAGATTTATAGAGATAGATCAAAATGCCAAATATCATTGTCACAGAGTACATATTTGGACAAAGTTCTAAAGAGGTTTGGAATGGAAGATAGCAAGAAAGGGTTCTTGCCCATGTTGCCCAATACGACCTTGAGTAAAACTCAAAGTCCGACATCAGCAGAAGATAGAGAAAGGATGAGTAAGACTCCCTATGCCTCAGCCATAGGATCTCTAATGTATGCTATGCTATGTACTAGACCCGACATTGCATATGCTGTTAGTTTAACTAGCAGATATCAAAGTGATCCAGGAGTGGATCATTGGACAGCGGTCAAAAACATCCTTAAGTACTTGAGAAGAACTAAGGATATGGTTCTTTCTTATGGAGGTGATGAACAGCTCGTTGTTAATGGTTACACCGATGCTAGTTGGAACACCGATCCGGATGATTCTAAATCACAATCTGGATACGTATTTATTTTGAATGGTGCAGCAGTTAGCTGGAGGAGTGCAAAGCAAAGCGTTGTGGCGAGATCTTCAACTGAATCGGAATACATGGTCGCTTGGAGGCTTCACAAGAAGCGATATGGATGAAAGAGTTCATTACAGAGCTGGGTGTGGTTCCTAGTGCGCTAGACCCAATGTATATCTACTGTGATAACATGGGCGCCATAGCCAATGCGCAAGAACCAAGGTCACACAAGAAGCTAAAGCATATCAAGCTACGTTTTCACGCTATTCGAGAACATATCCAAGATGGGGATATAAAGATTTGCAAAGTACACACAGATCTGAATGTGGCAGATCCGTTGACTAAACCTCTCCCGAGGGCAAAACATGACCAGCACCAAACTGCCATGGGTGTTCGGTATATTACCATGTAATCTAGATTAGATGACTCTAGTGCAAGTGGGAGACTATTGGAGATATGCCCTAGAGGCAATAATAAAAGTAGTTATTATTATATCTTTGTGTTTATGATAAATGTTTACATTCATAGTATTAACAAGGAAACATTAATACTTGTGTGATTTGTAAACTTAATTTGAAGTCCCTAGTAAAGCCTCTATATAATACTAGCTTGTTGGTTAATAGATGATTGTGGTTTCCCTATCATGAACATTGAGATGTTATTAACAACAAGATCATATCGTTAGGAGAATGATATGATGGACATACTCCTATAGATAAGCGTAGCATAAAGATCAAGTCATTTTAATAGTTCAATTGCTATATGCTTTCTGATACATAGTAATCTAATTCCTTCGACCATGAGATCATGCATATCACCTTTACCGGATGGATGCTTTGATGACATCAAACACCACATCGTAACTGGGTGGCTATAAAGGTGGCATTGAGTGTTCGGAAAGTATTGGTTGAAACACATGGATCAAGAGTGGGATTTGTCCATCCATATGACGGATAGATATACTCTGGGCCCTCTCGGTGAAATGTCATCCAATTAGCTTGCAATCATGTGACTGGCTCACAAGGGATCACATATCACGGGAACGAGAAAAGAGTACTTATCGGTAACGAGGTTGAACTAGGTATGCAGAGATACCGACGATCATGACCTCGGATAAGTAAACTATCGTGAGACAAAGGGAAATTGATATCATGTGTAAGTGGTTCATTCGATCGCAAAGTAATCGTAGAAATATGTGGGAGCCATATGAATTTCCAGATTCCTCTATTGGTTATTATTCGGAGAAGTGTCTCGATCATGTCTGCATAGTTCACGAACCGTAGGGAGACACACTTAAGGATTCGACGTTGTTTGAGTAGTTATGGAATGATGAGAAAGAGACCGAATGTTGTTCGGAGTCTTGGATGGGATCCGGGATATCACGAGGTGATCCGAAATGGTCCGGAGAATAAGATTCATATAAGGAAAGTCCCGTTTCGGAGTTGGGGAATGTTTCCGGTGTTTTCATCGGGAATGTTCTAGAATGTTCCGGAATGTCCGGCACTCCGGAGGGGAAGGGTACATGAATGTGTTGTATCAAGTTGGTATGATTGCATCATGTACTAAGTGTCATCGCTGTTCCAAATAAAGGATTAATTCAAATCCTAGTTTGAAAAGTCAAATAGCTAAATTGAAAAGTCAAACGGCTAAATTTGGAAAGTGGAAAAGAGGAGGAAGGGGGAAACCGAGTTGGGGAGGAGTTCCCTCCTCCAACCGGCGGCGCCCCTCCAAGCCGAGTTGGGGAGGGACTCCTCTCCCTCCCCCTTGGCCGCCGGCCCCTCCACCTATATAAGGAGGGGCAGGGCTCCCTCCTAGAGACACACAAGTTCCCTGCCCCAAACCCTAGCTTGGCGCCACCACCTCCTGCAGCTGCCGCCGCCTCCTAGGGTTGCCTAGCCGCCGACTTGGGCTGCCCCAAGCCCTAGCCGCCGGCTCTAGCACCTCCTCCTTGGTGTGTCTAAAACCTAGATCGCCGAGGAGCTCTCTCATACTCCACCATACTCGCTCCGGCTTAAGGCGAAGCCCTGCGAGATCTCCCCTCTACTTCCGGTACCACGCTGTTGTGCTGCCGGAATCACGAGGAGAGTGCTACAACCTCCGCCTGGAACGAACAAGGAGAGGAAGGTCTTCGCCGAAAATCAACGCGTGTGACCGATTGCAGAGCACGAGCAGCTTGGCCGAAGGATCGATCGTCTACGCGATCTTGAGATCGGGAAGAGTACGACTACATCACCCACGAGAATCCGCTCTCGTTAAACACTTTGGAATCTTCGAGGGTGAGTTATTCCATCGACTCGTTGCTACAATCTAGTAGATAGATATTGGCTTGTTTGTTTGTATGCGGTAGAAAATTTTTGTTTTCCATGCTACGAAACCCTACACCTCCTGCCAAGGGCGATTCCGGGAGCGAGAACAATGACGGCGACGAGTCCGAGGAGGAGGTCGCCCCGCTGGTTCGCAAGACCCGCGGGCAGCGGCAGCGTGAGCTTGAGGCGAGTAAAAGCCTCGAGCATCACGATGACGACGAAGAACTTCCGGAGACCACCTCGCGCCTCCAGGCTACTCCATCGAAGAAGAAGAAGAAAGAGAAGGAGGCAAAGGCCCCTCCGAAGAAGAAGAAGACGAAGTCAACAAGGCCGGCCTCACCCCAAGACTCGGAAAGCAGCTCGACGCCCCAGCCTCGGCTAAGGACGCAGGTGCCACGGGCGTTAATCGGCTTGATGCCTCCGCCATTCGCCCGATCTACAGGCTGGGGATGCTCGCTGCGGCTGCCGCCTCGCAGGGAAACTCCTGCCGAAGATGTCCCAGAGGCTCCGGTTGCTGCCTCGACAACGAAGAAGCCGTCCGTGTCTTGGGCACGCGACGTCCTGGAGATGGGGCTCAGCCGCCGACTGGGCCCTGAACTGGAGAAGCCGGCCGGCCTCCGCACGGGGCTACGCTTCATTCTAGTCGCCAAGTGAGTACACTCACCTTCCTTTGTCTTCCATAGCAACTTCAATCATCTTGCTTACATGATTGATGCACAGGACCGGAGTGAAGCGGATGGGCCACCCAACCGTGGCTAAGGTGCCATCCGTCGTCAGCGAGGAGGATCCTTCCCATAAAAGGAAGGCGGACGAGGTCGTCGTCCCTACGGATGGCGGCAAGAAGGCCAAGGGTGATGATGTCGTCACGATTTCTGACGACACGGCGGTCGCGCCGACTGGACCCGTAACGGAGGCGGCCGCGTCCACGAAGGAGGGCGCTCCCTCGCCTGGAGCGGCCGAGCCGACCTCCTTTGGGGCGGGTGCCTCCATCGCGACATTCCCGCGCTTCATGGCCAAAGCGGCCACAGCGAGTGGAACTTCGCCCTCGAGCCGTGCACCTGGAGTCGCCGATGCGGAAGTTGACCAGCGTCGCGGGTATACGCCAGCTCTCCTCGCGTACGTGGACGCGATACAACTCCATGGCATGCTTGGCGCAGCCCTCTAGGTATGTCCAGTCCCCGAGGATCAGGTCGGTGTTTTGCAGCGGTCTGATTCTTTTGGTGTCTTGTTTTTATTTTCCGCGTCCAGTCCCCGAGTGCGCACGCGCTGAATTTCAGCGGGTGGGCACTTAGGATTTCTTGATTGCCAGTCCCCGAGTGCGCACTCGCTGAATTTCAGCGGGTGGGCACTTAGGATTTTTTGATTGCCAGTCCTCGAGTGCGCACTCGCTGAATTTCAGCGGGTCGGCACTTAGGATTTTGCTTTGATTAATTTTTTGGGTGATGTGCAGGGTCTGCAACGTGAATCGGCTGACCGATTGGCAGCGAAACACCGCGCGGAGAAGGAACTGGCCACCGTCCAGGAGGCGAATAAGGGGCTTCAGGCGATTGCCGCAAAGGCGGAGGGAGCTCGGCAGGGACTTGTCCCCGCGGGTGACTTGGCGGCGGCGCAATCGGCTTTGAGTTGGCTGAAAAGCGGATCGCCGATCTCGAGCGCGAGCTGCGGGAGGCGAAAGAGGAAGCGAGCTCGGCTGATGGGCGAGCCAAGGCCGCCATTGCGGCCACCGAAGAGGATCGTAAAGTGTCGGACTCCCTTGTTGCTGGGCTTCAGGACGACCACACTTCGCTTCAATGCTTCATCACGGATCTCGCCCGCCCGCTCATTGGTAAGTGCATCTGCCTCTGCCAATAGCGTGTGCCTTTTTGTGATGTCCGTCGTATTCACTGTTGTTTTCTACTCGCAGGTCGCATCATTGATAGCGCGGAAGAAGCAAGCACGTTTGACGCGCGGCAGTGTGTAGCCACTCTCGTCGACTCGGCGACGCTGTCGGCGACGTGCATCCGAGCCTATCTCCAGGAGATATCGCCCACGGAAGTAATCCCCAGCGACCTCGTGGAGGTGTGGAAGTACTTGGAGAAGGCGCCCGCTGTCGTTGAGTTCATGACGCGATCGGCGTTTCGGCGTGGAGCAGCGACGGCTCTCAGCCTTGGACTTGCTCACTTCCCGGAGGACTTCGACCTCGACGATGTGACGACTGGCTACCCTTCGTCGACTGGCACGGTGGAGCTTTCCGAGGTGCTCAAATTGACGGACCACGCCGCGATGTACTCCGAGCGTGTCTGGGCAATGGGAGACCTCCTTCCGTACCAGGAGACGGTCGTCGCGCCCAACGACCCCGAACCACCACATCGGGATTTCAAGGTCGAGCAACCCTTCCGCGCGGCAATGGCGGGTGAGCTGACGACATACCCGTCGAACCCGTACACGTCGTTCATCCGCAATCGCCGGGATGTTGGCGAGTCGTCGTCGAAGCCTGCAGAATAGGATAGTTTGCCCTAGGGCATTAGTGGCAGGTCTGCCATATGGGCATACTATGTAATTTGAGACAATGTGACATGCTATTGAATGAGACGTCATGTCTATTTTGGGATTTGTCATGTGTTTTGTGATTGAGGTTGAACGAGTCCCCGAGCGCGTCCGCCCTTTTGTGGGGTTTACCTCGTGTGTGATATGTTTATTGTTTTTTGAATGTTTTGTTATTGTGGTCTACTCGCCCGGACTCGAAGAGCCAGTCGTGGGGCGACTCCCTTGAACGCTCTGTACTTCACCGTTTTCCCTTGCGCGAACGGGGTCGGGTGGCCGAGTCCCCGAACGTGGTACTTGGTTGTTCCAGGCGCGACTCGAGGGTGGGTGAGGACTTGGCGCGTTAGTTTGGGCGCATCGCTCCTGCCTGGCCCGTTGGGCCAGTCGCGTGGCGAGTCCTGGGCATGCTCTCCTACTTGGCGTTTTCCCGAGCCGCTCGCGATGAACTGGTCGTCAGTCCCCGAGCGTGGTACTTGGCCGTTCGAGTCGCTATGTCGAGGATGCGGAGGACCATGGTTGCTGTAAGAAGCGAAGGACTTTGTCTTGGCTCGTAGAGCCAGTCGGGCTGGGCGACTCCAACGGGGCTCCGGGTAGGCGTTTTTCATGGACGATGCGAGACCTGAGGTGACTCAGTGCTCTCGTACCGCACTACTTAGCCGTGCCGATCGCTGTACCGAAGGTTGACTTCTGCGGTTAGCTTGGCGCTGTTATTACGAGTGCGAGTGGCACAAGACACGGAGAGTAGGCACAATTTGCGGTAACTAGTTCTTTTTATTTCATAGCGACTGGATAGTACATATGTGGGGTTCTAGGAGTAGAACTTCCGTAGGAGGTTTACATTCCATGTTTTCTTGACGTCGAGTTCGCCGTTCCCGCGGACGTCGATGAGGTAGTAGGCGTCGTTGCCGAGTACTCGCTCGATGGCGAATGGCCCTTCCCACGGAGGGTAGAGCTTGTGCATGCCCTTCTTGTCCTGGATGAGACGCAACACCAGGTCGCCTTCTTTGAAGGTGCGAGTTTTCACCCGCCGGCTGTGGTAGCGGCGGAGTCCCTGCTGGTAGATGGCGGTGCGTGACCGAGCGAGGTCGCGTGCCTCGTCGAGCTGATCAACTCCGTCTTGGCGGGCGAGTTCGTTTGCGGCCTCCGTGTAGTGGACGACCCGTGGCGAGTCGTGCTCGAGGTCGGTGGGCATGACTGCCTCGGCGCCGTATACCATGAAGAAGGGGGTGAATCCTGTCGACCTGTTGACCGAGGTGCGAATCCCCCCAGATGACAGAGGGCAGCTCCTCGACCCAGCACCCGGCGGTGCGCTCGAGTGGTACTTGGAGTCGCGGCTTCAGGCCGTGGAGGATGCTTTGGTTGGCCCGTTCCGCCTGGCCGTTGGATTCCGGGTGGGAGACCGATGCGAGGTCGAGCCAGATGTGGTGCTCTTCGCAGAATTCGGCCATGGATCCTTTGGCGAAGTTGGTGCCGTTGTCCGTGATGATGCTGTTTGGGAACCCGTAGCGATATATGAGCTCGCGTAGGAATTTAGTGGCGGTCTTCCCGTCGCATTTCTGAACTGGCTTGGCCTCCACCCACTTTGTGAATTTGTCGACCGCGACCAGCAGGTGGGTGTAGCCGGAGGGAGCCTTCTTGAAGGGGCCTACCATGTCCATGCCCCACACAGCGAATGGCCAGGTGATGGGGATTGTTTTGAGCACTGAGCTCGGCACGTGCGTCTGGTTGGCGTGCCGGCACCGCACCGCTGGACAATGTCGACAGCATCGGCGTGTGCGGTGGGCCAGTAAAAGCCATGCCGCATAGCCTTGGCGACCAGAGAGCGGGCGCCGGCGTGGTGGCCGCAGTCACCGGAGTGGATATCATGGAGGATCTTGCGTCCTTCGGCAGTTTGGACGCAGCGTTGGAACACGCCGGTGACACTGCGCTTGTGGAGCTCGCAGTCGATGATGGTGTAAGACTTGCATCGGCGGGCGATCATCCGAGCGTCCGTCTCGCCTGCCGGCAAGGTGCCGGCCTCCAGGTAGGTGAGGTAGGGCTTGGTCCAGTCATCAGGCTCGGCAACAAGTGCGACCAGGGCTGCCTCCGGCTGTAACGGGACTCCGATGTCGATCTCCCTCGGGGGAGAGACTGATGGTTTGGTTATTGTGTCGAGGAAGACGCCGGCGGGTGGTGCGAGTCGAGCCGACCCAATGCGAGAGAGGGCATCGGCCTCCTCGTTCTTCCGCCTGTCGATCCACTCGACGGAGTATCCTGTGAAGTGTCCGCCCAGCTTGTCCACTGCTTGGCGGTACGCTGCCATGTTGGGGGAGACGGCGTCGCAGGTGCCAGCGACTTGCCCCGCGACGAGGTCGGAGTCTCCGTAGCAGCGTAGGCGGTTGACATTCATCTCCTTGGCGGCTCGCATGCCGTGGAGCAAGGCCTCGTACTCGGCCATGTTGTTGGTGCAGGGTGTGAAGTCGAGGCAGAGGATGTAGCGGAGCTTGTCGCCCTTTGGTGAAGTTAGCACGATCCCTGCGCCTGCGCCGTCGGCGTTCTTGGAGCCGTCGAAGTGCAGGCTCCAGTAATGGAGGTATGGCAGCTTCTCTGGCTGCTGGGCCTCTTCCCAGTCGGCGATGAAGTCCGCTAGGGCCTGCGACTTGATCGCTTTTCGCGGCTCGTATTTGATGTTGTGGACGCCGATCTCGACGGCCCACTTGGCGACCCGCCCGGTCACCTCGCGGTTGCGGATGATGTCTTGCAGTGGTGCTGAGGAAATGACCGTGATCGGGTGCTCCTGGAAGTAGTGCGGCAGGTGCCGCTGAGCTCTGAAGACCGCGTATACTAGCTTTTGGTACTGCGGGTACCTCTGGCGCGACTCGGTGAGGACCTCGCTGATGTAGTACACCGATCGCTGTACTGGGCGCTCCTTTCCTTCCTCCGGTCGCCCGACGACCATCACGGCGCTGACGATGCGCTCGGAAGCCACGACGTAAACCAGCATGGGTTCTTTGTCGGCGGGGGCGGCGAGTAGCGGTGCGGCGAGTAGCACTTTCTTGAGGTCGCGGAGCGCATCATCCGCCTCCTTGTCCCACCGGAAGGTGGGGTTCTTGCGCATCAGGCGGTATAGGGGCATCACCTTTTCGCCCAGGCGAGGGATGAAGCGATTGAGAGCCACTACTCGCCCGGCTAGTTTCTGGACGTCGCGCAGGCACTCGGGTTTGCCGAGCCGGGCGATCGTGTCGATCTTCGTGGGGTTCGCCTCGATCCCTCGCTTGGAGACGACGTACCCTAGTAGTTGTCCTGCTGGTACACCGAAGGTGCATTTGCCTGGGTTAAGCTTTATCTTGTATTTTCGCAGGTTGGCGAATGTTTCCGCCAGGTCGGCGAGTAGGTCACCCTGGCGAGCGGACTTTACGACCACGTCGTCGATGTAGACGTGGATGTTGCGGCCAATTTGGCTCGCAAGGCACTCTTGCATGCACCGCTGGTAGGTCGCCCCGGCGTTCTTGAGACCGAAGGTCATGGCGGTGTAGCAGAAGGCTCCGAATGGCGTGATGAACACCGTCTTCTCCTCGTCCTCGACTGCCATTTTGATCTGATTGTACCCGGAGTAGGCATCAAGGAAACATAGCGACTCCGAGCCCGCGGTGGAGTCAATTATTTGGTCGATCCACGGGAGGACGAACTGCTCCTTTGGGCAGGCGCTGTTCAGGTTTGTGTAGTCGATACACATCCTCCAGGTCCCGTTCTTCTTCTCGACCAGGACTGGGTTCGCCAGCCACTTGGAGTATTTGATTGGCCTGATGAAGCCTGTAGCGAGTAGACGCTGCACCTCCTCGGCGATTGCTCGGCGGCGCTCTTCATTGAAGGGCCGCAGTGACTATTTGACGGGTCACACTTTGGGGTCGGCGTTTAGCTTGTGCTCGGCGAGCTCCCTAGGGACACAAGGCATGTCAGAGGGCTTCCATGCGAAGATGTCCCTGTTCTCACGGAGGAACTCGATGAGCGCGCCTTCCTATGCTGGGCTCATGCCCGTCCCGATCGTCACCGTCTGGCTAGAGTCGCCTGGGACCAGCTCGACGGTGCGGGTGTGCGTCGTCACCTTGAAGGTTGAGGTGTTTGCGCCCTCCGAGTTGGGCTTCTTGAGTATGGTGGGGTCGTCGTTGTTGACCCCGCTCGCGTACTTGGCGAGCTCATCGGCGTGGTTGCTCTCCGCCGCGATGACGGCGTCAGCGAGTTCGGCTCCTTTAGCCTCGCACTCGGCGGCCATGTCGGGGTCGCCGTTGATGGTGATGACGCCACACGGCCCGGGGAGCTTCATCGCGTTGTAGTGGGGCGCTGCCATGAATTTGGCGAACGCCTGTCGCCCCAGGTCGCAGTGGTAGGGGCTGTCGAAGGGCACGAGCTCGAAGACGATCCGCTCGGTGCGGAAGTTTGCTGGTGTGCCGAAGGTGACTGGCAGCGTGACCTTACCGATCGGGTACGCCTTCCGACCGGGGACGATGCCATGGAACATGGTGTGGGTTGTCTCGATCATCGACTACGGGAGCCGCAGCCGCCTGAAGGTGTCCAGGTACAGGATGTTGATGGAGCTGCCGCCGTCCATCAATGTCTTGGGGAGCCAGTAGTCGCCGACCTTAGGCTTGACCACCAGGGCGACTCGACCTGGGTACTGGCGCGCGTGGCAGTGGTCTTGGCTGCTCCAGGTGATGGGCTGCTCCGACCAGTTGAGGAACTGGGGAACATCCACCTGGGCCACCGCGTTGACGGCAACGGCGCGGGCGATGACCTTCTTCTCGCGCTTCGTGTTGAAGCCTGTGAAGGTATGTAGCGAGCCGGCCACTTTGCCGAATTTTCTGCCGTTTGGCGGGTCGTTGTCGGGGTCCTCCCGTGCTCGCCGTGCCTTCTCGATCTCCCTGAGGGTGTGGCAGTCGGCGGTTGTGTGCATTGCGGGCTTCCCTTCCCTGCTATGAAACGCACACGGTTGGTTAAGGAGGGCCACGGGGTCGAACCTTGGCTTGGCCTTGTAGTTTCCGCTGTCGCGGCGTTGTCCTCCGTCACGGCGGAAGCTCTTGGGTTCGCGTTGTGCATGCCCGGCGTTGGCGACGAAGTCGACTCGCCCGTCACTGCGGCGCTTGCCGGTGAGGCGAGTGTTGCTGTAGCATAGGTCGGACCGTCGTCCGCTGTCGGTGCCGCTCGTGCGGCGTTGGCCTCCTGACTCGTCGTCAGTTTCCTGGTTTGGATCTTCCTCCGCGTACCGTTTGGCGATCTCGAGGAGGTCCGGGATGTTGTTGAGTGTGCGAGAGTGTCGCTTGAGCTTGGCGACCAGGGGCTCGTAGCGGCACGAGGTCTTGAAGCAGTGGATCGCGGTGTCCGGGTGGATGCCGACCGCGTTGTACCAGAGTTCTTGCCACCATTGGACCCAGCTATGGTCGACTGGGTCCCCGGACGATCGCTCCAGGTCCTCGATGGTGGTGGCGCGGGTGTAGGAGCACTCGAAGTGCCTGACGAAGGCGTCGCGCATCTCCTCCCAAGAGTCGATACTGTCCTGGGGGAGGGTGTTGATCCACTGCCTGCACGTCCCCTCCATCATCAGGGGGATGTAACGGGCGGCTAGCAGGTCGGTGTGGCCTGCGATCCCCATCGCCATGAGGTATGTATCGAGCCACACGGCGGGGTCGCATTTAGGGTCGATTTTTCTATCTCCTTCGCCTTGAAGTTTGGCGGTACTTCTCGGATCATTGGTCCGAAGCACTTGGGGCCGAGTCGACTAAGCGACCCCATGGGCTCGCCGTCGCGGCGATTGGTCAGGGTGTGTCGCAGGTCATCGGGCTGGCGTGCGCGCCAGCTTTGGTTGTTGATGATGTGAGTTCAGGCGTTGATGGGTTGACCGTTGGCGGCGACAAAGTTGGTCGCTGGCCCGGGTCGCAGGAGAGGCTGCGCTGGTCGGTGTTGGAGCTGCGCGGCTTCGTGGCGGGCAATTGAGGGTGTTTGCCACCATTGGGCGGCCGCTGAGGCCGCTCGCTTCACGTTAACGCGAGTATACTCCCCCACGAGTCGGCGCCCGCTTTTGCTGCTCGACGGCCTTTGCGAGCGTGGCCCGACGCATTGGATTTGTAGGGCGCCGTCGCCGTGGCCGTGATGTTGTCGGCCGCGCTGCTCGCCGCCACGAGGTTGTCCATCGGGTGGAGAATAGTGGAGGCCGTTTGCGTCTCGCCCCGTGAGGAGACTACTATCTGCGGCTGGTCCTCGGGGAGTGCGGTTGGGTGGAGGTGGGCGCCTATCGCCGCCGACCAAGCGGTCGGGCGCTTCCTCTGGTGGCGCGTTCTCAGATCGCGCGGCCGCCACGTCGTTTCGTCGCCGAAGTTCAGGGCGCTTCGAACGGTGGGGTTCAGCGCGACTTGATCCGCTGTTGATGATAGCGCGATAGTTCCTCGCGCCACCGCCGAGGCGAAATTTTTCGCTCGCCGCTTGTTCGCACCGCCCGCCAGCGGAGTTCCTCGACCTCTGTTGCCGTGGCGTTAGGAGGAATTGGGGTGGAGAAGGGGTCCTCCGGCGGCTCGGTGCCGGTCGCCATGTAGGTCGCGGCGTGGCGACCGGTTCTGTCGCAGAGGTCGACGGAGTTTTCCGATCCGGAGTCGAATTAGAAGATCCCAAGGATGGAGGGGTCCTCGAAGTCCCCCACGTTGGAGATCTGGGTGATGGAGCCCGCGGGTGAAGCCGCGGTGATGGACCCGGCGAGTGACGCCGGGGTCGCCGAGTCGGCGTCGTCGTTGAGGGCCGCGTCTTCTGCGGCCGCTGAGTTTTCGGCCACGTCGCTGTGGGCCGAGTTGTACTCGGAGGCGAGGCGATGGATCGTGCGGATCTGGCTCTCGGAGAGCCGATCGCGTGGCGGCGACTCGCGGATGCGAGCCGAGTCCTCCAAGATGATGACGTCGGTGAGGCCGACGAAGAGGCTGATCGTGCCGACCGGCAGGATCACGCTGTGCGTGATGGGTCGCGCCGCCGGGACGTAGCTGCTCGGCAAGATCTGGAGCATCTCGCCGATTGCTATCATGCGGCCGGTGGTGACCGTCTCGTTGATGGGCAGATTGGATCTCGCCAAGAACACCGCCAGACCGCCAGGCCCCATGGGCGCCATGCCGTGGAATGGTCACGGCAGATGCTGCAATCGGCAGCGAGTAGTAGAACGAGGGGCAAGGGTGGCCAGCCATCTGCGGTGCGAGATGAGGGCGGAGACACAGGGTTTACCCAGGTTCGGCCCCCCGAAGGGTAAAGACCTACTCCTGCTAGATTGTATTATGGAGATGGTACAAAGGGCGAGCTCAGCGGCTAGGCGGCGAGTCGCTTGGGTGTATGATGGAACGTATCTCTACACGCCCTGCGGGGAGGTTTATATAGGCTCATCCCCTAGGGTTTACATATCTCAACCGAATCAGTTAAAGATTCGGTACTCGTTTAACCTAATCCGACTGGGCCTATCTACTTTGGGCCTTCACTTCGATCGCTTGGATCCACGCCGGGCCTTGATCCAGTCGTCGTCCTGCAGGCCCACTTGCCAGGTCTTGGGCCAGTCGGAAACGTCCTGCTAGGTATACCCCGGTAGGCGCATCCCCATCAATCAGAAATTAAACAATTTAGGTGGCTCTTAAAGCCCCCATTCAGCTCAACAATTCTAGGGCTTCTTCTCACCTCAGTGTCAACAAGAGGCTCCTTGCCCTTTCTCTTTCTGGAAGGGGTGGAGGGAGAGCAGGAAGATTTATTAACTTCAATGCCCAGACAAGAAGGAGCCATCTGGGAAAAGCTCTCATTAGGGATGATGAAAGAAATGGAATTCTCCTCAGCAATAGGCTCTTTAATAATTTCCCATAAAGGAGAAGTAAGGAAGCTCTTGACCCAATTAAACTTCTCAGGGGTAGCAAGCATGAGTGTAATAAAGTTAAACCAACTTACAGGGATATCACACTTGAGAGATCCCATTGAAGAAGTGCCCTTCTGAATATGGGGAGCAAAATAACTTTCCCAAAGCTCCAAGCCTTGTTGGGAAAAGCCCTGCTTTGCAATATGCACATCAGGAATGGAAACAAAAGTTCTCACCATTCCCACCTGGAGATGTGCCGCATTTGGAGAAAGAAGATGCTGATCCTCCAACATCCAATCATCATTTTCAGCAGCCACTGTACTTGAATCCATGGGGCTCCCCACCCTCCCCTCAGCATCTGAGTTTGCCTCATCATCATCAACCAAATAGTTTTGTAAAATATTCTGAAGGCCTTCACCAATGCCAACTCCTTGGGGTCCATCAGCCACACCCTGATCCTCAGCAACCACAGGCTCAGCATTGATAGACTCATCATCATCAGACTCCCAGTCTTGGACAATGATAGCACATGTAACCCCACCGTTAACATCCTGAGGTGGAAGATGTTGGTTGTCTACAGGCATGTCTTCACCAGGAGCAATGACAGGGCCTTGAACAGGAGCAACAACAGCTTCCCAGGGGCCCCAGCCTTCATTATTGTCACCCACAGGAGCAGGATCTTGCATAGGGACCAACCACCCCCAGGAGCAGGGGGAGGGGGAGGAGGGGGGTTTGGGGTCCAAAGACAGGAGCAGGATGTGGGTCCACATTGTCATCTGGAAGTGGGTCCTCATCAGGTGCCCCCCCCCCAAGCAGGTCACTTTGCAACACTTCAACAGAAAAAGTCTAGGATTCAGACTCCACCAAGTCGCCAATGGTAAACCTTACACTCTTGGGGATTTCAACCAGGTCAGTAACACGAATCTTCGCTAGAATCCTGCCTTTTTGGTCTGGGTCCCTCTCCCATAAAAGGACCTTCCCAATATCAGCAAAAACTGCATACAGATCCTCAGTATGCCAGTGGTCTAAAGGAGGCCCAACTAGCATCACCCAACACTCATTATTAAATTGATCCCTCCTCCAGTTATCCCCCTCATTGTGCTTAACAAAAGAAACATGCACATCTTGAAACGGAATGGGGCTAGCCGCAATGAGCCTATCCCGATCACTGACATGGTGAAACTGCACATAAGCAGACCCGAAGGGACAAGCCTGGACATCTCTAAAGTGAACACGAACCTCATTGTTGAGGAAATCAACCAGGACATCATGAATATTCAAGAGCGGAACTGGACCAGGGGGGAGGGGATTAATGGTAGCAATGGCATACTGTTCATGCGACCTTGACCTCCGCGGCACCACCACCCTTTTGACACGATTCCGCCCAGCCACCTGCATAATCTGGAAGCCATTCGGCAAGAAAGGAGCAGGATCAATCGGGATGTTCGCCATTACGACACTCTTCGCCGGCGACGAGCAAGAGAGGAATGGGGTTTCAGCGGACGGGGGAGTTGAGGAGACATGGGAAATGGCAGTTGTTTTTTGCAAAGAAATGGCGAACTCGTGAAAACTGTTGTGAACAATGGGCCGAGAATGGGTAATTTCCTAGGCCTTGAACCATCCCTTGTAAGAATTGTCGGGACAAATACAATTTGGGAAAGAAGGGAATTTCAGAAAGGGAAGGAGACCAGGTAGTTTAAATGCCGCGCGATTGGCGCCTCCTGAAGACCCGACCGGCGTTACAACTGGTTTAATATCGCCATCAGCGAGCACCTGTGCATAGGATCTGTCTTGAATATTTGATTTGAAATCACACTTAATATGTTCAGCAGACACAGGCGAAGAAACCGCAACAGGTGTTGGAAATTTGAGCCGATGGAAAACCGAAACACCTTTATTGGTAGGCTTCAACGAAGGAGATTTTTTGGAAATTTCCTTTTTGTACGTGACAACTTTCCATTCTCCAGCAGATTCTTTATAAAACTCTTTTTCTTCATGAATCCAATTTGGCCCCCCATTACCCCAAAGGTTGACATGAATCACAAAAGATGTACATGAAAACTTTGAAATATTGTAGATTTCAAAACCCACCGCCCTTGAAGCAACCGAGAATCGAAAAGTTCTATCTTGTAGAAGCTTCACCTGGAATTTAGAAGCCTGACCACCAAAGCAAGCTTGGAGTGCAAGACCAACCGTATGAAAATCCAACTTAAAATTGCTCTTCCAAAAGAACAAACCAGATAAAAAGGTATTTTTCTGAAACCACCAAGGAAATTAACTTGATGCCTGAATTTATCAAAAATCTTCTTCTCAAAATCCCGCCCTAATGAAAAATCCAGGGCAGGACGACTCAAAGATACATCCTTGGAAGCACACACTGAAGGGGGGTTCTCGGTGAAATCCAGCGATTTTGGCACTATCTTCTCAATATTGGTGGAAAACTTCTTAACCAAAGGGCTAGGCAAAATCTGTGCGTCGACGATAACCCTCTTCATCTGAAGATCAATAGAAGTACCCGAGGCCACAACCTCACCTTGAATCAAGTATCTAGCATCAATCACTACCTCATTGTGGTTGAGAAGCACCAGCCTTTTAGAACTAGGAAAAAGCATCAAAAATCCTTTAGAAGGCTCAAGATCATCAGTCGGCAAAGAGGAGCAAAGGGCATGCCATTTAAAACCAGTGTCCTCATCTGTTCCAGAGATGGTAGGAGATCTACCAAGAAAACCAGATGAGGGATCCAAAGAATCATTAACACGAGAGAGATGAGAGGGGAACCTCAAAACAGATCCAATAGAGATATTCTCCCCATTTTCCAAACATCTACCCTCAAGGGGAGAGCCTTTGGCGTTGAGAAGAACCAGCCAAGAATCAGCCGAGAGAGCGAGAGAGCCTTCAAGAAACTTACCACCTGTGGTCACACCAGAGTAGGTGATCTTCCAACAACCCCCTGAGGAATCCATGTAGAGCCTTTGCCGGTGAGACGCCGGCGAAAGCCGGAGGCCGACCAACGGTCACCTCAGAGGAGCCTCATGCCTCGGAAATCGTGCGGGTGGTAGCGCCTTGCTTATCACAGTGGTGAGAATATCATATTACTGAATAATATGATAGTCCCGATATGTTACTTAGTAATTCGGGATCCTGTTGAAACAAGTACAAAAGGGTGCGTGCGAGCGCAGTAAAATACCAAAAATCCTACTCTACTTGTGCAAAAACATAAGGTAAAAATTTGGACTCATCAGAAACCAAGTTTTTTCTTATTACCTTGTGGTTTGTGTACCGACTTCACAAATATTTGCCACCCTAGGTAGATGTCGTCATCAAGGTAGTGGCCATAGTTGTATGTGTGATTGTTTGCTACAAACCTTCACGCAATGCACTCATTGTCATGAGAGGTGACTATTGAAGAACATTGATATCGTTGCAAGAATCGAGCATTCCGAAGAAAGCATACCAAATTGAAGTCTCATGATCGGCCACGTCTTTAAGGATGTAGTTGAATCCTTTTTGTGGCATTTGAACTGTCCATGCCATGTCACAGGACAATTCTTCTAACTCCAATGCATGTAATCAATTGAGCCAAGCATACCCGAAAACCCTCTAGAATTGTTGAACTCCAAAAGCCTAGTTATGTCTTGAGCATGGAGGGATCTCAAGTATGTCTCACCAAATACTTGCACAATTGTAACTGCACAACACTTAACACGCTTGATGACTTGAATCTCACCCATTGTCAAGTGGTCATCGACTAGATCTGTTGAAATACCATATGCCATCGCAAGAAGACGGTCACCTTTTGATAAGTGTTATGCCCAAGTTCTTCCGTGGCATTCCTCCTTTGCTCAAAAAATGGTCGTGCTTTATCACACACTCCGAGATTTCTTGAACAACTTGATGCTTATCCTAAAACGGTGACGAAAATAGCGCTATGGGTACATCGAATTCTCCACAAAATAGCTCCGCGTCAACTTCTCGTGACCTTCGATCCTTACCCTTCACAAATTCTGTCGACCGAACACGGAACCACCATGCTTCGCATTAGAAAAACCATGGACGAACTCATCTACAAAATGCGAACTTAATCTAAATTACTTGACCTAGCAACAACACCCACAAAATAAAAGTGACGACTCAGCGGCAAGACATACCTTGCAACGATTTCACTAAACATCTTTCATGCGCCAACTTGCTTGAATATTGTCGGGCGCTCAGGTGCGCCGAATCGACGCTCACCACACCCGCGGTAGTGAACATAGGGATATCGGCGACGGAATGGTATTCGATTTATCGCGCCCTTGGCTGCCCGACGGTTGTGCGAACAAGGGTGACGGTAGGACGTTGCGTAAGCGGTGGCGGGTATTCGGCAGGGCTGGATCGGCGAAGGAGGTGGGGGGAAATGGAGGGGGTGACGGTGCAAGCGCGCAAAAGTTTCAAGGGGAGGTTGGTGGTTCACGCGCGAGCTTGCATTTTCCAGCGCGCTGTAGCCGGCCCCCAAAATTTCCCGTGCGCTAAACGCAGTGTCTGTTGGAGAGGTTGTTTCACGTGCTCGTGCACTAAATTAATGTTTTCTATCACGAACACTTTTTAGTGCTTTTGTTGGAGATGGTGTAAGTGCATTTCCACCGGGTCGACCCATCCCGTTCGAGCGTGTCTGAACTCGTTCGCGCAGACGCGCGAGGCGTGCGCGGAGCCCTAGCTACCCGACCATTCAAATAAACATGTCCGGCTCAATTCATACGTGCATCTAATCTGGGACTCGGTTGCGTCGGCCTAGACAACGTGCTTGTCCAAGCGCGTCCTTCCAATAATTCGCCCGGGCCCTCTCCCCAGTGCACAACAGACGCTCTCCTCCCCTAAACCATCGCACTCCATATCCCGCGACTAGAGCAGGCGCAATCTTTGCCGCCGCCACCGACCGCTGCCCCCCCCCTGATATCGAGCGCCACCGCAGGCCACGCGCGTTGCCGGAGTTTTTTGGACGCGCCGTCGGCATTCTCACCGGCCTCAGCCTTCGCCTGTGGACTGGACACGTAAAACCCTCTACATGACGCACAACCTGCTCGATCATTTGCCTAAGGTACGTTCGTCGGTCCTTTCTAGGTTATTCGGCCCGCTGCGGGGTAGTTGGCATCGCCATTGACTGCCACATACTTTGTAAATGGGCAGCAGTCGAAGAAGAGCAATGGAGTTCTTATACAATAATTCCGTGGAGTCATCGTTTGAGAAGGAGTCCACGGTGAGACCGGGATTCTGTTGGCAGCTGCACAGATGGTGCACGGCCGCTACCTGCTACCGCCGCGCAGAGGTGCCTCGTCCAAGCGGCATGAAGCCAACCAGGAATGCGACCGAGAAGAAGGCCACATACTCCTTTATAAGGACTACTTCCATCCAATTGATCCAGTCTTTAAAGAGCTAATTTTTTTAAATAATACATTTTTTTATTGAATTGCACAAATAATACACAAAACGGACAAATTGCAAATCTATTGGCCGGCTGATTGACGTTCGTCTGCTCAATGCATTTATTACGACCGTGCATTCGTCCGTTCAATGGACGATACACTGCCTTCGTCCGTTCAACGAATTTTTTATAAGGACGACACACTGCCTTCGTTGAACGGACGAAGGCAGTGTGTCGTCTGTTGAACGGCCGACCGACCAACAGATTTGCAATTTGCCCGTTTTGTGTATTATTTGTGAAATTCAATAAAAAAATGTATTATTTAAAAAAATTAGCCTTTAAAGAGAAGGCATCTCGTTGCTGCTATCGAATGTCGAGGGACCTGTTCTTGCAAATTCTCAATGGGGTGACAAAGTACGATAACTACTTCGAGGCCAAGTACGATTGTACCGATAAGACTTGCATATGGAGTGCCCGATGACCTCCTCGACGACTACATACGCATGAGCGAGTCCACATGCCATGAGGCTATGTACCGGTGTTGTAGCGCGGTTATTATAGTGTTTGGCAAAGTTTACCTGAGAGAGCCAAACACCAAAGACACTGTCCGCCTTTTGTCCATCAACAAGAGAAGGTGGTTTTCTGGTATGCTTGACAACATCGACTACATGCATTGGGAGTGAAAGAACTTTCCCTTTGGTTGGCAAGGGCATTTCAAAGGGCATGCAGAGGGATGCATCGTCATACTAAAGGCTGTTACATCACAGGATCTCTGGATTTGGCACACTTTTTTTTGGCATGGCTAAATCAAACAATGACATCAATATGCTGTAGCGGTCTTCGGTGTTTGCTAGGCTGGCAAAAGGCAATGGCCCATATGTTTCTTATCATATCAATGGCAATCCATATGATATGAGTTACTATCTAGCTGACGGTATCTTTCCTGGGCCACCTTTGTGAAGAAAATTCACAATCCTAGAGATGAGAAATGCAAGAGGTTTGCGAAAGAGTAAGAGGCCGCTAGGAAGGATGTGGGGCGAACATTTGGTGTGCTTCAGTTGGACTATTGTTCGATACCCTGCTAGAACCTTGAGCACATAGCGGATGTGGGATGTGATGACTGCTTGTGTCATCATACACAACATGATCTCGAGGACGAGCGTGATGACGACATCTTGGACCAAGGCTGAGACTTTCAGGGTCAGTTGGTTGATCCAGAGCCAGGTCTAACGTCTTGGGAAGATTTTATGCAAGTGCATGGAAATTTGCATCATAGGCAAACCCATGAATGACTTTAACTAGATTTGATTGATCATATATGGGCTCGTGCGGAAAACCTCAATGTTTAATTATTTATTTGTTTCGTGTAATTTAAATGGCGGTTTAGCTGTTTTCTATCGAACCATGTGAGCCTAAACTATTTATATATAAGCAATATTTTAATTTGATTACTTAATCTAGTTTATTTGTTTTCCAAAATTAATTTTGTGACAAAATTTATAAACATATAAAATTTCTGCCCAACGCTGGCCAAGCACGGACAAATGGATCGCGTCGCAGGACGCGGCTAGCTGGCCAGGCCGAACCCCTCTCCCAATATCGATCACGGCCCGATCCAAATGGATAGAAACGAACCGTTTGAAATGACCAGCTCGGCCCGGTGTAAATGCCCCGAGGTCTTTTTTTTTACCTAAAAAAAAGGAGGGCTGTAGAGGACTACACAAATCATACAGTACCATGGAAAAGGCCCAGCCCAACGCAGGCCCAGACGCCGTCTTTCCGCCCTCCGTACCTCACTACCGGAAGCAGCAGCAGTCAAGCAGGAAGAAAAAAGATGGCGACGGCGACGGCGGCGGTGCAGGCGCAGCCAGGAACGGACGCGCGCGAGTGGGACGAGGCAGCGTACCGGCGGGGCATCCTGCAGGAGCGCGACCTCTCCTGTCGCACCCTCTTCCGCGCCGTCTTCTTCGACCAGCGGGACGACTCCGACCCCGACGTCCTCCTCGCCGCCGCATCCAGCGACGGTTCCCTCGCGTCCTTCTCCCTCTCCTCCTGCATAGCCTCCTCCGCCCCCACCCACGCCTCTCCACAGGTTTCATCTCCCCGCTCCCCCTCCTCTTCCTCTTCCCCCTCCCTTCCTTTCCACGTATGTAAAATGTACCCTATTCCCCTTGTTTTGATTTAGCCGGCTGCTGCGGCGCTCGTCGACCCCGTCTGTATCGTTCAAGCTCACAGCGGCCCCGCCTACGACGTCAAGTTCTACAACGACCCGCATCAGCCGTTGCTCTTCAGGTAAATGCTTCTCATTTCTGGCCAATTTATTCTGTTGGTGCCATGGGATTGGCGGCAAAGAGTGATCTCATAAAGGATAATTTGCAACGTGATTCGTTTCTGTTGACAGCTGCGGGGATGACGGACGCATTCGGGGTTGGAGATGGCACGAGATGCAGAGCTGCCTTGTGCCACTCTCTCTGCAAGGTGATGTACAAGAGCTCCTGTTCGTGCCTCGGTAGATCAGTTGGACGTGTGCGTAACTAGGAGTTATTTGAGTTAGAAAAAATGTACATCTCTTACTAGCAAAGATGCCAATTTTTGTACAATCAGCTTTCTAAGCATAGTCCCATCTCATGTAGTAGTAGCTCATCTGCAGCAGTTGAATAAAAGAGGTATTAGCCTTCCTAATTTAGAGCATGATGACTTGAAAGTCAAAATCCTAAATCGACATTTATCAAGTGCACGATAGATATGCTCACTTTCTTCCATGAAACTGGAAGTGCTGTTCAGAACTCCAGATCCCCATGCTAATGTTTATCCCCTGCGACCTGGGCTGATGAAAAAGTTGATAATTTGTCAAGAAGTTGAGTCAGTTATATTATTATGAGTGCAGAGTGAAACAAAGCACCTGCGTGCATAAGCTACCTAAAAATACTCTAATAGTTATTCATTAATAGGTAGTGCGCTTATTTTCTCTCTCAGCTCTCTCATGGTATTTTCCATTGTTTTTTTCCCCAGGGGATCATATTGAACCAGTACTTGACTTGGTTAACGCTCAGCATGAGTAAGATTCTGTACTAAGACATGCAGATCTTATAAATCTTTTCGTATGCCATTTGTTCATTAGGAATGCTTTATTTCTCTCGTCCTTTGTGTTTTCATATATGTCTCTCTCAATTTTACAGAGGGCCTTGGGGTGCACGGTCTCCAATACCGGAAAATAACGCCATTGCAATAAGCAAACAGGTCAGCACTCATATTTGCGTATTTTCACTGTATGAAGAAGATAAGAAGCATAATAGCCTCTTAGGTGTAGGCTGTCCTCATTCTTATTGTACAATGCTTGATTCTTAGTCGGTTCTGATGGATTATGATTTTCTTCGCCGTGCTTCTTTCAAACAGGATGGATCTGTTTTCGCAGCAGCAGGCGATGCATGTGCTTATTGCTGGGATGTGGTATGTATTTTCTTGAGGTAAAAATACAATGTATCAAAGTCATGAATTAACTGAAAGGAAATATGCTTCTACCTAAACAACATTTTGATTCATAAGCTTCCACTAAATTAATGTTCAATTATTAATGTAACTGCTCTAGGAGGCATCTGACAGTAATTTTTATCTTGTCTGCTTGTCTCAGGAAAGTGGAAAGTGTAAAATGACATTCAAGGGGCATACTGACTATTTGCACAGCATCGCAGTTCGTGAGGCAAACCACCAGGTTAGCTCGTAATAGTACTGTAATATTATCTGATTTAGTAGCTGATTGATCTTTTATAGCTTTTACATGGTGGACTTGTTTTTTTCAGGTTGTAACAGGATCAGAGGATGGGACAGCCCGTATCTGGGGTGAGCATTGCTCTCAATTCAAGACAGTTTTTGTTTTCTTTGGTTTGAATATGGCCTATTCGTGCTCTTTCAGTTCCTAGTGATATTGAAAACAGTATCTGCGTTTTTTACTTCATACAACGAAAAAGCAACCAAAAGGCTATAGCAATCTCTGTTCATATTAGTTCTACTTCTCTCGTCAGAAGACTAGGCCTTTAAAGGCAATGGTCCTCTAAGAAATTCTGTTATCATGCTTATCCATGCTCTTTGTGGAAACAGATTGCAGAAGTGGAAAGTGTACACAGACTATACATCCAGTACAGAGCAATAAATTTGAGGGCTCGTGGGTCGGCTGCATTGCCATTGATGCAAGTGAAAGTTGGCTGGTATCATAATGCACATCTAGCTCATACAGATACTAAGTATGTTGTTTGTTGTAGCTAAGCGTTTTGGTATACACCTATCTTACCTTTTGTTCTGTTCTTGGTTGTCTGTTCCCAGGCTTGCGGTACTTCTAGTGGTATATCAGTCTGGAGTCTTCTTTCAAACGAGTGCATCTTTAACGCGAATTGTGGTGCTCCTGTGCAAGATCTGTTGTTTGACAAAAATCAAGTAAGCGTTTATCTGTTCATTTTCATTTGCATCCTACCTAACAGATTGTCTGGATCTAGGGTTTTAATAAACTATACCGTGTTTTGAAGCCTATCCAACTAAGACCTTATTTAGGTAGCTGGCTAGGTTTGGATAAAGGAGAATAATAATACAGTTTATTATAATACTCATAATTATTATGAGTTTTTATATTGAAGAAACACTTCTTTTTTTGTACAAAATTCAAAATATAAGTAGGATAGTAAACCCCATAATTCTTAGACTTAACTGAAAATATGTTTTAGTAAAATTAGTCAGGCAACCTTCCTTTTTGTTTAAAAAATCAGTCAATGTAACTCATGATTCAGATGGCCGCTAAAACGAGTCTCTACTGGACTACTGGTGCGGTTACTCGAAGCTTGATAGAAATAGCTCTTCTTTAGTTTGTAGGTGGACAAGAAACAGCCACTAGTGCCTCATTAGCACATGCTACATCACTAGTCTCTGGTTGACTGCTGAACAAAGACCAAATAGGTCTTGAGCAGTTGTGTAAATGTAGTTGTACGTTCTGAAAATTTCTACTGGATCTCCTCTCAAGATCCACCATACACATGTTGCCGAAAGTATGGAATAAGAAGGCTAGATTGTTTTAATACTTTGCAGTCTATGGTCTGCCAGATTATAATTCGAGATGTTGCTTGACGAGAGAATCTGAAAGAAGAAAGTCCACTTTTTATCCCTGAACTCTTAAAAATATGCATGGACGTAAAATGGACTTTCTTCAATCTGAAATAAAAATAAAAGATGACACTCGATCAGAATAGATATAAAACAGTCCTCATTCTTCTGGGAAATACCATAGTTTCTGCGTTCTCTTTTAATTGGAGATCTACTGGATCATTAATAATATAAATAAGGGAGATGAGGTATGATGAATATCAAAATCACATGCATGATTTATCTCAACTCTTGTGCTTCCAGTAGCATACTAATCGATTCCCCATTTTTTGCGCAAATTTTGCATCCATTCAGATTTTAGCTGTTGGTGCTGAACCTGCACTCTCCCGTTTTACAATCAACGGGTCTGTTCTTTCGCAAATAAATTGTGCTCCTCCATCGGCATTTTCCGTCTCCATGCATTCATCCGGGGTATGTATCCATTTTCTTTCTTAGTCCTCATTTGAACCACTTCCTGGATCTGCGTCGCCCCATGGCTGTATATTCTGTTCTCACCTGCTACCATGCTGTTCAGATGGCCGCTGTTGCTGGGCACGGAGGTCTGGTGGATGTCATCTCTGGATTTGGGAGCCATCTCTGTGCATTTCGTTGTCGGGGCCTGGAGAAGTGACCAATTATCCAAGCGATGATCAAGCACCGATGTGCAAAAACAATGCTGCATTCGTCTGCGCAGTGTGCTAACTGTATTTTTCCCTGTTGTAATTCTAGTTTTAGTTCAGTCTGCGTTGGATGCTTTCATGACAAGGATAGATTCTTATCAACTGTCCTTGTTCCTTGTTGTAGTTATTCTCTTGATCCAATCCACCTTGACATGTTTCCCATGTCAACATTGAAATTTACTACTAGAAAGAGTTACTCCTGCAACTCTACTGCCCAATGGACTTTGTTCAGAAAGTAAGATTAGGTTACTTGGTTGGATAAGTGATGTACAGTCATATCTCCCTAGTTCTATTTTATGCAGCCTGGGCTCTGCCCTCTGCTTACTGTTTTCCTTAAAAAATATGAAAAATAAATTGACTTGATATACAGGAGGGCATATATGTCGTGCATACTATACAATGCCTGAAATTCCATAAAAAATATAAACAGAACTTACAAAATTTATGTTGAAAAAATCCAGTAGTCTGTCAGTGACAACCTTATCATATACTCCCTCCGTTTCAAAATATAAGATGTTTTAGGTTTGTGAAGAAAATGTATCTAGACTTCTTTTAGTGTGTAGATTCATTTTAAACCTGAGTGAACCTACATACTAAAAGATGTCTAGATACATTTGCTTCACAGAGCTAAAACATTTTATATTTTGAAACGGAGGAAGTACTTGGGTGAAATGTAGTACTCCGTCTGATCCAAAACAATTGTCAGAAATTTAAGCAAAATATTAGCTAAATCTTTCTAGGTTCAATGAATTTGTGACAACTAACTTGGATACGGAGGTAGTACCAAAATGTGGTCAAACACAAAGCTCATACAAAGCTCATACAACTCTCACACATGTTGCTTTCAACCTGTAATCGGTTTGTAAAAAACAAGCTGGGTAATACAACTATTGTTACACTACGGAAATAAGCAAGTTACATACTTACGGAGTTACAACATACATTATCTAAAAATACATTAAGCTTAGTAATACAATTATTCTTACAATAAGAAAACACCAAATTACGTACTTGAGTTCAGTATACTACATTATCTAGAAATACACCAAGCTTGGTAATATAGTTATTCTTATATTAAGAAAAGAACCAAGTTAAGGCGTTTTGGCTCTCAGGCTCATACGTTCCTGCCTGGGTTAGAAAATCGAAAAAATAGTAAAAGAAAATCTGAATTTAGTTGACAACAAACGTGAACATGTGTTCCACCTGCATACAAAATTTGGTCAAGAAAAGACATGTGAGGCGGCATGTGGAAAAAGAACAAATCGGAGTGCTCTAAAAAGCCATACATGTCATTTCTTTGAGCACCGATTTTTGTTTATTTAGCATAGACCATCATACATATTTTTCTCAGCGAAATTTTGCATGCACTTAGGAAACATGTTCATGGTGTTTGCTACTGTATTTTATTTTCAATTTTCCCACTCCGAGCCTGAGATCACATTTGAATTTCAAATAACCGCGTAGTGGTCACGCGCCAAAACCACCCCAAAAGACCCTTAGAGCAAGTACAATAAGATGATGTCGGCTGGCTATAAGACATTAAATAATATATTTATGCTGAGTTGGAGGAGAGAGAAGAGGAGAGAGAAAGAGAGTGGGCTCTCATGCAAGAGCCAGCTCTAGCACGTGCTCCTAGACGCTTTGTGAGAGTGAATAGTGGACCAAGTATTGGTAAACTAGTATATTATTATAGTTTATTATTATACATGTTGGCTACTAAGTTGACTATAGATGACATGACACTACCTTATAGCCAGCAGTTGGCTATATTATTGTTCTTGTTGTCGTGATCTGAGACAAAAGGCTCAGAGTGAAACCCTTTCCTCACCGCATGCTAGTTGCCCACTTCTCTCACCTTACATACTATAGTGGACTTGTGTCATATTGCTTCTCTCCCTTCCACAATAGTAAATTTAGTTCTCAATTTTGAAATTTTATTATCTTTTGAACTAGAGGTTCAATTTATGAATCGTTTATATATTTGGATTCTAGTAAAGATGCTTCAAAATAAGCCTAATATTAAATATATTTTGACGGTATTTATAAATCAATTTGTGGAACTTGACGATACTTTGAAAAAGTTTATGAAACTACTGAAAATATTTTGCGTGCATACATGGAGTTTCACAAAGTTTTATGGATATAAAAGTTAATACAACTACTGAAGAATTAGTGAAACGTCCTCGAGTTTCACTAAGTTTTATCAGAGTGTCTAGAAGATATATTCTCGTCCTTTGTTCTTCATGATACTATCTAGGAGATATAAATTTTTTTGTTAGACAGGTCGCCTGCAAAACATTGCAGAATGATTTTGGTCATGCAAAGGAGCCTTAGTTGTAGAAATATGTAACATGATCTTTGTTTTTATGAATTGGGAGTACTTCTCAAGTTGGTTCGATTTTAAATTGCATACTATCTTCTTCAGAAAGAAGACAAATACAACATAGTTCTATTACACAAATATTATTAAAGAAAACATGTCTACCAAGAAACATCTAAGTTGATTCATATCTGATTCAGCAATCCCATAGTTATAAAACCTTTGAAGGTTTGACTGTTGCACATGCAACTATACACAAAAGAAACAATAACATGTTCATAGAATAAAATTCTATAAATAAAGTATTATATGAAACAATCTATCACCATAGCTAACTTTTGCACCGCCAATTTTAGTCCAGTTTTAGCATATCAAAAATTCCTTGCCAAATTAGTATTGTCGGTGAAATATCCCTGACAACCAAATTATATGACCGCAATGCTCCCAAGTTTTAAAGCGAATGAAGGCAACCAAAGCAATACATAAAGGAGAACTATGCAACTGAAAGATGGGAACAACACTAACGAATGATTAAATACTCACCCTTTGCCCAAATTCGTTGATTTTTCGCCCAAACCATGACTGCTGACCTTGCATTGTTTTGTGATCCACATAGGGAGATGAAAGGCATGAAGTACAAGAAGCAGATGTCAGAGTCAAGAGAGTGAATTGAACACATACGTAGAGACACAAAATAATCTTTATTTTAGTTCATGATATTGCTAGGGTTTCTCCATCTCACCCAAAACAAGGGAAATTATTCACAGATGCATGGAGACAATCAACATCACCATAATAATATAAATGCAGTACGAAGCAATGGATGAATACTCATGCAAATCCACAATAGGAGTTCGGAATTATAATGAGATGGATGTAAAAATTAATGGAGATAAAGTGGATGATGGTGGTGATAAAGATGCAGCGGTTGATGATGAGGATCGATGCCTAGGCCTCCAAGGTCTGTGTAGTGGTGAAGATGAATGCCCTTTTGCAAGCCCCCCTACAAATCCCTTCCGGAGGTAAGGTTTCTGGGATTTGTGGTGTCTCTGAATGTCGAATCTCAGATCTGTCTGCACGGGGTGAAAGTATTTGACAAGGAGGCCCCGACGCCGCATGGTACAGCAGGGCAGTATGGGCGGGCTACCATCATATAGACGCTTGTTAAATCCTTTGAACCTTTGTTCGAATTTGAAAGGATCGTATGGGCACTAGAGTGGGGGTGAATAGGTGCTACTTAAAATTTTACACTTTTTCAATTTAGGGTTTGACACAAAAGTTAAATTCTTTAGATATGAAACTAAGGTGAATTTACATGTATGTCACACCGGCACAACTAACTAAGTAAGAGCAAGATATAAGTGAAGTGCGGTAAAGGATAGAGGTAACCGAAATAGAGCACGCAGAGACATAAGGATGATTTCCCGCAGTTCCTTCCCTTTGAGGGAAAGTACGTCTGCATTTGGAGAGGGGGTGGTTTCAAACACCAATGCCACAAAAGACATCCCTTGTTCTCTGGTTAATCTCACCCCGAAGGGATCAATTCACTCTTCCACTATATTAGTAACCTTCGAGGTGGAAACCGACACCTTTACAACAAGTTCGAGGCACACATCCACAACTGAATTGGAGGCTCCCGAATGCAAGCAAGCTGTCACAACAGTCAAAGACAAGCTTGTAAGAACCAAATCAAGAACTAGGGTTTCCAATGAAACACTAGAGAAAGGGGCCATCAAGTGACTGAGGGGGAAATGAAGATCTCTTTTGGTGAAGCTATAGATCAAGGCCTCCTCCTTCAATTCTCGAAAGATCAGGGACTTTGGATGGTTGGAGGGGGAGATCTTATTGATTTGGTGGCTCAAACATGGGTGTTACTCTTTTCTGGAAACGAGCAGCTTGAGGTAGGGGATGAAGTCCCCTATTTATAGGCCCACATAGTTCTGACCGTTTTTTGACCGTTTGAGAAATTCCACGCCGGAAACTCCAGTCTGTCAATATATCACACCGGAGATTCCGGTCCATATCCGCACAATCTCCAGACCCCTATACAGACTGTCCCGGACTTGGTTTAGATGATCGCTCCGGAGACTTGGACGAAACTCCGGATCTGGGAACACCGGAAACTCCGGACTTTGCACACCAAAGATTCCGGTCTGTGACTCCAGACCGGAGATTCCGGACAATATCCGACATGTCTTCGGAACCCTATACATATTGTCCCTAGACATCAGCTTTGATCCACTCATGAGACTTATCCCGAAACTCCGGTGCGGGGTACACTGGAAACTCGGGTCCTTGCACACCAGAGATTCCAGTCTGAACCATCCTTGAAGGTTTTGTTCCAGCCAGTGATAATACCAAATGTTGCAGACTTTTCTCTTTCAGTAGATTAACCTAGCACCACTAGCACATGGTAAAAGTGGTCCTCAAGTTGTTAACAAACACCAAAAATGATTAAGACAATAAATGTCCTTTCAATCTCCCTCTTTTTAGTGTTCGATGACAACAAGAGGTTTTGCATGAAATTCTTAAAATAAGATACATAGCTATGCTCCCCCTGACGATGTGCAGCAAGATATACATGTAATACAAAGCATATTAGGGAATAGAAGGTAAATTCTTGCATAGAATATAGAGATTACCACCTGAGTCTTTACCATTACAATAATAAACCGGGCATAGCATGTCCACATGAAAAAGGAGATAGTTTCACAAGAACCAAGTAAAGCAAAATGTTTGAATTTTAAGATAAAATGGCATAAGCAAATAAGAAGTAACCTAATGCTATGCTAATGCCCAACCCATGCAAACCTCGGATGATCCTAATAGACATCTTATTCCCCCTTGGCATCGAGACACCGAAAAGGGAAAAAACCAAGATATCGCCCCAAAGGAATCACTCATAGTCATCGTCATCGTTATCCTCTTCCTCCTCATAGTCATCATCACCACCTGGAGCCTTGGGGCCTTTTCCATGAGGGAGAGAGGAGGATGTATGTAACATCCTAGCATTAGAGCTTAAAAATAAGCTAAACCCAGATATGTGCATTGCATTACACAACTCATGAATACCAAGTTATAAACATAACTTAAGTAATAGGAATGTAATAACTAAATCTTGATCTAACTTAATCTCATCTACTTATACCATGAATATCATGGTAATACCTAACCTTAACTCTTTAGTGGGATTGAGTAGGAAAGAAACCAAGTCAAGATCCTTTACCATATATCTTTCTTTCCATATCAATCCTTATCATCTCTATTGGATCTTCTTCTAATATCTGTTGTTCACCAATGTTGAGAAATCAACTATTGATTCACCAATTCTTAGTCTATAAATTCTTAATCTATCAACTCTTGACCATATCATAGCATTCACTTAAGGCCTATAAAGAATGAAGTAAGGAGAGGTAAATAGTAATGCTAGCTTTAGATATCATCTATAGGATGGGAGTGTTGGAAGAGAATGAAACCAATATGATAATTGATGGAGTTAAACTCACTCCTAAAATGAAATAAGAGTTATATGGAATATATAAGTATATGGTGATAGAGAAGATTACAAGGATGAACCCTGAAGATAGCTACCAGGAGTAGTCCTATGGGATCAAGGAGGTATAGTCAATGAATTATATCTCTTAATCCAATAGAGCTAAACAGAAGATAATAATAATACAACTATAATGTTGTATGAATGAAAGCCTTGATTAGCCAACTGGAAACCTAAACCATAAAGGATCAAAGGATTGTAATGATCATGTTTTAGTCACCAAGATTGAATGCTTATATCATGTATAAGTGACATTGGTGGGTAAAACATGGTTAAACTCTAGTATAAGATATTGGAGTCAAGTAGAGACAAGATAGTATGATTAAGATGATGTTAGAGCAACATTGGATTAAAGAAGTAGTATTTTTCTCTTTGGAAATACTAAGCACTTGAAGTGAAGTAGGATTTGATGTATACATATATTGAAATGATATTAGTGATGGATGGTTAAGGAAGAGTATGAATGGAGTTAGAAGTAGCCACTTGTTGGATTGGAGGTATCAGCAGTAGAGTAGTTGATATAACCAAGTATAGATATAAAAAGATTATGAAAGCTTTAGTGTCAAACTCATTGCATTTACAAAAGGATTTAGGAGGAGAAATTATTGATAAGAGTATTCTTGTGACGTAAATCTCATCATGTTAAACACATGATGATAGATATGAAGGAGTAGTATATTTAGGAAAGGAATTCCTTAATTAGAAGTCCAGGATTATGAATTATGGAAGATAGGAATTCTTGGTAAACACTAAACCCTAAATCTTTAGCTAAACATAGTGTCCATTTCATCTGATTGATCTATCTTATTTATACAAAGCTTTATAGGAATATTTTCCTATAGCAAATCTTTCAAGTATATCTTTGACACTTTCAAACCTCTAAATCATGTGTATCACATAATTGGGAATCAATATAAAACATTATGCCCAATATTATATCCATATATTAATCACACTTAAGCAAGTAATGATTAGCTAGTTCCAGAAAACAACTATGCACATTTTAAATAAGAAGAGTGGTTAGGATTTACCTGTTAGTTGGTTTTGAATAATAGAATCCACCATTTTGAGAACTCTAATAATTAAATTCTCTTATATAATGATTGTTATATAATAATAAAGATGGACGTATGCTTTGAATATATTTAACTATCTTAAACCCTTATCATCACATTCATTAGGAGGAAATAAAAAAATCATTCTATAAGGGTATAATGTAATTAACAAACCCCTAAAATCCTAATTCTTATTTATTCCATTCAATAAATAATTTTTAATATAATCGTGAGCATTGGAAAATATCAACATGATTAGAGTAATCAATCAGTATAGTTATCTTTGGAAAATTTAAAATATTATACAAAAATTATGGTATTTAAAATCTTAAAGAAATTTGAATTGAAAACAAATTATTAAAAACAGAAAACAGAAAAGATAAGGAAAAGGAGTAGCAGTCAGCAATGGCCCACGGCCCATTTCCTCTTCGCCTATTCGTCACTCACGAGCTGCAGCCAACCCTCTCCACTCACTTCGCCACGGCCCAGGTGAAGCCCAACAGCAGCCCATACCGTTTTGGTGGTTTTTCTCCTTTCTTATTCCTCTCGCCAGAAGGATTCGTGGCCAAGCAGTACAGCTCGAGCTCATTCGTCACGGGTCGCCACGATTCGTGCCGAAGATGACGTCATCCGAAGGGGATAAGAAGGACACGATGCCGCCTCGCTCATCCTTATCTCCATTCCCTTCCTCTTCCTCTCTGTCTGTCTCAGAAGCCGACCCTAGCTCACCGGAGACTCTTGTAGCCGTCGCTCCGTAGCTCCTCTTGCTTACCTGAGACCACCACAAGAACCTCCATTGCTCCGGGGAGGTCCCAGACGCTCGGATTGAGACCTCATTCCCGAAGTCCGGCCGCCGTCATCCATCTCGATTCTGGCCACGATTCACTTCGCCGATTCCTTCTTCGCGCTCTTGGTGAGCTACTGAGCACGATACTTCTCTTTGTTGGTTCGTTTGCTTCCTAAACTGAGCCACCACCGCGAGTTGTTGAGCACCGCCGCCAGTCACCACCATGCACTGCTTTCCGATGACCAAAAACGAGCGTCTCAGCCACCCCTCGACTCGCCTTCGTCCCCTCTTCCTAACAAACCTAACCACAACGTCTCGCATGCTCCCAATCGCCCAGCAAATCGACGATCTGAAGATCATCTTCAAACATAATCCTTGACCTGGTCCAAAGTTTGACTCGGTCCTTGCCTAGGTGGTAGGTGACGTGGTACAGGGCCCATTTGTCATCGTCTGGGAGTAGAAACAACTTGGTAACAAAAGCATTAATCAAACTGGGTATGCCATGTGGCATGTGGCCCAGTAGTCAGTGACTAGAGTAGGTTTAGTTTAGGTGTAAAAAGTTATGTCTGTTTAGTAAATTGATAAAACAATATTAATTCAAATATAAACATTTCAGAAATTTAAATAAAGTAATTAAATCTTGTAAAATTAATATCTTTAGTTTTGTAATTCAAAAAAATTCATGTAATATATGAATTTTTTTAGAAAAGTAAAATCTATAACTTAAAAACATTATCAAACATTATTATGTTAACAATTTAAATAATTATTATTTAATAAAGATTTTAAAAGTAATAAAACTTTGATAATTCCTATTTTAATAATGGTAGATGTTGAAAATATAAATAAAATACCAAAAATCTTGGAAAAATAAAAAATACTTTAAAACTATAATCATACATTATTATTTCACTTAAATAAGTATTTATTATTTATTAAGTATTTATAAAGTAATAAACCTTATAAAAATCATATCTTATTATGTTTAAATCACAAAAATAAGTGTAATATACCAAAATGATCACAAAAATAATACCTACATGTTAAAAATATAATATTACACTTTTAAATTAAATAAAAACTTAATACTCTAAATAACTTGACTTTAAAGCTATTTCCTTAATTAATAATTCATATAAAGGTAAATAAAATTTGCTAATAATTCTAAAAATTAGCCAATTGAGTCTAATAAATAATATTAGTCTTAAATATTGATAGTGTGAAGTCAAAATGGTTTAACACACTTTAAATACAATTTTATTAAATTATCTCTCAACCATTAGTGTAGATTATTTTATAAAAGGATCCTTACCCATTATAAAATCTCCAAGAATAATTTTGTAGTGAAATAAAACCTACTCCAATATTTCAAATACAAGTTATAAACAAAACAAAACACTATATTGAATCCATAAGTAGTTAAGTAAAATTACTTCCTTGTTTACAAACTATAACCATTCATCTATAGATAGGAAAATGATTCCATTCCATTATAATGTTAGAAAACCACTATACCAACTAGAGGTAATGACATTCTTAAGTAACCTTAAGTAAACATTATAAAGTGAATAAGGTACAAATAACATAAGCAATATACCTTAAGTTCATCTATGTTTTTAAAGTTAACTTTAGTCTTCAAAGCTTTAAGTATAATGCTAAAGACCTTATTATGTGTTTTATAGTTAACTTTGGTCTATTATAATTAAATTGTAAAGCATCTCAAGTACAAGCTATTCCAGCAAGCACAAACAACATCGACCACATCTGATTAAACCACAAAGATTGTTTAAACCTTAGAAAAAAATCTTTTCTTCAAATGTTATTCTTTTGCCACTTAAGTCAACAAATGACAATTAATCGTAATCACATTGTTTTATACTTTACTTGTTTACTTAGGATTGATAACACTTAAGTTCTTTACAAGTGACATTACTTGTAAGATAAAAATTTAAAGATGAACAATTATAGTATGAGCAATCTTGAATAGCATTTCACATTTTGTTTTATGGTATTATAATTACATGTTGTTTCACACACACTCGCAAGCCTTAATAAGAAGCACATGTGTAAAACTTAATCTAAAAGGGCAACACATTCTAAAGTAACCATTCCAGTTTCCAAACCCTAGATCAACGTTATCCCCGGGATTCGAGTTTATGAAATTGCATTACATTACTTATGCATAATAGCATCTTGCTTCTTTAAACATTAGTCCTTACCGGACCAATGATGCTGATTTCAGATATTGGATCTTTTATATTGTCTCGAAGACCGTGAGTGCATAATCTTGCAATCACACAAGACAAGTTCACACTTGCTCATGTCCTTTGATTATTTTCTGTAAAGTATTTTGCAAATCCAGTGTTGTCATCACCTGCATTTGAAAAAGGTCAGAAAACACTATTTTTGACAATAATATGAACTATTGGTTACTAATCCAGGGTGATTAGCTAATCTATTAAATCTGGCAGTTGGAATACCACTGTTCAGGACTATATCACCTAGGATTTAACAACCAATGTAGCCAGTGATTCTTGCGCCGTATATTACGCGTTGACCATGATATTTGGAATGGGACGAAGAAGTCAGTTGTATCTTTCCCTCTTGCATGGAGCCGGATGTGCGGGTTGTGGCTGTTATCACTCGTAGCGTGCATATTAATTGGTAATTCGTAGAGGATATGCAGCATATGGGTGGGAGCCCTCAACGTCCCACGATAGTTTCGGCATCTAAATGGTCTGTACTGCCAATTGCCGTAATTCAATAGGTGGGCAGGCGTACACCAAGGAGACATGCGGGGTCGCGGAGAAGGCAGTGATTGGCTTGGATCTTAGTCTGGGCCTCACACCAAGGAAGTGTGAACGAGCCTATAACTCGGATGTGCAACAAAGCTAAGATCTCTCATGGGTAAAGTGACGCACCTCTGCAGAGTGTAAGAAATTTAACTTGTTACTTCCTGTTCTGGGAAGGAGCTGCGAACGCGGCAGGAAAGGAACTCCATGAAAGTTCTGGTAAACCCGTGAAGGCTGACGGACATAGCTTTTCAGAATAAAAGCAACCTTTGAAGAAATGTTTACAAAAAACATGCATTGTCTACGACCTACGGTCTGTGGCTGTATATATAGTGCATCAAACACTCCTTTTCTAGTGAACTTGCTGAGTACGCTCGTACTCAAAGTATCTTCTTAACCCTTGCTAGATTCTGAAGCCAATAAGACAACGTATACATCAAGTTATGCTCCAGGAATCATCATCAAAAGCTAAAGCTTTTCAAGAAAGTCGAGAAGGTCAACATATACACCAAATCAAGTGAAGACGAAGTTACTGATTAGATAGGAATATAATCTCTAGCCATAGAACCTATTTCTGTAGTGTATTGCGATAGCCGCAATGCCAGACCATTAGTTAAGATACTAGTCTTAATAGTATGATAGTTTTTGAGTTATTTATTTCTGATTCTTCTTTGTAAGAAGATTCTTTCTCTCTCTTTAACCTAGAGTGTTCTCTGGATCTTGTGTAAAGAGTTGAGTTGTAACCTATAGTCATGTCTTGGACCTTTGTGTTTCACATTGTACCACTCTGAGGGATGTAATACTAGTGAACGGTGTTTCATTGGTGTTATGTCAATGACTATAGTGTACTGCATCATGCAGTGGCATGCTGGGTCACCGCAATGTACCCTGAGAACCAAAGCCAGACATGACCTCTGAGAAGGTCTTCTAGTCAAACAAGTTGTTGTTATTTGCGTTCCATTCGCCAAAGGAGAGAGTGGGATCTGATTCCACATATGGTTTAGCCCCATGCTCATAGTATCCTGCCTCTCCTTTCTCTTCTTCCCCTTCTCCTTGAGCCTTGATCTCCTTAAAGAGCTTCTCAATTCTGCAATTGTTTTGATAAGAGGCATGTTGTTCTTTGCGAATATCCACATTCATGCAACACAACTTCTTCTCCCAAAAGGATGACTTCTTGACCTTCTCCCGGACATACTCACGGGTGACAGGTGGCATAGGAACATTAGAGGTAGTTTTCCTTCTAGAGCCCCTTGGAGGAGTGGGAGCCCACTCTGCCTCAGAAATTTCTTTGTCCTCACTAGCATATTGCTGCCTAGGAGCTGGACCCATCCTCCCTTTCGTTTGGAGGGCCACAGAAACATTATCTACAAGATTAGGAGGAAGAGCAAGAGGTGAAACATGAGGCTGAGTGTTGATGAGCCTCATCACAAGAGGTGCATACGAAGGAGATTTTCTGAAAAGTATGGCATGATGCATATCCTCAAAAATAAAGTTCATGACATCAATTGTGAATCCTTCAGCAGTAGGTATGGCACAAACCACCTTGTGAGAATGATGGAACAAGTTGACAAGTCCACACCTAATAGCATCATCATCTCTAGCAGTAGGAGAGAAATGGTTTGGCGAAAGATCCTTAACAAAAAATTGTAGAGAGGCTTGAGTCCCTTGGACTCCCCAACAGTGGCATTACTCCCATAGAGAGGTGTGAGCTTACCTTTGTTGTCGCCAAGAGCAGCATCATGCATGCGGTGACCAACAGGAATAAACATGCCACTAAAAGGCTGGTGGATGGCTTCAACAAAATTATAGAAGTTTGCGGTGCAATGGAAGTTACCAGTTAACCATGTCATGGTCCTTGACTCATCATGATCAAATACAACAGTGGCATAGAATTGTTGGACAAGGGTAATGTTGTAGTCCTCATGCAGCGCCAGAAGACCATGCAACCCAAGCTTCTCAGTTATCTAGAGAGCATCCAAGAAATAGTTATTTGCATGCATGTAGTCAAAGTCCATATACCTCTATGGACAAACCGGGGACTTGGTCAATTTGCGATAGGTATCCTTCATGAATACCTTTTGCTCCCTCCTCCAATAGCATGGGTCATCACTAGTTCTTGGCATGTCAAATAACCTTAACTTGTGCAGCTCACGGTATTCTTTCTTGGACATGTTGGCTAAAAACTGCAAGTTGTCATACTTGGCTCTCTTGGCACGGTTTAATTCCTCAATGCACCAAATTTCCCTTCTCATATAGGCAGCATCTCTATCTTGCTGCCTCCGGTTAGAAGGCGCAGCAACATACTGCCCAACCTCCTCACCATATTGAGGCTCCCTCCTTTTGGAATTGGCCTTGGTACGGGGTGCATGACGAGAATCAGAGCCACCTGTGAATATAGAGGAAGCGGGAAGCATGAAGATAAGCATATATGTCCCAGAGTCAAAACAAAAGCCTCAAACCCTTGCTGGATGTGCTAGAAATAAATCACACCAGAGTCTTCGGTTGTGCAACACCGGAATCTCCAGTCTATGCAAGCGCACACTAGAGTCTCCGGACTGAGAGACGGGAAACTCCGGTCCAGAGATCGGGTTGCACAATGAGGCTATGGGAGGCATTATTTCGAGCAGATCGGGCAGAGAATCGGAGCTATTGTGAGAGGAGTGCACACATAAATGAGTTTCTAGTGGAAGAAATTGGTACATTTCTCAAAATAATCAAAGGGGAAGAACCCTAGGTTCATGGTGAGAGAGGATGTACTAGATCCGTCCATTGGAGCAAATCCACCAGTGGGGAATGTCCCAAGGGTGGAGGAGGACGACGGCATGGCGGATCCTAGCGGCAGTAGGGCCACGGGGCGATGATTTTGGAGGAGGAGGCGACGGGTGAATGAGGGGAGGTCGGAGGTGGAAGAAAGAAATTGTTTGTTTATCTCACCCTAGTCTCCTTTTAATCAGCCTGAAACCGTCTCAGACTGGAGACTCCGGTGTTTTCACACCGAAAACTCCGACCCTCTTTGACTAAAACTGCCAGTTTTAAGTATATGGGGACATATATTATAGGGAGCATGTTTTTACGGAAGGGAATAAGGCTTGGGATAAGATACCACACTTTGAAGAACCAAGCAACAGAAAGATCCAAATAAATGTCAAATAAATCTTCTATTCAATCATACCAAGAACCAACTCCTCACAAAGAAGAGGGTGGTGGCCGACGCCACCATGTAAGAGTGTGAGGCATGACACCGCGAAGAATTATCCTTGGGTTCATAGCCACTACTCATCAATGAAGCTCACATATCACAAAATGATATTAAGAGAATTTATTTTCTTAATGTTGGAATTATGGGGGGAGGGATAGCCCAATGGATTAGGACCGCACTCCCCTATCTCCATGCCCACACCTAAACCAAATAAGGATCAAGATACAAGTGAGTATGCAAGATGATCAGGTCAAACTTCTTGAATCTATGATATTTAGATCATTCCTCAAGTAGCAAAACCTTGATTCATCAAGAGGCTTCGTGAATATATCGGCAAGTTGGTCTTTGGTTGGAACGTAAGATAGCTCAATATATCCCCGGGCAACATGATCTCTAATAAAATGGTGACGAATCTCAGTATGCTTCATCCTTGTATGATCCACCGGGTTGTAGGCAATCTTGGTAGCACTTTCATTGTCGCATAAAAGAGGCACTTTGTCATAATGGACACCATATTCCTTTAAATTTGCCTCATCCATAACAATTGAGTGCATGCACTAGCAGCTTCCACATATTCGGCTTCGGCGATGGAGAGAGATATGCAATTTTGCTTCTTAGAGGACCAACACACCAAGGACCTACCAAGAAATTGGCAACCTCGGAGGTTTATTTCCTACCATCCTTGTCACCAGCCCAATTCGAATCCGAGTACCCACAAAGAGAGAATGTTGATACCCTAGGGTAACACACACCATAGTTTGGGGTATGAACCAAATATCGAAAGATTCTCTTGACCGCCATCAAGTGGCAAGAGTCGCTTGATATCTTGCACGCACTCCTACACTTAACACTATATCAGGTCTAGATGCACAAAGGTAAAGTGAAGAA
Organism: Avena insularis; assembly: GCA_023614405.1. Lineage (NCBI taxonomy): Eukaryota > Viridiplantae > Streptophyta > Magnoliopsida > Poales > Poaceae > Avena > Avena insularis. The sequence goes on from CM042693.1 coordinate 357,319,768, forward strand.
CCAATCATAGACCGGTATATAACTTTTGATCCCCATCTTTACCATTTGGATTTAGTTCAAGACGAGTCTTGGTTGCCATGGGAGTAGGAGCTCCATTTAGTTCTTTCATGTTGAACCTCTTGAGCATGTCTTGAGTATACTTGGCTAGATTGAAGAACATTCCTCCTATAACTTGCTTGATATCAAAACCAAGAAATAATCTGAACTCTCCCATCATATACATCCTGAACCTATCAGTCATAAGATTTGAGAATTCATCATTAAATGCTTTGTTCGATGAACTAAAGATAATATCATCAACATATATTTGGCAAATGAAAAGCTTCCCGTTAACTTTCTTAGTAAAAAGAGTGGGATCAATTGTCCCAACCTCAAACCCACAGTCTAACAACAACTCTCTAAGGTGCTCATAGAGCGCCTTATCAAGCTTGTAGACATGATTTGGGAAATTGGGATCCTCAAACCCTGGGGGTTGCTTAACATAAACCAACTCATGCAATGGATCATTTAGAGAAGCACTTTCCACATCCATTTGTTGTAATTTAAAGTTATGATGTGCAACATATGCAAGGACACAGATGGACTCAACGTGAGCCACGTGAGCATAGGTCTCTCCATAATCAATGCCTTCAATTTGAGATAACCCTTGAGCTACCAATCTTGCCTTGTTCCTCACAATAATTCCATGTTCATCTTGCTTGTTCTTGAATGTCCATTTAGTGCCAATAACATTGTGGCAATCTTTGGGATTTTCTACTAACTTCCAAACTTTGTTTCTCTTGAAGTTGTTGAGCTCATTATGCATGGCTTCTAACCAATCTAAATCTTCAAGAGCTTCCCACACCTTCTTGGGCTCTACCATGGATATATGAGCTTGATGCTCACCAAAAAGATTCAATTGATCTCGAGTGGACATTCCACTCCTTAGATCACCAAGAACATTCTTAAGAGTGTGGTCTCTTCTTTCCAACATTCTATCACTCTAGCTTTGCGACGAGTTTAGATCTCCTTGTTTATTATGGGGATCTCTTCATCATTTTGGTCCTCGTCTTGACCTTTGTCTTGACCTTGATCATCAATGGGTTCATTCTCATCATCATGAGGCACATGTTGATCTTGGCCTTGATCAGTCATACACCTTGAGAGGCGTTAAGATGATCTTGAGGATGACTCAATGAATCTTCCTTGTGTAATTGACTGCGCAGGGCTGGATAAACCGGTCAATGGAGAGTCCGAATAATCCAGCCTGGAGACTCCAGCCTGGTCAACTTGGTTAGGGTTCTTAGATTGTCTTTTTCTTGAGTCATCATTGGCTTCAACAATAGGATATTGTTGATGTTGTGAAGATGAGGGCTCCACTTGAGTAGAGCATAGTTCTTCTCGATCCGCCACAAGGGGTTCCTCAACGGGGCAGATGAATCCCGCACCCATTCTTCTTATGGCATCTTGAGGTATTTCATCATCTACATAACAAACATCAACTCACCCCTCTTGGGGGCCATTATATTCTTTGAAAACCACACTACAAGACTCTATGACAATCCCCGAGAGTTTATCATAGATTCTATAATTGTGGGACTCGAGACCATGGTCAACAAAAAGACCCTCTAAAGCTTTGGAATCAAATTTGGACAAACGAACACCTTTTATGAGGTAGAAACACTTACAACCAAACGCCTAGAAGTATGAAACGTTGGGCTTATTACCGGTAAGTATTTCATATGGAGCCTTGATCAAATTTTTGCGGAGGTAGAGCCGGTTCGATGCATGGCATGCGGTGGAGATTGCCTCAGCCCAAAAGTTGTATGGAGACTTGAACTCTGCCAACATGGACCTTGTCATATCCATTAATTTCCGGTTCTTCCTCTCAGCTACACCATTTTGTTGGGGGGGGGGGGGGGTATAAGAAGCAGAATATTGATATTTTATCCCCTCATCACTAAGAAATCCATTCAAGGTGAAGTTCTTGAACTCGGTGCTATTATCACTTCTTATCACCAACATGGGAAGATTGTATTGATGTTGAACCATATTGATGAATTCGATGAAGTTTTTTTGGGTATCACTCTTCACCTTGAAGAAGTATACCCATGTATATCTTAAGTAGTCATCAACAATCACCAAACAATATTTCTTCCCACCAAGACTCGCATGAGATGGAGTACCAAAGAGGTCCACATGAAGGAGCTCCAAGATCTTCTTGGACTTTATGTTATTGGGTTTATGGGGAGAATCATGCATATTTCCTTCAACACAAGCCTTGCACACACGATCTTTGACAAAACAAACATTTTCTTTTAGTCCAACAATATGGCCACCCTTCTGAAGACTTTGCAAAGTTCTCATATTAACATGGGTGATGTCTACACACGCTTCTATTCTTGTAGACAGTGTTGGGCCTCCAAGTGTAGAGGTTTGTAGAACAGCAGCAAGTTTCCCTTAAGTGGATCACCCAAGGTTGATCAAACTCAGGGAGGAAGAGGTCAAAGATATCCCTCTCAAGAAACCCTGCAATTAAGATACAAGAAGTCTCTTGTGTCCCCAACACACCCAACACACTTGTCAGGTGTATAGGTGCACTAGTTCGGCAAAGAGATAGTGAAATACAAGCAATATGGATGATTATAAGTGGTAATTGCAATCTGAAATAAAAATGGCAGCAAGAAAACATGTAGCAGGACTGATTGTAAACGGTGTTTTAATGCTTAGAAACAAGGTCTAGGGATCTTACTTTCACTAGTGGACACTCTCAATAAACACATAAATATCTTCTCTTCACTATGCTACCCTGAACTTCTCTCCGGTTGGATAATGAACACCAATTCACCGCGTAGGGCTATAACAACACTCCTTAAAGTTCGCATTCCCCATCTAGGTAACCCCTAACTGTCACCTTGAGCGCTAGATGGTTCCAACAAACACCACAATTTCATAGAGACATCCAACTCAAATTATAACTCATGATAAGTATTTATGCAACCTTTAGCCTAAAAGACACACACGGTGTGCACACTGTCATCCTTCACGCACGTGGGGACAAGCGGACATTACATTAATTAAAGCACTTGAGTAGCGGAGTAGCATCTACTTATTCGTCTAGATTATAAAGCGCATGATCACATAAAGATCACAGCATAGAGAGAGATGAACACATAGCTACCGGTAGAGCCCTTAGCCTTGGGGTAGAACTACTCCCTTCTCATCATGGGATTCAGTAATGGTGATGGAGATGGCGGTGGAGTCGATGGAGATGGCTCCGGGGGAAATTCCCCGTCTCGTTAGGGTGCCAGAACAGAGACTTTTGTCCCCCGAATCTTGTCTTCGGTGGCGGCGATGTTGCGGAACTTTTCGTGGAATTCTGATATGGTATCTAGGGTTTTTGCCTCGGGGGGAATATATATATGCGAAGGGGCAAGGTCGGTGGACGCCCGAGGGGCCCACACCCTACGTTGGCACGGCTAGGGGGTCCGCGCGGCCACCTGGTGTGGTTTCTTCGTGGCTACTCTTTGTCTCTCCTTCAGGCTTCGTGTCATGTCGGAAAAAATATGAACTTTGGCTTTTGTTCCATCCAATTCCGAGAATATTTCTTTACTAGTTTTTCTAAAACCAAAAATAGAAGAAAACTAGCACTATGGCATCTTGTTAATAGGTTAGTTCCAGAAAATGCATAAAAATGCCACAAAGTGTAGAGAAAACATAAGATAGTTGGTACAAAACAAGCATGGAGGATCAAAAATTATAGATAGTTTATGATGTATCAAGCATCCCCAAGATTAACTCCTGCTCGTCCTTGAGTATGTAAGCGATAAAAAGAATAATTTTTGAGGTGACATGCACCATCACAATCTTGATAAAGGTATTGTAAAGCATTGATAGCTGGGATCAAAGTACTCTAACATAAGCATGAAAGATATATTTGTAACAATAAGACATAGCAACTATGTTGCAACATGAAAGGAAACACAAACAAAAGATCATGAATAATGCTTTGAAAGACGTTTGTTTGTTTCACATATAGAAAACATAGCAAAGAGTGGTATTCAGCTTGTCCTTCATGTAATAGCAAAACATAAATGCATAGGACACCTTCAAAGTTCATAAGGGTGACTAGATACAATTAATTTAAGAACAAGCAATATCATAATTATGAATCAATCAACAAGTTTTGGGACAATGCACATTGAACTCAGAATGACAACTATGCTCTCTTAATTGGTGCATAAAGATAGAAGATGGAGACTCAACAAAAAGTAAAAAGAAAGTCCCTTCATAGAGGGAAGTAGGGATTTCAAGTTTCATAAAGAGCTTCCAAAAATTATGATACTTACTAGCTTTGAGCTCTCATTTCCCCTATCATAAGCATCTTGAAGTGATTAAGGTTAAAGTGAGGGAAAATATGAGTTATATGCTTGACAAATCACAAGTTGAAAATATCATGCCCCTTGAGTACGAGTACCGTTCCTCATGTTACTCAATAATAGTCACAGGTAAGTTCTTGTCATTGTAAGTATATGTGTATCATAGAGAACTGCCAACGGGGTACCCCTTGCCCCATGACACAGGAGCTATCTGAAAGAGAATGTGGTCCCCCATGTGTGGTTTTGGTAGTTAATGACAATCTTTATGGACTAATGTGTGTATTTGTGTGTATTAAGTTGCACCTGTAGGAATTGTCCATTGGCATCGCTTGGAGAATGTGTTGGCTTCAAGGTCGATGAAATGAGAAGGAGATGTGGTGTGCAAGCTCAAAATGCGCCATCTATAGAAGATATCATGTTTGATGCTTGCCATCCTCGGTGATCATGGATCGATGATGAGGAATCAAGAAAGGCGTTCCATCTTGAGAAGGTCAAGTTCATCTACATTTAGCTCAAGAGGAATGCTCAAGGCAAAGGTATAATCTTGATAGCTTTTCCCTTTTGCCAGTCTCATGTTGTTTGTGGGAGACCGGGTTTAGGATAGATAACCGTACTATCAAGAGGGGCTCTCAAATGAGTAACTCGATCATATCGTTCGGAGAGAGCTCAAACCTTTGCATACTTGCATCATCGTATTTGGTTGTTATTTGGTCTTATCCATGTGAGGATATAGAGCTTGTGGTAATCTCCATAACAAGCTCTTGTTCATCAAAATCGCATCTCCCTTTTATATATTGTTGCGATTTTGATCTTTGAGGTTTTCCGGATTCTCACTAAGTGAGGTATCTCACATTATAATACTTGATACTTTCTCACATTATAGGGTAGCTCATGTCGTCCTTTTTCCAACGTAATTGGAATCAGGTCGATCAGAGTTACCAATCAAAAGTTATAGCCGTTTGAATATCTATCGATTTGATTCTAAAAAGAAAAAAGGAAAACAGTTTTTACTAGGCCGAGCGGTAGTACCGCTTGGTACTACCAGACGCCTGCTAGCGTGAGCAGGCGCCACCCCTCAGCCCTCCTCAGCGCTCGGCTCGTACGGCACTACCGCGGCAGGCTACCGGAGGAGCCGGTGGGCCGGGTGGCACCGGCCACCCCACCTTCTTCCTTCACCTTCCTGCTTGCCGCTCATCCCCCCGCCCTCTCTCGCGCAGGGGGCCATGCGCGCTGCGACCGCTGCTAGCTTGCCTCACGTGCGCGGCCGCCTCTTGCACTCTCTTGCGCGCGTAGTCGCCCGGATCCCGCGTGCATGTTGCTGCCGCGTTGTCTCGCTCTCGCTCGCAAGCCGGGGCCCACCGCTGCACCAGCTCCCACGCGCGCCTGCCGCTTTTCCCACTCCCCTGCGCGCCCTGCTGCTGGCTCGCCTCACTTGCTCGCTTGCGTTAACCGCTCCTGGCTCTGTTGGGTTTTTCCGTCCGGTAGTACCGGTCCAATCCGATACTACCAGTCCATTCAGGAAAAACGCCCCAACGGGTAGAATTTTTCTTGCCCTTTAAAAAGCTTTGTCCCTTTAGCATTTGGACTGCTTCTTACTTCTCTATTTGTCTAAGATTTGTCCCCATTTGTATTACTTCTAAAAGCTTGATTAATCTCTTCCACTCCAATGATTCTTGCCTCTATTTGAGTGGAAGAGAGAGGAGATCTAGATCCACGTTTTAACCAAACCAAAACATCTCTTTGTGAGTGTATCTTTGGGATCTAGATTTTGGGGGATTTTGTGTTCCTCTTTGATTCCTCATCTATTGTTCCCATAATAGCTTTAGTAGCTTTGTTGGAACTTGAGAGTGAGGGATTGGAGCACCTTTGTGGTGTTCTTGCCATTTGCATTAGGTGCATCGGTTTGAGTTCTCCTCGGAGGATTTGGTGAGTGAAAGTTGAGAAGCTTTTTACTCTTGGGTTCTTTGAACCCTAGACGGTTTGGTTGTGTTGCAGGTTGTGGATTACTTGGGGCCTCCAATTAAGTTGTGGAGCTTTCCCAAAGCTTGTTTGTTGGAAGCCTCCAATTAAGTTGTGGAGAAGTGCCCCAACCTTGTGAGAGGTTCCGGTTTGCCACTGACAAGTGCACCGCTAGTGGAAGGGTGAATCGAACCCATTGGGGTGAGGTTCATCGGAGAATAAGGGAGGACTTTCGTGGCGTAGATGGTTAGATATCACCCCTCTCCAAACGAGACGTACTCCATGTTGGGAGGAACTCGGTAAAATATTGTCATCCCCGCGTGCCTCGGTTATCTCTATATCCGAGCTCTTACTTATGCACTTCACTTTGTTATAGCCTTCGTGCTTGAAGTATATATCTTGCTATCACATAGTTGTTTATCTTGCTTAGCATAAGTTGTTGGTGCACATAGGTGAACCCTAGTTATTCTAGGTTTTGTGCTTAACAAAGTAAATGCAAGTTTAATCCCGCCTTTGTTGAGCCTCTCTCCGAAAAGTTTTTAAACCGCCTATTCACCCTCCCTCTAGTCGACATCTGTATCCTTTCACTATCCCATATCAAAATGACATGGCAACAAACAATGAGCATCTCAGCGATCTTTTTATTTACCATGGGCATGGTTTTCTTTTTTCTTTATTTTTTTTATTTTTTATTGAAGATGCTTCATAGAATGCTCATTATGGTTATGCTGCAAGTTTCCACCATGATTAGGCATGGCTTAGGCTAGCCTCCCAGGCGTTTCTATAACACATATACAAACTCCATGGACTTACAAGCTCCCCTTTTATTTCACACCGCCGACATCCATAAACAAAAGAACATGATATGAACTGAATAGATAAGTCCAATGTTGAAAGCGTGCCCCATGACAGCATGGTTCTGCTAACTCCCAACTCATTATTTGCAAGCATATAAGCATCATAGATGGTCACAATGGTTCAAGTTTATTAAGTGCAAGAAAGTAAAGTGTGCCATCAAGTTCGTGAGAGCTTTAATCACTACTTTTCACATAACAAAAATTTAATTTGGAAGATAGATAAAAACATGAGTATACTTGGAATGGTGTAACACACCATGCATAGGAGTTTATAATGGACTCTTTGGAATAACTTGGTGATACGTTGGAAACGTATCTATAATTTTTGATGCTCCATGCTTGTTTAGTATCTACTTTGCTTTACTTGTCCACACTTTGAGGTGCTTTTTACATGTTTTCTGGTACTAACCTATTAACAAGTTGCAATAGTGCCAGATGCCCGTTTTCTGCTGTTTTTGGTTTCAGAAAAGTTAGTAAAGAAATATTATCAGAATTGGACGGGACGAAGGACAAAGTCAATAACTTTCCATGGGGAACAAGAAGTCCAGAGGGGAGCCCGGAAGGCCAGCCAGGGGGGCCAGACCCACCCTAGGTGCGGGTGGGCCCAGCCCTGCGCCTGGCTAGGGTTTGGGCACCCTGGCTGCCTCCCAGTCTTGCCCCTTTGCCTATAAGAAGCCCCCGATACAGAAACCCTGGGTACCTGATCAGAAATCCATGAAACCGTCTGTAGCCGCCGCCACCATCGTCCCTAGATCGGGGGGGTCTGAAGTTCTTCCCGGCACCCTGCCGGAGGGGAGATCATGCTGGAGGCCTTCTCTCCGGTATGATTCGTGAGTAGTTCCACCCTGGACTATGGGTCCATGTAGTAGCTAGATGGTTTCATCTCCTCCTTTGTGCTTTCATGTATAGATCTTGTGAGATCCGTTCATGATCAAGATCTAATCTATTTGTAATCATGCATGTTGTGTTTGCGGGGATCCGATGGATATTGAGATTATTATGTTGGTTTGATTAATAGATTTATCTTTATGATTCTATCATGTCTGTGTTGTTTGTGATCATGCATGCTCTCCGTTGCTAGTGGTTATCTTGGCCAAGTAGTTGCTAGTGACTCCAAGAGGGAGTATTTATACTCTATAGTGGGTTCATGCCTCTAGTTTCCAAGGGAAGTGACAATAATCTCTTCGGTTGTAGATGTGTTGTTGCTACTAGGGAGGAAACAACGGTCTCTTGTTCATGGAACATGTGGACTGTTTACCTTACACACTTTTCTTAAAGCAGTTGTCTGTTGCTTGCAACTTAATACTGGAGGGGGTTCGAATGATAACCTGAAGGTGGACTTCTAGTCATAGATGCAATTGGATGACGGTCTATGTATATTATTGTATTGCCCAATCAACCTCATAGGATCTTTCTGGCTAGTAATTGCATTGTTATGCCTTGCTCAGTTCCTGTCAATTGCCCCGTTGTAATTTGTTTACCCTTCATGCCATGTTGTTTATCTAAGGAGAGCACCTCTAGTGAACTATGGACCCCGGTCCAATCTTTACCATTGATACATCTTCCATTGTTACTTGTTTACTTGCTGCAAACCATTACCTTCCACACCATACGTTTAATCCTTTGTTACAGCAAACCGGTGAGCTTGACAACCTCACTGATTCGTTGGGGCAAAGTCTTGAGTTTGTGTTGTGCAGGTCTCCACGTTGTTTGCAACACCTGTGTGACGTTTCCTTCCTCCTTCTGGTTCGATAACCTCGGTCTCAACTAAGGGAAAACTTGTTGCTTGCTCTTCACACACCCTGCACTTGGGGTTACCAATGAAGTGCCACGTCGAGCATCATCAAGACTTTCTGGCGCTGTTGCCGGGGAGGCTAAGGACGTCTTCACTAGGGGAGTGCTTCACTTCCTTTATCTTTACTTTGTTTTTATTTTGGTTTGTTTCTTTTGCTTGGTTTTGTTTGCCTCTTTTCAAAAAAAAATATAGTTCCTACACTCTAGTTGGTGGTCTGCCATTGCCTTGCTTGGTCATGCTTTCCATTAATGGATGGATTCTTTGAAACTAGTGCTTATTGGCAAGGTGGGTTCATAGAAGAACAAGATTATTATTATAAGGAACACCGTTTGTCACAAAAAGCGAAACACTTATGGGAACAAATTGATAAGTTGAATACTATTGCTAGAGAGGTGTGCTCCACTTATAATGTTACTTATTGCTTTGATAAAGCTTGCTGCTACAGGAGGTATAAACACCTACCCTTTCAATGTGAGTATAATGATAATGTTACCATATATTCTTATGTTAAAGGAAATTATGACTTTTATGATGTGGAACAAATTGAAGAATTTATTGCTTTCAAGGGTGCATTTGAACTTGCTAGTTTGCTTGAAAATACTGATGATGCACCTTATGAACATGAGGTTTATGAGATACTTAAATTTTGCTTTGATAATTACAAGGAAGCAAATGGCTATATTCTTGAATATTTTAATAGATGCTTTCCACACATAGAAGATGTCGTGGGAATGACCACGGCATATGCTGCAATCGGCAGCGAGTAGTAGAACATGGGTCAAGGGCGGCTAGCCATCTGCGGTGCGAGATGAGGGCGGAGACACAAGGATTTACCTAGGTTCGCCCCCCGGAGGGTAAAGACCTACTCCTGCTAGATTGTATTATGGTGAGAGTACAATGGGGCGAGCTCGGCGGCTAGGCAGCGAGTCGCTTGGATGTATGATGGAACGTATCCTCTATGCGTCCTCTAGGGAGGTTTATATAGGCTCACCTCCCTAGGGTTTACAGATCTCAACCGAATCAGTTAAGGTTTCAGCGATCCTTTAACCTAATCCTACTGGGCCTATCTACATCTCTGGGCATTCAGCTTCCAGTCGCTTGGGTCCACGCCAAATCTTGATCCAGTCGCCGTCTTGCAAACCCACTCGCTGGTATCTGGGCGATCGGAACGCTTCTTGGGTATACCCCGGTAGGCATATCCCCATCAGTAGTCCCCGAGGCCGTCGTTGATTGGTCGCAGGTGTTCGCTGGCAGTCGGTGTATACGGATCCAATGCGGACGCCCAGTCGAATCGGCGGTGGACTCCTGAAAAAGGAAAAACTAGTTATTCCAGTCGCAATAACGGCGACCGATCGGGTCGCAGCTCGGCGAACGGGTCGGCGAATAGTCAGTCACTTTTGTAGTGATCGGGTCGGCGAGTCGTCGAGTCGCGTGGAGCGACGAGTCGATTGGATGAAGTTGGACCGTCAAGTGGGGTCAAAAACTAGCCGTTGGGGTAATCCAACGGTAACTTTGGTGTAATTACCGCGTAGTAATGGCTCCCGAAATTGGCGGGTAGCAACCGCTATATAAGGAGAATGACAAGCGAGCGGGTAAACACTCCTTCGTCTTTCCTCCGATTTTGCCCATCTCCGTTTTCCACTCCGCATCGCGATCCAACCGATCCAGAGAGCTCCGACCTCTGTGAATTTCCAACCAATGGCCCCCCTCCACCAAACCATGGGGCAGATCCAAGTGCACTAGGGCGCTATTGGCGTCCTTCGAGGAGGCCGGGATTCTGCGCGCTGGCAGATGGCGCATCCCCGCGGCCGGAGAGGTGACTCTAGACCCGCGCGAGGGAGAATTCATTTGCTTCACCAGCCACCTGGAGCGGGGGCTGGGGTTTCCCACTTCTCTCTTCTTCCGACGCTTCTGCGCCTTCTACGGATCCAGCCGTCAGACCTGGGCCCGCATAACATCGAGCAGCTCGCCATTTTCGTGGCGTTCTACGAGTGCTATCTAGGCTGCAGGCCCTACTTCCCCTTGTGGCAAGATCTATTCCATGGGAGGATTAGTCGCGAAGAATCAGGCGGCCCGATGCTGGCTGCGGGTGGCCTGACATTTCAGCTGAAGTTGAAGGCTTCGTTCTTGGACCTGATGCTGCCCGCTAAGGCGGCAAACGAGTGGAAGAAATCCTGGTTCTACGTCACCGAGGCGACTCCAGATGGCGAGGTGGCGCTTCCAAGGTACTCCGCCGACCGGCCTGAACCGCGTCGGCTCCAGGTCGGCAAGCTCCCGCTGGACCAGCGGATGGTTGTCGACGAAATGTTGCAAACCATCCGTGGCCTGAAGAAGAATGGCCTCCAAACCATCAACCTTTACAACTGCTGGCTCGGGCGGCGGCTCGTGCCTTTGGCTCGCTGCGACCATTATATGTACGAGTATGCGGGTAGGGACGACCCGACGAAATCCTGCCCCGCTTAGTGGAAACTCGAAGACTACATCCTGGCCCTGAATAAGATCACCCAGGCGGCGTACCTGGATGCGAAGGCCGGGGTCGCCCCCTATACCGCAAGGCGCCCAACTCTATCGTGGGAATGGTCACGGTAGATGCTGCAATCGGCAGCGAGTAGTAGAACGAGGGGCAAGGGCGACCAGCCATCTGCGGTGCGAGATGAGGGCGGAGACACAAGGTTTTTACCCAGGTTCGGCCTCCCGGAGGGTAAAGACCTACTCCTGCTAGATTGTATTATGAAGGTGGTACAATGGGCGAGCTTGGCGGCTAGGCGGCGAGTCGCTTGGGTGTATGATGGAACGTATCTCTACACGCCCTTCAGGGAGGTTTATATAGGCTCACCTCCCCTAGGGTTTACATATCTCAACCGAATCAGCTAAGGCTTTGGTACTCGTTTAACCTAATCCGACCGGGCCTATCTACTCGCCTGGGCCTTCAGCTTCCAGTCGCTTGGATCCTCACTGGGCTTCGATCCAGTCGCCGTCTTGCAGGCCCACTCGCCAGTTCTTGGGCCAGTTGGAAACGACCTGCTGGGTATATCCCGGTAGGCACATCCCCATCAGTAGTCCCCGAGGCCGTCGTCGATTAGGCGCAGGTGGCTGCTGGCAGTCGGAGTATACAGCTTCGGAGTAGACATCCAGTCGAATCATCGGCGGGCTCCTGTATAAAGGAGAAAACTAGTCATCCAGGCCGCAGCTTTGGCGAGTCGAGTCGGCGAAACACCGTCATAGTGATCGGGTCGGAGAGCCGAGTGGATGAAGTTGGACCGTTAAACGTGGTCAAACTAGCCGTTGGGGTAATCCAACAGTAACTTTTTGGCGTAATCACCGTGTAGTAACGGCTCCCTGATTTGGCGGGTAACAACCGCTATATAAGGGGAATGGCATGCGATCGGAGAACCACCTTCTCGCCATTTCCCCCGATTGCACGCACTTCTCGCCTCCCTTCGCATCGCGATCCAGCCGACCCGAACTCCTCCGACCCCCCACAAATCCTCCCGCCATGGCCCTCTCCACCGAGCCTTGGGGTAGATCTAAGTGTACGAGGGCGCATCTGGCGTCCTTCGAGGAGGTTGGATCCCGCGCATTGTTGGCGCATCCCCGCGGCCGGAGATGTGACCCCGAACCCGCGCGAGGGGGAATTCATCTGCTTCACCGGCCACCTGGAACAGGGGCTAGGGTTCCCTACGTCCTTGTTATTCCGGCGCTTCTGCGCCTACTACGGGATCCAGCCGTCGGACCTGGGTCCTCACATCATCGAGCAGCTCGCCATCTTCGTATGCTCGCGAAAGTGCTTATTTGGCTGCCGCCCTACTTCCCTCTATGGCAAGATCTGTTCCACGGACGGATCAGCCGAGGAAGCGGGCGCCAATGCTTCGCTGGCGGCCTAACCTTCCAGCTGAAGTCGAAGGCTTCATTCTTTGACTTGATGCTACCCGCCAAGGCAGCGAGCGACTGGAAGAAGTCGTGGTTCTATGTTGCCGAGGCGACCCCGGAGAGCGAGACGGCGATCCCATGGTACTCCGCCAACCGGTCCGAGCCACGCCGTCTTCAAATCGGCAAGCTCCCCAGCGACCAGCAGATGGTCGTGGACGAAATGCTCCAAACCATCCGTGGTTTGAAGAAAAGGGGCCTCCAATCGATCAACCTATATAACTGCTGGCTCGGGCGGCGGCTCGTCCCCTTGGCTCAGCGCGACCACTACATGTACCAGTACATGGGCCGGGAGGACTCGACAAAGTCCAACCTGGCCGAGTGGAAGCTCGAGGACTACACCGCAGCGCTGAAGAAGATCACCCAGGCGGTGTACCTGGACGCACAGGCTGGGGTCGCCCTACACCGCAAAGCGTCCAGCCCCAATGGTAGGTCACCTCGCATCATTCGCAGTCGCAGTTTTTGCAGTCGCGGTCGTTCTAACTTCATTTTGTGTTCATTGCAGCTATTCCAAGTGGTGGAAGGATGGCTCCCGCCTGCGGACGAAGAGAATTCAAGCTCGTCTGTCCAGGACATGGGCGAATCGCCTCCCGCGAAGGGCGACGCCGGGAGCGACGAGAGTGACGGCGGCGATGATTCCGAGGAGGAGGTCGCCCCGCTGGCCCGCAAGACCCGCGGGTAGCATCAACGTGATCTTGAGGCGAGCAAAAGCCTCGAGCGTCATGACGACGATGAAGAACTTCTGGAGACCACCTCGCGCCGCCAGGCTACTCCGTCGAAGAAGAAGAAGCAAAAGGAGGCAAGGGCCCCTCCGAAGAAGAAGACGAAGCCGATGAGGCCGGCCTCGCCACCGCGCTCGACAAGCAGTTCCGACGCCCCCAGACCGGCCAAGGATGAGGCGCCACCGACGGCAACCGCGCTGGATATGGCCACTGTCGAGGTGCCACTGGCTTCGATGCCTCCGCCATTCACCCCAGTTTCTGGGCTGGGGGATGTTCCGGCTGCGGCGGCCTCGCCTCGCAGGGAAGCTCCTGCCGAAGACGTCTCAGAGGCTCTGGTTGCGGCCTCGACGACGAAGAAGCCGTCCGTGTCTTGGGCACGCGACGTCCTGGTGATGGGGCTCAGCCGTCAACTGGGCCCTAAACTGGAGAAGCCGGCTGGCCTCCGCACGGGGCTATGCTTCATTCCAGTCGCCAAGTGAGTTTACTCACCTACCTTTGTCTTCCATAGCAGTTTGAATTGTCTTGCTTACGTGATTGATTTACAGGACCAGAGTGAAAAAGATGGGCCACCCGATCGTGGCTAAGGTGGCATCCGGCGTCAGCGAGGAGGATCCTTCCTGTAAAAGGAAGGCGGACGAGGTCGTCGTCCCCGCGGATGGCGGCAAGAAGGCCAAGGGCGACGATGTCGTCACGATCTCTGACGACATGGCGGTCGCGCCGACCGAACCCGCACCAGAATCGGCCGCATCCACAAAGGGGGGCGCTCCCTCGCCTGGAGCAGCCGAGCCGACCTCCTTTGGTGCGGGTGCCTCCATCGCAACATTCCCGCGCTTCATGGCCAAAACGGCCACGGCGAGTGGGACTTCGCCATCGAGCCGTGCGCCTGGGATCGCCGATGCGGAAGTCGAGCAGCGTCGTGGGCACACGCCAGCTCTCCTCGCGTCCGTGGACGCGATACAACTTCGTGGCATGCTTGGCGCAGCCATCCAGGTATGTCCAGTCCCCGAGGATCAGGTCGGTGTGTTGCAGCGGTCTGATTCTTTTAGTGTATAGTTGTTATTTTTCGCGTCCAGTCCCCGAGTGCGCACTCGCTGAATTTCAGCGGGTGGGCACTTAGGAGTTTTTGATTGCCAGTCCCTGAGTGCGCACTCGCTGAATTTCAGCGGTGGGCACTTAGGAATTTTGTGACTGCCAGTCCCCGAGTGCGCACTCGCTGAATTTCAGCCGGTGGGCACTTAGGAATTTTTTGATTGCCAGTCCCGAGTGCGAACTCGCTGAATTTCAGCGGGTGGGCGCTGAGGATGTTGCTTTAATTAACTGTTTGAATGATGTGCAGGGTCTGCAACATGAATCGGCTGACCGATTGGCACCGAGGCACCACGCAGAGAAGGAACTGGCCACCGTCCAGGAGGCGAATAAGGGGATTCAGGCGGTTGCCGCGAAGGCGGAGGAAGCTCGCCAGGGACTTGTCCCCGCGGGTGAATTTGCGGCAGCGCAATCGGCTTTGAGCTCGGCCGAAAAGCGGATCGCCGATCTCGAGCGCGAGCTGCGGGAGGCGAAGGAGGAAGCGAGCTTGGCTGATGGGCGAGCCAAGGCCGCCATTACAGCCGCTGAAGAGGATCGTAAGGTGTCGGACGCCCTTGTTGCTGGGCTTCAGGACGACCATACTTCGCTTCAATGCTTCATCACGGATCTCGCCCGCCCGCTGATTGGTAAATGCATCTTCCTCTGCCAGTAGCGTGTACCTTTTTGTGATGTTCGTCGTACTCATTGTTGTCTTCTACTCGCAGGTCGCATCATTGATAGCGCGGAAGAGGCGAGCTCGTTCGACGCGCGGCAGTGCGTGGCCACGCTCGTCGACTCAGCGACATTGTCGGCGACGTGCATCCGAGCCTATCTCCAGGAAATATCACCCACGGAGGTAATTCCCAGCGACCTCGTCGACGTGTGGAAGTACTTGGAGAAGGCGCCCTCGGTCGTTGAATTCATGACGCGATCGGCGTTTCGGCGCGGAGCAGTGACGGCGCTTAGCCTTGGACTTGCTCACTTCCCGGAGGACTTCGACCTCGACAATGTGACGAGTGGCTACCCTTCGTCGACTGGCGCGGTGGAGCTTTCCGAGGATCTCAAGTTGACGGATCGCGCCGCGATGTACTCCAAGCGTGTCTGGGCAATGGGCGACCTGCTTCCGTACCAGGAGACGGTCGTCGCGCCCAACGACCCCGAGCCACCGCACCGGGATTTCAAGGTCGAGCAGCCCTTCCGCGCGACGATGGCGGGTGAGCTGACGATGTACCCGTCAAACCCGTACACGCCGTTCATCCGCAATCACCGGGGTGTTGGCGAGTCATCGTCGAAGCCTGCAGAATAGGATAGTTTGCCCTGGGGCGTTAGTAGCAAGTCTGTCGTATGGGCACATTTTGTAATTTGAGACAATGCTACATGCTATTGAATGAGACGTCGTGTCTGTTTTGAGATTTGTCATGTGTTTTGTGATTGAGGTTTAAACGAGTCCCCGAGCGCGTCCGCCCTTTTGTGGGGTTTACCTCGTGTGTGATTTGTTTGTGGTTTTTGGATGTTTTGTTATTGTGGTCTACTCGCCCGGACTCGAAGAGCCAGTCGCAGGGCGACTCCCTTGAACGCTCTGTAATTCACCGTTTTCCCTTGCGCGAACGGGGTCGGGTGGCCGAGTCCCCGAGCGTGGTACTTCGTTGTTCTAGGCGCGACTCAAGGGTGGGTGAGGACTTGGCGCGTTAGTTTGGGCGCATCACTCCTGCCTGGCCCGTTGGGTCAGTCGCGTGGCGAGTCCTGGGCATGCTCTGCTACTTGGCGTTTTCCCGAGCCGCTCGCGATGAACTGGTCGTCAGTCCCTGAGCGTGGTACTTGGCCGTTTGAGTCGCTATGTCGAGGATGCGGAGGACCATAGTCGTTGTAAGCGAAGCGCTTGTCTTGGCTCGTAGAAACCCGGTCCGGGCTGGGCGACTCCAATGGGGCTCCGGGTAGGCGTTTTTCATGGACGATGCAAGACCTGAGGTGACTAAGTGCTCTTGCACCGCACTACTTAGCCGTGCCGATCGCTGTACCAAAGGTTGACTTCTGCGGTTAGCTTGACGCTGTTATTACGAGTGCGAGTGGCACAAGACACGGAGAGTAGGCGCAATTTGCGGTAACCGATTCTTTTTATTTCATAGCGACTGGGGAGTACATATGTGGGGTTCTAGGGATAGAACTTCCGTAGGAGGTTTACATTCCATGGTCGCTTGACGTCGAGTTCGCCGTCCCCGCGGACGTCGATGAGGTAGTAGGCGTCATTGCCGAGTACTCGTCCGATGGCGAATGGTCCCTCCCACGGAGGGGAGAGCTTGTGCATGCCCTTCTTGTCCTGGATGAGACGCAACACCAGGTCGCCTTCTTTGAAGGTGCGAGTTTTCACCCGCCGGCTGTGGTAGCGGCGGAGTCCCTGCTGGTAGATGGCGGTGCGTGACCGAGCGAGGTCGCGTGCCTCGTCGAGCTGATCAACTCCGTCTTGGCGGGCGAGTTCGTTTGCGGCCTCCGTGTAGTGGACGACCCGTGGCGAGTCGTGCTCGAGGTCGGTGGGCATGACTGCCTCGGCGCCGTATACCATGAAGAAGGGGGTGAATCCTGTCGACCTGTTGACCGAGGTGCGAATCCCCCAGATGACAGAAGGCAGCTCCTCGACCCAGCACCCGGCGGTGCGCTCGAGTGGTACTTGGAGTCGCGGCTTCAGGCCGTGGAGGATGATTTGGTTGGCCCGTTCCGCCTGGCCGTTGGATTCCGGGTGGGCGACCGATGCGAGGTCGAGCTGGATGTGGTGCTCTTCGCAGAATTCGGCCATGGATCCTTTGGTGAAGTTGGTGCCGTTGTCCGTGATGATGCTGTTTGGGAACCCGTAGCGATATATGAGCTCGCGTAGGAATTTGGTGGCGGTCTTCCCGTCGCACTTCCGGACTGGCTTGGCCTCCACCCACTTTGTGAATTTGTCAACCGCGACCAGGAGGTGGGTGTAGCCGGAGGGAGCCTTCTTGAAGGGGCCTACCATGTCCATGCCCCATACGGCGAGCAGCCAGGTGATGGGGATTGTTTTGAGCGCTGAGCTCGGCACGTGCGTCTGATTGGCGTACTTCTGGCACCCGGCGCACCGCTGGACAATGTCGACGGCATCGGCATGTGCGGTAGGCCAGTAGAAACCATGCCGCATAGCCTTGGCGACCAGAGAGCGGGCGCCGGCGTGGTGGCCGCAGTCGCCAGAGTGGATGTCGTGGAGAATCTTGCGTCCTTCGGCGGGTTGGACGCAGCGTTGGAATACGCGGGTGACGCTGCGCTTGTGGAGCTCACGTCGATGATGGTGTAGGACTTGCATCGGCGTGCGATCATCCGAGCGTCCGTCTCGTCTGCCGGCAAGGTGCCGGTCTCCAGGTAGGCGACGTAGGGCTTGGTCGGTCGTCGGCTGACGAAAGTGCGACCAGGGCTGCCTCCGGTTGTAGCGGGACTCCGATGTCGATCTCCCTCGGGGGAGAGACTGATGGCTTGGTGATCGTGTCGAGGAAGACACCGGCGGGTGGTGCGAGTCGAGCTGACCCGATGCGAGAGAGTGCATCGGCCTTCTCGTTCTTCTGCCTGTCAATCCACTCGACGGAGTAGCCTGTGAAGTGTTTGCCCAGCTTGTCCACTGCTTGGCGGTACGCCGCCATGGTGGGGGAGACGGCGTCGCAGGTGCCAGCGACTTGCCCAGCGACGAGGTCGGAGTCTCCGTAGCAGCGTAGGCGGTTGACATTCATCTCCCTGGCAGCTCGCATGCCGTGGAGTAAGGCCTCGTACTCGGCCATGTTGTTGGTGCAGGGTGTGAAGTCGAGGCAGAGGACGTAGCGGAGCTTGTCGCCCTTTAGAAGGGACGATCCACGCTCCTCGCGTCTGCGTTCTTGGAGCCGTCGAAGTGCAGGCTCCAGTAGTGGAGGTATGGCAGCTTCTCTGGCTGCTGGGCCTCCTCCCATTCGGCGATGAAGTCCGCTAGAGCTTGCGACTTGATCGCTTTTCGTGGCTCGTACTTGATATTGTGGACGCCGATCTCGACAGCCCACTTAGCGACTCGCCCGGTCGCCTCACGGTTGCGGATGATGTCCTGCAACGGTGCTGAGGAGACGACCGTGATCGGGTGCTCCTGGAAGTAGTGCGGCAGGCGCCGCTGCGCTCTGAAGACCGCATATACCAGTTTCTGGTACTGCGGGTATCGCTGGCGCGACTCGGTGAGGACCTCGCTGATGTAGTACACCGGTCGCTGTACTGGGCGCTCCTTTCCTTCCTCCGGTCGCTCGACGACCATGACGGCGCTGACGACGCACTCGGAGGCCGTGACGTAAACCAGCATGGGTTCTTTGTCGGCAGGGGCGACGAGTAGCGGTGCGGCGAGTAGTACTTTCTTGAGGTCGCGGAGTGCGTCGTCCGCCTCCTTGTCCCACTGGAAGGTGGGTTCTTGCGCATCAGACGGTATAAGGGCATCGCCTTTTCGCCCAGGCGGGGGATGAAGCGACTGAGAGCCGCTACTCGCCCGGCTAGCTTCTGGACGTCGCGGAGGCACTCGGGTTTGCCGAGTCGAGCGATCGTGTCGATCTTGGTGGGGTTCGCCTCGATCCCGCGCTTGGAGACGATGTAACCCAGTAGTTGCCCTGCTGGTACACCGAAGGTGCACTTGCCTGGGTTAAGCTTTATCTTGTATTTTCGCAAGTTGGCGAACGTTTCTGCCAGGTCGGCGAGGAGATCACCCTGGCGAGCGGATTTTACGACCACGTCGTCGATGTAGACATGGATGTTGTGGCCAATTTGGCTCGCGAGGCACTCCTGCATGCACCGCTGGTAGGTCGCCCCGGCGTTCTTGAGGCCGAAGGTCACGGTGGTGTAGCAGAAGGCTCCGAATGGCGTGATGAACGCCGTCTTCTCCTTGTCCTCGACAGCCATTTTGATCTGGTTGTATCCAGAGTAGGCGTCGAGGAAGCATAGCGACTCCGAGCCCACGGTGGAGTCGATTATTTGGTCGATCCGCGGGAGGACGAACTGCTCCTTCGGGCAGGCGCTGTTTAAGTTTGTGTAGTCGATACACATCCTCCAGGTCCCATTCTTTTTCTCGACCAGGACTGGGTTTGCCAGCCACTTGGAGTACTTGATTGGCCGGATGAAGCCTGCAGCGAGTAGACGCTGCACCTCCTCAGCGATGGCTCGGCGGCGCTCTTCATTGAAGGGTCGCAGCGACTGCTTGACGGGTCGCACTTTGGGGTCGGCGTTTAGTTTGTGCTCAGCGAGCTCCCTAGGGACACCAGGCATGTCAGAGGGCTTCCATGCAAAGATGTCCCTGTTCTCACGGAGAAACTCGATGAGCGCGCCTTCCTAGGCTGGGCTCATGCCTGTCCCGATCGTCATCGTCTGGCTGGAGTCGCCTGGGACTAGCTCGACGGTGTAAAAGCGCCATTGCCTCAAGGTTGAGGTGTTTGCGCCCAATTAGGCTTCTTGAGTATGGTGGGGTCGTCATTGACCCGCCGCTGCATTTTGGCGAGCTCATCGGCGTGATTGGTTTCTGCCGCGATAACGGCATCGGCGAGTTCGGCTCCTTTGGCCCTGCACTCGGCGGCCATGTCGGGGTCGCCGTTGATGGTGATGACGCCGCACGGCCCGGGGAGCTTCATCGTGTTGTACGCGTAGTGGGGCGCTGCCATGAACTTGGCGAACGCCTGGCGCCCCAGGACGCAGTGGTAGGGGCTATCGAAGGGCACCAGCTCGAAGACGATCCGCTCGGTGCGGAAGTTTGCTGGTGTGCCGAAGGTGGTTGCGGCGTGACCTTGCGACAGTACGCCTTCCGAGGACGATGCCATGGAACGTGGTGTGGGTCGTCTCGATCATCGACCGCGGGAGCCGCAGCCGCCTGAAGGTGTCCAGGTACAGGATGTTGATGGAGCTGCCACCGTCCATCAATGTCTTGGGGAGCCAGTAGTCGCCGACCTTAGGCTTGACCACCAGGGCGACTCGGCCTGGGTACTCAATGCGTGGCGAGTGGTCTTGGCGGCTCCAGGTGATGGGCTGCTCCAACCAGTTGAGGAACTGGGGAACGTCCACCTAAGCCGCCGTGTTGACGGCGACGGCGCGGGCGATGACCTTCTTCTCGCGCTTCGTGTTGAAGCCTGTGAAGGTATGGAGCGAGCCGGCCACTTTGCCAAATTTTCCGCCGTGTGGCGGGTCGTTGTTGGGGTCCTCCCGTGCTCGCCGTGCCTTCTCGATCTCCCTGAGGGTATGGCAGTCGGCAGTTGTGTGCGTTGCGGGCTTCCCTTCCCTGCCGTGAAACGCACAAGGTTGGTTAAGGAGGGCCGCAGGGTCGAACCTTGGCTTGGCCTTGTAGTTGCCGCCGTCGCGGCGTTGTCCTCCGTCGCGGCGGAAGCTCTTGGGCTCGCGTTGTGCGTGCCTGGCGTTGGTGACGAAGTCGACTCGCCCGTCACTGCGGCGCTTGCCAGTGAGGCGAGTGTTGCTGTAGCGTAGGTCGGACCATCGTCCGCTGTCGTTGCCGCTCATGCGGCGTTGACCTCCCGACTCGTCGTCGGTTTCCTGGTTTGGATCTTCCTCCGCGTACCGTTTGGCGATCTCGAGGAGGTCCGGTATGTTGTCGAGTGTGCGGGAGTGTCGCTTGAGCTTGGCGACCAGGGGCTCGTAGCGGCACGATGTCTTGAAGCAATGGATCGCGGTGTCCGGGTGGATGCCGACCGCGTTGTACCCCGAGTTCTGCCACCGCTGGACCCGATTCTTGGTCGATTTCGCGGGGTCCCCGGACGACGCTCGCTCCAGGTCCTCGATGGTGGTGGCGCGGGTGTAGGAGCACTCGAAGTGCCTGACGAAGGCGTCGCGCATCTCCTCCCAGGAGTCGACATCACAGGGGAGGTGTTGATCCATCGCACGCGTCCCTCCATCATCGGGGAGGTAACGGTGGCTAGCAGGTCGGTGTGGCTCGCGATCCCCATTGCCATGAGGTATGTATCGAGCCAGACGGCGGGGTCGCATTTAGGGTCGATTTTTCATCTCCTTCGGCGCCTTTGAAGTTTGGCGGGTACTTCTCGCCGGATCATTGGTCCGCACTTGGGGCCGAGTCGACTGAGCGACCCCATGGGCTCGCCATCGCGGCGATTGGTTAGGGTGTGTCGCAGGTCGTCGGGCTGGCGTGCGCGCCAACTTTGGTTGTTGATGATGTGGGTGCGGGCGTCGATGGGTTGACCGTTGGCGGCGACGAAGTTGGTCGCTGGCCCGGGTCGCAGGTGGAGAGTGCTGCGTTCGCGGGTCGGTGTTGAGCTGCGGTGGCTCGGTGGCGGGCGGTTGAGGTGTTTGCCGCCATTGGGCGGCGCTGAGGCCGCTACGCTTCCGAAGAACGCGAGTATACTCGACCGCGAGTCGGCGCCATGTTTTGCTGCTCGACGGCCTTTGCGCAGCGTGGCCTCGACGTCTTGGATCTGTAGGGCGCCGTCGCCCGTGGCCGTGATGTTGTCGGCTGCTGCTCGGCCTGCCACGAGGTTGTCCATCGGGGTGGAGAACAGCGGGAGGCCGTTTGCGTCTCGCTCCCGTGAGGATACTACTATCCGCGGCTGGTCCCTGGGAGGTGTGCGGTTGGGTGGAGGTGGGGCGCCCATCGCCGTCAACCCTGGCAGAGGCCGGGCGCTTCCTCCTGGTGGCGCGTTCTCGCAGATCGCGCGCTCGGCCACGCGGGCCGGGTCGTTTTCGTCGTCGAAGTTCAGGGCGCGCCCCTGAACGGTGGGGTTCAGGCGTGACCCGATCCGCTGTTGGTGGTAGCGCGATAGCTCCTGCGCCGTCACCTGCTCGAGGCGAAATTTTTCGCGCTCGGCTTGCTCCTTGCGCACTGCCTCCGCCAGCTTCAGGCGGAGTTCCTCGACCTCCGTTGCCGTGGCTTTGGGAGGGATTGGGGTGGAGAAGGGGTCCTCCGGCGGCTCGGTGCCGGTCGCCATGTAGGTCGCGGCGTGGCGACCGGTCCGTCATGCTTGGTCGGAGTTTTCCGACCCGGAGTCGAATTCGAAGATCTCGAGGATGGAGGGGTCCTCAAAGTCTCCCATGTTGGAGACCTGGGTGATGGAGCCCACGGGCGAAGCCGCAGTGATGGACCCGGCGAGTGACGCTAGGGTCGCCGAGTCGGCGGCGTCGTTGAGGGTCGCATCTTCTGCGGCCGCGGAGTTTTTGGCCACGTTGCTATGGGCCGAGTTGTACTCGGAGGCGAGGCGATGGATCGTGTGGATCTGGCTCTCAGAGAGCCGATCACGTGGCGGCGACTCGCGGATGCGAGACGAGTCCTCCGAAGCGATGACGTCGGTGAGGCTGACGAAGAGGCTGATCGTGCCGACCGGCAGGATCACGCTGTGCGTGACGGGTCGCGTCGCCGGGACGTAGCTGCTCGGCAAGATTTGGAGCATCTCGCCGATCGCTATCATGCGTCCGGTGGCGACCGTCTCGTTGATGGGCAGATTGGATCTCGCCGCAGAACACCGGCCAGACCGGCCAGGCCCCACGGTGGGCGCCACTGTCGTGGGAATGGTCACGGCAGATGTTGCAATCGGCAGCGAGTAGTAGAACGACGGGCAAGGGCGGCCAGCCATCTGCGGTGCGAGATGAGGGCAGAGACACAAGGTTTTTACCCAGGTTCGGCCCCCCGGAGGGTAAAGACCTACTCCTGCTAGATTGTATTATGAAGGTGGTACAATGGGCAAGCTTGGCGGCTAGGCGGCGAGTCGCTTGGGTGTATGATGGAACGTATCTCTACACGCCCTTCAGGGAGGTTTATATAGGCTCACCTCCCCTAGGGTTTACATATCTCAACCGAATCAGCTAAGGCTTCGGTACTCGTTTAACCTAATCCGACGGGGCTATCTACCGCTTTGGGCCTTGACTTCAGTCGCTTGGATCCTCACTGGGCTTCGATCCAGTCGCCGTCTTGCAGGCCCACTCACCAGTTCTTGGGCCAGTCGGAAACGACCTGCTGGGTATATCCCGGTAGGCACATCCCCATCAAGCTCCGACGGTAAGTCGCCATCTTCGTCACCATTCATAGTCGCAGATGATGCAGTCGCGGTTATGCTGACGTTGTTTCATTTTTATTGTAGTTGTTCCAAGTGGTGGAAGGATGGCTCCCACCCGCAGACGACGAGAACTCGAGCTCGTCCGTCCAGGACGGGAGCGAGTCGCCACCCGCCAAAGGCGACGTCGGGAGCGACGCGGGTGATGACGAAGACGAGCCCACGGAAGACGCTGCCCCGACGGTTCGCAAAACTCGCGGGCAACGTCAGCGCGAGATCGAGGCGAGTAGAAGCCTCGAGCCTCACGATGACAATGGCGACGAGCTTCCCGAGAACACCTCACGTCGTGAGGCCACGCCGTCGAAGAAGAAGAAGAAGAAGGAGGTGAAGGCTCCGCCGAGGAAGAAGACGAAGCCGGCGAAGCAAACGTCTCCGCCCCGATCCGCGGCCAGCTCGAGCGCCCAGCTCGGCTAAGGCGAGCGGCGCGATGCGATCAGAGCGCCGGATGCTGCCGCTCCCCTGGACGAGGTACCTCTGGCTTCGCTTCCACCCCCATTCACCCCGGTCTCTGGGTTGGGAGCTACTCCATCCCCAGCAGCTTCGCCTCCCAAGAAAGCTCCCGCAGTTGTCGTCACGGAGGCTCCTGCCGCGGCCTCGTCTTCAAAGAGGCCCTCTGTGTCTTGGGCACACGGTGTGTTCGATATGGGCCTCAGTCGGAAGTTGGGGCCCGAGCTGGACAAGCTAGCCAGCATCCGCACTTGTCTGCGGTTTATACCAGTCGCCAAGTAAGTCTTGTTCACCTGCTTGCCTTTCGTTGTAATCGGACAACTTGACTCATATTGTTGATTTGCAGGACTCGAGTTAAAAAGATCGGCCATCCTTCCGCGGCCAAGGTTCCACCAGTCGTCACCGAGGAAGACCCCTCACGGAAGAGGAAAACTGACGAAGTCGCTGCTCCCGCAGACGGTGCCAAGAGGGCGAAAGGCGACGACATCATCACGGTCTCTGATGACACGGCAGTCGCTCCGAGCGAACCTCCGACTGCGGCGGAAGTGGCCTCGAAGACCAAGGAGGCTGTTGCCCCGCCTGAAGTGGCCGAGCCGGCCCCTAGTGGCGTCGTGACATCCGCTGCAACGTTCCCCCGCTTCATGGCCAAGGCGGCCACAGTGAGTGGCACGGCGCCAGCAAGCCAGACCCCTGGGGTCGCCGAGACGGAGGTCGAGCAGCGTCGCGGACGTACTCCGGTCGTGCTTGCGTCAGGACGCTACCGCAGCTTCACAAAGATGCTGGGCGCAGCCATCCAGGTATGTCCAGTCCCCGAGGATAGGGCCACTGAATTTCAGTGGTCAGATTCTTAGTGTTTTTGGAACGTCCAGTCCCCGAGTGCCTAGTCCCTGAATTTTAGCGGGTGGGCACTTAGGATTTTTTATCTCCAGTCCCCGAGTGCCTAGTCGCTGAATTTCAGCGGATGGGCACTTAGGATTTTTGATCTCCAGTCCCCGAGTGCCTAGTCGCTGAATTTCAGCGGGTGGGCACTTAGGATTTCATTGTTGTTGACAGTTTGATTTGTGCGCAGGGCTTGCAGCGCGAATCGGCCGATCGGCTCACAGCAAAGTGTCGCATGGAGAAGGAACTCGTTGCCGTCCAGGAGACGAACAAGGGACTCCAAGCAATTGCAGCCGAGGCGGAAGAGGTCCGACAGGGTCTTGTCCCGGCGGGTGACCTGCCGGCGGCTCAATCTGCCTTGAGCACGGCCGAGAAGCGGATCGCTGATCTGGAGCGTGAGCTCAAGGACGCGAAGGCGGAGGCGAGCTCGGTGGATGGGCGAGCGAAAGCTGCTGTTACGGCTGCCGCTGAAGAGCGGAAGGTGTCTGACGCACTCGTTGTTGGGATGCAGAACGACTTCTCGCTTTAAAGCTTCATCACGGGCCTCTGCCATCCGCTAATTGGTAAACCTTTCTTCCTTTTTCCTCTGCCTGTAATAGCTGCATTGTGGAGTCGTTGTTGTACTCACTGCCGACCTCTGGCCCACAGTCGGATTATTGATACCGGAGAAGGCGCGTCTGACGCGCGGTAGTGTGTGACCACTCTGGTCGACTCGGCCGTGTTGTACGCGACTTGCATTCGAGCATATCTTCAGGAGATATCGCCCACGGAAGTGATTCCCAGCGACCTCGTCGATGTATGGCATTATCTGGAGAAGGCGCCATCAGTCGTCGAATTCATGACGTGGTCAGCCTTCCGGCGCGGGGCGGCGACGGCTCTCATCCTTGGGCTTGCCCACTTCCCGGAGGACTTCGACCTTGACGATGTGTACCCCTCGTCGACGGGCTCTGTGGAGATTGCCGAGGTGATGAAGCTGACGGACCAGGCCGCGGTGTATTCCGATCGCGTTTGGGCGATGGGCGGCCTCCTCCCCTATCAGGAGACGACTGTCGCCCCCAACGATCCTGAGCCAAAGCATCGGGACTTCAAGGTCGAGCAGCCATTCCGTGCAGCGATGGCGGGTGAGTTGACGACGTACCCATCGAACCCCTACACGCCCTTCATTCGCAACCGCAGGGGTGGCGGTTAGTCGTCGTCGAAACCTGCGGAGTAGAAGCATTGTGCCCTGGGGCGTTAGTAACAATTAGCCATTGGACTCATCTTGTATTTTGGAACGACTTTGTTCTGCTGTAATGAAACTTCGTGTTATTTTGTGAATTGTTTCACGATTTTGAATGCTGATTGGACGAGTCCCCGAGCGCGTCCGCCCTTTTTATGGGGTTTACCTCGTTTGTTATGTGTTTGTGATTTTGAATGTTTTGTTAGTTGTTTTTCTATTGAGGTCGACTCGCCCGAGCTCGGAGATCCAGTCGCGGGGCGACTCCCGTGGGTGCTCTTTACTTGACCGTTTTCCCTTGCGCGAACGAGGTCGGGTGGCCGAGTCCCCGAGCGTGGTACTTGGTGGTTCTAGTCGCAGCTCCAGGGTAGGTGAGGACTGAGCGCGTTAGAGTAAGCGCGTCACTCCTTCCTGACCCGAAGGATCAGTCGCGTGGCGAGTCCTAGGCATGCTCTCGTACTTGGCGTTTTTCCCTGGTCGCTCGTGCTTGACTGGTCGTCAGTCCCCGAGCGTGGTACTTGGCCGTTCGAGTTGCTGTGCCGAGGGTGCGGAGGACCTTGGTCGCTGTGAGGAGTGAGGGCAGTTGTCTTGGCTCGGTAAGCCAGTCGAGCTGGGCGACTCCAATGGGGCTCCGGGTTGGCGTTTTTAAATGGACGCATGAGTCCTGGGGTAACCCAGTGCCCTCGGAGAGCACTACTTGGCCGTGCCGGTCGCTGTACCAGAGGTTGACTTCTGCGGTTAGCTTAACACTGTTATTACGAGCGCGAGTGGCACAAGACACGGGGAGTAGACGCAATTTGCGGTAACCGATCTGTTTTATTTCATAGCAGGTGGAGAGTACATGTAGGGAGTTCTAGGAGTAGAACTTCCATAGGAGGTTTACATTCCACGGTCGCTTGACATTGAGTTTCCCGTCTCCTCGGACGTCGGTGAGGTAGTAGGCGTTGTTGCCAAGGACTCGCCCGAAAGAGAATGGTCCCTCCCAAGGGGCGAGAGCTTGTGCATGCCCTTCTTGTCCTGGATGACGCGTAGCACCAGATCGCCTTCCTGGAAAGTGCGAGTCCTTACTCGCCGGCTATGGTAGCGGTGGAGCCCTTGCTAGTGGATGGCGGTGCGGGAGCGAGCTAGGTCGCGTGCCTCGTCAAGTTGGTCGACTCCATCCTGGCGTGCGAGTTCGTTTGCGGCCTCCATGTAGTTGACCATGTTGGGCGAGTCGTGCTCTAGGTCGGTGGGCATGACTGCCTCGGCGCCATACACCATGAAGAAGGGGGTGAACCCTGTCGACCTGTTAACGGAGGTGTGAATGCCCCAGATGACGGAGGGTAGCTCCTCGACCTAGCACCCGGCGGTGCGCTCGAGCGGTACTTGGAGTCGTGGCTTCGGTCCATGGAGGATGCTCTAGTTGGCTCGTTCCGCCTGGCCGTTGGACTCCGAGTGAGCGACTGAGGCGAGGTCGAGTCGGATGTGATGTTCCTCGCAGAACTCGGCCATGGCTCCTTTGGCGAAGTTGGTGCCGTTGTCCGTGATGATGCTGTTTGGGAACCCGTAGCGATAGATGAGCTCGCATAGGAACTTGGTGGCGGTCTTCCCGTCGCATTTCCGGACTGGCTTGGCCTCCACCCATTTTGTGAATTTGTCGACTGCGACCAGGAGGTGGGTGAAGCCGGAGGGGGCCTTCTTGAAAGGGCCTACCATGTCCATATCCCACACGGTGAACGGCCAAGTGATGGGGATTGTCTTGAGCGCCGAGCTCGGCACGTGGGTCTGGTTGGCGTATTTCTGGCACCCGGCGCACCGCTGGACAATGTCGACAGCGTCTGCGTGTGTGGTGGGCCAGTAGAAACCGTGTCACATAGCCTTTGCGACCAGAGAGCGGGCGCCAAAATCGCGGTCCCGGAGTGGATGTCGTGGAGGATTTTTGCGCCCTTCGGCGGGTTGGGCAGCGTTGGAAACGCTGGTCACGCTGCGCTTGTGGAGCTTCGCCGTCGATGATGACGGCGATTTGCAGCGGCATGCTATCATCCGGCGTCTGCTTGCTCGCTGGCAAGGTGCCTCCTCTAGGTAGGCGATGCGGCGAGTCCGATCTTTGGCTCGGCGATGAGTGCGACCAGAGCTGCCTCTGGTTGCAGCGGGACTCCGATGTCGATCTCCCTTGGGGGAGAGACGGAAGTCTTGGTGATGGTGTCGAGGAAGACGCCGGAGGGTGGTGCGATTCGAGCCGAGCCGATATGAGAGAGTGTGTCGGCCTCCTCGTTCTTCCGCATGTCAATCCACTCGACGGAGTAGCCTGCGAAGTGTCCGCCCAGCTTGTCCACTGCTTGGCGGTATGCCGCCATGGTGGGGGATACGGCGTCGCAGGTGCCAGTGACTTGCCCAGCGACGAGGTCGGAGTCTCCATAGCAGCGTAGGCGGTTGACATTCATCTCCTTGGCAGCTCGCATGCCGTGGAGTAGTGCCTCGTACTCGGCCATGTTGTTGGTGCAGGGGGTGAAGTCGAGGCAGAGGACGTAGCGTAGCTTGTCGCCCTTCGGAGAGGTTAGCACGATCCCTGCTCGTGCACCATCTGCATTCTTGGAGCCGTCAAAGTGTAAACTCCAGTAATGGAGGTATGGCAGCTTTTCTGGCTGCTGGGCCTCCTCCCAGTCGGCGATGAAGTCCGCGAGAGCCTGCGACTTGATCGCTTTGCGCGGCTCGTACTTGATGTTTATGACGCCGATCTCGACGGCCCACTTGGCGACTCGCCCGGTCGCCTCACGGTTGCCGATGATGTCCTGCAACGGTGCTGAGGAGACGGCCGTTATTGGGTGCTCCTGGAAGTAGTATGGTAGTCGCCGCTGTGCTCTGAAGACCGCGTATACCAGTTTCTGGTATTGCGGGTAGCGCTGGCGCGACTCGGTGAGGACTTCGCTGATATAGTACACTGGGCGCTCCTTTCCCTCCTCTGATCGCTCGACGACCATGACGGCGCTGACGACGCGCTCGGAAGCCGCGACGTAGACCAGCATGGGTTCCTTGTCGACAGGGGCGGCGAGTAGCGGTGCTGCGAGTAGCGGTGCTGCGAGTAGCACCTTCTTGAGGTCGCGGAGCGCATCATCCGCCTCCTTGTCCCACTGGAAGGTGGGGTTCTTGCGCATCAGGCGGTATAGGGGCATCGCCTTTTAATGTCGGGGATGAAGCGATCGAGAGTCGCGACTTCGCCCGCCAGACGACGCCGAGCACTTTCGGGTTTGTTTAGTCGAGCGATCGTGGTCGATCTTGGTGGGATTCGCCTCGATCCCGCTTGGAAACGGCGTATCCCGATGGCTGCCGGCTGGTACACGAAGGTGCATTTACTGAGTTTAGCTTTATCTTGTATTTCCGCGGGTTGGCGAATGTTTCCGCCGGTCGGTGAGAGTCGCTCTGGCGAGCGGACTTTCACCCTGTCGTCG
Source organism: Avena insularis (assembly GCA_023614405.1). Taxonomy (NCBI): domain Eukaryota; kingdom Viridiplantae; phylum Streptophyta; class Magnoliopsida; order Poales; family Poaceae; genus Avena; species Avena insularis. The sequence continues at coordinate 357,349,483 of CM042693.1, forward strand.
ATGTAGGCGTGGATATTGCGGCCAATTTGGCTGCAAGGCACTCTGCATACACCGCTGGTAGGTTGCGGCGTTCTTGAGGCGAAGGTCATGGCGATTGTGAAGGCTCCGAATGGCGTGATGAACGCCGTCTTCTCTTCGTCCTCAACGGCCATTTTGATCTGGTTGAACCCAGAGTAGGCGTCGAGGAAGCATAGCGACTTCGAGCCCGCGGTGGAATCGATTATTTGGTCTATCAGCGGGAGGGAGGAATTGCTCCTTGCGATGCGCTGTTTAAGTTTTGTGTCGATACACATCCTCGAGGTCCCATTTTTTCTTCTCGACCGGACTGGGTTTGCCGCCACTTGGAGTATTTGATTGGCGGATGAAACTGCGGCGAGTAGGCGCTTCACCTCCTCGGCGATTGCTCGGCGCTCTTCATTGAAGAGCGCGCAGCGGTATTGACAGGTCGCACTTTAGAATTCGGCGTTGAGTTTGTGCTCAGCGAGTTCCCTAGGGACACCGGGCATGTCGGAGGAGGGCTTCCATGCGAAGATGTCCACTGTTCTCACGGAGGAACTTCGATGGGCGCCTTCCTATCTTTGGGCTCATGCCGTCCCGATCGTCACCGTCGGCTGGAGTCGCTGGGACCAGCTCGCGGTGCGGGTATCGTCGTTGCCTCGAAGGCTGGGTGTTGCCGCCCTCCGAGTTGGGCTTCTTGAGTATGGTGGGGTCGTTGTTGACCCTTTCGCGTGTTGGCGAGCTCGTCGGCGTGGTTGGCCTCTGCGATAATGGCGTCGGCGAGTTCGGCTCCTTTGGCCTACTCGGCCATGTCGCGAATCGCCGTGGATGGTGATGATGGCGCCGCAGCGGTCGGGGAGCTTCATCGCGTTATGCAGCGTGGTGTAGGCGCCGCCATGAACTTGGCGACGCTGGCGCCCGGAGGCGCGATGGTAGGGGCTGTCGAAGGGCACCAGCTCGAAGGCGATCCGCTTCGGTGCGGAAGTTTGCGGTGTGCGTGACCGGATGTTGATGGAGCAGTGGTCTGGCGGCTCCAAGTGATTGGTTGCGATGACCTTCTTGGGTTGTTGTTGCCTTCTCGATCTCCTTGAGAGAGTGGCGGCATAGTTCTTGCCACCGTTGGACCCATCTGCGGGTCGACATGCGAGGTCCCTGGACGCATCGTTCTAGGTCCTCGATGGTGGCGGCGCGGGTGTACGAACCCTCGAAGTGCCTGACGAAGGCGTCACGCATCTCTTCCCAGGAGTCGATGCTATCCGTGGGGAGAGTGTTAATCCACTGCCTGCACGCTCCCTCCATCATCAGGGGAAGGTAGCAGGCGGCTAGTAGATCGGTGTGGCCGGCGATCCCCATCGCCATGAGGTAGGTATCCAGCCACACGGAGGGGTCGTACGAGGGGTCGTACTTCTCTATTTCCTTTGGCGCTTTGAAGTTCACCGGGTATCTTTCGCCTCGGATCATCGGTCCGAAGAACCGAGGCCCGAGTCGGCTTAGCGACCCCCTCGGCTCGCCGTCGCGGCGGTTGGTTAGGGTATGCCGCAGGTCGTCAGGCTGGCGTGCGCGCTAGCTCTGGTTGTTGATGATGTGGGTGCGGGCGTCGACGGGCTGGACGTTGGCGGCGACGAAGTTGGTCATTGGCCGGGGGTCGTTGGTAGAGAGTGCCGTGTTCGCGGTTCGATGTTGGAGCTGTAGTGGTTCAGGTGGCGGGCAGTTGAGGGTGTTCGCCGCCATGGGGCGGCCGCTTGAGGCCGCTCTGCTGCTCGATGAACGCGAGTACATCCGACCTTGTGAGTCGAGGCCTGCGTTTTGTTGCTCGACCGCTTTTGGCGAAAGTGGCCTTAGCGTCGGATCTGCAAGGCGCCTTCACCATGGCTGCGATGTTGTCGCTGCTCGCCCGCTGACGAGGTTGTCCATTGGGATGGAGAACGCGGTAGGCAGACGCAGCCTCGCCTCCCGTGAGGAGACTACGATCCGCGGCTGGTCCCTGGGGGGTGCGCGGTTGGGTGGTGGTGGGGCTCCATTCGCCGTTGACCCTGGTGGGGGCCGGGTGCTTCCTCCTGGTGGCGCATTCTCGCAGATCATGCGCTCGGCCGCGCGGGCCGGGTCGCTCTCATCGTCGAAATTCAGGGCGCGCCCCTGGACGGTGGGGTTCAGGCGCGACCTGATTCGGAGCTGGTGGTAGCGCGACAGCTCTTGCACCGTCACCTGCTCGAGGAGAAAATTTTCGCGCTCGGCTTGTTCCTTGCGGACTGCTTCCGCCAGCTTCAGGCGGAGTTCCTCGACCTCCGTTGCCGTTGCGTTGGGAGGGATCGGAGTGGAGAATGGATCCTCCGACGGGTCGGCGCCAGTCGCCATGTAGGTCGCGGCATGGCGACTGGTTCCGTCACGGAGATCGGCGGAGTTCTCCGACCCGGAGTCGAAGTCGAAGATCCCAAGGATGGAGGGATCCTCGAAGTCTCCGACATTGGAGACCTGGGTGATGGAGCCCGCGGGCGACGCGGCGACAATGGATCCGGCGAGTGACGCCGGGGTCGCCGAGTCGGCGTCGTCGTTGAGGGCCGCGTCTTCCGCGGCTGCGGTGGTTTCAGCCACGTCGCTGTGGGCTGAGTCGTACTCGGAGGCGAGGCGGTGGATCGTGCGGACCTGACTCTCAGAGAGCCGGTCGCATGGCGGCGACTTGCGGATGCGAGCCGAGTCCTCCGAGACGATGACGTCGGTGTGGCCGATGAAGAGGCTGATCGTGCCGACCGGCAGGATCATGCTATGCGTGACGGGTCGCGCCGCCGGGACGTAGCTACTCGGCAAGATCTAGAGCATCTCGCCGATCGCTATCATGCGGCCAGTGGCGATCGACTCGTTGATGGGTAGATTAGATCTCGCCGCAGAACACCGGCCTGACCGGCCAGGCCCAACGGTGGGCGCCATTGTCGTGGGAATGACCACGGCAGAATCTTTGCCGCAATCGGCCAGTAGTAGAACATGGGGCAAGGGCGGCCAGCCATCTGCGGTGCGAGATGAGGGCGGAGACACAAGGATTTACCCAGGTTCGGCCCCCCGGAGGGTAAAGACCTACTCCTGCTAGATTGTATTATGGTGAGAGTACAATGGGGCGAGCTCGGCGGCTAGGTAGCGAGTCGCTTGGGTGTATGATGGAACGTATCCTCTATGCGTCCTCTAGGGAGGTTTATATAGGCTCACCTCCCTAGGGTTTACAGATCTCAACCGAATCAGTTAAGGTTTCAGCGATCCTTTAACCTAATCCGACCGGGCCTATCTACATCTCTGGGCCTTCAGCTTCCAGTCGCTTGGGTCCACGCCAAATCTTGATCCAGTCGCCGTCTTGCAAACCCACTCGCTGGTATCTAGGCCAGTCGGAAACGTCTTGCTGGGTATACCCCGGTAGGCATATCCCCATCAGAAGAGACTAATGCTTTGCAAGAGCCTATGGAAGATGAAATTGCTGACACTGAAAGCTCATTAGATGAAAAAGAGGAGGAGAGTGATGAACAAAGGGAGGAAGAATGGATCTACCCATGTCTACCTTCCAATGGAGTAACTCCTTACCTCTTACATTATTTGATTGTCCTCCATAATTACCAAAGGAGGATGAATGTTATTTTCCTGTGGATCCTTTTGAAATATCTACTTTGGATAAAACCTATGAAGGTTTTAATCCCACTATTTTTGAGCATGATAGAAATTATGTGTTTGTAGCTCATGAAAAGCCTGCTTTATGTGATAGTTATAATATGGTTATTGAAGTTTTCATGGTACTAAAACACCTCTCTTTGTGCTGAAAGTTTTGAAGTTACTCTTGTTTTATCTTCCTATGTATGTCACTTTGTTCTTTGTGAATTTATTTTCTTATAATATTCCCATGCATAGGAAGTGGATTAGACTTAAATGTGTTTTGAATTTGCTTCTTGATGCTCTCTTTGACTTCAATTCATATTTCTTATGTGAGCATCTTCTCAAGATATCAAGCCTAACTTAAAGGCGTTAAAGAAAAGTACTTGTTGGGAGATAATCCAAGAGTTTCCTTGAGTCTTGCAAGTTATTACTTCTGTAATGACCTCTCCTTATCCTTTTTGTTTTGTTTTTGTGCCAAGAATTGTAGGGTTTCGTAGCATGGAAAACAAAAAAATTCTACCCCATACAAACAAACAAGCCAAGATCTATCTACTAGATTGTAGCAACGAGTCGATGGAATAACTCACCCTCGAAGATTCCAAAGTGTTTAACGAGAGCAGATTCTCGTGGGTGATGTAGTCGTACTCTTTCCGATCTCAAGATCGCGTAGACGATCCTTCCGGCGCTGTGCTCCTAAGCGCTCCCTTAATCGGTCACATCGCTCGATACTGACAAAGACCTTCCTCTCCTTGTTCCAGCGTGCGGAGGTTGTACTCTCCTCGCGATTCGGCAGACAACGCGTGGTACCTAAGTAGAGGGGAGATCTCGAGGCTTCTTTTAAGCCGGAGCGAGTATGGTGGAGTATGAGAGGGCTCCTCGGCGATCTAGGTTTTAGACACACCAAGGAGGAGGTGCTAGAGCCGGCAGCTAGGGTTTGGGGCACCCCAAGTCGGCGGCTAGGGCAACCCTGGGAGGTGGCGGCAGCAGCAGGAGGTGGTGGCGCCAATCTAGGGTTTTGGAGGAGAGGTACTTGTGTGTTAGGGAGCCCTGCCTCCTTATATAGGTGGAGGCCGGGTGGCCAAGGGAGGAGTGGAGTCCCTCCCAACTCGGCTTGGGTGGTGCGCCGCTTGGGGAGGAGGACTCTCCCAACTCGGTTCCACCTCTTCTCCTCTTTCCAAAAACTTGCGTTTGACTTTCAAACTAGCCGCTTGACTTTTCAATTTAGGATTTAAATAAACCCTTTATTTTGGACAGCAAGACACCTAGTACATGATGCAATCATTCCAACTTACAATGACACATTCATGTACCTTCCCGAGTGCCGGGATCCTTCTAGAATGTTCCCATGAAAACACCTAACCATTCCCTAACTCAAACAGGACTTTCCTTATATGAATCTTATTCTCGGACCATTCCGGATCTCCTTGTGATATCCGAATCCCATTCGAGACTCGAACAACATTCGGTCTCTTTCTCATCATTCCATAACTACTCAAACAACGTTGAATCCTTATGTGTCTCCCTACGGTTCGTGAATTATGCGAGACATGATCGAGACACTTCTAACAATAACCAATAGAGGAATCTGGAAATTCATATGGCTCCACATATTTCTCGATTACTTTGCGATCGAATGAACCACTTACATACGATATCAATTTCCCTTTGTCTCACGATAGTTTACTTATCCGAGGTTATGATCGCTCGGTATCTCGCATACCTAGTTCAACCTCGTTCTTGATAAGTACTCTTTTCTCGTTCCGTGATATGTGATCCCTTGTGAGCCAGTCACATGCTTGCAAGCTAATTGGATGACATTTCACCGAGAGGGCCCAGTATATCTATCTCATATGGACGGACAAATCCCACTCTTGATCCATGTGTTTCAACCAATACTTTCTGAACACTCAATGCCACCTTTATAGCCACCCAGTTACGGTGTGGTGTTTGATGTTATCAAAGCATCCATCCGGTAAAGGTGATATGCATGATCTCATGGTCGAAGGAATTAGATAACTATGTATCAGAAAGCATATAGCAATTGAACTATTAAAATGACTTGATCTTTATGCTACGCTTATCTATAGGAGTATGTCCACCATATCATTCTCCTAATGATATGATCTTGTTGTTAATAACATCTCAATGTTCATGATAGGGAAACCACAATCATCTATTAACCAACAAGCTAGTATTATACAGAGGCTTTACTAGGGACTTCAAATTAAGTTTACAAATCACACAAGTATTAATGTTTCCTTGTTAATACTATTATAGCATGAATGTAAACATTTATCATAAACACAAAGATATAATAATAACTATATTTATTATTGCCTCTAGGGCATATCTACAACAAGAATGACCTCTAATGAGAGGGAAATAAGATTTGGGGATTTGCTGTCCTGAAACAGATTTCTGTCCTCCACCAAAAAAAATCGTGAGGAGGCTCTATAACTCGGATTGAGCTCCAAATTTACGAATAAATCCCCCATTTTGTTGGATAACTTTATTTAGTTCAACAATTTTTGATTTGAGCAACAGAAGATGTTCGCAAAATTTGTTTCTACCTACTGGCCTATTTTGACAGATTTCTGCCATTATTTGCATTTGCTTCTTATTGATTCCTTTTTTAGCTCTCTTCAGGTAAATTGAGTTTCCTTGAAGGAGTTACTATAGTAGATTGTGTTTTTAGTGAAAAGACTTGCTGTTCCAAAGCTTTACCAGTGGTCTAATATCTTTTGAATAAGCTAATGTTGCTAATGAAGATTGTATGAAGGAAAAAATTAGGTGTAGAGAGAGAATGATGCAATGAGATGAAGAATGAACAAAAGATCAAGCTTAGGGATGCCACCATGGTGTCACCCCAAGAAATATCCAAGAGGTACAAGCGTCAAAGCTTGGGGATGCCCAAGGCATCCCCTTCTTCATCAATAAAAAGCTCAGGTCTGTCTAGACACTTTGTTTTTATTGTTTCATGCATAGTTGTGTTGTTCTTGGAGCATCTTAGTTTTCTTTTGCTTTGCTTAGTTTGTTTAGTTTGCTTTAGTAGTTTGGACCTCCGCTCTCGCTGTGTTGTTTTTCAAATAAGTTTGCTTGGTGTTTGGAAAGGAGTAGTAAGTTTTTGCTTGAAGTGCAAGAGGAGCTTGCATTGACTGTGACTTAGACTTTAGCATGAAATGCTAGGTGTTGTTTTAGCATTATGCTTAGTGATTATTGCTGTATCATGTATTTTTCCAAACAATTGGGATTGCTTAGTGTGCCTTGAAGAAATTATGCGTTGTTTTAGCATGCAAAAGCATAGTATTGTGGTATTCTCCTTTGATGTTTTGCTTGGGTTGACTTGGCACATGCTCACATCATGTTATGACTATGATAAGTCACCATTAGCCTCTATGATCATTTAGTCCTTGACTTGTAGTACCACTCTTTGCTTTGATTAGTTTGCTTTGTTGCATTGCATGATTTTGGCCATTATTGCTCTCTTAGTTGCTTGCTCCCAGTCTTTTGCTAGCCTCCACTTGTATGAGTAAGTTCTACTCATGCTTCCAACTCCCAAGAAACCAAGTTATTCCAAAGTGTCCACTATAAAATCCTATGCATGGTGTGTTACACCATTCAAAGTATATTCTTGTTTTCATCTATCTTCCAATTAAAAAACTATTTTGTTATGTGAAAACTTAGTGATTAAAGCCCTCACGAACTTGATGGCACACTTTATTCTTTGCCCCTAATAAACTTGAACCATTGTGACAACTTTGTTGTATATGCTTGCACTTATAAGTTGGAATTAGCAGAACCGTGCTGTCACGGGGAACGTTTTCAACATTGCACTTGTACCTTGTTGTACTCAGTTGATATCATGTTATTTTGTCTATGGATGTCACCGGAGTGAAATAAAGAGGGAACTTGTAAGTCCATGGAGTTTGTATCCTGTGTTAGAGAAACGTCTGGGCCGCTAGCCTAAGCCATGCCTAATCATGGTGAAAACTTGCAGCATCACCATAGTGACATCTATGAAGCATCCTTCTTATAAAAAAGAGACACATTGAGAAAAGAGGAAAGAGAGAAAAAAGCACCATATTCCCATGGTACATAAGAAGAATTGCTGAGATGCTCATTGTCTGCTTGCCTTGTCATTTTGGTTATGGGAAAGCTCATGTGCCATGTGAAAGGGGTACCCCGTTGGCGGTTCTCAATGATATGCAAATACTTATAGTGACAAGAACTTACCTGGACCCAAAGTTGAGTATGCATGAGGTGTGGCCCTTGTATTCAAGGGGCGTAAGATTGCCAACTTATACGTCGTCAAGCATATACTCTAGCTTTGCCACTTTAACCTTAACCACTTCAAGATGCTTATGATAGGGGCAATGAGGGATGAAAGCTAACTAGTACCATAATTTTTGGAAGCTCTTTTTGAAACTTGTAATCCCTGCTTCCTTTATAAAAAGGCCTTTCTTCCACCATTATTTGAGTTTCCACCTTCTACCTTTAGGCACCATTAACAGTGCATAGTTGTCATTCTATGTGCAATGTTCCAAAGCTTATTAATTGATGCATATTGTGTTATTACTTGCTCTTGTGCTATTTGTTTCTAGTCACCCTTGTGAACTTTGCAGGTGTCCTATGCATTATATTGCTACTCTATGAGGGACAAGCTGATTGCCACTATGCTATGTTTTCTGCATGTGAAACAAACAAACGTTTTTCAATGCATATTATTCATGATATTTGTTTGTAGCTTGCCATGTTGCATGCATAATTACTATGTCCTATTGTTAGAACTCCATCTTTCATGCACATGTTTAGAGTTCTTTGATCCTAGCTTTCAATGCTTGCAAATGGTTGGATCTTTATTGTGAGGGTGCATGTCACCTCAAAAATTATTCTTTTATCACTTACCTACTCGAGGACGAGCAGGAGTTAAGCTTGGGATGCTGATACCTTGGAAACATATCTATAATTTTTGATGCTCCATGCTTGTTTAGTAACTTTGCTTTACTTGTCCACACTTTGAGGTTCTTTTTACATGTTTTCTGGTACTAACCTATTAACAAGTTGCAACAGTGCCAGATGCCTGTTTTCTGCTATTTTTGGTTTTAGAAAAGTTAGTAAAGAAATATTCTCATAATTGGACAGGACGAAGGACAAATTCAATAACTTTCAGTGGGGAACAAGAAGTCCAGAGGGGAGCCTGGAAGGCCAGCCAGGGGGGGCAGACCCACCCTAGGCGCGGGTGGTCCCTGTTGGAGATATGCCCTAGAGGCAATAATAAATGTAGTTATTATTATATCTTTGTGTTTATGATAAATGTTTACATTCATGCTATAATAGTATTAACCGGAAACATTAATACTTGTGTGATTTGTAAACTAAATTAGAGTCCCTAGTAAAGCCTCTTCATAATACTAGCTTGTTGATTAATAGATGATCATGGTTTCTTGATCATGAACATTTGAGATGTTGTTAACAACAAGATCATATCATTAGGATAATGGTATGATGGACATACTCCTATAGATAAGCGTAGCATAAAGATCAAGTCATTTTAATAGATCAATTGCTATAAGCTTTCTGATACATAGTAACCTAATTCCTTCGACCATGAGATCATGCTAATCACCATCACCGGAAGGATGCTTTGATGACATCAAACACCATACCGTAACTGGGTGGCTATAAAGGTGGCATTGAGTGTTTGGAAAGTATGGGTTGAGGCACATGGATCAAGAGTGGGATTTGTCCATCCATATGACAAATAGATATACTCTGGGCCCTCTCGGTGGAATGTCATCCAATTGGCTTGCAAGCATGTGACTGGCTCACAAGGGATCACATATCACGGGAACGAGAAAAGAGTACTTATCGGTAACAAGGTTAAACTAGGTATGCAGAGATACCGATGATCAAAACCTCGGATAAGGAAACTATCGTGAGACAAAGGGAAATTGGTATCGTATGTAAGTGGTTCATTCGATCGCAAAGTAATCGTAGAAATATGTGGGAGCCATATGAATTTCCAGATTCCTCTATTGGTTATTGATCGAAGAAGTGTCTCGATCATGTCCGCATAATTCGTGAACCGTAGGGAGACACACTTAAGGATTCGATGTTGTTGAGTAGTTATGGAATGATGAGAAAGAGACCAGATGTTGTTCGGAGTCTCGGATGGGATCCGGGATATCACGAGGAGATTCTGAATGGTCCGGAGAATAATATTCATATAAGGAAAGTCCTGTTTTGGAGTTGGGGAATGATTCCGGTGTTTTCATCGAGAATGTTCTAGAAGGGTCCGGAAGGTCCGGCACTCCGGAGGGGAAGGGTACATGAATGTGTCATGACAATATGGAATGGTTGCATCATGTACTAGGTCACTTGGCTGGGCAAAATAAAGGGAGAAATCAAATCCTTGTTTGAAAGTCAAACGCCAATTTGAAAAAGTCAAACGGCAAGTTTGCTTAGTGGAGGGAGAGTAGGAAACCTATTTGGGGAGGAAGTCCTCCTCCCTCCACCCGCCGGCCAAGGAGGCCGAGTTGGGGGAGGACTCCCTCCTCCCAACCGGCCACCCTCCACCTATATAAGGAGGGGTAGGGCTCCCCTACCCCACACACCTAAAACCCTAGCCCTCTCCTCCAAGTCACCGGCGCCACCACCACCTTGTGCTACTGCCGCCGCCTAGGGCACCTCCAACTCGGCGAGTTGGGGTGATCCCCAAACCCTAGCCGCCGGCTGCACTCTCCCCTTGGTGCCCTCTAAACCCTAGATCACCAAGGCCTCTCTCTTACTCCACCATACTCGCTCCGGCTTAAGGCGAAGCCCTGTGAGATCTCCCCTCTACTTCCGGTACCACAAGGAGAGTGCTACAACCTCCCCTGCCTGCTGGAACAAGGGAGAGGAAGGTCTTCATCGAGTACCGAACGTGTGATCGACTGCGGAAGCGCTGCCGGAACGCAGCGCCGGAAGGGTCATCTACGCGATCTTGAGATCGGCAAGTGTACGACTACATCACCCACGAGAATCTGCTCTCGTTAACCGCTTTGGAATCTTCGACGGTGAGTTCTTCTATCGACTCGTTGCTAAAATCTAGTAGATAGATCTTGGCTTGTTTGTGTGCATGCGGTAGAATTTTTTTTGTTTTCCATGCTACGAACCCCTACAGTTGTATCAGAGTCGTGTCTATATGTAGATCTGTTGCACGAGTAGAACACAATGGTCATTGTGGGCGGTGGTGCTTTTATTATCAATTGCTTTTTGTGTACTTTGCATCTTGTGGTATGATGGGATGAAGCGGCCCGAGCTAACCTTACATGACATCGTTCATGAGACTTGCTCCACGCTCAACATGCAACTTGTATTGCATAAGTGGCTTTGCGGGTGTCTGTCTCTCCCATTATAGTATAGATCCAATTTACAACGGGCACTTGATAGTTCAAGCATCAACGTTGTGGTTCATGTTTGTAAGTTAGATCGACACTTATTGAAAGCCCCAAACCACGTAAAATATGCAAAGAAAATTAGAGGCGTCTAACTTTGTTTTGCAGGGGTGTGCTGTGATGTGATATGGCCATGATTGTGATTATATTTGATGTATGCAATGTCCCTTATTGTAAGTTGGCAACCGGCAGGAGCCATATGGTTGTCTTTAAATTCTGTTAAGACCCACGTGTCTATTCAAAGTAGTTGTAATAGTTGAAGCTAGTGGATGACAACCATGAAACGTCGCCATTGACCTTGACGCTATACCAGTGATGATGGATATCATGTTCGTGCTTGAAGATGGAGATCGGAAGTACAAGAAGAAAGGCCATATCATATCACATATTATGAATTGCATGTGATGTTAATCCTTTATGCATCTTGTATTGCTTCGTTAACGACGGTAGCATTATAAGATGATCCCTCATGCACACAAATTTCAAGTTCCAAAGTGTTCATCCTTAGTAAGCACCGTTGCTAAAGCTCGTTGTTTCGAAGCACCACGTGATGATCGGGTGTGTTAGATTCTACGGGTGTATACAACATGAGCAAGCCAGATTTTCTCATGCGGAAGCTAAGGTTTGATCTTGACGAGCCTAGCATGTACAGACATGGTCTCGGAACATGGATCACCGAAAGGTAAAGCATGAATCATATAGTAGATATGATGAACATGTTGATTATTCGCCATTGAAGCTACATCAACTCTCGTGATGATCGGTTTTGATGTGGTGGATTTGGTTCGTGTGATCACTAAAACAATGTGAGGGATATTGTTTTGAGTGAGAGTTCACCTAGATTAATTTAACTATTAAATAGAACTCAATTTGTCATAAACTTAGTCTAAACTATTGCAAATATGTTGTAGATCAATGGCAGCCCCTACCATCAATTTTAATGCGTTCCTAGAGAAAGAAAATTTAAAAAACAATGGAAGCAACTTCGCGGATTGGTTCCTCAATTTGAGGATTGTCCTGAATGCTGGTAATTTGACCTATGTGCTGGAAGCACCGCTGGGTGAACCACCTGTAGATACTGCTACCGATGAAGTAAAGAATGTTTACCTCACTCGGAAGAATCAGTTCTCCACAGTTCAGTGTGCTATCTTGTATGGTTTGGAATCAGAGCTTCAGAAAAGGTTTGAGAACCAAGACCCATATGATATTGTCCGTGAACTCAAAATTATTTTTGAGACTCACGCGGCAGTTGAGAGTTATGAAGCTTCTGAAAAGTTCTTTAACTGAAAGATGGAAGAGGGCTACTCCGTCAGTGATCATGTTCTTAAAATGTCTGGGCACGCAAACAAACTCCAAAGTTTGGGTATAGTGATTCCTAATGCTTTGGGGATTTACCGTGTCCTCCAATCACTGCCACCAATTTACAAGAACTTTATGATGAACTACAATATGCAAAACATGAACAAGACGTTGCCAGAACTCTTCTCCATGTTGAAATCTGCAGAAGTGGAGATCAAGAAAGAGCATCAAGTGTTGTTGGTCAACAAGACCACCAAATTCAAGAAAGGCAAGTCTAAGCAAAAGGGAAACTTCAAGAAGGGTGGTAAGAAAGTTACCGCACCGACGAAGAAGACCAAGGCTGGGCCAAAGCCTGATACTGAGTGCTTTTACTGCAAGGGAGAAGGTCACTGGAAGCGAAATTTCCCAAAGTACTTGGCGGATTTGAAGAATGGCAACATCAAGAAGAAAGGTATATCCGATATACATGTTATTGCTGTGTATCTCACTAGTACTCGTAGTAGTGCCTGGGTATTTGATACTGGTTCGGTTGCTCATATTTGTAACTCAAACAGTATCGCGAATAAACGGAAGCTAGCGAAGAACAAGGTGACGATGCGCGTTGGAAATGGATCAAAGGTTGATGTGATCGCGGTCGTCACGCTACCTCTTCATCTACCATCGGGATTAGTTTTATACTTAAATAATTGTTATTTGGTGCCTGCGTTGAGCATGAACATTATATCTGGATCATGTTTGTTGCGAGACGGTTACTTGTTTAAGTCCGAGAATAATGGTTGTTCGATTTATATGAGTAATATGTTTTATGCACATGTACCTTTGATAGATGGTCTATTCTTATTGAATCTCGATAGTGGAAATACACATATTAATAACATTGAAGCTAAACGTTTGAAATTGAGCGATAACTCGACCTACATGTGGCACTGTCGTCTTGGTCATATTGGAGTGAAGCGTATGAAGAAACTCCATTCCGATGGACTTCTTGAATCACTTGATTTTGAATCACTTCAAAGATGCGAAGCATGTCCGATGAGTAAAATGACTAAGACTCCATTTTCTGGGATGATGGAGCGAGCTACAGACTTATTGGAAATCATACATACCGATGTGTGTGGACCAATGAGTGTAGCATCGCGCAGTGGTTATCGTTATGTTCTTACCTTCACGGATGACTTGAGTAGATATGGGTATATCTATTTCATGAAACATAAGTCCGAAACTTTCGAGAAGTTTAAGGAATTTCAAAGTGAGGTAGAGAATCAACGTAACAAGAAGATTATATTTCTCCGTTCTGATCGTGGAGGTGAATATCTAAGTTACGAGTTTGGCGAGCATTTAAATAAATGCGGAATTCTTTCACAATTGACACCGCCGGGAACACCACAGCGTAATGGTGTGTCCGAACGTCATAATCGAACTCTCTTAGATATGGTTCGTTCTATGATGTCACTTACAGATTTACCGCTATCGTTTTGGGGTTATGCATTAGACACAGCTGCATTCACTTTAAATAGGGCACCATCTAAATCCGTTGAAACGACACCATATGAATTATGGTTTGGGAAGAAACCTAAATTGTCGTTCCTTAAAGTTTGGGGTTGCGAAGCTTATGTAAAGAAGTTACAGCCGGACAAGCTTGAACCCAAAGCGGAAAAATGCGTCTTCATAGGATACCCGAAGAAAACTATTGGGTATACCTTCTATCAGAGATCTGAGGGCAAAATCTTTGTTGCCAAGAATGGATCCTTTCTAGAGAAGGAATTTCTCTCGAAAGAAGTGACTGGAAGGAAAGTAGAACTCGACGAGGTTTTTGAACCTTCTCTCGAACCTGCGATTAGCACAGCACCGGAAGTAGTTCCTGTGGCGCCTACACCAATAAGAGAGGAAGCTAATGATGATGATCATGAAACTTCGGTTGAAGTTGCTACAGAGCCTCGCAGGTCAACGAGAACTCGTACCACTCCTAATTGGTATGATCCCGTTATGAGTGTCATGTTGGTAGACAACACTGATGACCCTGCAACATATGAGGAAGCGATGATGAGCCCAGATTACAATAAATGGCAAGATGCCATGAATTCCGAGATTGGATCCATGTACGAAAACCAAGTATGGAATTTGGTGGACTTACCGGATGGCCGGAAGGCTATCGAGAACAAATGGATTTTCAAGAAGAAAACAGATGCTGTTGGTAATGTTACTATCTATAAAGCTCGACTTGTCGCAAAAGGGTTTCGACAAATTCAAGGAGTTGACTACGATGAGATTTTCTCACGAGTAGCGAAGCTAAAGTCTGTGAGGATTATGTTAGCAATCGCTGCATATTACGATTATGAGATATGGCAGATGGATGTCAAAATGGCGTTCCTCAATGGAGACATTGATGAAGAGTTGTATATGATGCAACCCAAAGGTTTTGTCGATCCTAAAGATGCTAACAAGGTATGCAAACTTCAATGGTCCATATATGGATTGAAGCAAGCATCCCGAAGTTGGAATCAACGTTTTGATAAGGTAATCAAAAGTTTTGGTTTTATACAAACTTATGGAGAAGCTTGTATTTACAAGAAAGTGAGTGGGAGCTCTGTAGCATTCTTAATACTATATGTAGATGACATATTGTTGATTGGGAATGATGTAGACCTTCTTAATAGTGTCAAAGAATATTATAATAATAGTTTTTTAATGAAAAATCTTGGCGAAGCAGCTTACATATTAGGCATAAATATTTATAGAGATAGATCGAGACGCCTAATATCATTGTCACAAAGTACATATTTGGACAAAGTTCTAAAGAGGTTTGGAATGGAAGATAGCAAGAAAGGGTTCTTGCCCATGTTTCCCAATACGACCTTGAGTAAAACTCAAAGTCCAAAGAAGCGTAAGATAGAGAAAGGATGACTAAGACTCCCTATGCCTCAGCCATAGGATCTCTAATGTATGCCATGCTATGTACTAGACCCGACATTGCATATGCTGTTAGTTTGACTAGCAGATATCAAAGTGATCCAGGAGTGGATCATTGGACAGCGGTCAAAAACATCCTTAAGTACTTGAGAAGAACTAAGGATATGGTTCTTTCTTATGGAGGTGATGAATAGCTCGTTGTTAATGGTTACACCAATGCTAGTTGGAACACCGATCCGGATGATTCTAAATCTCAATCTGGATACGTATTTACTTTGAATGGTGCAGCAGTTAGCTGGAGGAGTGCAAAGCAAAGTGTTGTGGCGAGATCTTCAACTAAATCAGAATACATAGCTGCTTCGGAAGCTTCACAAGAAGCAATATGGATGAAGGATTTCATTACAGAGCTCGGTGTGGTTCCAAGTGTGTTGGACCCAATGTCTATCTACTGTGATAACATGGGCGCCATAGCCAATGCGCAAGAACCAAGGTCACACAAGAAGCTGAAGCACATCAAGCTACGTTTTCACGCTATTCGAGAACATGTCCAAGATGGTGACATAAAGATTTGCAAAGTACACACAGATCTGAATGTGGCGGATCCGTTGACTAAACCTCTCCCGAGGGCAAAACATGACCAACACCAAACTGCCATGGGTGTTCGGTATATTACCATGTAATCTAGATTAGTTGACTCTAGTGCAAGTGGGAGACTATTGGAGATATGCCCTAGAGGCAATAATAAATGTAGTTATTATTATATCTTTGTGTTTATGATAAATGTTTACATTCATGCTATAATAGTATTAAACGGAAACATTAATACTTGTGTGATTTGTAAACTAAATTAGAGTCCCTAGTAAAGACTCTTCATAATACTAGCTTGTTGATTAATAGATGATCATGGTTTCTTGATCATGAACATTTGAGATGTTGTTAACAACAAGATCATATCATTAGGAGAATGGTATGATGGACATACTCCTATAGATAAGCGTAGCATAAAGATCAAGTCATTTTAATAGTTAAATTGCTATAAGCTTTCTGATACATAGTAACCTAATTCCTTCGACCATGAGATCATGCTAATCACCATCACCGGAAGGATGCTTTGACGACATCAAACACCACACCGTAACTGGGTGGCTATAAAGGTGGCATTGAGTGTTTGGAAAGTATGGGTTGAGGCACATGGATCAAGAGTGGGATTTGTCCATCCATATGACGGATAGATATACTTTGGGCCCTCTGGGTGGAGTGTCATCCAATTGGCTTGCAAGCATGTGACTGGCTCACAAGGGATCACATATCACGGGAACGATAAAAGAGTACTTATCGGTAACGAGGTTGAACTAGGTATGCAGAGATACCGACGATCAAAACCTCGGATAAGTAAACTATCGTGAGACAAAGGGAAATTGGTATCGTATGTAAGTGGTTCATTCGATTGCAAAGTAATCGTAGAAATATGTGGGAGCCATATGAATTTCCAGATTCCTCTATTGGTTATTGATCGGAGAAGTGTCTCGATCATGTCCGCATAATTCACGAACCGTAGGGAGACACACTTAAGGATTCGATGTTGTTGAGTAGTTATGGAATGATGAGAAAGAGACCGAATGTTGTTCGGAGTCTCGGATGGGATCCGGGATATCACGAGGAGATCCGGAATGGTCCGGAGAATAAGATTCATATAAGGAAAGTCATGTTTCGGAGTTGGGGAATGATTCCGGTGTTTTCATCGGGAATGTTCTAGAAGGGTCCGGAAGGCCCGGCACTCCGGAGGAGAAGGGTACATGAATGTGTCATGACAATATGGAATGGTTGCATCATGTACTAGGTCACTTGGCTGGGCAAAATAAAGGGAGAAATCAAATCCTAGTTTGAAAGTCAAACGCCAATTTGAAAAAGTCAAACGGCAAGTTTGCTTGGTGGAGGGAGAGTAGGAAACCTACTTGGGGAGGGAGTCCTCCTCCCTCCACCCGCCGGCCAAGGAGGCCGAGTTGGGGGAGGACTCCGTCCTCCCAACCGGCCACCCTCCACCTATATAAGGAGGGGTAGGGCTCCCCTACCTCACACACCCAAAACCCTAGCCCTCTCCTCCAAGTCGCCGGCGCCACCACCACCTTGTGCTGCTGCCGCCGCCTAGGGCACCTCCAACTCGACGAGTTGGGGTGATCCCCAAACCCTAGCCGCCGGATGCACTCTCCCCTTTATGCCCTCTAAACCCTAGATCACCAAGGCCTCTCTCTTACTCCACCATACTCGCTCCGGCTTAAGGCGAAGCCCTGCGAGATCTCCCCTCTACTTGCACCACGCCCGTCAGTGCCAGAATCGCAAGGAGAGTGCTACAACCTCCACTGCCTGCTGGAACAAGGGAGAGGAAGGTCTTCATCGAGTATGAACGTGTGACCGACTGCGGAAGCGCTGCCGGAACGCAGCGCCGGAAGGATCGTCTACGCGATCTTGACATCGGCAAGTGTACGACTACATCACCCACGAGAATCTGCTCTCGTTAACCGCTTTGGAATCTTCGAGGGTGAGTTCTTCTATCAAATCGTTGCTACAATCTAGTAGATAGATCTTGGCTTGTTTGTGTGCATGCGGTAGAAATTTTTTGTTTTACATGCTACGAACCCCTACAGTCCCAGCCCCGCGCCTGGCTAGGGTTTGGGCACCCTGTCCGCCTCTCGGTCTCGCCCCTTCGCCTATAAGAAGCCCCGATGCAGAAACCCTGGGTACCCGATCAGAAATCCACGAAACCGTCTATAGCCGCCGCCACCATCGTCCCTAGATTGGGGGGATCTGAAGTTCTTCCTGGCACCCTGCCGGAGGGGAGATCATCCCGGAGGCCTTCTCTTCGGTATGATTCGTGAGTAGTTCCACCTTGGACTATGGGTCCATGTAGTAGCAAAATGGTTGTATCTCCTCCTTTGTGCTTTCATGTATAGATCTTGTGAGCTCCATTCATGATCAAGATCTAATCTATTTGTAATCATGCATGTTGTGTTTGCGGGGATCCGATGGATATTGAGATTATTATGTTGGTTTGATTAATGGTTTTACCTTTATGATTCTATCATGTCTGTGTTATTTTTGATCTTGCATGCTCTCCGTTGCTAGTGGTTATCTTGGCCAAGTAGTTGCTAGTGACTCCAAGAGGGAGTATTTATGCTCGATAGTGGGTTCATGCCTCTAGTTTCCAAGGGAAGTGGCAATAATCTCTTCGGTTGTAGATGTGCTATTGCTACTAGGGAGAAAACAACGGTCTCTTGTTCATGGAACATGTGGACTGTTTACCTTACACACTTTGCTTAAAGCAGTTGTCTGTTGCTTGCAACTTAATACTGGAGGGGGTTCGGATGATAACCTGAAGGTGGACTTCTAGTCATAGATGAAGTTGGATGACGGTATATGTATATTGTTGTATTGCCCAGTCAACCTCATAGGATCTTTCTGGCTAGTAATTTCATTGTTATGCCTTGCTCAGTTCCTGTCAATTGCCCCGTTATAATTTGTTTACCCTTCATGCCATGTTATTTATCTAAGGAGAGCACCTCTAGTGAACTATGGACCCCGGTCCAATCTTTACCATTGATACATCTTCCACTGTTACTTGTTTACTTGCTGCAAACCATTACCTTCCACACCATATGTTTAATCCTTTGTTACAGCAAACCGGTGAGCTTGACAACCTCACTGATTCATTGGGGCAAAGTCTTGAGTTTGTGTTGTGCAGGTCTCCACGTTGTTTGCAACACCTGTGTGATGTTTCCTTCCTCCTTCTGGTTCGATAACCTCGGTCTCAACTGAGGGAAAACTTGTTGCTTGCTCTTCACACACCCTGCGTTTGGGGTTACCAACGAAGTGCCATGTCGAGCATCATCACTTGGTTTCTTGGGAGTTGGATGCACGAGTAGATCTCATACTCAGTACAAGTGGAGGCTAGCAAAAGACTGGGAGCGACCAACTAAGAGAGCAATAATGGCCATAATCATGCAGGGCGACAAAACATTATTAATCAAAGCATAAAGTGATATCACTAGTCAAAAACTAAATGACCATAGAGGCTAAGGTGACTGGTTTATAGTCATAACATGGTGTAAGCATGTGCCAAATCAACCCAAATAAAGCATCAAAGGAGAATAGCACAATATTATGCTTTTGTATGCTAAAACAACGCATGATTCTTTCATGGCACATTAAGCAATCTCAATTGTTTGAAACAAGTCATGCTACAACAATAATCACTAAGCATATGGTCAAATCAACATCTAACATGACATGATAAAGTCTAAGCCATAGTCAAAACAAGCTTCCTTTTGTACCACCATAAGCATGAAACGTTTTACTCTTCTCCAACACCAATCAACTTACTTGAAACAACTCACAAAGATAATAATTAATAAAGACCAGAGAGATTGTATCAAAAATTTACAAAGAAGAACTAAAAATTTCTAAGAAAAACGAATAAGAAAACTAAAGCTAAACGCAGTGCTAGCAAAAGAGAACACTCACAGAACATTAAGAGTGAAAACTAGAGTGTTCTAAACAATGAAAACGGAGCGTGTCTCTCTCCAAAAGAAGTGTGCTAGGATGAAACCAACTTATTGCAGCAAACAAAACAAAACTAAAAACAAAAACAAATATGCTCCAAGAACAACACAAAGTGCATGAAGCAATAAAAATGTAGTATCATGAAAGAAGACGTGATATTTTTATTGATGAAGAAGGGGATGCCTTGGGCATCCCCAAGCTTTGATGCTTGTACCTCTTGAATATTTCTTGGGGTGACATGGAGTGGCATGCCCAAGCTTGATCTTTTGTCCATTCTTTATCTTATTACATCATTCTTTCTCTACACTTGAAAATTTTCCTTCATACAAAACTTCACACAATCTTCATTAGCAACATTAGTGTATTCAAAAGATAATAGACCCTTGGGGTTTAGTTTTAAAACAGCAAAAATTTCACTAAAAACACAAGCTACTGTAGCAATTCCCTCAAAAATCTCAATTTCCCAAAAAGAACCCAAAAAGGAATCAATAAGAAGCAAATGCAAATAATGGCAGAAATCTGTCAAAATAGACCACCAGGTAGAAACCAATTTTTTCGAAGACCTTATGTTGCTCAAATTAAAACGTGTTGAACTAATGAAAGTTAGGTAACAACTTGGGGGATTTATTCAGAAAATTAAAGCTCAATCCGACCTACAGAGATTTTACATGAATTTTTATTGCGGAGCACAAAAATGTGTTTCGGGACAGCAACTCCCCAAATCTTACTTCCCTCTCATTAGAGGTTATTCTTGGCACAAAAAGCAAATAAAAATAATAAGGAGTGGTTTTTACAGAGGTAATAACTTCCAAGACTCAATAAAACTTTTGGGTTATCTCCCAATAAGTACTTTTATTTAACGCCTTTAAGTTAGGCACAAGAAGCAAGAATTAAGTATTTTCAAATGAAGAAGCATTAAGAACAATACTCGAAATCTCTTCAACTAGAAAAGGTATCTCATCCAAATGAGTTTTAGAGTATCCTTTCTCATCTCTCTTAGGTTCACTACTTTCATCAAATGGGTTTTCAGGAACAATCCAATCAAAATTCTTTTCTAAGGCTTCATGCATTCCTACAAGTTTAAAAGGTATGGGTATCTTAATTTCCTCTCCAATGGGTTTGGTTTTATCTGATTTTTCTAAAGTACCCATAACATCTACACATGAGCCTAGCATATTAAAACGTTCAAAGACCTTTTTGGCTTCCTTAGCAACATCATTGAACTCTTTTAGTAAAGTTTCTAGGATAAAATCTCTCTTTTCAGCATCCTCTTCTTCTTTTAGTTTAAGAAACAAAATTTGCATCATGGGGTTAAGGTTAACAAACCTAACCTCCAACATGTGTACTAAAGAAGCTGCAGCAATTTAATTAGGAGCAAGTTCTGCTAAGGATCTATCTTCAATATCCTTATGTTTGCTAACATGATTAAATAATTCTTCAATATTTTCTTTCCCAATTATAGAGCCACTACCTATTGAAAGGTCTTTCAGTGTGAACTTGGGAATCAACATGGTGAGCTATGATGACCCACAAGTGTAGGGGACCGCAACAGTCTTCGCGGGTAGTATTACCCAATTTATTGATTCGACATAAGGGGAGCCAAAGAATACTTGCAAGCCTTAACAACTGAGTTGTCAGTTCAGCTGCACCTAGAAATAGTTCTTGCTCACAGAAGTTTATCAGTAGCAACAGTTTGGTAGTAGCAAGAGCAAAGCAACAACAACAACAATAGCAATAGTGAAACAGGAGCAATAGTAAAAGTAACGGTAACAGTAGGATTCGAGTGCGGTAGGCATAGGGATGGATGGACGGGCGTTGCATGGACGAGTCTAAACATGTAACTTTGAGATCTAGGGCATTGTAGATAAATAATAACAAGCATCCAAGTACTAAAAAATCCTAGGCATGTGCTCCAAATATAGTCATACGTGCTCGCAATGAGAACTTGCACAACATCTTCTGTCCAGCCAGCCCGTGGCAGCGGGGCCTCTAGGGAACTACTGGCAATTAAGGTGCTCCTTTTAATAGAGCACTAGAGCAAAGCATTAACACTCCATGAACACATGTGATCCTCACACCATATCCATCCCCTCCGGTTGTCCCAATTATTGTCACTTTGGGGCCTTTGAATCCGTACAATGATGTGTGTACACAACTTGCAGATAAGATCATAAACAATACTATCATAATGATTCAATAATAAGTTAAGATATGAGATCATGGCACTCGGTCCCTAGTGACAAGCATTAAGCACAACAAGTTGCAACAAAGTCAAATAGCATAAGAGATACATGCACTATGCCCTAACAATCTTATTCGATTACATGATAGAACTCATCCAATCCCTACCATCCCCAAGCCTACAGCGGGGGATTACTCACTCATGGATGACGGAAACATCGGTGGTTGATGGAGATGCGTTGGTGATGACGATGGCGATGATCCTCTCCAAATTCCCCGTCCTGGCAGGGTGCCATAATGGAGTTTCTGGATTCGAATCTTGGTTTCTGGTGGCGGCGGCGGAGCGGAACTCTTTCTGAAAAACTATCGAACCCCCCTTGGTTTTTAGGTCGAAAGGAAACTTATAGGCGCAGAGGGAGGCCGTGGAGCTGCCTGGGGTGGCCACACCCCACCTAGGCGTGGGGTCAGGTAGGACCGTGCCTGGGGTGGGTCTGGGCCCCCCAGGCCTCCCCTCCGTCTCTTCTTATGGCTCCGTGGATCTTCTGGTGAAATATAATTTTTGGCATATTTTCCGGGATTTTTCCTGATAGTTCATTTTTTGCACAAAAACAAGACACCAAGGTAATTCTGCTGAAAACAGCGTCAATCCGTGTTAGTTGTATCCAAATCACACAATTTTAGAGAGGAAACAATAGCAAAGTGTTCGAGAAAGTAGATACGTTTTGGACGTATCCCCCCCCCCCCAAGCTTAGCTTATTGCTTGTCGTCAAGCAATTCAGTTGAAAACTAAGTGCGATAAAAGAACTTTCACGAACACATTGCTTCATATGATGTAAATATTCTCAGCACAGGAGTAGATGCTTAGACAATTCATAATAAAGAGTATGCAACTAAGTCTACTTAATAGTCGTTGCAAGCTATGAAGAGAAACCAACTCAATAATAATAAGTAGCATGAAACATAAACATAAGCAACATTGCAATGCTCATAATAAGGTATGATAGAGTGGTATCTCGCTTGCCTTTGTTTGAAGAGCACAATATAAATGCCAAGTCACCTCTGAGGTTCACATGAAGACTAGAAGTAAAGATATCAGAGATACAAGCATCAAAGTCATGGCATAATTAACCAAGTTTTGGAACAAACACAAGAATGACAACTATGCTCTCAAGAAGGTGCTCATAGAATAAGTGGTGACTCAACAAGGTTGTGAAAACGGTTTTGAAAGGTTTGAAAGGCTTCCAAATGCTAAAAGGAAGGTAGTCATTAGCTTTGAGCTCTCATTGCCCCTATCATAGGCATCTTCATGTGGTTAAGATGAAAGTGAGGTCCACTCTGAATCATATGTTTGACATACCATAGATTGGAAATCCCAAGTCCCTTGAGTACGAGGGTCGCTCCGCATTCTACTCAACTTTGGTCACCTGAAAGTTCTTGTCATTGTAAATACATGCATATCATCGAGAATCGCCAACGGGGTACCCCTTGCACATGGTACATGACAAGGCAAGCAGACAATGAGCATCTCAGCAATTTTTTTTATTTACCATGTGTATAGCTTCTTATTGAGGATGCTTCATAAATTCTCATTATGGTGATGCGGCAAGTTTTCACCATGATTAGGCATGGCTTAGGCTAGCGGCCCAGGCGTTTCTCTAACACAATGTATAGACTCCATGAACTCACAACCTCCCCTTTTATTTCACATCGTCGACATCCGTAAACAAAAGAGCAAGGAATCAACTGGATGAGATATCCAAAAAGTGTTGAAAGCGTTCCCCAAGACAGCACGGTTCTGCTGACTCCCAGGATATAATTTGCAAGCATACAACTTTCATGGACTAGTCACAATGGTTCAGGTCTATTAAGCGCAAGGAATAAAGTGTGTCATCAAGTTCGTGAGAGCTTTACTAACTAACTTTATCAAAACAGACAAACATTTTATTTTGGAAGAAAACACGGCATATGGAATATGCACTGAAATAGCAAATGATGCTAATAGGTGGGTATGGTGGACACGGCTGGCAATATTGGTTTTGGGGCGTTGAAAACACAAGTAGAGCACGTACTCAGTGCAAGTGAAGGCTAGCAATAGAGAGGGAGCGAAAAATGAGAGAGCAATAGCTGTCATAATCATGCTTGCAACAAAACAGGACTAACTATGGCATGAAAGTGATACAAGAACTCTAAGGCAAAATAAATAATCGAGGCTTACTGACTATTGATTAGTCATATGCATGCGTGAGCATGTGTCAAGTTGATTCACATGAACAGTCAGAGGAGGATACCACAATATCATACCAAAGTATGAATAAAACAATGTAAGCAAACATTCATATGACATGCTACAGACTATTAGCAAGCTGGAGCTAATCATAAACAAGCAAGAACTACTAAGCATCCATAATGACATACACCTTACACAAACAGGCTAAGCATGCTCACAATGATGAGTATATGTACAAAAATGAAACAAATAGAGTTCGTTACCAGCCTCTTACCACACCTCAAGTTGTCTTAATCTTCATTATTGTCCTTCACTTGTGTGACTTGAATAATAACATGAAACCAAACTCCACTGAGGACGGCTGAACCCTGCAAAGAACTCACAAAACCAAACAAGAACAACAAATATTTTTGGTGTTTTCGATTTTTTAGAAACAAGCAAACAAAGAAAAACCAAACAAAAACAAAGCAAACCAAACAAAGCAAAATATTTTTGGATTTTCTTTTAAGGCAAACCAAAGCAAATAAACTAACCAAGAGAAACAACGAAAATATTTTTGTTATTTTTGGGTTTTTAGAAAGAACCAACAAAAACCAAAAAGAAAGTGAAACAATAGATATGCAAAGAACCGACAGAACATGATATATATGAGTGTGACATCGGTATACCTCCCCCCAAGCTTAGGATTTTGGCCTAAGTAGGGCTGAATAACATGGATAGTACCCCCATGTTGGTGGGTCATCATAGGAATGATCATAGTCAGGCACCTGCGATGAAGAAGAAGACGCGCCCCAATCAAATGAGGGCTGCTGGTATGAAGACTCTTCCAAGTTGTAGGGCTGAACCAAATTGTCTTCGGCATCCTCTTCAACATTCTCCTCTTGCTAGGAGATTTCCCCCACATAAGTGTCAACCTCCTCCTCTGTAAGCGACCATCCTTGCCTGTTATCAAAGTTAAATAAAGCAGGTACATGCAAATAAACTATTTTCTCAATCCTACCCTTTCTCCTATCCTGCTGGGCAAACGATAATTCGTATGGTAAACTTCTCACATTAGCCCCCAAGGAAACAAAACCATGCTAAATCATAGATTAAATATCAAGCCTCTCTATGGGGAACTGAAAATCTGAAAAGTGAGGCTCTAAACCATGGAAAGCTAGCAACCTAGAAGCAATGAGACCTCCACAAATTACACCCTTCTCATGGTTGGTGGTGAGACAATGAGCTATCAGAGCACCCAAACTATAAGAACTATTCCTATTCAGAGCAACTGCAATAAAAGCTAGATCAAAAGAAGACAACTTCCTAGCAGTCTTTCTAGCAAGAACACACTTGGTAATGAAATAGGAAAAGTATCTAATAGCTGGGAGTTGAATGTTCCGAATTTTACCACTTTCCTTTGAGAAGTCGAAACCTTGGCAAATCTCAGCCTATAAATCCACAAGTGACTTGGGCCTCTCCTTGATCTTCTCACAAGATCCCCATCGAGGTACTCTAATTGCTGCACAGAAATCAGAAAAAGGCAGGTCGACATGTATATTATATATTTTGTAATGGACCATGAGATTAGAAGTGGACCAAGTGAACCGAAAGTCCTACACAAAATCCATGGTTAGCTTAACATATTTGATTGGTTCACCTTCAACAAAGTGTTCCACCCCTGCATTTGTAACCATAGTTTGGAAATCTTGGAGGATCCCCGCAGCTCTCATAAATTCATGGCATGGATATATGGAAGGAAAAACTGCCTCCTCACGATGAACCTTCATTGGCTCATGCACCATCAAGTCATATTGATTCAGTGGATAAGCACTCATCTTCCTTGCTGGAATTTTTAGACAACCATCAAACCAAGTGATTTCTAAGTTGATAAATGATGAGCAACTACTATAGAAACTTGCTAGAGGACTACTCATGCATCAAAACAAAGTTTCTAAGAAAATAAAAAGCATGCAAGCTTAAACAACCTGTCACCTATAGCAGCAAAATACTCAAGATACAATCTATCAATCACAAATCTAATTGGACAAGTGGAGGAGGCACATACCAAGGAGCAATCCCTCCAAAAATCAGCACTTGAGATGGGCTGAACAAGGAGATCGAAAATCGCGAGCAAGAACAGCAAGAACTCGAGCTTGAGAAAGTTTTCCTGTGTTTTTCGGGAGAGAGAAAGAATGTGGCCTTGAGGAGGCAGCCCGGAGGGGCCCAGGTGGGCCAGACCTCCCCCAGGCGCCGCCAACTGGTAGGCCGCGCCTACCAGGGGTCTGGTGGCCTAGGGTGGCCCCCTTGGTCATCTCAGGTGCCACTCTGCCCCTTTTTTCGAGGAAAAATTTATTTTGAATTTTCTGGGACTTTTTAGGAAACTTTATTTTTGGCCAATTTTCAGGGTATGAAAATTGATTTTCTCGCAGAAATAGTTTTTTCAGAAGAAGCAAAAGCAAACCAAAAGCCAAACTACAGGAGCTCTAAGCAACTCAAACAAGCAAACAACTAGCAAAACTAAAGCTGAAGCAAAGACTATGAAGGAGAAAATAAAAAGAAAGCAAGTATAACCACGATGGAAAGCATTATTTTGTTCATTAAAATCCTTTTGTTAACAAGGTTGATCAAGTCTTGTTACCAAAACAATCTTATATGCAACAAAACTTTGCACTCCACAAAATGATTATGTTACCTCATACTTGATAACAATGGTCCCAATCATAATAGTTTCAAAATCTTCTTGTGGAATGGGACAATATATTTCTCCAACCTTGATGCCCTCAATATTTTCAATGGAATTCAGGCAATAGCTCTTAGCAACCTTCTTGGGGAAATAGACAGTGTGCTCTTTGTCATTAATATTGAATGTTACTTTTCCTTGATTACAATTGATGATAGCACCTACAGTATTAAGAAAAGGTCTCCCAAGAATAATAGACATATTATCATCTTCAGGCATTTCAAACACAACAAAATCAGTTAGAACCATGCAATAATGAGCAACTTGAACAGGAACATCCTCACATATACTAACAGGAATAGTAGTTGACTTATCAGCCATTTGCAAAGATATATCAGTTGGTATCAACTTTTCTAGTTAGAGCCTCTTGTAGAGAGAAAAAGGCATAACACTAACTCCAGCTCCCAAGTCACATAAAGCAGTTCTAACATAATTATTCTTAATGGAGCAAGGAATAGTTGGTATACCTGGATCACCAAGTTTCTTTGGAACCTTACCATTGAAGGAATAATTAGCAAGTAGAGTAGAAATCTCCTCATTAGGAATCTTCCTTTTATTAGAGACAATATCCTTCATATACTTTGAATAAGGAGGCAACTTAATAGCATCAGTCAAAGGAATTTGCAAGAATAAAGGCTTCATCCACTCACAAAATTTGTTGTAGTGTTCTTCCTCCTTTGACTTGTGTTTCTTACCTGGAAAAGACATAGGTTTCTGCAACCAAGGTTCTCTCTCTTTACCATGTTTATTAGCAATAAAATCTTCCTTTGTGTACCTAGTGTTCTTAGTGTGCTTCTCAGGTTCTTCCTCACCTTTGTCCTTATCAGGAGACTCATTTTTATCATTACCACTCTTAGTTTCAGCATCAGAGACAGATATACTATTAGGATCTACAACAGGTTCAAGTGGTTCCTCAACTATCTTATGTTTCTTTTTCTTCCTCTTATGAGTACTACCACTATCCTCACCTTGTTGAGAATCCTGCTCTATTCTTTTAGGGTGTCCTTCAAGATATAAAGGATCTTGAGTAGCTATACCACTCCTAGTTCTAATTCCATAAGCATGTTTATCTCCTGAAGCATTAACTAGCATATACTTTTGTACCTTAGCAAGTTGATCAAGTTGGGTTTGAACCATTTGAAAGTGTTTACAAAGAATTTTAATGTCATTAGAAGTTCTTTCCATAATATCTTTCAACTCATTGATAGCTCTAGAGTTTTCCAATAAATGATCCTGAACTTGTTTATTAAAATGACCTTGTTTAACAATAAAAATGTCAAGTTCCTCTAAGCATTGATTAGGAGGCTTACCATAAGGAATATCACCTTCATCAAAGTGTTGGAGAGAGTGTACCTCAATAGTAGATGAGTGGGGAATTGGCTTGCATAATTCTTCTATAGGAGGTAGATTCTTCACATCTTCAGCTCTAATATCTTTCTCCTTTAGACACTTCTTAGCTTCCTTCATCACTTCATCATTTAATGCAATAACTCCCCTCTTCTTTGGTGTGGGTGTTGGAATTGGTTCAGGGACAACTGGTTCAGGAGTAATAGGCTCAGATGTATTCAACTCAGTTGAAGTCCAATCATCATAATTCTTGCTTATCTTGGTCATTAATTCTTCAGCCTCTCTAGGAGTCCTTTTCCTGAAAACACAATCAGCAAAGCTATCTATTTAGGTCCTAGAATCATCAGTTAGTCCATTATAATAAATATCAAGAAGCTCATTCTTAGGTAATGGACATCCTGGATGTGCATGAATCAAGGCATAGAACCTTGTCCATGACTCAGGCAGTTTCTCTTCTTCTCCCTGTTTAAAATCAAAAAGTCTGTGCAAAGCAGCATGTCTAGCACTGGGAGGAAAATATTTTTGGAAGAAATAAGCAATCAAACAATCAGGGCTATCAATGGAACCAGGAGATAATCTGTTAAACCAAGCCCTAGCTTCTCCTTTTAGTGAAAAAGGGAAGATCTTAGTAACAAAGTACTTGCGCATCTTAAAATCATCAGAGAATAAAGCACTCATAGTAGAAAGCTCATTCATATGAGCCACAACACTCTCATTTTCAGTCCCACAAAAAGGTTCTTTTTCAACAATATCTAAATAAGATAAATCAAGAGACAAATCATAATCTTCATCTTTAATATCTATGGGAGAAATGGCAAACTTAGGATCAGAGGACAACTTAGGCATGATAGTACGTCTAGCAAGGAGACTCTTAATAGCACTAGTACCATGTGTGTTTCGGCACTCTTCAACAAAATCATTAGTGAACTCGATGTAACCATCATTAATATCATAACTCTCACTAGCCTTAGGTGAGATAACAGGTGTAACAGTGTCTTCACTAGGAGTTTCGGTATTTCCTAGACTAGCCATAGTAGCATCTAGAAAAGGACCTAATGAAACACTCGCATCAAGCACAATAGAAGTAACATCATGAGCATCAAAAGCAGTTTCAGACTTAGCATTAGTAGCAGTGTGTGTAGCATGAGTATGTGGTGGTGGTGTGACAAGCTTACTTATAACAGACGGTGAATCAAGAGCAGCAGAGGTGTTTAGGACTGTACCTCTTCTTGTAGTGGATGGTAAAATAGGAAACTTTCCATCATGAGACTTCCCCATGATGAAAGGAGTAGCAGTGAACAATAATAGATCCAAGTGAACTTACAAATAAAGCTATGCTCCCCGGCAACGGTGCCAGAAAATAGTCTTGATGACCCACAAGTGTAGGGGATCACAACAGTCTTCGCGGGTAGTATTACCCAATTTATTGATTCGACACAAGGGGAGCCAAAGAATACTTGCAAGCCTTAACAACCGAGTTATCAGTTCAGCTGCACCTGGAAATAGTTCTTGCTCATAGAAGTTTATCAGTAGCAACAGCAATAGCAACAGCAATAGTGAAACAGGAGCAATAGTAAGAATAACGGTAATAGTAGGATTCGAGTGCGGTAGGCATATGGATGGATGGACGGGCGTTGCATGGACGAGTATAAACATGTAACTTCGAGATCTAGGGCATTGCAGATAAATAATAACAAGCATCAAAGTACTAAACAATCCTAGGCATGTGCTCCAAATATAGTCATACGTGCTCGCAATGAGAACATTCACAACATCTTCTGTCCAGCCAGCCCGTGGCAGCGGGGCCTCTAGGGAACTACTGGCAATTAAGGTGCTCCTTTTAATAGAGCACTGGAGCAAAGCATTAACACTCCATGAACACATGTGATCCTCACACCACAGCCATCCCCTCCGGTTGTCCCAATTATTGTCACTTTGGGGCCTTTGGATCCGGACAATGATATGTGTACACAAATTGCAAATAAGATCACAAACAGTACTATCATAATGATTCAATAATAAGTTAAGATCTGAGATCATGGCACTCGGGCCCTAGTGACAATCATTAAGCACAACAAGTTTTAACAAAGTCAAATATCACAAGAGATACTAGGCACTATGCCCTAACAATCTTATTCGATTACATGATAGAACTCATCCAATCCCTACCATCCCCAAGCCTACAGCGGGGTATTACTCACTCATGGATGAGGGAAACATCGGTGATTGATGGAGATGCATTGGTGATGACGATGGCGATGATCCTCTCCAAAATCCCCGTCCCGGCAGGGTGCCAGAACAGAGTTTCTGGATCCGAATCTTGGTTTCTGGTGGCGGCGGCGAAGCGGAACTCTTTCTTGAAAACTATAAAACCCCCCTCGGTTTTTAGGTCAAAAGGCAACTAATAGGCACAGAGGGAGGCCGAGGAGCTGCCTAGGGTGGCCACACCCCACCCAGGTGCGGGGTTAGGTGGGCCCGCGCCTAGGGTGGGTCTAGGCCCCCCCAGGACTCCCCTCCGTCTCTTCTTCTGGCTCCGTGGATCTTCTAGTGAAATATAATTTTTGGCATATTCTCCAGGATTTTTCCTGATAGTTCATTTTCTGCAGAAAAACAAGACACCAAGGTAATTCTGCTGAAAACAGCATCAGTCCGTGTTAGTTGTATCCAAATCACACAAGTTTAGAGAAGAAACAATAGCAAAGTGTTCGAGAAAGTAGATACATTTTGGACGTATCAAGCTAGAGCAAGGTGACAACTAGAGTATGAACTAACTTTTTTGTGTTTTTGATAAGAGAAAGCAAACCAGACAAAATTATGTTTTTTGGAGTTTTTGATTAAAAAAGGCAAACAAAACCAAGCAAAAGAAACTAAGCAAAACAAAAACAAAGTAAAGAGAAAGGTTGTGAAGGAATCCCCTTGTGAAGCCGTCCTTAGACTCCCCGGCAACGGCGCCAGAAAACCTTGATGGTGGCTCAGTTGACTGTTGAGCTTCGTTAGAAGACCCCAAGAGGAAGGTATGATGAGCACAACAGCAAGTTTTCCCTCAGTAAGAAACCAAGGTTATCGAACCAGTAAGAGGAAGGAAACGACTCAAAGGTGTTGGTAGCAAATTGGAAACCTGCACAACACAAACTCAAGACTTTGCCCCAACGAATAGTGAGGTTGTCAATCTCACCGGTTTGCTGAAAACAAAGGATTAATTGTATGGTGTGGAAGGTAATAGTGGTTTGCAGAAAGTAAATAGTAACAGTGGAAGATGTATCAATGGTAAAGATTGGACCGGGGTCCATAGTTCACTACAGGTGCTCTCCTTAAGATAAACAAACATGGCATGCTACGTAAACAAATTACAGCAGGGCAATTGATAGGACAGATCAAGGCATAACAATGAAATACTAGACATTCATGATCCTATGAGATTTGATTGGGCAATACAACAAGATACATAGACCGCCAACCAACTTAATCTAAGACTAGTAATCCACCTTCAGGTTATCATCCGAACCCCCTCCAGTATTAAGTTGCAAGCAACAGATAACTGCTTTAAGCAAAGTGTGTAAGGTAAACAATCCACTTGTTCCATGAACAAGAGACCATTATTTTCTCCCTAGCAGCAAGAACACATCTACAACCTTAGAGATTTCTGTCACTTCCCCAGATTAAATAGAGGCATGAACCCACTATCGAGCATAAATACTCCCTCTTGGAGTCATTAGCATCTATTTGGCCAAGATAGCTACTAGAAACGGAGAATATGCAAGATCACAAACAACACAGACATGATATAATCAATAAGACAAAACCATTAATCAATCTGACATAGTAATCTCAATATCCATCGGATCCCCGCAAACACAACATGCATGATTACAAATAGATGATATTAATCATGAATGAAGCTCACAAGATCTAAACATGGTAGCACAAAGGAGGATATACAACCATCTATCTACTACATGGACCCGTAGTCCACGGTGGAACTACTCACGCTTCATACCAGAGGTTGACATGGTGATGAAGAAGGCCTCCGGGATGATCTCCCCTCCGACAGGGTGCCGGGAAGAGCTTCAGATTCCCCCGATCTAGGGACGATGGTGGCAGCGGCTACAGACTGTTTCGTGGAAGATTGATCGGGTACTTAGGGTTTTGGTATCAGGGTCTTCTTATAGGCGAAGAGGCGAGGCAGGGGGCACCCAGGGTGGCTTCATCCCTAGGCACGGGCCAGGCTTGGCCGTGCAGCTAGGGGGTGTGGACCCCTGGTGGCTCTTCTCCGTCTCGTATTCTGGCTCCGTGTTCCCCACGGTAAAATATTGACTTTGGCTTTTGTCCCGTCCAATTCCGAGAATATTGATTTTATGCCTTTTCTGGAACAAAAAACAGAAGAAAACAGGCAAAATGGCACTGTGGCATCTTGTTAATAGGTTAGTCCTAGAAAACATATAAAAATACCTCAAAGTGTAGACAAAGAAAAGCAAAGTAGGTACTAAACAAGCATGGAACATAAAAAATTATAGATACGTTTTCGACGTATCAATCACGCATTAAAACATAGTGAGGGTTAGCAATTCCCGCAAAGTCATCTTGTGACATAGTTTTGCCACTTGTGGTATTACTACCCACAATGGTCTTGTCTTTTGCTTGTGCGGTCTTGGACTTCATCTTCTTGTTGTTCTTCTTCTTCTTGGCCTTGTGTCGTGGTATTGCCGACGAGTAAGCCATGGAGGGGTCCTCACAGCGCGTGTTTAGAGACGTGGGGTAAGGCGGACGGTTGACGGGTACGAGGTAACACAGCTTACACAGGTTCAGATCCCACAACTGCGGCGGAATCCTACTCCTGCTATAAATCACTATAATGGCAATACGCCGAGTTACAGAGATTAGGTTCGCTGTGCGAGGTGACTAGAAATTCTAAGTTATCGTCTGAGATTGTGCCCTAAAGGCTCCCATAGGCCCGACTTATATAGTCGCCAGGTCCTAGGGTTACAGGGAAAAGTCCTAGCCGGACAGGTTACAGAGTTCTACACCGTCTATTACTAGTCTTGTGTATCTTGTACTCCAAGGCTCCGGGTACGCTGGTGACTCCACCGTAGCCTTCCTTTATCCGGCATGGGCCTCCCTTCTGGATCCACCTAACTGGGCCGCTCAGTAGGCCATAGGCCATGCTACCGACTATGGGCCACCCGGGTTAGCCGGATAAGAGACATTCTATGAGGATACCCATAAAGCATATCCCCAACAGTAGCCCCTGGAGAACTCCGAGATCTTGCGCCGTCTTGCCTCTTCCCGTGGAATGCTCCGTCTAGATGGATGTCAGCAAATCTTCAAGCAACATCTTGTAGTCCTCCCAAAGAACCCTGCAAGGTTTTCTCCGTCTTCTATAAGTAAGTCGGAGAAATGCTGAATCTTCCATCGTACGCTCCTGTTGTCGGATTAAATCCGTCCATGCCGTAATCTTCGATGGGACGGCACATCTACCATGTCAGTTATGATGACGTGGGCTGTAGATCAGCGACGCCTCGTAACTCACACATGTAGAGACATAATCATATCCGCTTTTCCCACGCGAGCGATACGAACCGTTGGCGGCAATGGTTGGAGACGTGGCGAAATTACCGTGCACGTTCACGAACACGTCGTCTACGCGGCAACCGTCCGATTAGCTGCACGAATCTTGACGCAGAGTAAGATAAATAGTGACCGTGGGACACTTGCCACTTTTTCACCTCATTCTCTCGTGTCATCGTCTTCTTCCTCCAGCCGCGCGCCTCCTCGAGCTCTCTGTGAAAACCTCGAGAAACCCTAGCCTCTCTCTCTGCACCAGTCGCGCTCTTTCCTTCCTCCATGGCTAGCAGCAGCCCATCCCCATCGATGGCGGCGTCGAGCGAAGCCGCGGCGAAGCCGGAGAGCTCCGTCGTCGTGCCCCCAGAGGGCCTGGTCATCCCTGCATCAGCGGTGATAGAAACCACCGGAGGCGACCATAACCTGGCGGCGCTGGAGCCCCTGGAAGAGGAGCCAGACTTGCACAAAGGAGACTGGCGCGGCTCGGACATCAGCGGCCGCGACCTCCAAGAGATGGTAGATGAGGGTTACCTCCCTGCGACGGAGGGGCTGCTTTGGGACCGGGCGAGGTGACCCCTCTCCCAAGTCGGAGAAAGTATACCTCAAGGCGCAATTAGTGCGCGTTTCTGCGCATCTCCACTTCTTCTGTCGTCTTGAATCACTTCAAGGTCCAACCCCACAACCTTTCCCCCAATAGTATCCTAGTGCTTAGCAACTTCGCGGCACTTTGTGAGGGTTACCTAGGGATTAGGCCTAGGTTAGATTTGTTTGTGTACTTCTTCACCGTCAAACGTGAAGCCGGACACAACAAAGAAGAGCTTAGAAACTGCGGCACCATAAGCTTCAAGATCCATCCTGGACGGCGGTTCCCCGACATCGTCGGCCACGAGTCATGCAAGAATTGGCAGCGGACATACTTCTACGGCCCCGACATTCCTTTGTCGGGCCGAGAAGTAACATACCCAGACTTTGTGGACGGAGCCGCCACCGAAGTCCCCACATGGCGGTCCCATGCCTCCCTTCCTTCCGACCTCAACGCTTCTCGCGCCATAAGGCGGATAGAATGGTTTGTAGAGACGGGTCTAACCGGCTTGGACCTAGCCATGTGCTGGTTCATCAGGCGGATCCAACCTCTGCAGCACCGTACAAAGCTTATGCACGAGTACACCGGCGACCGAAGGGATACCCTCCGGATCTCCGAGGACAACTTCTCGAGTGACTCCGTCAAGTTCCGCCTTAAGGACATCGTCAAGGTGAAGGACAAGAAGCATGGCTTCACCCTCACCTACGACATGTTCATAGACGGAAAGTGCCCAAAGGTAGACATTTATTTTCCGTGTATGACATTGCTCCAGTTTTTTCGTCTTGCTAATACCATCTTGTCTAACACAATGATTTCTCACTTGTCAGCTTAGCGATCTAGAGGAGGGCAACCTGGCCGCCCAAATCTACGATCCCAAGATGAAGGAAGTCACGGTCGTGTCCGACGATGATGCCCCGTTGGTGCGAAAGCGGAAGAGCTTCACCTCTGACGCTGCTGACGGAGGCAAGAAGAAGAAGATGGAGGGTGGAGCCTCCAAAAATCTTGCCGCCACAGGCGGAAAAGAAGAAAGCCACCGGGATGTTTGCCAAAGCGCCTCCCCTAGTGTAAGCTTCTTATTCTCCAACATTGTCTTGTTTATCTGTCTTATTCCTGTACTTATGCATTTTGCACGTTTCAGGAAGAAAGCCACAACCAGCCTCAAGAAGTCCTCCAAGACTCTTGGGGCTTCTAGAAATATTAAAGATATGCTGCATCGCGACTCTTCCCCCGCCATCGCCCTGCTACTCCTGCCGTCAAGCCTTTGTGCCGCAGTTTACTCTGTGGAAACAAATACAAAGTCAACTGACTGGGTAAGCTGTGTTACCTCGACATCTGTTCCTTCAAGATGGCGGTTTTACCCTTTTCAGCTTCAAGGTCCGTGCGCATCTTCTGATACTTGTCATTGGCCATGCCTCTCCGAGCATTCTTGTTCTGTGGAAACAAATACAAAGTCAAGTCGTTGTTCAGTCTACTTGGAGCCCCTAGTCGGAAATTTTCCATCTAGGTGCTCGGGGGCTACAGCGAGAGTTTTTAACTTAGAAATATGCTTAGCTTTTCTTTAAGCATCTAGTCGGAGCTAATTCAGTTCTCAACTAGAAGCTTGGGGGGCTACAGTATAAAGTTTTAACTCGGAAAATGCTTAGCTTTTCTTTAAAGTATCTAGTAGGAACTAATTCAGTTACAACTAGAGGCTTGGGGGCTACAGCACTTAAAATTTTGAACACTGTGTATGCTACTCTTAAAGCATCTAGTCGGAATAATTCATTCCATCTAAATGCTTAGGGGCTACAGTGAGAGTTTTTTCTAACTTAGTCACTCTTAGAGCATATAGATGTAAAACCAATAGTTTTCCATCTACATCCTCGGGGGCTACAGTGGGATACTCATATGAAATGCAAAAGGTAAAGTAAAACTTACAAGTGCGATGATGTTGAGGTTTGTAGCACTCTCGGCCAGCAGCTTGCCAAAGGAAACGCTGTTGCTTTGCAAGATGTCTGCTTGTCGGAGTAGCTCCTCAAGACCGCACGTCGGAGATGACGGCACTCCTCCAGGAACCATAGTTGTGCTACCCGGCGTAAGCACCGGGAAGATAATCTTCGGCAATTCGAGGGGTTTCTGGGGAGTAGAGGCGCCGCCTTGGCAGTACACCCACCACCGCCTTGCCGCTACCGATGGCATCCTTAGCCGGAGCTTCAGCCAATTGAAGAGCAGCGCTCTCCTGCGTCGCCTGCTCGCCGACAACTGCGAGTTCGGTAGAGGCGCCAGAATCCACTTCCATAGCGGAAGGGCCTGGTGCTTCCTGGGCTTGGGAGCTTGTCGGAGCGGAGGAGGGCTTGACAGCAGGAGTAGCAGGGGCGATGGCGGGGGAAGAGTCGCGATGCAGCATATCTTTAATATTTCTAGAAGCCCCAAGAGTCTTGGAGGACTTCTTGAGGGTGGTTGTGGCTTTCTTCCTGAAACGTGCAAAATGCATAAGTACAGGAATAAGACAGATAAACAAGACAATGTCGGAGAATAAGAAGCTTACACTAGGGGAGGCGCTTTGGCAAACATCCCGGTGGCTTTCTTCTTTTCCGCCTCCAGGGCGGCAGTACTCTTTTTGGAGGCTCCACCCTCCGTCTTATTCTTCTTGCCTCCATCAGCAGCGTCAGAGGTGGAGCTCTTACGCTTTCGCGCCAACGGGGCATCATCGTCGGACACGACCGTGACTTCCTTCATCT
Organism: Avena insularis; assembly: GCA_023614405.1. Taxonomy (NCBI): domain Eukaryota; kingdom Viridiplantae; phylum Streptophyta; class Magnoliopsida; order Poales; family Poaceae; genus Avena; species Avena insularis. The sequence continues at coordinate 357,386,651 of CM042693.1, forward strand.
TGGGATCGTAGATTTGGGTGGCCAGGTTGCCCTCCTCTAGATCGCTAAGCTGACAAGTGGGAAATCATTGTGTTAGACAAGATGGTATTAGCAAGACGGAAAAACTAGAGCAATGTCATACACAGAAAATAAATGTCTACCTTTGGGCACTTTTCGTCTACGAACATGTCGTAGGTGAGGGTGAAGCCACGCTTCTTGTCCTTCGCCTTGACGATGTCCTTAAGGCGGAACTTGACGGAGTCGCTCGAGAAGTTGTCCTCGGAGATCCGGAGGGTATCCCTTCGGTCGCCGGTGTACTCGTGCATAAGCTTTGTACGGTGATGCAGAGGTTGGATCCGCCTGATGAACCAGCACATGGCTAGGTCCAAGCCGGTTAGACCCGTCTCTACAAACCATTCTATTCGCCTTATGGCGCGAGAAGCGTTGAGGTCGGAGGGAAGGGAGGCATGGGACCGCCATGTGGGGACTTCGGCGGTGGCTCCATCCACAAAGTCCGGGTACGTTACTTCTCGGCCTAACAAAGGAATGTCGGGGCCATAGAAGTACGTCCGCTGCCAATTCTTGCATGACTCATGGCCGACGATGTCGGGGAACCGCCGGCCAGGACGGATCTTGAAGCTTATGGTGCCGCAGTTTCTAAGCTCTTCTTTGCTGTGTTCGGCTTCACGTTTGACGGTGAAGAAGTACACAAACAAATCTAACCTAGGCCTAATCCCTAGGTAACCCTCACAAAGTGCTGCGAAGTTGCTAAGCACTAGGATACTATTGGGGGAAAGGTTGTGGGGTTGGACCTTGAAGTGATTCAAGACGGACAGGAAGAAGTGGGAGATGGGCAGAGAAACGTCGCGTACCAATTGCGCCTTGAGGTATACTTTCTCTCCGACTTGGGGAGAGGGGGTCACCTCGTCGGTCGGCGTCGCCCGCCAGGCGAGCCCCTCCGTCGCAGGTAGGTAACCCTCAGCGACCATCTCTTGGAGGTCACGGCCGGTGATGTCCGAGCCGGGCCAGTCGCCTTTGTGCGAGTCTGGCTCCTCTTCCAGGGGCTCCAGCGCCGCCAGGTTATGGTCGCCGCCGGTGGTTTCTATCACCACTGATGCAGGGATGACCAGGCCCTCTGGGGCACGATGACAGAGCTCTCCGGCTTCGCCGCGGCTTCGCTCGACGCCGCCATCGATGGGGATGGGCTGCTGCTAGCCATGGAGGAAGGAAAGAGCGCGACTGGTGCAGAGAGAGAGAGGCTAGGGTTTCTCGAGGTTTTCGTGGAGAGCTCGAGGAGGCGCGCAGCTGGAGGAAGAAGACGAAGACACGAGAGAATGAGGTGAAAAAGTGGCAAGTGTCCCACGGTCACTATTTATCTTACTCTGTGTCAAGATTCGTGCAGCTAATCGGACGGTTGCCGCGTAGACGACGTGTTCGTGAACGTGCGCGGTAATTTCGCCACGTCTCCAACCATCGCCGCCAACGGTTCGTATCGCTCGCGCGGGAAAAGCGGATATGATTACGTTCTCTGCATGTGTGAGTTACGAGGCGTCGCTGACCTACAGCCCACGTCGTCATAACTGACATGGTAGATGATCCGTCCCATCGAAGATTCCGGCATGGACGGATTTAATCCGACAACGGGAGCGTACGATGGAAGATTTAGCATTTCTCCGACTTACTTATAGAAGACGGAGAAAACCTTGCAGGGTTCTTTGGGAGGACTACAAGATGTTGCTTGACGATTTGCCGACATCCATCTAGACGGAGCATTCCACGGGAAGAGGCAAGACGGCGCAAGATCTCGGAGTTCTCCGGGGGCTACTGTTGGGGATATGCTTTATGGGTATCCTCATAGCATGTCTCTTATCTGGCTAACCCGGGTGGCCCATAGTCGGTAGCATGGCCTATGGCGGATAAAGGAAGGCTACGGTGGAGTCACCAAGCGTGCGGAGCCTTGGAGTACAAGATACACAAGACTAGTAATAGGCGGTGTAGAACTCGTAACCTGTCCGGCTAGGACTTTTTCCTGTAACCTAGGACTGGCTATATAAGTCGGGCCTATGGAACCTTTAGGGCACAATCTCGTATTTATAACTTAGACTTTCTAGTTATTTACGGTGGGCGTAAGCCCGTCATGGTATTGCCGGCAGTAGCCATGGAGGGGTCCTCAAGTGCGTGTTTAGAGACGTGGGGTAAGGCGACGGTTGCAGTGCAGGTAACACAGCTTACCCAGGTTCAGATCCCACAACGGTGGCGGAATCCTACTCCTGCTATAAATCACTATAATGGCAATACGCCGAGTTATAGAGATTAGGTTCGCTGTGCGAGGTGACTAGAAAGTCTAAGTTATCGTCTGAGATTGTGCCCTAAAGGCTCCCATAGGCCCGACTTATATAGTCGCCAGGTCCTAGGGTTACAGGGAAAAGTCCTAGCCGGACAGGTTACAAAGTTCTACACCGTCTATTACTAGTCTTGTGTATCTTGTACTCCAAGGCTCCAGTACGCTTAGTGACTCCACCTTATCATTCTTTGACCTTTGCTTACTCAAAAGGTAATCAAGAGATTGTTTCCTTCGGGGAAGGTGGCCTTGATATGTCGGAACATATCTATAATTTTTGATGCTCCATGCTTGTTTAGTATCTACGTTGCTTTACTTGTCTACACTTTGAGGTGCTTTTTACATGTTTTCTGGTACTAAACTATTAGCAATTGCAACAGTGCCAGATGCCTATTTTCTGTTGTTTTTGGTTTCAGAAAAGTTAGTAAAGAAATATTCTCGGAATTGGACGGGACAAACGTCAAAGTCAATTACTTTCCGTGGGGAACAAGAAGTCCAGAGGGGAGACAAGGAAGCGGGCCAGGGCAGACAGACCCCCCACCCCCAGGTACGGCCAGGGGTGGGCCCACACCTGGCTAGGGTTTAGCCCCCCTGGTCGCCTCCTTGGCCTCCCCTTCGCCTATAATAAGCCCCCGATGTAGAAACCCTAAGCAATAGATCAAATATCCACGAAACCGTCTGTAGCCGCCGCCACCATCCTCCCTAGATCGGGGGGATCTGAAGTTCTTCCTGGCACCCTGCCGAAGGGAAGATCATCCTGGAGGCCTTCTCTCCGGTATGACGCGTTAGTAGTTCCACCTTGGACTATGGGTCCATGTAGTAGCTAGATGGTTGTATATCCTCCTTTGTGCTTTCATGTATAGATCTTGTTAGCTCCGTTCATGATCAAGATCTAATCTATTTGTAATCATGCATGTTGTGTTTGTGGGGATCCGATGGATATTGAGATTATTATGTTGGTTTGATTAATGGTTTTGTCTTTATGATTCTATCATGTCTGTGTTGTTTGTGATCTTGCATGCTCTCTATTGTTAGTAGCTATCTTGGCCAAGTAGTTGCTAGTGACTCTAAGAGGGGGTATTTATGCTCGATAGTGGGTTCATGCCTCTAGTTTCCAAGGGAAGTGACAATAATCTCTTCGGTTGTAGATGTGTTGTTGCTACTAGGGAGAAAACAACGGTCTCTTGTTCATGGAACATGTGGACTGTTTACCTTACACACTTTGCTTAAAGCGGTATGCATTGCTTGCAACTTAATACTAGAGGGGGTTCAGATGATAACCTGAAGGTGGACTTCTAGTCATAGATGCGGTTGGATGACGGTCTATGTATCTTGTTGTATTGCCCAATCGAATCTCATAGGATCTTTCTGACTAGTAATTGCATTGTTAGGCCTTGCTCAGTTCCTGTCAATTGCCCTGCTGTAATTTGTTTACCCTTCATGCCATGTTGTTTATCTAAGGAGAGAACCTCTAGTGAACTATGGACCCCAGTCCAATCTTTACCATTGATACATCTTCCATTGTTACTTGTTTACTTGTTGCAAACCATTACCTTCCACACCATAAATTTAATCCTTTGTTACAGCAAACTGGTGAGCTTGACAACCTCACTGATTCGTTGGGGCAAAGTCTTGAGTTTGTGTTGTTCAGATCTCCGCGTTGCTTGCAACACTTGTGTGACGTTTCCCTCCTCCTTCGGGTTCGATAACCTCGGTCTCAACTGAGGGAAAACTTGCTGCTTGCTCTTCGCACCCTGCGCTTGGGGTTACCAACGAAGTGCCACGTCAAGCACCATCAAGACTTTTTGGCGCCATTGTCGTGGAGGCTATGGACGTCTTCACAAGGGGAGTCCTTCACTTCCTTTCTCTTTACTTTGTTTTTAGTTTGCTTTGTTTCTTTTGCTTGGTTTTGTTTGCCTCTTTTCAAAAAAAAACAAAAAATTAGTCTCTGCTCTAGCTGCTGCTGCTGTTTTTGGCTTGCCCACCTTTGCCAAAATGAACTCTGTTGAGAACACCAAGTTGTGTGACATCACTAACACCAACAACAATGATTTCCTAAGCACTCCTATTGCTCCACCTGCTTCTGATGCTACCTTTTATGAAATTAAGCCTGCTTTGTTGAATCTTGTGATGAGAGAGCAATTTTCTTGTGCTGGTTCTGATTATCCTGCTGCCCATCTCAATAGCTTTGTTGAACTTTGTGAGATGCAAAAGTATAAGGATGTAGATCGAGATATTATTAAGCTCAAGCTTTTCCCCTTCTCGTTGAGAGGAAAAGCTAAAGAATGGTTGCTTTCTTTGCCTAAAAATAGTATTGATTCTTGGACTAAGTGCAAATATGCTTTTATTGGAAAGTACTATCCTCCTGCAAGGATTATTGCTATGGTAGGTGACATTATGAAATTTAAACAACTTGATAATGAACATGTTGCTCAAGCTTGGGAAAGAATGAAAACTTTGGTTAAGAATTGTCCCACTCATGGACTCACTGCTTGGATGATTATCCAGAATTTTTATGCAGGTTTGAACTACTCTTCAAGGAACCTGCTAGATTCAGCTGCTGGAGGTACTTTCATGGGCCTCACCTTGGGTGCTGCAACAAGGCTCCTTGATAATATGATGGTTAACTACTCTGAATGGCATGTTGAGAGAGATCAACATGGTAAGAAGGTAAATTCTGTTGAGGAAACTTCCTCTTTAAGTGAAAAGATTGATGTTATTATGGCTATGCTTGTTAATGGGAAAGCTCCTTTAGATCCTAATAGTGTTCCCTTAACCTTTTTGGTTGCTCAAGAAGAGCAAGTTGATGTGAACTTCATTAGAAACAATTTCAACAACAATGCTTATAGGAGTAACTTTGGTGGTAACAACTATAAGCCTTATCCTCCTAATAATGGCAATTCCTATGGAAGCTCTTACAATAATGCTAGAAGTGCCCCCTCTGAACTTGAAGTCATACTTAAGGACTTTATTAGTAAACAAAACATTTTCAATAAGACTATAGAGGGAAAGCTTTTAACTGTTGAGGAAAATATATCCTCTTTGTCTGAAGCTCAGGCTTCCTTGATTAATACAATGGATGCTAAAGCTGAAACTATGGAAAACACCTTTGCTACTGCTCATGCCATACAAGTTACTATTGATGAAAATGTTAGGCTGTTAGCTCAACTCCATGCTAAGTGGTAAAGGGAAGCTGAAATAGAGAGAAACAATAGTGTGTGCACCATCACCACTAAACCACAAGTAGTCCCTATTCCTCCTCCTACTATGCCTAAGCCTATTGAGCCTACTACTAGTGATGCTAAGTTTGACCTGGATATTGATGGTTGCAATATTTCTGAAGTGATTATGTTCTTGCAAAAGCTTGCTAGAAGTCCTGATGCTAGTGATATGCATGTTGCTTTCACCAAACACATTACAGATGCTCTTGTTAAAATTAAGGAAGAGAAGCTAAAACACAAAGCTTCTATTCCTAGGAAAGTAGAAGATAGTTGGGAACCCATTATTAATATGCAAGTGAATGACTTTGATTTCAAAGCTTCATGTGATCTTGGTTCTATTATCTCTATTATGCCTAGGAAGATTTATGAAATGCTTGATTTGACACCATTGGAAGATTGTTATTTGGATGTACCACTCAATGATAATGCTAAGAAGAAACTCATGGGGAGTATTAATGATGTTCTCGTTATGGTTAACAATGCTTATGTCCCTGTTGATTTCTATGTTTTGGATGTTGAATACAATGCTTCTTGTCCTATTACTTTGGGAAGACCTTTTCTTAGAACAGTTGGTGTCATCATTGATATGAAAGAAGACACCATTAAATATCATTTTCCATTCAAGAAAGGTATTTAACACTTCCCTATGATGAGAGAGAGGTTTCTTTTTGCACCTCCTTTGAAAGCAAGATTTGATGTTAATGCTTCTTCATTTGAAAATACTTGATTCTTCTTGCTTCTTATGCCTAACTTAAAGGCGTTAAATAAAAGTACTTGTTGGGAGATAACCCAAGAGTTTCCTTGAGTCTTGGAAGTTATTACATCAGTAATAACCTCTCCTTATCCTTTTGTTTGCTTTTTGTGCCAAGAATGACCTCTAATGAGAGGGAAGTAAGATTTGGGGAGTTGCTGTCCCGAAACAGATTTCTGTCATCCACCATACAAATTTGTGAGGAGTCTATGTAACTCGGATTTAGATAAAAATTTACGAATAAATCCCCCAGTATGTTAGCTAACTTTAGTTAGTTCAACACTTTTTGATTTGAGCAACAGAAGATGTTCGAAAAAATCGGTTTCTACCTGCTGGTCTATTTTGACAGATTTCTGCCATTATTTGCATTTGCTTCTTATTGATTCCTTTTTGAGTTCTTTTTGCGAAATTGAGATTTTTGAAGGAGTTGCTATAGTAGCTTGTGTTTTTAGTGAAAAGCCTTGCTATTACAAAGCTTTGCCAAGAGGTCTAATATCTTTTGAATAAACTAATGTTGCTAATGAAGATTGTGTGAAGTTTTGTATGAAGGAAAAATTTCAGGTGTAGAGAGAGAATGATGCAATGAGATGAAGAATGGAAAAAATCTCAAGCTTGGGGATGCCACCACGGTGTCACCCCAATAAATATCCAAGAGGTACAAGCGTCAAAGCTTGGGGATGCCCAAGGCATCCCCTTCTTCATCAATAACAAGCTCAGGTCTGTCTAGACACTTTGTTTTTATTGTTTCATGCACAGTTGTGTTGTTCTTGGAGCGTCTTAGTTTTTGTTTGCTTTGCTTAGGTTGTTTGGTTTGCTTGAATAAAGTAGTTTGGACCCCCATTCTTGTTGTGTTGTTTTGCAAATAAGTTTGCTTGGTGTTGGAAAGGAGTAGTAAGTTCTTGCTTGAAATGCAAGAGGAGCTTGCATTGATCGTGACTTACACTTTAGCATGACATGCTAGGTGTTGTTTTGACCTTATGCTTAGTGATTATTGCTTTAGCATGTCTTGTTACAAACAATTCGGATTGCTTAGTGTGCCTTGAAGAAATTATGCGTTGGTTCAACATGCAAATGCATAGTGTTGTGGTATTCTCCTTTGATGCTTTGCTTGGGTTGACTTGGCACATGATCACACCATGTTATGACTATGACAAGTCACCATTAGCCTCTATGATCATTTAGTCCTTGACTTGTAGTACCACTCTTTGCTTTGATTAGTAATGCTTTGTTGCTCTGCATGATTATGGCCATGATGCTCTCTTAGTTGGTTGCTCCCAGTCTTTTGCTAGCCTCCACTTGTATGAGTAAGTTCTACTCATGCTTCTAGCTCCCAAGAAACCAAGTTTTTCCAAAGTGTCCACTATAAACTCCTATGCATGGTGTGTTACACCATTCCAAGTATATTCTTGTTTTCAGCTATCTTCCAATTAAAACCTATTTTGTGATATTAAAACTTAGTGATTAAATACCTCACAAACTTGATGGCACACTTTATTCTTTTCCCCTAATAAACTTGAACCATTGTGACAACTTTGTTGTATATGTTTGCACTTATAAGTTGGAATTAGCAGAACCGTGCTATCACAGGGAACGTTTTCAACAATGCACTTGTACTTTTTACTCAGTTGATATCATGCTCTTTTGTCTATGGATGTCACCGATGTGAAATAAAGAGGGAACTTGTAAGTCCATGGAGTAAGTATTATGTGTTAGAGAAACGCCTAGGCCGCTAGCCTAAGCCATGCCTAATCATGGTGGAAACTTGCAGCATCACCATAGTGATCTATCTATGAAGCATCCTCAATAAAAATCTATGTATATAGTAAATAAAAAGATTGCTGAGATGCTCATTGTCTGCTTGCCTTGTCATTTTGGTTATGGGAAAGCTCTTGTACCATGTGCAAGGGGTACCCCGTTGGCGGTTCTCAATGATATGCAAATACTTACAATGACAAGAACTTACCTGTGACTGAAGTTGAGTATGCATGAGGTGTGGCCCTCGTATTCAAGGGACTTGAGATTGCCAACTTATACTTCATCAAACATATACTCCATCTTTGCCACTTTAACCTTAATCACTTCAAGATGCTTATGATAGGGGCAATGAGGGCTGAAAGCTAACAAGTACCATAATTTTTGGAAGCTATTTTTGGAACTTGTAATCCCTGCTTCCTTTACAAAAAGGCCTTTCTTCCACCATTACTTGAGTCTCCACCTTCTACCTTTAGGCACCATTAAGAGAGCATAGTTGTTATTTTGTGTGCAGTGTTCCAAAGCTTATTAATTGATGCATATTGTGATATTACTTGTTCTTGTGCTATTTGTTTCTAGTAACCCTTGTGAACTTTGAAGGTGTCCTATACATCTATTTTCTACTCTATGAGGGACAAGCTGATTGCCACTATGCTACGTTTTCTGTATGTGAAACAAACGTTTTTCAATGCATGTTATTCATGATCTTTTTTGTAGCCTTTCATGTTGCATGCATAGTTACTTTGTCCTATTGTTAGAACTCCATCTTTCATGCACATGTTTAGAGTTCTTTGATCCCAGCTTTCAATGCTTGCAAATGGTTGGATCTTTATTGTGAGGGTGCATGTCACCTAAAAAATTATTCTGTTTATCACTTACCTACTCGAGGACGAGCAGGAGTTAAGCTTGGGGATGTTGATACGTCGGAAACGTATCTATAATTTTTGATGCTCCATGCTTGTTTAGTATCTACTTTCCTTTACTTGTCTACACTTTGAGGTGCTTTTTACATGTTTTCTGGTACTAACCTATTAACAAGTTGCAACAGTGCTAGATGTCTGTTTTCTGCTGTTTTTGGTTTCAGAAAAGTTAGTAAAGAAATATTCTTGGAATTGGACGGGACAAACGTCAAAGTCAATTACTTTCTGTGGGGAACAAGAAGTCCAGAGGGGAGACGAGGAAGCGGGCTAGGGCAGCAAGAAACCCCCCAGGCACGGCCAGGGGTGGGCCCGCGCCTAGCTAGGGTTTGGCCCCCCTAGTCGCCTCCTTGGCCTCCCCCTTCGCCTATAAGAAGCCCCCGATGCAGAAACACTAAGCACCCGATCAGATATCCACGAAACCGTCTGTAGCCGCCGCCACCATCGTCCCTAGATCAGGGGGGTCTGAAGTTCTTCCTGGCACCCTGCCGGAGGGGAGATCATCCCGGAGGCCTTCTCTCTGGTATGATGCATTAGTAGTTCCACCTTGGACTATGGGTCCATGTATTAGCTAGATGGTTGTATCTCCTCCTTTGTGCTTTCATGTATAGATTTTGTGAGCTTCATTCATGATGAAGATCTAATCTATTTGTAATCATGCATGTTGTGTTTGCGGGGATCCGATGGATATTGAGATTATTATGTTGGTTTGATTAATGGTTTTGTCTTTATGATTCTATCATGTCTGTGTTGTTTGTGATCTTGCATGCTCTCCGTTGTTAGTAGCTATCTTGGCCAAGTAGTTGATAGTGACTCCAAGAGGGGGTATTAATGCTCGATAGTGGGTTCATGCCTCTAGTTTCCAAGGGAAGTGACAATAATCTCTTCGGTTGTAGATGTGTTGTTGCTACTAGGGAGAAAACAACGGTCTCTTGTTCATGGAACATGTGGACTGTTTACCTTACACACTTTGCTTAAAGCAGTTGTCTGTTGCTTGCAACTTAATACTGGAGGGGGGTCGAATGATAACCTGAAGGTGGACTTCTAGTCATAGATGCAGTTGGATGGCGGTCTATGTATCTTGTTGTATTGCCCAATCGAATCTCATAGGATCTTTCTGACTAGTAATTGCATTGTTATGCCTTGCTCAGTTCCTGTCAATTGCCCTGCTGTAATTTGTTTACCCTTCATGCCATGTTGTTTATCTAAGGAGAGCACCTCTAGTGAACTATGGACCCCAGTCCAATCTTTACCATTGATACATCTTCCACTGTTACTTGTTTACTTGCTGCAAACCATTACCTTCCATACCATACGTTTAACCCTTTGTTACAGAAACCGGTGAGCTTGACAACCTCACTGATTCGCTAGGGCAAAGTCTTGAGTTTCTGTTGTGCAGATCTTCGCGTTGCTTGCAACACCTGTGTGACGTTTCCTTCCTCCTTCTGGTTCTATAACCTCAGTCTCAACTAAGGGAAAACTTGTTGCTTGCTCTTCACACCCCGCGCTTGGGGTTACCAACGAAGTTCCACGTCGAGCATCATTAGGACTTTGCAAGCTCCCCCTTCAACATAGCATTTTCCTCAAGGATGTTTGTACTACTAGAAGGAATGAAAATACTAGGTGAGGCAACATCATTAAATTGAGTTTGAAGTTATTCACAAGACTTTGTGAGAGTCAAGAGTTCACTTTCCAAGGCCTTATGAGCCTTGCTAAGCTTCTTAAATTCATCGACAAGTTTTTCATGAACAACATCAAACTAAATCTTAGCCATTTTAGCCTTTTTATACTTAGCAACGGCATGATCACATTCCTTAATGAGTTTATTGATGATTTAATCATTTGCCTCATTGAGGCCTTCAAGTTTTTCTTCAAGAGACTCCCTAGTCTCTTGCTCTTCTTCTAGAGCATTAGTTAGAGCGTCCATATCAAGAATGTTCTCTCTCCCAATTTTGCATCTCTTATCAAGAAGCTCTTATGTGTGAGAAAAGTTGATTCAAGAGATTCACAAAATGCTTCTTGTTCTCCCTTAGTCGTAAAAACATCAAAAGCAACTAATTCCTCCTTCACCTCAAGAGTTATATCATCATCAAATTCGTCATTGATCATAGAGGTGGAGCGAGAATATGATGATACCTCTGGTCCTCTTGCCATAAGGCATGTGACATTCTTGTTGGAGATATTCTCATTTGGAGAGTCGAAGAGTGAGAAAGTGGTTATAGAGGTGGTGGTGATGGCTGCCACACCATTTGATGTTTCTTCTTCTTCCTCCTCATCCTCATCATCGGATTAGAACTCTTCATGTGATATCAATGCAATGTCAGACGACTTCTTGTTGGTAGCATTCTTTTTGAAGAAAGACTTCTTGAAGGGGGCCTTTGACTTTTTCTTCAATATAATTTCACCACCATGATCTTCTCTCTTCTCACATGGACATCTGGCAACAAAATGATAGCGGTCACCACAGTTGAAGCAAGTTCTCAATCTTGAAGCATTCTATTTTCTACCACTTGGGTTGCTTCTTCGTTGCATTTCCATATTGGCCTTGGCGGGATCTTTCTAAAAAATTCCTTGCATAGAAGGCCATGTATTCACCATGAGCAACATTGACATCATCGGGTGGCTCATAGTCAGCATGTCATCACTTCCTTCATCTTCCTCATACTCCATAACCTTGGCCTTCAAGGCAAGATTAACACCATTGCTCATTCTAAGGGCACAAGCGCGGGCATCTTTGGCATTCTTGGCAGTAACCTTGAAGGCGGACATATCTTGCATAACTTCATTGAAGGTTATGAGATGGTAGTTGTGTCTTCCTTGGAGACTCTTCAAGTCGGTGGGCTCGAAGGGCATGAGCGCACTCACATACTTCCTCTTTATCCAAGAATCATCCACATGAGAGGCGCCAACATTTCTAAAAGCGATGGCAGTGGATTTGAGTCTTCGATACATGTCTTCATGGTCCTCACCATCCTTCATGTACAAGCCTTCAGCTTCATTGCTCAAAGCATCATATCGGTTTCTTCTCATGCTCTCATTTCCAACAAATAAATCAATTAGAGCATCCCAAGCTTCCTTGGTGGTGTTGAGGTGTTCATGTGAGGGAAATCTTTTGGTCCCACACCAAGTTGAATCATGTGCAATGCGGTTGCATTGAGTTGACTATCGACCATTTATCTTATTGTCAAGTTGGTTGGGTCCTCAATATGGAGTCCCTCTACAATAATATTCCACAAGTTAATGCAAGAGCTACGCACATGATATTTCATCAAAACTTGCCATTGATCAAAAGAATGTGCAGCTAGCATAGGTGGGTCACCTCTATTATTTACATGTGGATGAGGGATCACAGGGTCGAGAGAGTACCACCGGGAACCGCATGGTGCTCTTCCTTCCTATCGCCCTTTTTGGTGGAGGGGTTAGTGGCATTATGTTCATCCTCCACTACATCAACCATTGGTTTAGCCGAAGCTTACACCTTTGGAATTGCAGGGGGTTCCTCTTGAGAAGGAGGTGGTGGGGCTATCTTCTCCTTAACAAGTTGCTCAACTAGTTGACGCAACTATTAGATTTTGTTGCCCAGGGAGGAGCTCAAGCTTGATTCCAATTTCTTGAGATCCTCCATGGACACCGAGGTGCTAGCCTCACTCCCTCCTTCTCCATCCTGGCTACCCATACACTCTTAGGCGGTTAAGCCCAAATAAAGAGCCGAGACTCTGATACCAATTGAAAGTATTGTATGGGCACCTAGAGGAGGGTGAACAAGTGCTACTTCAAATTTTACTCCTTTTCAATTTAGGGTTTGACACAAAAGGTAAATTCTCTAGATATGCAACTAAGGTGGATTTACCTATATGTCACACTAGTACAACTAACTAAGCAAGAGCAAGATATAAGTGAAGTGCGGTAAAGGATCGAGGTAACCGAAATGGAGCACGCGGAGACACAAGGATGATTTCCCACGGTTCCTTCCTTTTGAGGGGAAGTACGTCTGCGTTTGGAGAGGGGGTGGTTTCAAACCACCAATGCCACAAAAGGCCTCCCTTGTTCTCTGGTGAATCTCACCCCAAAGGGACCGATTCACTCTTCCACTATATCGGTAACCTTCAAGGTGGAAACCGACACCTTTACAACAAGTTAGAGGCACATATCCATAATTGAATTGGAGGCTCTCTAATGCAAGCAAGATGTCACAACAATGAAAGACAAGCTTATAAGAACCAAATCAAGAACTAGGGTTTCCAATAAAACACTAGAGCAAGGGGGAAATGAAGATCTCTTTTGGTGAAGTTGTAGATCAAGGCCTCCTCCTTCGATTCTCCAAAGATGAGGGACTTTGGATGGTTGCAGGCAGTGGCGGATCTAGAAGGTTCTGAAAGCTTGGGCAAACATGTCTAAGTCACCATTTTTTGAGCAAAATCACTATAGAAAGTCAAGAAATATAAGGAAACGTGCGTCGACAAGACTGGGCGACTGCCCGGGTTGTAGGGACGGTGGGTCTGCCCATGGTTGCAGGGGAGAACTTGTTGATTTGGTGGCTCAAATATGGGTGTTCTTATTTTCTAAAAATGAGCAGCTTGAGGTAGGGGATGAAGTACCCTATTTATAGGCCCACACAGTTCTGACTGTTTTCTGACCGTTGGGGAGATTCCACACCAAAAACTCCGGTCTGTCAATATATCACACCGGAGATTTTGGTCCATCTCCGGACCCCTATACAGACTGTCCCGGACTTGGTTTAGATGATCGCTCCGGAAACTTAGCCGAAACTCTGGATCTGGGAACACCGGAAACTCCAGACTTTGCACACCGGAGATTTTGGTCTGCGACTTCACACCAGAGATTTCGGACAATATCCGGCCTGTCTCTGGACCCCTATACATACTGTCCCTGGAAACCAGCTTTGATCCACTCCGGAGACTTGTGCCGAAACTCCGGTGCAGGGTACACCGGAAACTCCGGTCCTTGCACACCAGAGATTCCGGTCTGAACCATCGAAGATTTTGTTCCAACCGGTCTCTAGACTTTTCTCTTTTCAGTAGATTAACCTGGCACCATTAGCACACGGTAAAAATGGTCCTCAAGTTGTTAACGTACACCAAAACTGATTAAGACAATAAATGTCCTTTCAGAATTGTTTCTTTTTGAATCTTTCTTCTAAGTGCATGAATAATTGTTTATGTCTTCTAGTCAACATATTTGTGTCCCAAAATGATTGTTTTAATTGATTTGTCCATCAAATCCTTTAATTGTGGGTTCCTGGTAAAACATGCATAAAAGTTGTGCGCGAGTGTGATAAAATATCAAAATCCTAACTCCAGTAATGCGAAAATAAGATAAACATGCTACATAAATGCACTCATCAGTGATATGGTTTATCTTAAGATGCAACCACACATAGAACATGCTATGGGTCCACAAAATTCTCTCAAACTTACATCAAAATGGTATGGACCATACAGAATTCTACAATAGTTGGAAACAAAGCCTACAAATTACAACTACCAGCAAGAGGACAACTTCATAATGTGTTCCATGTGAATCAATTGCAGAAACACTTGGGGCCTAGTGCGGTTACAAACCCTACACTTCCTCTGGTAAGTTCCTAAGGTAAACTAAAAATCGCTCCAATTGCTATTCTACATAGACGACGAGTGCCCTGCAGTGCTGGCGAGTATGACATTGCAGTTCCTCAATGGCTAGTCCACTTACAAGGGATGTATGTAGAAGAATCAACCCGGGAGGATACCGAATTCATGCAGTCAACATTCCCATCATTCACGACGTGACATCGTTTCTCGGGGGAGGGGGTGTTAGGACCCTGTAACCAAAACTTCCCTCCAACACCAACAACGATAGAAGATCTCCTTCAGGAAGAGGACAAATGACTAGGATCAAGGGATACCACTTCATCAGGATCCAACGACCTAATTTTAGTTCAAGTTCTTTAGTTTAAACTAAGTGATTTACGCGTTGAGTGAAATTAAGCTGTAATAAGAATTTGTACTAAATTTCTTGGCATGCTCTTTCGATATAAAAGGGCGGGAGAGGGTGGATGGGCGGCAGGCAGCTATCAAAAACCTAAATTTAGTTCTTTCCCTTTCCTGCAAATTTATTTCTTTAGTTGCCCTTGTAGTTTTAAGCACCGAGCTCCACTTCTTCCTCCTCTCTGATGCTGCTGCTAGAGACCAACAAGTCCTAACATAGGAATTCATGCTAGAGATATGGGGAGTCCCAGGCGGTTCAGCAGGGCGGGGGAGCGGTGAGGTTGGAGCGTCACTGGTAGAGACCGGCCATGGGGCGGAGGAACGACGACATCAAGTTCGGTCCTTCCTATGGAGGGAAGTGAGAAAAGGAGGAAGGAAGGAGATGAGGTAGGGCTACATGTTGATTTCAAGATTTCTTAGGGTGTTTTGTGCAAAATGGCTCGACTAAGTATTATGAGAAAAAAATGCAAACACTCGAGACTACAAATATCAAAACATAACCTGTAAATGCTGTCAACACCCGAATTTTTAATCCCAGATGCCTGTTATGCCATACCTCGCAATCCCAGGATTACCATTTTTGCGAGACATAACAGATTGGATATCATAGTACATCATCCATTACAAACCATACATAAGATCTTACAACAAAATAAAGGATCTCATGATCTAGTCTTAGTACAATCAAGCAGCAGAATAATATAATGATAACGGTAGCGTGGTCGAAGCTCCATATTCATGGTCATAGGCAATGCTGACGATGGGGGATGATCCTAGTTGTCGTAACCTTTCTGCGGTCCATCCTCCTGATAGTCCTCTCCATAGTCTGGCCATGGGAATAGCTAGTGACAAAGCCATGAGTACTCTTTAAGTACTCGCAAACTAATACTAACAAGTGAAGTGGTTCTTGATTAGGAAGTACTAGGCTCTAGGTTGTTTTGCAAAAAGCTAGATTTATCTCTACTGAGTTCAGAAGCAAAGAAAGCTAGTTAAAAGTTTTATAACACCTAAGTGGGAACTTGAGTTTTCATATCACAACCCTGTTGTGGTCAAGTAAAAATCACGATTCATTTCACAAGTCATTTTGAAAACATCTGACAATGGAACAGTATGACCACTCCAAGTGTCCATCACCGTGGACACGGCTATTCGAATAGTTTGACACTCTGCGGAGGTAGTACACTTTCACCACAACATTCGATACATCCGTCAGGAACAATCCTGAATTCACCATACTCAATATGCGGATAATCAATCCTAACCTTTCAATTACACGCCCTAGTATAGGCACCTCTCCTGTGAGTTTGGCCTCCCAACCATGACCAACTGTCATCTTGGGAACTGCACAGGTGGGCAATCTTCACAAGGTAGCCTTAGCTCAAACCTTGGCCGCAAGGAAACCCATACTAAGGTATGTAAACTTCCAGTTAAGCCCTACCCAAATTTCGGGTATTATGGTTGTACGGTAAAATTGGAATGGTATCGCATCCAGACAACCATCAGTTTTATAAAGGGCTAAGGCTCATGCCTCAACATTTCCATCATCAAAATCATCTGGTGTTCAAGAACACATGTCAAAACATTTCAGTAGAATGACTCATCATTCTAAGGTTTTCATAACCATTTTCACCAAGTATTCCCATCTAAAGTGATCAAGTTTTATGCTTAGCACTAGCATCTACAAGTGGGGGTAAACACTATGAGGGGTGGTAAACAAGGGTGAGTGATCTAAGTTTGATCTCATGCCTCAGGATGACATCAAGATTTATCTAACTTAGGCCAAGTTTTATGCTCTTTATGCTACCTTTAAAACATCTTTCTAAAATCTACAAGTCACTAAGTAAACCAAACTAAGAAGCTTTGATAAAGAAATAAAATAGCTAAGCTTGGAACTAAAACTAGGATTGGGTATAATCAAGTAGTATAACTAATGCATGCCTAATGCATTGCATAGGTTATCTAGCTTTCATAATTGCAAGTGTTAGCTTGCCAAGTCAACTGGTAGTATTAGGCTTGCCTTGTGCAGAGTAGTGGTTGAAGTTCTCCTCGGCTTCTTCCTCGTAGTATTCTCCTTCCTCCTCGTATCCTTGGTCGGTACTAGCATCCATAAATAAATACGAGGTACATAATCACCAAACAATACTTAACTACTTTTATTTATCACACCAAGGTTTTCACTAGATGATCTAGCATCATCACAAACATTATAATCATCAAAGCACTTGTCTTATTTTATTTTGGAAAAGTAATTTCTACTCATTGAAAAACTACTTAAGGTTTAATCTTCTCCAACTAAAATAGGGGATCATGTTGACACATGTCATCACCACATATTTTAGTACTTGGGAATGTGATTTCAAGTGGTGTCACAATTTAATAAGGTTTTACCCTTTTATTTTAATTAAATAAAGTGACTAGAATGGCCTTGGGGCATTCTTTTATTGCTTGACCATTATTACTGCAAGTAAACCTAGATATTTTTATATATTCAGAAAGGTCTTTTTAAATGTGATTTTTGAGAGTTGGAATCAACTCAAAAGCTTTCATGGTTGAATTTTGAAAAATGTTTGAATATAGAAAAGCTTCTGCCTTGTTATTTTTACTATAGTTGATCTACAATTCTAAATGGTTTGAATCCAACGGGCTTGGATTAAGAATTTCAGTACCTTTCTAGCAAAATTGGTTTCATGCAATTTGGTTTGGTGACTCGACCTGGGTTAATTTTTGAAACTAGGTATAGAACTAAGTTTGAACTTAAATGAATAAACCTAAATTCAAACTACTGGGTTGCGTGGGAGTGTAACTGGGCTGGCCCATGGTGCACAGCGCACACGTGGGTGAGTTTAAGTGAGTGTCCCTACCAGTCAGTGAGACAGGGGTGCAAAGCGGTACGGGGCAATCTAAACCACACGATCAACTTCTAATCAAACGGCTATGACTTATCGTCTCCATCAGGCAACGCCAGCGAGACAGAACCCTAGCACGGACAGTGGGGGTCTACGGGGGCTCACCGGGGATCAGGCGAGGGTCGGCGATGGGGGCGAACGACGAAGTCGACGACGGCGAACCTCCTAGTACCGTCAGCTTCTCCTGGGGCGGCTCCAATCGCTGGCTCCTCTTCTCCTCCTCCGCGGCAGACTCTGGCAAAATTCTGGCGACCTGCTGCTCGCCTTGCTCCGGGGGTGAGGTAGGGTGGTTCTGAGAGAGAGGGGAGTGTGTTGGTGTGAAGAAATCGAACGGTGGTGGCCTCTATTTATAGTGCCAAGAGGGGACCGAAGGGCATGGGTGGAGCTCGTCGTGGTCATCGGCTGTAGAGTTCCCAACCTTTAATAAGGTAGAGATCCATGTGTTTACAATGCTAGTCCCTGGATCAATAGCTAGCATCCACAGTTAAGAAGTAATATCAAGAACAAAGGTCATAATACAACTTTATAACCAGGAATAAAATAATTAATTACATCTTACATAGCTCATATGGCTATCGCATTACAATGCAGCAGAAATAACTATAGCATGGGGTCATTCATCTTCAAAGTGCCACAGGAAAACATGTTGGTTGTAGACTTGTAATCCTAATCAACACATCTCACTAACATCAAACAAACCTGCAACATAACAAGTTACAGCCACAAGGGTCAATACATTTGAATTGTATTGGAAAGTGATACTATGGTAGTATAGTGGAGTCTATCATCTATATGCATTTGGCTAAGTGGAGCTTAGGCTTGCTTTGCTCAAAATAGATTTTCCTTATCATTTGAAAACACTAAGTTTTTGTTCGACAAAAATCACCCAAGGCATCTCCCAATAGAAATTGGTGATCCTTAAACCCTTGTTCAACCACAAAGTTTTAACTTAGAAATTGGGATGAGGAGATTCTTGATAGCTTCCATGTCTTGATGTTCATGTTGTCCAATACCAGGGACATCGCTAAGTACTTTGATTCTTCCATCTGCAGAGGTTGTGCACTTTCCCCACAAGACTTGATTTTCACCAAGACAGGACCTTTCAGAAGCCTTCCCTTAGACCAAATGGACGCGCTTCAACCTATCATCCCACTACCACCAACTGTCCAAATGGCTAAGTTATTGCAACCTATATGATCCAGGCAGAGCCCATAATGCCATGTGGCTGCACTAGAAGCTTCTTAACATTTGGCATCTCAAATCCCTTTGTTCCTGGGTGGCCATCCACAAGTGAGATACACAAGGTAAACCATAGAAATGGGCCTTGTGAACCACTCAACACAAACCATTCCTTCCATTCCACCCAGGTGATTCATTCACTTAGTTGTTTTATTAAACAAAACACAAGTCCTTTGTAAGGTTCCCAACCTTTAATAAGGTAGAGATCCCTGTGTTTACAATGCTAGTCCCTGAATCAATAGCTAGCATCCATAGTTAAGATGTAATATCAGGAAACAAAGGTCATAATACAACTTTATAACCAGGAATAAAATAATTTATTACATCTTACATAGCTCATTTGGCTATCTCATTACAATGCAGCAGAATATAACAATAGCATGGGGTCCTTCATCTTCAAAGTGCCACAGGCAGACATGTTGGTTGTAGACTTGTAATCCTAATCAGTAAACTTCACTAACATCAAACAAACCTACAACATAACAAGTTACAGCCACAAGGGTCAATACATTTGAATTGTATTGGCAAGTGATACTACGGTAGTATAGTGGAGTCTATCATCTATATGCATTTGGCTAAGTGGAGCTTAGGCTTGCTTTGCTCTAAAATAGTTTTCCCTTATCATTTGAAAACACTAAGTTTTTGCTTGAAAAAAACACCCAAGGCATCTCCAATAGAAATTGGTGATCCTTCAACCCTTGTTCAACCACAAGTTTTTACTTAGAAATTGGTATGAGGATATTCTTGATAGCTTCCATGTCTTGATGCTCAAATTTTCCTTTACCAGGGACATGGCTAAGTACTTAGATTTTTCACTCTGCAGAGGTGGTGCACTTTCCCCACAAGACTTGGTTTCACCAAGACAAGATCTTTCAGAAGCCTTCCCTTAGACCAGAATGGGCGCGTTCCAACCTATCATCCCCTACCACCAACTGTCCAAATGGCTAAGTTATTGCAACCCATATGATCCAGGCAGAGCCCATAATGCCAAGTGGCTGCACTTGAAGCTTCTCAACAATTGACATCTCAAATCTCTTTGTTCCTGGGTGGCCATCCACAAGTGAGATACACAAGGTAAACCATAGAAATGGGCCTTGTGAACCACTCAACACAAACCATTGCTTCCATTCCACCCAGGTGATTCATTCACTTAGTTGTTTTATTAAACAAAAACATAAGTCCTTGACTTAGAAATATTCCATAGCATGAATACAATCCACCCTTGTTTTCTACTAGCTAAGCTAAGCATGGTAGTAGTAGGAATCTTAACTTAGGAAATTTCTACTAAGGTTTCATCTACTAGGATTTCCCATGGCATATTTATACTTAGCAAAAATTCCATGCAAGTCTTACTTAGAAATATCACTAATGCATAGTGAAAATAATGGGACAAAAGTATGAAGCATCACTTGCCTTTTTGGTAGAGAATATAAGTTCACTCCTTGATCTTGCAATATTCACACTCTTCAAATCACTACAATTCAATCAAACAAGCAATATTTCAATCTACCATTCAAGCAACATCACATAAAATAATAGAAACAAAACAATGCATGCAAGCATGCCAAACTTTGTTTTATTTACAAAAGTGGTTTATAACAGGTTATAAACATTCTAAAACACTCATTGGTCATTTTATAAAGTGGTAAAACTATTTGCAAAAGATTTTACCTATAAACCATTTTTAAATCAAATCATTATTTTATGTGGTTGAAAATGCCTTTATCAAAGTAGCAATATTTATAGGGTTTACCAAATACATTTTCAAATTATAAAACTTGGTGTTTGGGGTCAGAGAGTTTGAATCAAAACATTCCCCAAAGGTTTTCCTCCAAAAGCATTTTTAATAAATAACCATTTTTTTTATTTGACTAGAAATGGTTTAAATCAAAGGTTTATTCTTTTGTTTCACAAAATACATTTTTGAAACCACAAATTGATTCCTATGATAAGTAGGTTCAAAACAAACCATTTGCCAAAGGTTTTATCTCAAAAATCATTTTAGAACAAATTTTATATTCTAAACATGCCGACACAAGTTTGTGCAAAAACAAACAATTTAACAGAAGCAATTTACTAAACAAAGGGCATGTTTAGATAGGGCTTGTCTTGCTGATTCCATTGATATAAAGTTTGCAAAATTTGGACGTGTGGTTTGAAAGTTATGGATTTTTCAAATTGAAACATCAAATAGAACACAATTTCTGTTTTAAAACATCTCTGGGCCACGTGTCTGTATCATACTGGCTCATAACGGTTCGGTAGGATCGCGTGATGTAGACCGCATGATTTAAGTGGGATTGTGTGGTGCAGATCAAGCGTAACGGTTCGTTTAGTCAATCTATCGCGTACATACGATCAAGATCCAACGGCTCAAATTGATTTGACCAAGGGCTGGCGGCGCTCGACGGTGGTGCGCGGCGGCGATGCTCAGGCAGAGGCGTTCCGGCTATTCTAGGAAGAGAGGGAGGAGGGGCTCACCAGGTTCGCAGCAACGTACTGATGCTCAACGTGGTTGTCGCAGGGCAGGGGGCGCACGGGGTTCACGACAATTGCTCACCGGAGTTCGTGGAGTCGTCGGGCGTGCTCAGGCGAGGTTGAAGACGAGGCTTCAAAGCATGCCAGAGAAAAAGGAAAGCATGGTTAGATGCGCGGGAGAGTGGTGAGTGTGGGAGGGTCATCCATAGGTGGAGGGGGAGACGTGTCTTACGGGGAGGCACCGCCGGAGTTGAAGCAGACGACTGTGTTGCTCTGTTGGAGACGCTGTCGGCGACTTGCGAAAGGCTGGCGAGCTAAGCGCTCTGGGAGATCGCGCCGGAGGTGGGAAGCAAGTGAGCGTGGTCGAGGGGGCGAGGGGCACCGTGGAGCTGCCGGAATCGTCCGGGAAAGCCGTCGGAGACAAAGGCGATGTCGCAGGCAATACTGACAACCTAGGGGCTCCGGTGGTGTGAGGATTGGGGGGAAAAGAAGAGGAGAGCATGGCGATTAATACTGCGGGGTCACAGCGAGGATTAAATGTGGCATTAAGGAGAATTGATCGCGAGAAATCAGCGGCAGAAAACGGCCAGGGGCGTGGTCTTCGCGGGTGAAAACGATGAACAGCTCTATGGGGTCGGACGGTCAGCGAGAGAGGGAGTAGGGAGATGGGGTCCACACGTCAGTGACTCAGCGGGTAAAGACTCAGGTGCGAAGCGTTTTCCGTGGGAGAGAAGGAGTGGGCTGTATTGGGCTTAGTGGGCTGGCCAGGTGGGTTGGGTCTATTTTCCTTTTTTTTTATACTGATGGTTTTTCTTTTTCCCATTTGATTTTTCTGTTTTGATTTTGTTTAAACAATTTAAACATTCATTTGAATTCAAACCTTTTCCAAATTTTGTGAAGACTCAAATACTGATTAATAGAATATTGTGAAGTCAATTTTGGGAATAAAACTTTATTCTCTTGGGGTCTTTTAATTATTAAAAATAGGCTCTAGTATTAATTAAATAAGATTTAATAATATTTTTCAATCTCCATTTGAATTCAAATCACCACCAAACTTTGGGTGAATTTTTATTCTGTTTATCAACATATTTCAAAGTCAAAAATAAAATAATTCTTTTATTCTTTTAAGATCTATTAGTAATTAAATAAATAGACCATAGTCTTTAATTCAAATAGGTTTTAATTTATTTTTTAAAACTCTTTTTGATTTCTAAATAATATCAAAATCTTTTCAGTAGGTTTCATTTTAAAAAACTAAAACACTTGGAAATCTTATTTAAAATAAATTAACAAGTTTTAGTGTTTATTTGAAATGGAAAAGCCTTTATTTAAATAAAATTGGATATTAATAAATCCTTATTATTTTATTTAAATAAACCTTTACTATTTTTATCGAATAGAAATATTTTATTTCAAAAGCTTGGCCAAGATTTGATTTGGCTCTATAAAATAATCCTTATTTATATCTCTACCTTTGCTTTATAAAAACCATATCTTTTTATTTAAAGATCCAAAAATAGTGATTCCAACTTTTATAACTTTATTATTTATTTATTTTTTTAAATCCCTTTAGGATTTTATTTGGCCAAAATGGGTTTTGATGTTTCCAATTGGAATCAAAAAGTTTCTTCTCACCCTAAATTTCAACAATTGTTTAATTTGTTTATTTATTTTTCACATAACAAGATTTGGAAAATCTTGGGATGTGACAGGCTACCACCCTTAAAGTAAATCTCGTCCCGAGATTTGGGGAGGCTAGGGTTTACAAGTTGGCTCAAAGCAACTAGGGTACTACCACCCTTAAAAAAAATTCCAACTAGATTACATCTTGGCTTTCTTGGGATCTTGTTGAAACTTCTCTGGGCAAACATCTGCATTGTGTCCTTTGTTTCCACACTTGAAACATGTGTCAAGGCTTAGATCCTTCATAGGCTTGTTTATCTTGTGCTTCATCTTTTCTGGACAATTGCTTGCATAATGTCCTGGTTCTTTGCAACTGAAACACATCACTTGGCTGATACCTTTCTTTTCCTTTGGTATCATTGCCTCTTGTTTGTTTCCTTGGTTCTTCTTCTTTTCTGGGCATTCATTGGCATAGTGTCCCATCTCTTTGCAAGTGTAACATTGCTCTTGGGTAATATCCTTCTTGCTAGGGTTGGGGCATTTCTTCTTCTTCTTCTTGGGTCTCTCCAAAGCTAGGAGTTCTTCTAGTTCATGCTCTTCATACTTCACCACAAAGGTGGGAAATCTTTCTCTCTTCTTGGGGCAGTTACTAGAGATATGACCTTCTTCTCCACAAGAGTAGCAACACTTTGTGGTCACTTTAGGGTGTGTTTGGTAGACCGGGCCAACCCAACAATTCTCATCTCAACCGAGATTTCTATGAAACTTGTTGTTTGTTAGCCCGGTTCTTCCATGTAGGCACTGCCCAACTCACCCGAAAAAGAGCTCTCAGCCCTGCCCGGTAGAGAAGCTGAAATCGAGCTTCGCTACTCGGCAGGGCTGGCCTCGACAGAAAAATCCCCCCGCGCCTGGGCCGAAACCCAACAGGGGTCAACCACCCCGCCCCTCATTTGCCCCCGACCTGTTCTCTCCAACTCCATCTCTGCCTCCTCCCCCTCCTCTTCCTCGACACCGTCACCTCCTCAGCGTCGGCCAACGTCGCCGTCACCTCCTCGGCGCCGGCCTCCGCCTGCTGCGCCTCGCCGCGCCTCCGCCCAGCCGCTGGCGCCCACGGTCGGCCCCATCTAGAGCCTCCACGGCCATTGCAGCAGGCCGGCCGCCTCCTCCTTGATAGCATCGCAGCAGGCCGGCCGCCTCTCGATCTGCCCCGCCCCAGCAGTGCCTCCCTGGCCAGCGCCGCCCCGACCAGCACCTCCATGGCCAGCAGCGCCCCATCGAGCGCCTACCCAGCCAGCAGTGCCCCGTCGAGCGCCTCCCCGGCCAGCAACGCCCCAGCCAGCGACTCCCAGGCCAGCAGCGCCCCGGCGAGCGCCTCCACGGCCAGCAAAGCCCCGTCCAGAGCCTCGACGGACAGCCACGGCGAGCGCCACCACACCCAACTACAGCGAGCACCGCCACGGCCAGCAGTAGGACCTGATTGCTTTTTTATTTTTGTTGATAGGGACCCGATTGCCTTTTATTTTATACACAGGGACCTGCTTATGTTTCATTTTTGTATTCAAGGTTTCTGTGTAAGTATTGGACCCCCTCAACATTTCTTCCTCATGCGACCCACCAAACAGCAGACGCACTTAACATGTCTCAACAAACACGAGCCACCAAACACATGTGAAAATCTGAACTCAGCCTAGCTAGGATCAGCTTGTATGAGTGGAGATAGCTATTCTCTGCTGGCCCGGGCTACCAAACACACCCTTAGATTTTGCCTTATGATGCATAGTTTTGACTTTGCCTTCATCCTTCTTGGTAGAAGTTGTTCCTTCATGAGGGTTTACAAACTATTGTTGCACTCCACCTTGTTTCCTTTGTTGAACTATGGAATAGATGGGGCATTGGATAAGGACATGATTATTTCCTTCACATAGGAAACAAGTAGCTTGAGATGTGGGGCATTGATTATTTGGATGTTTCTCTTCACAATTGGGGCATTGATCTTCATGCTCTTTGGAACTGTGATCCTTGTCTCCACAAACATTGCATGCTTGAGTTCCTTCTAGAATATCATCCTTGACATCCTTGTTGTCACAAACTCCTTGGGAAAGGTTGTCTCCCATGTTGATCATTTGAGTGGCCATCCCTTGCAACAATTGGGATTGAATTTCCAAAAACTTTTGTATGGTTGGGTCTAATCCATTGTTGTTGGCTAAAAACTGAGTTGTCACTTGGTTCAACTGGGTTTGGTTTGCTAGTAGTTGTTCTCTCATGTGCATCTCTTGGTTGTTGATGTCGTCACCATTCTTGATGTTGGAGTTTCTTGGAGTAGTCATCTGTTTGGGTTGGGTTGGGATTAGGATAGGCAAAAGATTTTCTAAGGGATCAATTCTATTCACACACATCACAATTCACACAAGTAAAGTGCAAGCAATCACAAACAAACATTCCACTCAAACAACAAGTTTCAAGCATATTTTTAGGCAACAAAATATTTTTGCTACACCACATTAAGTTGGTGTGTTTGATCTATACTTAATATGGTGGTCCATCTATATGGTTCACTTGAGATCATTCTATCCTTCTTGGTGGATTCTTCTTGAATGAGATCATGGTTTCCTTGGGAACATTCTTGGTCACAAAAACTTCAAAGGTGATGATGATTCCCAAGTTGTGTTTCCTTAGTCTTCAAATCTTGAGCAGCATTTCTTGTCTCACTTGTAGTCCTTAGTGATATCCAAGGTTGAAGTCCTTGTTGAGAATAATGTTCAAATCACCTGAAGATGTTGAAGTCATTAGAGTTGATGGAGTCCTTTGCCCATGGTGAAGTCTTTGGCCATGGGGTAGGCTTTGTCCATCAAGTTTGAAAATAGAAGAGATGTAGAATCAAAACCAGAAATGGTTGAGGAAAGAGTTTACAAGATTGTTTGTAAATAAGTTTTGGGACAAATACAACTCCTATTTTTCTAAGGGGTTTTGTCCAATCCTAGGGTTACAATCCTACAGGCAACACAATGCTCTGATACCATTTTTAAGGTTCCCAACCTTTAATAAGGTACAGATCCCTGTGTTTACAATGCTAGTCCCTAGATCAATAGCTAGCATCCACAGTTAAGATGTAATATCAGGAAACAAAGGTCATAATACAACTTTATAACCAGGAATAAAATAATTTATTACATCTTACATAGCTCATTTGGCTATCTCATTACAATGCAGCAGAATATAACAATAGCATGGGGTCCTTCATCTTCAAAGTGCCACAGGCAGACATGTTGGTTGTAGACTTGTAATCCTAATCAGTAAACTTCACTAACATCAAACAAACCTGCAACGTAACAAGTTACAACCACAAGGGTCAATACATTTGAATTGTATTGGCAAGTGATACTATGGTAGTATAGTGGAGTCTATCATCTATATGCATTTGGCTAAGTGGAGCTTAGGCTTGCTTTGCTCTAAAATAGTTTTCCCTTATCATTTGAAAACACTAAGTTTTTGCTTGACAAAAACACCCAAGGCATCTCCAAAAGAAATTGGTGATGCTTCAACCCTTGTTTAACCACAAGTTTTTACTTAGAAATTGGGATGAGGAGATTCTTGATAGCTTCCATGTCTTGATGCTCAAATTGTCCTTTACTAGGGACATGGCTAAGTACTTAGATTTTTCACTCTGCAGAGGTGGTGCAATTTCCCCACAAGACTTGGTTTCACCAAGACAAGATCTTTCAGAAGCCTTCCCTTAGACCAGAATGGACGCGTTCCAACCTATCATCCCCTACCACCAACTGTCCATTTGGCTAAGTTATTGCAACCTATATGATCCAGGCAGAGCCCATAATGCCAAGTGGCTGCACTTGAAGCTTCTCAACATTTGACATCTCAAATCTCTTTGTTCCTGGGTGGCCATACACAAGTAAGATACACAAGGTAAACCATAGAAATGGGCCTTGTGAACCACTCAACACAAACCATTCCTTCCATTCCACCCAGGTGATTCATTCACTTAGTTGTTTTATTAAACAAAAACATAAGTCCTTGACTTAGAAATATTCCATAGCATGAATATAATCCACCCTTGTTTTCTACTAGCAAAGCTAAGCATGCTAGTAGTAGGAATCTTAACTTAGGAAATTTCTACTAAGGTTTCATCTACTAGGATTTCCCATGGTATAGTTTATACTTAGCAAAAATTCCATGCAAGTCTTACTTAGAAATATCACTAATGCATAGTGAAAATAATGGGACAAAAGTATGAAGAATCACTTGCCTTTTTGGTAGAGAATATAAGTTCACTCCTTGATCTTGAAATATTCACACTCTTCAAATCACTACAATTCAATCAAGCAAGCAATATTTCAATCTACCATTCAAGCAACATCACATAAAATAATAGAAACAAAACAATGCATGCAAGCATGCCAAACTTTGTTTTATTTACAAATGTGGTTTATAACAGGTTATAAACATTCTAAAACACTCATTGGTCATTTTATAAAGTGGTAAAACTATTTGCAAAAGATTTTACCTATAAACCATTTTTAAATCAAATCATTATTTTATGTGGTTGAAAATGCATTTATCAAAGTAGCAATATTTATAGGGTTTACCAAATACATTTTCAAATTATAAAACTTGGTGTTTGGGGTCAGAGAGTTTGAATCAAAACATTCCCCAAAGGTTTTCCTCCAAAAGCATTTTTAATAAATAAACATTATTTTTATTTGAATAGAAATGGTTTATATCAAAGGTTTATTCTTTTGTTTCACCAAATACATTTTTGAAACCACAAATTGATTCCTATGATCAGTAGGTTCAAAACAAACCATTTGCCAAAGGTGAACAAATTTTATATTCTAAATATGCCTACACAAGTTTCTGCAAAAACAAACAATTTAACAGGAGCAATTTACTAAACAAAGGGCATGGTTAGATTGGGCTTGTCTTGCTGATTCCATTGATATAAAGTTTGCACAATTTGGACGTGTGGTTTGAAAGTTATGGATTTTTCAAATTGAAACATCAAATAGAACACAATTTCTGTTTTAAAACATCTCTGGGCCACGTGTCTGTATCATACTGGCTCATAACGGTTCGGTAGGATCGCGTGATGTAGACCGCATGATTTAAGTGGGATTGTGTGGTGCAGATCAAGCGTAACGGTTCGTTTAGTCAATCTATCGCGTACATACGATCAAGATCCAACGGCTCAAATTGATTTGACCAAGGGCTGGCGGCGCTCGACGGTGGTGCGCGGCGACGACGCTCGGGCAGAGGCGTTCCGGCTATTCTAGGAAGAGAAGGAGAGGGAGGAGGGGCTCACCAGGTTCGCAGCGCGTACTGATGCTCAACGTGGTTGTCGCAGGGCAGGAGGCGCACGGGGTTCACGACAATTGCTCGCCGGAGGTCGTGGAGTCGTCGGGCGTGCTCAGGCGAGGTTGAAGACGAGGCTTCAAAGCATGCCAGAGAAAAAGGAAAGCATGGTTAGATGCGCGGGAGAGTGGTGAGTGTGGGAGGGTCATCCAGAGGTGGAGGGGGAGACGTGTCTTACGGGGAGGCATCGCCGGAGTTGAAGCAGACAACAGCGTTGCTCTGTTGGAGACGCTGTCGACGTTGCAGAGCATGCGCGGGCGAGCTAGCGCTACGGGGAGATTTGCCAGGAGGTGGGAAGCAAGTGAGCATGGTCGAGGGGGCGAGGGGCGACGTGGAGCTGCCGGAATCGTCCGGGAAAGCCGTCGGAGACAGAGGCGATGTCGCAGGCAATACTGACAGCCTAGGGGCTTCGGTGGTGTGAGGATTGGGGGAAAAAGAAGAGGAGAGCATGGCGATTAATACTGCGGGGTCACGACGAGGATTAAACGCGGCATTAAGGAGAATTGATCGCGAGAAATCAGCGGCAGAAAACGGCCAGGGGCGTGGTTTTCGCGGGTGGAAACGATGAACAGCTCTATGGGGTCGGACGGTCAGTGAGAGAGGGAGTGGGGAGATGGGGTCCACGCGTCGGTGACTCAGTGGGTAAAGACTCAGGTGCGAAGCGTTTTCCGTGGGAGAGAAGGAGTGGGCTGTATTGGGCAGGTAAATTTGGCAGTGGGTTGGGTCTATTTTCCTTTTTTTTTATACTGATGGTTTTTCTTTTTCCCATTTGATTTTTCTGTTTTGATTTTGTTTAAACAATTTAAACATTCATTTGAATTCAAACCTTTGCCAAATTTTGTGAAGACTCAAATACTGATTAATAGAATATTCTGAAGTCAATTTTGGGAATAAAACTTTATTCTCTTGGGGTCTTTTAATTATTAAAAATAGGCTCTAGTATTAATTAAATAAGATTTAATAATATTTT
This sequence comes from Avena insularis, assembly GCA_023614405.1. Lineage (NCBI taxonomy): Eukaryota > Viridiplantae > Streptophyta > Magnoliopsida > Poales > Poaceae > Avena > Avena insularis. Next base: position 357,416,182 of record CM042693.1, read on the forward strand.
TCAATCTCCATTTGAATTCAAATCACCACCAAACTTTGGGTGAATTTTTATTCTGTTTATCAACATATTTCAAAGTCAAAAATAAAATAATTATTTTATTCTTTTAAGATCTATTAATAATTAAATAAATAGACCATAGTCTTTAATTCAAATAGGTTTTAATTTATTTTTTAAAACTCTTTTTGATTTCTAAATAATATCAAAATCTTTTCAGTAGGTTTCATTTTAAAAAACTAAAACACTTGGAAATCTTATTTAAAATAAATTAACAAGTTTTAGTGTTTATTTGAAATGGAAAAGCCTTTATTTAAATAAAATTGGATATTAATAAATCCTTATTATTTTATTTAAATAAACCTTTAATATTTTTATCAAATAGAAATATTTTATTTCAAAAGCTTGGCCAAGATTTGATTTGGCTCTATAAAATAATCCTTATTTATATCTCTACCTTTGCTTTATAAAAACCATATCTTTTTATTTAAAGATCCAAAAATAGTGATTCCAACTATTATAACTTTATTATTTATTTATTTTTTAAATCCCTTTAGGATTTTATTTGGCCAAAATGGGTTTTGATGTTTCCAACTGAAATCAAAAAGTTTCTTCTCACCCTAAATTTCAACAATTGTTTAATTTGTTTATTTATTTTTCACATAACAAGATTTGGAAAATCTTGGGATGTGACATCCTTGACTTAGAAATATTCTATAGCATGAAATATAATCCACCCTTGTTTTCTACTAGCTAAGCTAAGCATGATAGTAGTAGGAACCTTAACTTAGGAAATTTCTACTAAGGTTTCATCTGCTAGGATTTCCCATGGCATGTTTATACTTAACAAAAATTCCATGCAAGTCCTACTTAGAAATATCACTAATGCATAGTGAAAATAATGGGACAAAAGTATGAAGCATCACTTGCCTTTTTGGTAGAGAATATAAGTTCACTCCTTGATCTTGCAATATTCACACTCTTCAAATCACTACAATTCATTCAAGCAAGCAATATTTCAATCTACCATTCAAGCTATTCATCACATGAAATGATAGAAACAAAACAATGCATGCAAGCATGCTAAAAAAAATTTATTTGGAAAAGTGGTTTCTAATAGTTTATAATCATTCTAAAACACTTATTTGTCATTTTATAAAGTGGCAAAACCATTTGCAAAAGATTTTACCTATAAACCATTTTTAAACCAAATCAATATTTCATGTGGTTGAAAATGCCTTTAGCAAAGTAATAATCTTTATAGGGTTCACCAAATATATTTTTAAATCATAAAACTTGGTGTTTGGGGTCAGAGAGTTTAAATCAAAACATTTCCCAAAGGTTTTCCTCCAAAATCATTTTAAACCATAATCAACATTTTTAATTGGCTAGAAATGCTTTTATTCAAAGATTTATTCTTTTGCTTCACCAAATATATTTTTGAAACCACAAATTGATTTCTATGGTCAGTAGGTTCAAAAAAAACCATTTGCCAAAGATTTTGTCACCAAAATAATTTTAGAAAGAATTTTATACTCAAAATATGCTTACACAAGTTTCTGCAAAAACAACCATTTTTCCAGAAGCAATTCATTAAACAAAGTGCATGGTCAGAAAGTACTTGTCTTGATGATTCCATTGATATAAAATTTGCAAAATTTGGACGTGTGGATCAAAAATTATAGATTTTACAAAATTGAACATCTAATAGATCATTCTGGTTTTTTATTTAAAACAGTCTGGCCACGTGGCTGCTTCTTATTCGACGGTAACGGTTCGGTTGGATCGACAGAGGACAACCGTTAGATCTAAAGTGGATCATGTGGCACAGAGCACTACTTACCCCTTCGGTTAAGGTTCTATCGCAGCGCTTGGATCTGGATCCTACGGTGTATAGCACATTAACCATCGAGTGGCGCTAAGCGGCGCAGTGTGGGCTTGGCGCTACAGCTACAGCGATATAGGAAGCAAAAGTGGTAAAGGAAAGGCTCACCGGGTTCGCAGCTTGCTGCTGATGCTCAAGGTGCTTGACGTTTGTCGAGGGGCGCACGGTGGTGATGGGGATTGCTCACCGGAGGTCTGCCTGGCGTCGGGCTCATCTGCTCGACGACGGAGGCGATGATGGAGGGCACCCTAGGACAAAGGGAAGACACCGTTAGGTTCGCAAGGGCATGGCGATCATTAAAGTGTCCACATGGGAGAGAGGGGCGGTCGGGTTTACTAGGGAAACGTTGCCGAAGTTGGAGACAGACGGCGGCGCTGCTCTAGGAAGACGTTGTCGACGACACGGTGCTCGCACGAACGAATGGAAAGCACAGGGAGATGCGCCAGGGTCTGTGGAACACGCGTGTGTGGTCGAGGGGGCGAGGGGCGACGTGGAGCTGCCGGAATTGACGTCGGAGCCCGTCCGAGGCTGCGACGGTGCAAACGAAAATGGGGACGGCCTGGGGGCGCTCTTGCAGCGGTTTCTGAGGGGAAGGGGGGAAGAGGGAGGTGTTTAAACGAGCGTGGTCGCGGCGAGGTTAGAGCGAGGCATTGACGCGTATTGATGCGAATTAAAACCAACAGAAACGGCCGTGGTCGTGGGTGAGAAGAGTTGGGGCTCAGAGAGAGAGAGCGAGGTTAAGTTTTCTAGTGTGAAACGTTTTCCGCGGGGAAAGAGGGAGTGGGCTGATGCTGGGCCAGTGGGCTTTGCTGGGCTAGACTGGCTTTGCTCATTTTTTTTTGTTCTGATCATTTTTATTTTTCCCTTTCTAATATTCTGTTTTGATTTTGTTTAATCTTTTCAAACAACAATTTGAATTCAAACTTCTCTCAAACTTTGAGTAGATTTTAATACTGATTAATAATACATTCTGAAGTCATATTTAGAATAAATCTTTTATTCTTTTTAGGGTCTTTTAATTATTTAAAACAAATCCTTTGCTTTATATTCAATTAATATCAAATATATTTTTAACCCTTATTTAAATTCAATTTTTCAGAAAACCTGTTCAGTATTTTTTATTTATTTATTGGGGTGTCAAATAATTCACTTTGAATTATTTGGAATGTTTTTAATATGATTTATCAATCATTTAAAATTGGGTATTTGTCTTTATTCCAATGAAAATAAATATAGTTTTAATTCCATAAATTTTATTTGGAAGATTTTTTTGATCTTATTTAAGTTAATTAAATAACTTTTATTCCACTTGGGTAAATTCCAAATATTATTTTCCCATGATTTAATTAATCATTTCTTAATAGGGATTTTATCTTTATTCAAATAGAATAGGATTTGGTCAAAGTCATTTTATTTTATTTGGAAAATTCTTTATCCATTTATTTTATTTGGATTTGGATTATATTTATTCCATTTGCTTATGGTCTTGGCCAACATTTAATTTGGTCTTTAAATATTCCTTATTTAATATTTCTTTCTCTATCTTATAAAATCCATATCTTTTTATTTATAGATCCAAACTTGGTGATTCCAATTTGTAAAATCTTATTTGATATTTATTTATCCTTTTAAATCTCCTTAGGATTATTTGCTCACCATTTGGTATGGATTTTATATAAGTGCTTTATTAGCTTTGGAATTTACTTTTCCTTATCTTATTAAATTCATAAGATTTTATCCATGGCTCCAAATTAAGTGAAACCAATTTCTATGGTTTTAATAATATTTCTATTTGTCATTCTTGATCATTTATAAATGTTTGTTGACAAATTTTTATTTGGACCAAATCCATAGGCTTGGAGATAACTTGGAAATGTTTTTCTTCCATTAGGGTTTAGGGTTTTGGTTTAAATTTTCCATGTGTTTAAATTTCAAGATACAATCATCGAGGAATGCATTTCACTTGATTTGGATTTGTTGGATTCAAACTTTAATTAAAGTTTGTTCAAGATGGGATTTTAAGTTTCCATTTAGAAACAAAAGTTTCTTTTCACCCTAAAATTCAACAATTATTTACTTTGTTTATTTATTTTACACATTACAAGATTTGGAAAATCTTGGGATGTGACAGGCTACCACCCTTAAAATAAATCTCGTCCCGAGATTTGGGAAGGATAGGGGTTACAAGTTGGCTCAAAGCAACTAGGGTACTACCACCCTTAAAAATTTTCCAACTAGATTACTTCTTGGCTTGCTTGGGATCTTGATGTATCTTCTCTGGGCACTTGTTTGCATAATGGCCTAGTTCTTTGCAGTTGAAACACATCGCTTGGCTGATATCTTTCTTTTCCTTTGGTATCATTACCTCTTGTTTGTTTCTTTGGTTCTTCTTCTTTTCTGGGCATTCATTGGCATAGTGTCCCATCTCTTTGCAAGTGTAACATTGCTCTTGGGTAATATCCTTCTTGCTAGGGTTGGGGCATTTCTACTTCTTCTTGGGTCTCTCTAAAGCTAGGAGTTCTTCTAGTTCATGCTCTTCATATTTCACCACAAAGGTGGGAAATCTTTCTCTCTTCTTGGGGCAGTTACTAGAGATATGACCTTCTTCTTCACAAGAGTAGCAACACTTTGTGGTCACTTTGGATTTGGCCTTATGATGCATAGTTTTGACTTTGCCTTCATCCTTCTTGGTAGAAGTTGTTCCTTCATGAGTGTTTACAAACTGTTGTTGCACTCCACCTTGTTTCCTTTGTTGAACTATGGAATAGATGGGGCATTGAATAGGGACATGATTATTTCCTTCACATAGGAAACAAGTAGCTTGAGATGTGGGGCATTGGTCAGTTGGATGTTTCTCTTCACAATTGGGGCATTGATCTTCATGCTCTTTGGAAGTGTGATCCTTGTTTCCACAAACATTACAAGCTTGGGTTCCTTCTAAAATATCATCCTTGACATCATTGTTATCACAAACTCCTTGGGAAAGGTTGTCTCCCATGTTGATCATTTGAGTGGTCATCCCTTGCAACAATTGGGATTGGATTTCCAAAAACTTTTGTATGGTTGGGTCTAACTCATTGTTGTTGGCTAAAAACTGAGTTGTCACTTGGTTCAACTGGGTTTAGTTTGTTAGTAGTTGATCTCTCATGTGCATCTCTTAGTTGTTGTTGTCACCATTCTTGATGTTGGAGTTCCTTGGAGTAGTCATCTGTTTGGGTTGGATTGGGATTAGAATAGGCAAAAGATTTCTAAGGAATAATTCTAATCACACAAGCAATGTGCAAACAATCACATTTAAAATCAAACACAATTCACACAAGCAATGTGCAAACAGTCATTCCACTCAAACAACAAGTTTCAAGCTCATTTATAGGCAACAATTTTTTTTTGCTACACCACATAAGTTGGTGTGTTTAATTTAAACTAAACATGGTGGTCCAACTATATGGTTCACTTGAGATCATTCCATTCTTCTTGGTTGCTTCTTCATGAACAAGATCTTTGTATCTTTAGAGAATTTCTTGTGTCTTGGTCACAAAACTCCAAAGGTGATGATGGTTTCTTCTAAGTTGTGTTTCCTTAGTCTTCAAGTCTTGAGTAATATTTCTTGTCTCACTTGTAGTCCTTAGTGATGTCCATGTTGAAGTCCTTATTGAGACTAAGGTTGAAATCACTTGAGTTGATGAAGTCCTTTGCTCATGGTGAAGGCTTTATCCATCAAGTTTGAAAATAGAAGAGATGTAGAGTCAAAACCAAAATGGTTGAGGTAAGAGTTTACAAGATTGTTTGCAAATAATTTTTGGAACAAATACAACTCCTATTTTTCTAAGGGGTTTTGTCCAATCCTAGGGTTACAAATCCTACAGGAAACACAGTGCTCTAATACCATCTATAGAGTTCCCAACCCTTAATAAGGTAGAGATCCCTATGTTTACAATGCTAGTCCCTGGATCAATAGCTAGCATCCATAGTTAAGATGAAATATCAAGAACAAAGGTCATAATACAACTTTATAACCAGGAATAAAATAATTTATTACATCTTACATAGCTCATATGGCTATCTCATTACAATGCAGCAGAAATAACTATAGCATGGGGCCATTCATCTTCAAAGTGCCATAGGCAAACATGTTGGTTGTAGACTTGTAATCCTAATCAACACATCTCACTAACATCAAACAAACCTGCAACATAACAAGTTACAGCCACAAGGGTCAATACATTTGAATTGTATTGGCAAGTGATACTATGGTAGTATAGTGTAGTCTATCATCTATATGCATTTGGCTAAGTGGAGCTTAGGCTTGCTTTGCTCAAAATAGATTTTCCTTATCATTTGAAAACACTAAGTTTTTGTTCGACAAAAATAACCCAAGGCATCTCCCAATAGAAATTGGTGATCCTTCAACCCTTGTTCAACCACAAAGTTTTAACTTAGAAATTGGGATGAGGAGATTCTTGATAGCCTCCATGTCTTGATGCTCATGTTGTCCAATACCAGGGACATGGATAAGTACTTAGATTCTTCCATCTGTAGAGGTTGTGCACTTTCCCCACAAGACTTGATTTTCACCAAGACAGGACCTTTCAGAAGCCTTCCCTTAGACCAAATGGACGCGCTCCAACCTATCATCCCACGACCACCAACTGTCCAAATGGCTAAGTTATTGCAACCTATATGATCCAGGCAGAGCCCATAATGCCATGTGGCTGCACTAGAAGCTTCTTAACATTTTGCATCACAAATCCCTTTGTTCCTGGGTGGCCATCCACAAGTGAGATACACAAGGTAAACCATATAAATGGGCCTTGTGAACCACTCAACACAAACCATTCCTTCCATTCCACCCAGGTGATTCATTCACTTAGTTGTTTTATTAAACAAAACACAAGTCCTTGACTTAGAAATATTCTATAGCATGAAATATAATCCACCCTTGTTTTCTACTAGCTAAGCTAAGCATGATAGTAGTAGGAATCTTAAATTAGGAAATTTCTACTAAGGTTTCATCTACTAGGATTTCCCATGGCATAGTTTATACTTAGCAAAAATTCCATGCAAGTCCTACTTAGAAATATCACTAATGCATAGTGAAAATAATGGGACAAAAGTATGAAGCATCACTTGCCTTTTTGGTAGAGAATATAAGTTCACTCCTTGATCTGGCAATATTCACTCTCTTCAAATCACTACAATTCATTCAAGCAAGCAATATTTCAATCTACCATTCAAGCAATTCATCACATGAAATGATAGAAACAAAACAATGCATGCAAGCATGCTAAAGATTGTTTTATTTGGAAAAGTGGTTTCTAATAGTTTATAATCATTCTAAAACACTTATTGGTCATTTTATAAAGTGGCAAAACCATTTGCAAAAGATTTTACCTATAAACCATTTTAAACCAAATCAATATTTCATGTGGTTGAAAATGCCTTTAGCAAAGTAATAATCTTTATAGGGTTCACCAAATATATTTTTAAATCATAAAACTTGGTGTTTGGGGTCAGAGAGTTTAAATCAAAACATTTCCCAAAGGTTTTCCTCCAAAATCATTTTTAAACCATAATCAACATTTTTAATTGGCTAGAAATGCTTTTATTCAAAGATTTATTCTTTTTCTTCACCAAATATATTTTTGAAACCACAAAGTGATTTCTATGGTCAGTAGGTTCAAAACAAACCATTTGCCAAAGATTTTATCACCAAGATAATTTTAGAAAGAATTTTATACTCAAAATATGCTTACACAAGTTTCTACAAAAACAACCATTTTGACAGAAGCAATTCATTATGGTCAGAAAGTAATTGTCTTGCTGATTCCATTGATATAAAATTTGCAAAATTTGGACGTGTGGATCAAAAGTTATAGATTTTACAAAATTGAACATCTAATAGATCATTCTGGTTTTTTATTTAAAACAGTCTGGCCACGTGGCTGCTTCTTATTCGACGGTAACGGTTCGGTTGGATCGACAGAGGACAGCCGTTAGATCTAAAGTGGATCATGCGGCACAGAGCACTACTTACCCCTTCGGTTAAGGTTCTATCGCAGCGCTTGGATCTGGATCCTACGGTGTATAGCACATTAACCATCGAGTGGCGGCGCTAGCGGCGGCAGGTGGCGGCGCGCGCTCTGGCTACGGCGGAGCCGGCGATATAGGAAGCAAAAGTGGTAAAGGAAAGGCTCACCGGGTTTGCAGCTTGCTGCTGATGCTCAAGGTGCTTGCAGTTTGTCAAGGGGCGCACGGTGGTGATGGAGATTGCTCACCGGAGGTCTGCCTGGCGTCGGGCTCATCTGCTCGACGATGGAGGCGATGATGGAGGGCACCCTAGGACAAAGGGAAGACGCCGTTAGGTTCGCAAGGGCATGGCGATCATTAGAGTGTCCACATGGGAGAGAGGGGCGGTCGGGTTTACCGGGGAGACGTTGCCGAAGTTGGAGACAGACGACGGCGCTGCTCTGGGAAGACGTTGTCGATGACACGGTGCTCGCGCGGACGAATGGAAAGCACAGGGAGATGCGCCAGGGTCTGTGGAACACGCGTGTGTGGTCGAGGGGGCGAGGGGCGACGTGGAGCTGCCGGAATTAACGTCGGAGTCCGGAGGCTACGGCAGTGCAAACGAAAATGGGGACGGCCTGGGGGCGCTCTTGCAGCGGTTTCTGAGGGGAAAGGGGGGAAGAGGGAGGTGTTTAAACGAGCGTTGTCGTGGCGAGGTTAGAGTGGGGCATTGACGTGTATTGATGCGAATTAAAACCAGCAGGGGGGGCGTGGTCATCGCGGGTGAGGAAGAGGAATCTGGCAGGTAGGGCTCAGCGTCAGTGAGAGAGAGAGGGAAGGTGGGTCCAGTTAGTCAGTGACTGCGTGGTTAAGTTTTCTGGTGTGAAACGTTTTCAGTGGGGAAAGAGGGAGTGGGCTGATGCTGGGCCAGTGGGCTTTGCTGGGCTGGACTGGCTTTGCTCATTTTTTTGTTCTGATCATTTTTCTGTTTTCCTTTCTAATATTCTGTTTTGATTTTGTTTAATCTTTTCAAACAACAATTTGAATTCAAACTTCTCTCAAACTTTGAGTAGATTTTAATACTGATTAATAATACATTCTGAAGTCATATTTAGAATAAATCTTTTATTCTTTTTAGGGTCTTTTCATTATTTAAAACAAAGCCTTTGCTTTAAATTCAATTAATATCAAATATATTTTTAACCCTTATTTAACTTCAATTTTTCAGAAAACCTGTTCAGTAGGTTTTATTTATTTATTGGGGTGTCAAATAATTCACTTTGAATTATTTGGAATGTTTTTAATATGATTTATCAATCATTTAAAATTGGGTATTTGTCTTTATTCCAATGAAATTAAATATAGTTTTAATTCCATAAATTTTATTTGGAAGATTTCTTTGATCTTATTTAAGTTAATTAAATAACTTTTATTCCACTTGGGTAAATTCCAAATATTATTTTCCCATGATTTAATTAATCATTTCTTAATAGGGATTTTATCTTTATTCAAATAGAAAAGGATTTGGTCAAAGTCATTTTATTTTATTTGGAAAAGTCTTTATCCATTTATTTTATTTGGATTTGGATTATATTTATTCCATTTGCTTATGGTCTTGGCCAACATTTAATTTGGTCTTTAAATATTCCTTATTTAATATTTCTTTCTCTATCTTATAAAATCCATATCTTTTTATTTATAGATCTAAACTTGGTGATTCCAATTTGTAAAATCTTTTTTGATATTTGTTTATCCTTTTAAATCTCCTTAGGATTATTTGCTCACCATTTGGTATGGATTTTAGATAAGTGCTTTATTAGCTTTGGAATTTACTTTTCCTTATCTTATTAAATTCATAAGATTTTATCCATGGCTCCAAATTAAGTGAAACCAATTTCTATGGTTTTAATAATATTTCTATTTGTCATTCTTGATCATTTATAAATGTTTGTTGACAAATTTTTATTTGGACCAAATCCATAGGCTTGGAGATAACTTGGAAATGTTTTTCTTCCATTAGGGTTTAGGGTTTTGGTTTAAATTTTCCATGTGTTTAAATTTCAAGATACATTCATCGAGGAATGCATTTCACTTGATTTGGATTTGTTGGATTCAAACTTTACTTAAAGTTTGTTCAAGATGGGATTTTAAGTTTCCATTTAGAAACAGAAGTTTCTTTTCACCCTAAAATTTGACAATTAATTACTTTGTTTATTTATTTTTCACATTACAAGATTTGGAAAATCTTGGGATGTGACATCGGCATAATGGGCTAATGGCGAACAGGGTTGTCTAGCGGTCTCCTGGGATGGTGGTGATCACGCACACAAGCGGTGAGGGCGGCACGCAGTCTATGGTCGCGTGTCGAGTGCGGCGCTCTGACGCGCTCTCGGCATGGCACAGAGGCATAGGACGCGGTGGTTCTAGAGTGGTCCAGGGGTTGGCTAAGCGTTGGCATTGGACAGGGGGTGGCAATGGACGGTGGTCAATGTCCCAGACAAGGTTGGCGAGGCTAGAGCTTCTCACAGCTGGCTGTCGATAATGGGGTGGCAAAGTGAGGCTCGGCATGCTCACCATTGATGGCAATGGCAAGCTCACGGTGAGCTAAATCTTGTTAACTAAGCTAGATGATCTACTAATAGCATGCTATGAGCTAGAGAGGGAACAAGTTAAGCCAAAAACACTGCTCACTATAGTGTTTGTTTTTTGTTTGATTTCTGTTTGCAAGTTATTTGATGAAATGGCCGAAAGAGATTTGAATTTGAATTTTTGGTTCAAACTTGGTGGGTGTACTAGTTATATACTAGACAGTCTCTGGTTAGTTGGAAAGGTCAAGGTAAATTGGTTTGATTGGTTTTTGAGAATTGGTGGTCTTCATATATGTTTAAGATTCAATTTGAATTGTCATTTAAATCAAGTTGCCAAATGTTTCTATAAGTTTGAAAGGTGGGCTTTGGTTCAATTTTACTTGGTCTAGCAAAGGGTGAAAAGAAATGAAACTGTTTCTGTTTGAAATCTTGGACTAGAAACACTCAAAGTGGCTTAGTGAGCAAGATTGACAAAAATGACCATTTGCTTAATTTGTTTGTTTTTAATTTCTCTTGTTTTGTTTCTATTTGGATTTGATTTAGATGATGTTGTTTTTATCTTTAAACCATTCCTTGCTAATCACAACAATCAAAAAAAGTTCATTCATGCATTCATACAATTATCACATACACACGTGCATTCATACAATTATCACATACATACATGCATTCATATGATTTAATTAACAAAAGTTTTTGTTAACCCTAAACTTGGGTGATTAGAACTTGATAACCTTGATTAATATTTTTGGGATGTAACAAATACCAATGAAGGTTCTCCCATAATTTTTTGAGCCGCACTGTTAAGACTACGTACACGCGCAACAATAGGGTAATCAATCAAAATTGACAAGAGATCCAAGACAAGTATTCCAGTAAAAATTAACCAAATAGCCTGGTCGATGTCGCTGGCAAACCGAGAGTATGAATCACCATTATCGAGGATGTAGCATCTGTGACAAATATTGTAAGGATAATCCTGATAACGACAATCATGAGAAAAAAAATCCAAAATCGATCCGAGTGAAGGAAGATATGAAAAACTATACCTATAGAACCTTAATTTTTCTACACCACCATTGACGCTGAGAAAGAGATTTCGTCGTCGATCGAAAGGCCGAAGATCCCTTATTATAGACGATAACTTCATTGACACAGAGGTCAAAAAAGAAGATAACAACTAAAACACTAACTAATCTTTGAAAACACTATTTTTATTGAAACTCCACCCATAGATGGGGTTCCCCACCCCTCCCAACGCTGGGCCAGAGGAGGGGGAACCGATCTATGGAGGAGGCGGAGATGCTACGGCTAGGTCAGGAGAGGAGGCGACGGCTGAGAGGTCTACCTTTAGAAAAGTACAAGATTATGTCTTGAAAGAAGAAAGAGATTAAAAACCTCAAAGATTTGCTATTTTTTAAACTTTATTTTGTAATCGGACGGAATCGGTTTATATATCTCTACCATGTACTATTGGCTACGAATATACAATGGTATTAATTATCAAACAAAATGCACGGGAACTTGTCACGCACGTGACAAAAAAATCCTAACCCTACTGTCATATATGATTGATAAAAGGAAAAAAATCCTAACCCTACTCTCACACATTTTGTAATCGGATAGAATCGGTTTTATATAATTAATGCATTATAGATGCGCAAGATGATTGATAAAAAGAAAAAAAGGAGATTAGGGGAGCTGTTGTTTTTACTACAACTAGATGATTCCCCGCGCGTTGCTGCGGAAATTGTATGAAATATATTATGTACAATGATATTTTGATTTAAAAATTACTTTTAAAACCAAATATAAATGAAGGAATAAAACGAATGCGTGAACATGAACACTCAAAATTGGAATGCGTTTCTTTGATAAAATTTGCTAATTGTATCATTATACATTATTCATTAAACATAAATATTATGGTAGTAAAATTTATTTAGAATTATTGGGTTATTGCCTTCTTCGTAGACAAAAATTTGGAAAAATTATTTAGAGTTGATGGGGTGGTTTCCTTCTTGGTCGCTGAAAACTTGGACATGTGGTTTTGCTTTCTTTATGTACTGCAAGATGTATTTGGCCGAGTTGAATCCCTGATCCTCGAGAAGCTTTGCGGTGCTTTTGAAATTAATGTACTTTGGTGGGTTTGCAGTATTCTTCATCTCTGCAATAGCTTCCATGTACTTCTTGTTAGTTTGTCTAGATGAATGAAGAAATGATGGGGGCAAGTTTTTTGTTGATGCATCAGCCCGAGTCCCGTAAAAATGGTTGTGTAGTGTAAAAAAGGGTAAGCACACGAAGTAGACAAAACTAATAATATTTAATGTTGTGATGATACCTATTGCCTTCCTGCAGATTGTCCATGTGTTGGCAATAAACAAAAGTATTTGCAGGAAGATTAGATGAATTTGTAAGGAATACAATGTTTGGGTGTGTCTGAGTTTGGGTGGGGTGGTGGTGTTTATATAGTTTTCGAAAAGAGAATGTGTTTAGCAAATGCGACAGTTTTTAACAACAATTAATTGTGCTATAATTTATAGAAACTGATAAACATTAGTAATGTTTTAATTTTTGTATCTGTCATCTATGTAGAAACAGTAAAAATTAACTGGAAGAGTTATCATTCATTAAATAAATTTGTATTGATTAGGTATTTTATGTCTTAACTGGCAACATTTTTTCATAGAAGAACAACAAAGATACTTATTTTCTGTTGGAACCTTCAAGTGATAAGTATTGTCGCATGAACAATATATGAAGAGTCTGATATTGTACGGAATGAAGCTAAAATTGTGGAAACAATATCCATTGTCATGTAGAGACTGAATGGATCATCCAAAGATTATTGTGGATTACAATAGAAGCGAGTACATGTATTGATCAATAGATCTTCATGTAAGCAATAACATAAGTAATTTAGGTTGAAGTCATCGTAATCTTGAGTTCTTCGATGCATGTTTGATGATGACCTGCATGTGGGTAGAAAAACATCGATATTAGAAAGGTAATGCTTGTGTGTTCTTGTTAATGATACACTGAAATTTTGTATATTTTTTAATATAGGAAAAAAAATGATACCTATGTTATTTTATTCTTTATCATCTTCACTTTCTCAGATGCTTGGTGCAACCTTATTGTCTGTAATGCAACCTTATAAGAGAAGTTTTTTGAATAAGTTCAGCCAAATGTGTGTTTTTCTTGATACTACACATGGAACTCTGAGTAATATCCAATGGGATTTTAAACCGGGAATGGCAAGTACGTCCCCCTGGTAATAGTAGTGATGCAATTCCTGATGATGCGACTGCTAATGCTATTTTCCCTTGGCTTCTTACAGAATCAAGCAAAGTAGTCCATAAGAATGTTTTCCCAGTTCCTCCATATCCATAAACAAAAAAGGTTTTGCCTTTATCATTCATTACAGAATTATAAATTTCACTAAAAACATGTCCCTGATTCTCGTTTAGCCTTGCAATATTGTTATTTGAAGTGGCAGCCATATCAACTACATCATAACTAAGTTCATCCAACAGTAGCCTATTTTCTCCAGAAATTGTTACAGCATCATCTGGTAGTGGCAAATTAAAATGTGATAAGCAATATCCTGCATCTCTTAGCAATTTATCCAATTCTGTGAGAAGATAATAGGAAACATACATATCTGCTACTGGGTTGCACAACTGACCATGGTTGCGATTCAATCGATGTGGTGCATCTTCAGACATTTGTGGTGCGTATTCATCAAAAAGTTTCCTAGGATTTGCTATCTGACAGAAGAGAAAAATTGTGACAAACAACTGGCGTAGCTGAAATGGCATGGCCCATTGAGTCGCATCTTTCAACGCATTGAACCATTCTTGGTCATCACCAAGGAGACCTAAAGCCTCAGATGCAGCACGAAATGTAGGATATTCATGGCCTGAGATGGTTCTGATTTGAACAAATGAAGTTGCTCCTTTCACAATATGGAGCAACATCCGCAAATAGTAAGGTTCTCCTTGAGAAGGGTTCACATGAGCAATCCTAGCAACCTTTTTTTGAAAACCACGGCGATAGTCCCAATATTTGCTACTTGAGTGCCACGTAAAATATTCAGGAAATTCTATGTACGTGTACTGTTTAGCAAGAGTGTGGTCCACATTAGCTTGTAGCCATGCAGTCAATTTACTTGTCATATTCCTTGGGTTTTCAATGACCTCCTCAAGATTGTCATCTTCTGAGTAAATAACATTATTCTCAAATGGAAGATGAACAGAGAGCCTTTCTACAGAAATGCTTGTATAATGAATATCATATTCTTTCAAGCGCCAATCACCCTCATTTGGTGTCACATAGCGACATTCTAGATAATTATCTATTTCATTGACTGTTTGACTTGATGAGTCTAACGATGCTGAATTAGCTTGGATTTTAGTTCTTGCACAATCAAATCCTTTTGTTACGTACTTGAAAAGATATTTGTGCATACCATCATGATTAACCTTCTCTACATTTATATGAGCCTGATATTTAACCACCAAGTCAACATTGTGAGGAACAACAAATCTGTTATCAATGTCAATTTCATTTTTACTGGTAGTAATTCCATTGTTTGGCCGAGCATATTGTGTGAAACCGTTGTCTAATACTGTGGTTTGCTCACAGAATTCCTTAGGATAAAACTTTGTGCATTTCCCTTCAGACATACATGGGGAATTGGGGTTGAGACATCCACAAGGACCGTGTATCATAAATGAAGATATAGCATCATATCCTATGGGATCAATTTTAGGATCGGGCAGCTAAGCTGAAATATAGTAGTCTATCTTTTGTGCATTTAGGGGCTCATCTTTAGCTAACCATATAATGATATGCACATGAGGAAGGCCACGAGTTTCTGAAATTCAACTGTGTAGAGAACTACATAAAGAGACGTTTGTTTATAGTCAGTTAACATACGATTTAGGCAACATAAATGTAATTACTGATGTAGAGATAAGAGTACCTGCATTTATGGGTCCAAAGAATTCTTTCTTTTTGATATCATCCATTAGCATATTAAGTTTCATCTTGAATACTCTATTAACAATATCAGGACGGTCAGAAGGTTGTTGCCATGGAATGGATGATAGAGCCTCTAGTATTTCAGGCCAGGCCGCATTTGAAGTGAATGTGACAAAGAGATCTGGGCAACCATATTTTCTACAAATAGCGATGGAGTCTTGATAGTTCTGGTACATATAGCGAGGGCCCCTAGTAAATGAAGATGGTAATATAATCCTCTGACCAACCGCAGAACCGGATGTATTACCTCTTGAGACAGAAGTTGCCAAGTCATTGTAAGGTGATGATCTGTATTTTTTCTGAAAATTGGGATGGCGATAGAATGCAATACGGAATTCTTCAACACAACAATAACCATCCACAAAATAAGCTTGTGTTAATCTTTTGCCTCTTAATGGCGTATTGAAATCACCCGCTCTATCATGTAACCTATATGCGTAGTACTCTAGCATAGTTACTTTCTGACGGTGCATACCTTGTCTCTGTGGTGTGGGTTGGTACATGATGTTATCATGATAACCTATTTCTCCATATGGGAACAACAGAGGATACTGCATAGCCATGAACCTGCAATGTTTTTCATTGATCCGTTGTAACCCTGATGAACGGTTATCTATTATTATGTCCCTTCCAACATCTGTTGTCCCAATATCACCCACAACCAAACCGACCACCTCTGATGTGACAGGAGCACTATAAACATCTCCATGTGCATCGGTTTTGCCAAATAATCTGATGAAGAACTGATCAGGAGCATCTAGAGATAATTTTTCTCGTGTTGTTCTAAACAGTTTTACAATATGATTATGGGTATCTAGCATTATTATGAGAGAGTTGACAATGTCTTCATTGGCGTTGAAAGAAGGGCGAGACGATGAAGAGCGAGATGACATGGCAGAGGATGAAGTAATATTCATGTGATTTCTAACCTCATGCTCTGTATCATAGATGTACAATTGTGCATATTCTGGTCTTTGACCCGGGGGAGGTGGCATCAAAGAACCGAAACGATGGCAGACTGAACCACTAACCTTGAATACATATGGTGCACGACCATCATTTATGGAGTCAATAACTTTAGCGCCCATTGAAGTCATTGCAAACATGGTATTGTATTGCCGAATATGGTCAAAGAAGTGTTTTGAAATTGTGCTGTTCTGTGAGGTCAATAAGTCCAACATTGGTTGAGGAGGAGGAACGTATGGGTCCAGGTAAATTTTTCCTCCTTTACAACATAGGTTATAAGTTGGATCAGAAGTATTTCTCTCTCTTCGTATACGTTCTTCATACCAAAAAAAAGCTCCACAATATTTGCATGAGTGAGTTGGCCCCCAAGGTTTAAGGGCTGAAAGATAGTTCCTGGAAGATCATTTTTTTAATATTTTTCTTTATAAAAAAAGAGATCTAAATGCGATATGTACTAATGGGAATATAAGAATGGCTTACGTTTGTGGGTAAAGATCAAATTTGTTGTTTCCATAACTGATGTAGATGCTTCCTCATTTAATCGAGGACGTACTAAACGTTCTTCTGTACATGTTGTAGTGTGATTGATATGAAGTACATTGTAATTAAATAAGTTCATATGTATATCAGTCATTATAAGAACATATGAGATCATCACTGACCTCTATTCCTAAGCTGCGCACGACGGCGACGGTTATCAGAAGTAGCTGGATGGTTTAGTTGAGGTGTGACAGCAGGTTGTGACTGGCGGCGTGGTCTTCCACGGCCGCGTGAGACGGAATGCTTATCAGGATGACTTGTGGGATTTTCAGAGGTATCCATCTTTGCATCCGTACAGATGCGAATTGAAAAAAGTCTAGTATTGTTGTTATGGTCTGTATCCAATAGTTTTTGATAAATTTCAATATAACTAATTAATCTAGGGGACATTAGAAGGTAACAAAGAAATTACTACAGCGGGATTTACTAAAAATAGTAGGACATCTGAAGGTAAAAAATAAATTAGTACAACGGGATTTACTAAAAACAGTAGGCGCATGAGCTGAAGCAGTGTAAATTAAAATTTAAAGGAAGGTCATTATAACTGACGTACCAATGGAGCTTGTGGATCGATGGAATTGTGCAGTCAATACATGTGATAAAAAGTGATGGTCTCCTCTATTTCTAAGCTGCGCACGACGGCGACGGTTATCAGAAGTAGCTGGATGGTTTAGTTGAGGTGTGACAGCAGGTTGTGACTGGCGGCGTGGTCTTCCACGGCCGCGTGAGACGGAATGCTTATCAGGATGACTTGTGGGATTTTCAGAGGTATCCATCTTTGCATCCGTACAGATGCGAATTAAAAAAAGTCTAGTATTATTGTTATGGTCTGTATCCAACGGTTTTTGATAAATTTCAATATAACTAATTAATCTAGGGGATATTAGAAGGTAACAAAGAAATTACTACAGCGGGATTTACTAAAAATAGTAGGACATCTGAAGGTAAAAAATAAATTAGTACAACGGGATTTACTAAAAACAGTAGGCGCATGAGCTAAAGCAGTGTAAATTAAAATTTAAAAGAAGGTCATTATAACTGACGTACCAATGGAGCTTGTGGATCGATGGAATTGTGCAGTCAATACATGTGATGAAAAGTGATGGTCTCCTCTATTCCTAAGCTGCGCACGACGGCGACGGTTATTAGAAGTAGCTGGATGGTTTAGTTGAGGTGTGACAGCAGGTTGTGACTGGCGGCGTGGTCTTCCACGGCCGCGTGAGACGGAATGCTTATCAGGATGACTCGTGGGATTTTCAGAGATATCCATCTTTGCATCCGTACAGATGCGAGTTGAAAAAAGTCTAGTATTGTTGTTATGGTCTGTATCCAACAGTTTTTGATAAATTTCAATATAACTAATTAATCTAGGGGACATTAGAAGGTAACAAAGAAATTATTACAGTGGGATTTACTAAAAATAGTAGGACATCTGAAGGTAAAAAATAAATTAGTATAACGAGATTTACTAAAAACAGTAGGCGCATGAGCTGAAGCAGTGTAAATTAAAATTTAAAGGAAGGTCATTATAACTGACGTACCAATGGAGCTTGTGGATCGATTGAATTGTGCAGTCAATACATGTGATGAAAAGTGATGGTCTCTTGAGCGTGTAGATCCAAAAGTAAATAAATACAAAGAAACTAAATCTCCAGCCGAATCTAAACCTGTACGCACAATCAGTTAAAGCAAATCCGAACCATATGAGATGCCAGGACAGATCAGATAAAGCAACAATCGAAAGAAATGAACCTATATGCAATCAAATCGGCACATGGAAAAAATCCAATAAAATCCAGCCCTGTGTCAACCTGTCAGATTGGGACAATATGGTGAGTCATGAGTATAGAATCCAATCAATCTAATAAAGATGGATGATTAGAATAGGGAAATAGGAAGCGGACATGTAGCAGCACGGTGGAGTTTGGTGGCGGAGCTTGTGAGGAGAGGAATCTGGCACGAATGATGGGCTGATTTTTATCATGGAGGCAGCGGCGGCCCATGAGCTCCATAGAGCAGTTTCCAGTCAATGAATGATAAGTATTAATCAGGCGTTTCTTTTAGCATTTGTGAGGAGAAAGGAAGGTTTTGGCTGGAAGGAATTATTGATAGCGATTGAGTAATTGAGAGGTGTTCGCGAGGACGACGAAAGGTTTCAGCGGCGGCGGAGGAGTATTTTTTGGAAGGGATAACGTGGAGTGATTTTTATTAGGTTGGGGTGACTTGAGTCGTTCCATGAGGAGCATCAAGCGATGGGCTTCAGTTACGGGCTGGACCGTTTGTGTACGGTGAATAGACTGGACCAAATAAAACTGAACGTAACCGGACAGACCGGGATGGAGACACTCACGCGACGCAGCACAGCTGGCAAATAACGATGACGTGGAGGCACGAAAATGCAGGAAAATCAAATATTTTCTACAAATAGCGATGGAGTCTTGATAGTACTGGTACATGATATTATCATGATAACCTATTTCTCCATATGGGAACAACAGAGGATACTGCATAGCCATGAACCCGCAATGTTTTTCATTGATCCGTTGTAATCCTGATGAACGGTTATCTATTATTATGTCCCTTCCAACATATGTTGTCCCAATATCACCCACAACCAAATCGACCACCTCTGACGTGACTGGAGCACTATAAACATCTCCATGTGCATCGTTTTTGCCAAATAATCTGATGAAGAACTGGTCAGGAGCATCTGGAGATATTTTTTCTCGTGCTGTTCTAAACAGTTTTACAATATGATTATGGGTATCTAGCATTATTATGGGAGAGTTGACAATGTCTTCATTGGCGTTGAAAGAAGGGCGAGACGATGAAGAGCGAGATGACATGGCAGAGGATGAAGTAATATTCATGCGATTTCTAACCTCACGCTCTGTATCATAGATGTACAATTGTGCATATTCTGGTCTTTGACCCGGGGGAGGTGGCATCAAAGAACCGAAACGATGGCAGACTGAACCACTAACCTTGAATACATATGGTGCACGACCATCATTTATGGAGTCAATAACTTTAGCGCCCATTGAAGTCATTGCAAACATGGTATTGTATTGCCGAATATGGTCAAAGAAGTATTTTGAAATTGTGCTGTTCTGTGAGGTCAATAAGTCCAACATTGGTTGAGGAGGAGGAACGTATGGGTCCAGGTAAATTTTTCCTCCTTTACAACATAGGTTATAAGTTGGATCAGAAGTATTTCTCTCTCTTCGTATACGTTCTTCATACCAAAAAAAGCTCCACAATATTTGCATGAGTGAGTTGGCCCCCCAAGGTTTAAGGGCTGAAAGATAGTTCCTGAAAGATCATTTTTCTTAATATTTTTCTTTGTAAAAAAAGAGATCTAAATGCGATATGTACTAATGGGAATATAAGAATGGCTTACGTTTGTGGGTAAAGATCAAATTTATTGTTTCCATAACTGATGTAGATGCTTCCTCATTTAATCGAGGACGTACTGAACGTTCTTCTGTACATGTTGTAGTGTGATTGATATGAAGTACATTGTAATTAAATAAGTTCATATGTATATCAGTCATTATAAGAACATATGAGATCATCACTGACCTCTATTCCTAAGCTGCGCACGACGGCGACGATTATCAGAAGTAGCTGGATGGTTTAGTTGAGGTGTGACAGCAGGTTGTGACTGGCGGCGTGGTCTTCCACGGCCGCGTGAGACGGAATGCTTATCAGGATGACTTGTGGGATTTTCAGAGGTATCCATCTTTGCATCCGTACAGATGCGAATTGAAAAAAGTCTAGTATTGTTGTTATGGTCTGTATCCAACGGTTTTTGATAAATTTCAATATAACTAATTAATATAGGGGACATTAGAAGGTAACAAAGAAATTACTACAGCGGGATTTACTAAAATTGTAGGACATCTGAAGGTAAAAAATAAATTAGTACAACGGGATTTACTAAAAATAGTAGGCGCATGAGCTGAAGCAGTGTAAATTAAAATTTAAAGGAAGGTCATTATAACTGACGTACCAATGGAGCTTGTGGATCGATGGAATTGTGCAGTCAATACATGTGATGAAAAGTGATGGTCTCCTCTATTCCTAAGCTGCGCACGACGGCGACGGTTATCAGAAGTAGCTGGATGGTTTAGTTGAGGTGTGATAGCAGGTTGTGACTGGCGGCGTGGTCTTCCACGGCCGCGTGAGACGGAATGCTTATCAGGATGACTTGTGGGATTTTCAGAGGTATCCATCTTCGCATCCGTACAGATGCGAATTGAAAAAAGTCTAGTATTGTTGTTATGGTCTGTATCCAACAGTTTTTGATAAATTTCAATATAACTAATTAATCTAGGGGACATTAGAAGGTAACAAAGAAATTACTATAGCGGGATTTACTAAAAATAGTAGGACATCTGAAGGTAAAAAATAAATTAGTACAACAGGATTTACTAAAAACAGTAGGCGCATGAGCTGAAGCAGTGTAAATTAAAATTTAAAGGAAGGTCATTATAACTGACGTACCAATGGAGCTTGTGGATCGATGGAATTGTGCAGTCAATACATGTGATGAAAAGTGATGGTCTCTTGAGCGTGTAGATCCAAAAGTAAATAAATAGAAAGAAACTAAATCTCCAGCCGAATCTAAACCTGTACACACAATCAATTAAAGCAAATCCGAACCATATGAGGTGCCAGGACAGATCAGATAAAGCAACAATCGAAAGAAATGAACCTGTATGCAATCAAATCGGCACATGGAAAGAATCCAATGAAATCCAGCCCTGTGTCAACCTGTCAGATTGGGACAATATGGTGAGTCATGAGTATAGAATCCAATCAATCTAATAAAGATGGATGATTAGAATAGGGAAATAGGAAGCGGACATGTAGCAGCACGGTGGAGTTTGGTGGCGGAGCTTGTGAGGAGAGGAATCTGGCACGAATGATGGGCTGATTTTTATCATGGAGGCAGCGGCGGCCCATGAGCTCCATAGAGCAGTTTCCAGTCAATGAATGATAAGTATTAATCAGGCGTTTCTTTTAGCATTTGTGAGGAGAAAGGAAGGTTTTGGCTGGAAGGAATTATTGATAGCGATTGAGTAATTGAGAGGTGTTCGCGAGGACGACGAAAGGTTTCAGCGGCGGCGGAGGAGTATTTTTTGGAAGGGATAACGTGGAGTGATTTTTATTAGGTTGGGGTGACTTGAGTCGTTCCATGAGGAGCATCAAGCGATGGGCTTCAGTTACGGGCTGGACCGTTTGTGTACGGTGAATAGACTGGACCAAATAAAACTGAAAGTAACCGGACAGAGCGGGATGGAGACACTCACACAACGCAGCACAGCCGGCAAATAACGATGACGTGGAGGCACGAAAATGCAGGAAAATCAAGTTAGTGGGGGACTCCTATTTAGATATAGAAGATTATTGTAGCTGTTCGGGCTATAAAAAGGAAAAGGAGATCACATAAAGCTATGGGCCAATGCACGAAAGAGATCGACAGAGAATTGAATATCTCAATAGTAAAATTTGGCAATGCGATGTGACATGTATAAATATGTTAAGATCCAAAAGAGCTCCTCTATTTCGGCTATGTGACATGTTGAGGGATCACAAGTTGCTAGAAGATAGTGTTCATGTAAGCGTGGAGCAACATGTGGCAATGTTTACGCATACTCTTGGACAAAACCTTTGGAATAGGGTTGTTTCAATGAATTTTGGTAGATCATTCTGGACCATTGGCATATACTTTAGGCGCATATTTCAAAATATGTCTTACAAAAGTATGCTACTACCTCCGTTTCGGTTTACAAGTCCTGCACGTAGTTCTATGTCGCCAATTAAGCAACTTAGTATGATGTATATATTACAAAAAATATATCACCGGAAAGTTTAGACTTTGTATTTTCCAATGATATAATTTTTATATTATATAATTTAAATTATATAGGTCAAATTGATAACCTAGATATACGCGTAGGCCTTGTAAACTGAAACGGAGGAAGTACAAAGGATAAATATCTTTTGGTATACAGCGTGTCCATTCGTCGCTAGCCTAGCCTAGTGCCCACCATCGCTAGCCTAGCCGAGCCGCCTCATCTCTTCTCTGAGGCGCGTCCAGCCATGACAGATGGCCATGTTGATCGATTGATTTTCAAGGGTGGCCGGAGGCCCCTGCCCAAGTGGCCAAGACTTTGAGGGGCGTGACCGTGAGTGAAAAGCTGAGAGTCCAGCTATGCAGCCTTACCGCTGCCGGGAGCTCAAGCTCTTCTACCCCCCCCCCCCCCCCCCCTCGCGCTCAGGCTCACGTCCAAACCCTAGTCCATATTACGAGCTTCCACTTCTTTTCCTAGTTTTTCTAGGTTGATCGATTCCTTCCTTGGTCTGAGCATGTACTGCTTAGTGCTTGCAGATCTGGTAATGTTTTGAGAATCTTGTTTGTTCTCCCCCCTCCACCCCACCCCAAGTGGAACTCGTTTTGACAAGTTCCTTTATCTAATAACTGGAAAATTCCAGCGTAGAATCACTGGTTCATCGTTTTTGAGAACTAGCTCGCAAGGTTGTAAAGGGAATATCACAGGAACCGTGTAGTGGATGAATGTCCTTACCTGTAGTTTCATCTTTATTTTCTCTTTTAAGCTTACTATGTTTCTAAATGCCCTTTTGGATTAAGGTTAAGTTCGTACTTCCCACTATTTTTAACAATTTAGCATCTCAAGTGGCACTTGACACACTCATTGGAAAAAATAATTCTGGGGTCTACCACCGTCACTAATTCGTTTTCATTGCTGAATGTCCGAGTCTATAATTAGCTTATGTTGATTTAGGATTTCAGCTTGCGATGGAAATGTCTTTACTAAAAAATATGATAAAAATATGTTTACTAACGCAGTGTTTGGATGTATGAATTGGGCCTTGGAATTAGCCTTTTGAAAATGGCCCAGACAAATTCGGTCCTTTGGTTGGCTTATGAATTGGGGCGTGCGAACTGAAAACAATTCCACGCGAGGCCCGCGCCCCGTGCAACTCGACGTCGCTCGAAGTGCTCGGAAACAAGCCCCCCGCGTACCTCTTCGTCCTCTATCGACAGAAGAAGCTCGCGCAACAGGAGCACACCACGGGGACCTGCAGGAAGGCGGCTCCGGCGGCTCCGGTTAGTCTTCCCCTCCACCTCCTCTTCCTTGCCCTCCTCAGATGCTCTTATTTCTCTTCGCTGCGGCCTCGGAGCAAGCTTGCGGTGGCCATGGCGTTTGTCCCCATCCACTGCCCCGCCCCAAACCCTAGATCGACGGGAGGAGGAACGACGGCGGGAGGTGATGCGGCCGAAGGGGAATGGCGGAGGGAGACCAACGACGGACGGAGGGGAAAGGCGGCCACGCCCCTGGACTGTCCCGAGCCGGCCTCTCCCTGCCATATTCTATTTCTTACTATTTATTTCTTGGAGTGGCCACGCCCCTGGACTTTCAGTTCTATAGTTTGTGCATACAAACAGGATTTGGAATTGGGTGTCACACTATGATTTTTCAACAGAAAATTTTATGCACATCCAAACACCGGAATTGGAAATTGAGCCCATTTCCTTTCCATCTTGGATTTGGAATTTTCAGTTCAATTCAATTCCGAGGTAAAATTCCTAGTACATCCAAACACTGCGTAATAAAAGATATTTATCGTTTGTAGTAATACTTTTGTAAGACATATTTTGATGTGACATATATCATGCCATAAGTTATCACTCGTCCTTGCATCATCCCTGGGTCTCCCACTGCTGTGGTTAACAAACCCTCACATTTTCTTCATTATTTCTCCTTCTGAATCGATTTTGTGACACTTCAGGTGAGGAATGGCTTCTACTGTGGAGCAGAGGGATCAATCCTCCCGGAGGTCGGGACACACAAGATCCCGTTCTCCGGTGAGGGAACATTTATCGCCTCAACGCAAGCGGATCCCGTCAGATCGGAGGGAGAGGTCACATGCTGATAGGAGTCGTTCACCTAGGAGGCGGTCTCCTGTTAAGGCTAGCCTTTCACACAGGGAGAGGTCGCCACCTAGAGAAAAGGTGAAAGAGCGGGTCAGGTCGCCGAAACACACCCGGGCACTTCCACGGTCGCCATCACCTGCTGGGAAACGGGAGTCTCGGTCTCTCTCACCACGTTCCAAGCGACTAAGGAGAGCTCAGAATGAGCGGGAAGGACCAGAAGTAATTGACGCCGACCGCCCGAAGCTGCCCAGCAGGGAAGATCGGAGCACACGGAAGCACAGGGAGCGTGATGAGGGGAGACATGTATCAAGAGATAGGAAGGTGGATGGGACGCTGGATAATGATGACAGAGGGGATCACTCTCACTCAAGAGATAGAAGGGCTGACAGGGATGACCGGTCAGGTGCTTTGAGAGAGGCACGGTCAGGCCGGGATGATGAAAGGAATGATTCAAGGGGAAAAAGGTCAGATCCATATGACCGAAAAGGTGCTTCCAGGGAGCAAAGGACAGACCAGGATGACAGAATGGATTCCGCACGACAGAGAATGGTAGATCGGCATGAGAACAATGCTGGATCAGGAAGATCATCTAGACGTGGTAGATCAGTGTCTCCAGAAGTGAACACACATAGGGCCAGACATGAATCTCGCTCATCACCAAGGGCATCCAGAAGTGCAGCACGTCTTGAGGTGTGTGGCACCCAACCCTTTTCCTCACATCTCTCCATAATTTCCATTTGTTACTTGGCCTGTCTTCTTTTATTGCATGTATGTTCTTTGCTGCTGCTCAATATCTAATATGCTCCAGCCAAATTATCTGGATTGTCATATTTCATTTTGTACCTTGGAATATCAATTGGATGCTGTGCAACTTCTGTAGCTAGTAGCTCATTTCACTATACTATCATACACTAACTTGATCCATTTTAACCCTCCTGGCTGTGGATTCTATAGGGCATAATTAATAGTAATTTACCTTTTCAATTTAAACTAAGATGTTAACTCTCATGTTTACTATTATATCGTGGCCTGTAGATTTCAGTCTCAAAGTTGCTTTTGATTTGTTTCAGGAGACAGGCTCTAGAGCGGATGGAGCATCCCGGTGAGTGTTTAAAACTCTTGACTGATATACACTTCAAATTCTTAATAGAAGCGTTGTTTGCTACAATTTTCTGTTTATTGGCATAGGTACACCACTTTAAGGGAAATCTCATCATTTTAATGATTAGTTTAATCTATATTTTCTTGGTGCTGTATCTGAATAAATGTTCTTCGTGAGATGTTCAAGATATTTTCATGCTAAAAAATTTAAGGGCGTGCCTTCATTGCCACCGGAGTTGGTGTTGAGTCGTTTTAGTTGCCACTGGCAGTTTGATGACAGTAATCTGTAACGGATATATGAGAATGATCTTGATGCCTCTGGTAGCTAAGGCATGCAGAAGTTAGGATGTTTTGTGGTGGCTTTTGAAAAAGTTTTACTTTCCAACCTCTTGCATTGGAGACTCATGCTCCAGCAGGGTGGGGACATGAACATCATTTCCTCTGTACATTATAATTGATTGCTAGTTGATCGTCTTCAGTGCGAAACACAAAATTCTAGTATGATGTGAAGTGGTAATAAAGATTTATGCTCTTTTATAGTGGCGGATACAAATTTGGGCCTTTATACATGACAAGAGGAGCATCTCCCTAAATTAAGAAATGCTAGTTTGTTTATCAAATGTCATCCCCTCTCAAGTGAACATGACACAAGAAAACATAATCGTAATTGAGGTAATTAATATGCTGCCTTTTCTGGTTCAGTATTGTTCTTTTGGAAAACCATTCCAGTTGGGATCATCTTGATTGCTTGTAACTTCCTATGGTGTGAAAACTGATAAACTGCCACGTACCATGTTTTTCTTGGTTTCTGCTCAAGTGGAATCAGGGGCGGCGCTAGGGGTATTCCTAGGTATTCATGTGAGTACCAATGATTTTTCAAAACAGTGACAATTTCAGCAAAACAGCGATGATTTTGGCGAAATGAATACCAAGTTGCAAATTCCTAGTGCCGACACTAGTGGAATCGGTGGATTAGCTAGCTCTCTATTTTTAACCTGCTAGGTCCCTATGTTATATGTGCTGTTTCCTGATTCATTTGATGTTCTACTCGAGGGTGCTATATTACCAGATTATATTTTGTTGGCTCTTGCATTTTTGGAGCATGCTATTTTGCTTTAAACAAAGCTGTTGGTGCTATGCATGTCTGTCAATTAACTGCCAGCGAATGTTTTGGTCAGGAGTGGTGATACTGATTCGTTGGCAATGATGAATACTGCTGCAGAAGCTCTGGAGGTGAAAGAAAAGGTAGTCCATACACCATGATGGATGTTGCATCAAGGTTTACATGTCTACCTGTCGCAAGTTGTCGCTGGGGTACCGACAAGTAGAAAAGTCTTGACAAGTCTCGACAAGTGCTAGACTTATCGATGTGCTGTCAACAAGGAACTGCTAAAAATACCAAGTAACTAGCCTATTAATTTTGGTATACCGCAAGTCTGTAATATATTTTGATGGCATAGGGAGTGAAGAGGAACCTGATACTGTGACAATTGCGTCCAGTGGGCAGCGTCCAGTGTAATCAACACACCAGCAAAAGAGAGCAGGGGAGGGAAGACATGGTAGAGCACGCTAGAGCAGGGGAGAGTGGGGGAAGACAGTTATCTGGTGCTGCTGAGCAGGGGGAGGTGGAGGCGGCGGCGGTGCAGCCTTCAGAGGTGCTCACGACCCAGGTTGGAGTGGGAGAGCAGGGGAGAGGCGGAGGCTGCGGCGCCAGCGAGCCAGCGGCGGCCAGAGGAGAGGCAGCACCAGGGGAGAGGCGGTTGGGTGTGGGACTCACGGGTGTAGGGTTTCACGCGAGGCTTCTTATATTCCAGCCCTTTAAGTTGTCGATCGACTAGTTCATAGAGACAAGTCTAGGTTTGTCGCCGACAAGTTAAACTTTTCTTGTCATTCCACCTTGTCGACATCAGGATTACGACAGGTAGACTTGTCATGCGACAAGTCTAGACTTGTCGAACGACACTTAATCCTTGTGTTGCATTAATGTTAATTTTAATTATCTGTAGAATATTGTGTATTCGTATATGTGCTGCTTGTTAGGGTACTTATTGTAACAATTTTTTTCTTTATCTTTCTTTTCAGTGACACATTCTTATAGCGACTGCATTTGTTTTGCAGCAAAAACCATCATTTGAGTTGTCTGGAAAGCTTGCTGAGGAGACTAACAAAGTTGGAGGTGCTGATCACAAGCATGTCGCTAAAGCAAGTTTTCTCTTGTCTACATTGTTACCGCATGATATCCAGAGCTGACAATTTTTTCCTCTTCAGGAATAACTCTGTTGTATTCAGAACCTCCGGAGGCTCGCAAATCAGATATTAGATGGAGACTCTATGTCTTCAAGGGTGGTGAAGCACTGAATGGTATACGTGTTCGACTTATTACTCTCTATATATGAACCTATTGTTTTTTCATGTCATGCTATCCATCTTTCTATTAGCTATTTTTTCCTGCTAGATACATGATGCCTCTGTCCGTATGGGATACACAGTAATGTCCTGCTAACTAAACATGAATCGATAAACCAGTAGTGAAACACATAGTTAGCATCACTATCTCAGAATTCAGAAGATTCTCCAGCTCGTGTAGCTATGAATCAATGTCAATACTTTTAGATCAATCTCCTTTCTGCATCTGAACATGAATTAGTCAGTGACACACATGATCAACAGATCAGTATATGGCATGAGGCATGTGTAGAATTTTTTTTTTGTGTTCGCGTATATGCTGAGGTTGAGTTTACTGTGGAATTGAGAGCAGACCAGCGGCTGCTTGATTTGTCCGTCTGGGCAGACCATGAGTGATAACTGGGCTAAGCTGTGGGCTGAACGGACAACCCGCAAGTCCCACACATTTTTAGTGTACCCATTGGTACCCACACACTACGTTATGTGGGACGGGTTACTGACGTGGTGGAAGACCCACTACCACGTGCCCCCTGATGCTTAACAAATAGTTTACTAGATTTGGTGTGAATTGAAGTGAATGCACTGAAGTAAACAGCAATATGCAGCTAGTTAATAAAAACATTAGGGCATGTTTAGTTCCTTTGCTCGACTTTGTTTAGCCTTGGTTAGCAAGGTTAATGGGAACTTGGGATGGATTTATAGGCCCCTAGTCTGACAGAAGATTTCCTTAGCAAGGATGTCCTGGCCCAGCAGCAAGGCTAGGCCAATAAACCAAAAATTACCCTTGGTGATTATACAATGTGTAGGGTGCCGTAGAACTGGTATGCTTTTCTTGATATGATACTTCAGCTTCTTCTGCTCGAAAGTTTTTGATGATTCTATCTAATTGAACAGAACCACTGTATGTTCATCGTATGAGCCACTACCTTTTTGGAAGGGAAAGGAGGATTGCAGATGTCCCCACAGATCATCCGTCCTGCAGCAAGCAACACGCAGTTCTTCAATATAGGTAAGTTTAACACTCTTATATAATTTACTATGTTGAGAAATCATACTGTGATTAACTAATATTTCACCTATTCAGACTTGTAGAGAAGGAGCAACCAGATGGCATGATGTCACAGAAAGTGAGGTACTTAGCTCTATTCTACATAGTAATCGGTCATAATTAATCTGCATCCTTATCCTAGTTCTTCAGTACTTTGTATGTTAATGATGTTTTTTAATCTTTTTTTTAAATAGGCCTTATCTGATGGATCTTGGTAGTACCAATGGGACATTTATTAATGTAAGTTTTTTAGATACATGCCACATTTAATCATTTCACTATTTTCTCAAATATGCTGTATTTCTACAGGAGAATCGTATCGAGCCTCACCGTTACTATGAACTCTTTGAAAGGGACAACATTAAGTTTGGCAATAGTAGGTATGGTCATGAAAATTTGTGAAATGATTTTTCTTGCTGGTTAAGATGTTTTGCTTTCTTTGTTCGTCCCCATCAAATCACTTAGAGAGAGTGACGTTGAACTGTCAAGTATGTGTGACTGTTAGTAAATCGGTGGTCAGCTTTCGCCGGCCTTTTCTTGTTGCCACTTTATTTTGATTCGAGACAACTCAAAGGAATACACCTCTCCATTTCTGAATATCTCTTCAACCTGTGCTAGATTATAGTTGGTTCTTTTAAGCCTAGTCTTCAAACCATGCCTGGGGTTCTAACCTGTCCGACTCCTGTTTTTCCTGTATATCCTTCGATTACAAATTCAACCATGCAAAATGCTTTCTTTAGAAATTTCAAGCCTAGTGACAGGGACTGTGCACAGTTCATTCTTTAGGCCTTTTATTTGAGCGTCTTGTTAACAGCCTTCAAATTATTGATGTCAATATTTCTGTTGCTTGCAGCCGGGAGTATGTCTTGCTCCATGAGAACTCAACAGAGTGAGGAAAGAAGGCACATATGAGTCGAAGAAGATGTGGAGCGCCGTAGGAGCTTTGCCTGAAACATTTTGACCTAATGAGGATAGTATATGGACGGTCTGAGACACTATAGCTGTTGCTAGCATGTTTTCTAGATGGATGTTTTTTGTGTAGGTCGAACCTGTGGCTGTGGCTCGTAACCCACATTCTGAGTATTCATGATATCTGAATGTTTCGTGTTTGCCGAGCAGGGCAGCTAATATTGCACTTGCATAATCTGCTGTACTATATGTTGCATTTTGGCCAACATAAATGTTGCACTTTGTTGTTTGGATTAGAATCAGAAGGAACTCTAAATTGCTCCAATACAATCATCAAGTACTTTCAGGTTTCCCTGGGGATAACGTTTTGCCATTGTTCCGGTCGTGTGCCGTTGCTCCTTATCCTCTTGTCCGCGTGCGGTGCTAGTCTTCCCAAGGAATCACCTCACCTCTCCTCCCATTGCTCCCCTCGCCTCCACAACTAGAGCATGCCACCTCCTGTCCTAAGCTATGCCCAAAAAACTCGAACAAGGGGAGGTGAGGCTCTGACCGCCTTGACCCATGTCGGGGTGGGGGGGTGGGGGGTTGGTGTTGCTGTTGCCGACCGGTGCAACTACCAGCCATGGGGTGGTGGTGCACTTGCGCTATGAGGAGCGGTGACGCTGCTGCGAGCCGAGAGTCTGAGGTTGGAGGCCGGTGATGCTACCATCCGCAGCGTGTTTTCAACGGCGAGCGGAGTTGCTCCCATACTAGGGCACTGCTGCTGCAAGGGGTAGCCGATGATACTACTAATAGGAGCCAGCGATGCTACCTACGACGGGCGGATTTGAAATTGACAGCCGGTGTCGTTGCTGCAAGGGTACGAGGGCGCTGTTGTCGATGACCGTCGTTGCTGCTGTCGACGGCCGGCGGGCTGCCGGAGGTCGACGTCGTTGCTATCGACGACTAGCGGACTAACGACAGTCGACGTTGTTGGTACCGTAGGCGGGCAAAAATGCTACCGTAGGTGGGAATCGGTGGTACCACCGATCAACAACATTTGTAATGATCTGTTCTGTGGTTTTGTTGCAATAGTCCAAAGTTTTTGCTATGATGTCTTCGGTGAAGTAGGTTTTGCTATAGTAGTAATTATCTTTTGCTACGAGGTTCCAACAAGGTCTCGTCGGACTTTTTTTGTCCGGTGAGTTATTTTTCTTTTGTTTTTGGCCGAACCCTTTTGTGCTACAATGTAGCAGATGCGGGGTGTTATTTGCTAGCAAAAACACAATTTGAGGCTATTTTAGGACACTGCGTTAAGTAGGGGACGGGATCATAAGTTTTGATCCCTCGAGGAATGCCTAGTTGCCCTTAATATTTCAACTAGAGGCACCGGCGAGACAATGGCGCTGCTGGTGTTGGCATCACGCCAACTTGTCACTGCTCGCCGCTTGGCTTTTCGGTGCTCGCCACTAGCGACAGGCCTACTATTGAGAGAATGGGTGTCTGGCCGATGGCATTAGGGCAACTACAATTGTGCCTTGCAAATGGACCTACAAGGCTCAACGGGGAAAAACAGACGTAGGTCATGGAGAGTGCAAAGTTGAAGGGGACGAGGCAAACGGACAGAGGTCGACGCGGACAGTGCTACGCTAAGGCTTTGTTTGGTAGTAGAGGTTTTGTGGGGATTAGAGGGGATTATCCCCACCAAACCCCAATTTCCCACTTAGGCCTTGTTTGGTGCTAATGTTTTGATAGGGATTAGCGTGGATAATTTCCAAGGGGATTGGGTGAAACCCCCACCTTCACCCAAAACCCTCTAATCCCCAGAAAACTCCAATCCCCACCAATCCACTAGGTATAGGTAGTGTATTATATATTGGAAAAAATACACTAAAACTTGAGGAAAAGCGGGGATAAGCGGGGATTGAATTAGTCTAATACTCTAGAACCAAACATACATTTACCAACAAGTGGGGATTTGGGGTTTGGTAGGAATTACGCCCTCTAATCCCCACAAAAACTCTAGCACCAAACAAGGCCTTATTCTTAAAATAGTGTTTTGTTCTAGTGTATTAGTGGTGATTATTCTCACTTTTCCCCAGTTTTTCTCAAATTCCTAGTGTATTTTTCTCAATACCCAATACACTATCCCTATCTAGTGGATTGTTGGGGATTAAATTTTTGTGGGAATTTGAGGGGATTGAGTGAAGGTAGGGATTTCACTCAATCCCTTTGGGGATTATCCCCTTTAATCCCCAGTAAACCTCTAGTACCAAACGTGGCCTAAAGAGGATGAAACAAACAGACATAAACCACGTATTTGTACATAGGCCCCCATTTCTAGCCCAAATTTGGGCTAGGAATGCGTGGACCACGGACAGCCTTCACGTCCGCTCTTCAGCTATTAAAGGCCACAAACCATCGACATCCACATACTTCCATGGTTCTCGGCGGTGTTCCCATTTCTATCCAGTCAACTTCACAGCCAACTTTCTAGTCAAATCAGTTCAAACTATATCTAGTACTTCCTCTGATCCATATTACTCGTTATTAAAATGGATGTATCTAACACTAAAACATGTCTAAATACATCTATTTTAGTAACAGATAATATGGATCGGAGAGAGTAAGTAAAACCTAGCTTGACCACTCTACTCCCCGTCGGCGAGGCGATGGCTACGTACTAGTTCAGGCCAAGTCGCAACGACCATGAGGCCAGGTCGTCTTCCACAGGGTACTACGCCCTGCATGTCACTTGCACCCCGGCTGAGTGCCATGTGAACGTGACAGTGGAGGTGGCCCGCATGTACGAGGAGTTGGGCACGCAGGTGCCTTGTCCAGGCGTCAACTACTATCACCTCAACCAGACGTGCGTCCTGCTGCCAGCTATCCTAGCTTTGGGGCTGGTCCACCGCCGAGAGAGTATGTAGGCACCGAGCCTTCATCCCTCATGATATGCGGATGGACCCAACCTACGCCATTGACCCCCTATGTGGAATCGATGGTTCTAGGCCGAGCACGACGCTCGACGACAAGCCATTGGGGCCCAGCTGGAGGCGGCAAACGACAACGAAGTGGAGTTTTGGGAGGAGAAGGAGGCCATGGAGGAGGAGTTTCTAGGGTACACCTACCCCCGTGCTTCCTAGGTGTTTGCCGAGCAGGAGCTACTAACATGAGCCGACGATGCTACTAACAGGAGCTAGCGATGCTACCTACGACGGACGGATTTGATACCCTGGCTCGTTGCTGCAAGGGTATAAGGGCGATGCTGCCTACATTCGGCGTCGTTGCTGCCGACGTCCTGCGTCATTGCCAGAGGTCGGCGTCGTTGCTATCGACGGCAGACGGGCTACCGACAGTCGACGTTGTTGGTACCGTGTATGTAGGCAAAGATGCTACCGTAGGTGGGCACCGATGGTACCACCGGTCGACAACATTTGCAATGATCCATTATGTGGTTTTGCTGCAATAGTCTAAAGTTTTTGCTATGAGGTCTCCGGCGATGTCTTCGGTGAAGTAGGTTTTGCTACATTAGCAATTATCTTTTTCTACGAGGTTTCTATCAAGGTCTCACCGGACTTTGTTTGTCCGACGGGTCTTTTTTTTCCTGGCCAAACGCTTAAATGCGCGACCTTATTTGCTAGAAAAAAAGGGATTTGGGGATATTTTAGGACACTGTGTCAAGCAAGGGACCTCGGGGATTAGAAGTTTGATCCCTCGAGGGATGCCCAGAACTTCCCTTAATATTTCGACTAGAGGCACTACCGAGACAATGGCTCTGCCGGTGTTGGCATCGCGCCAGCTTGTCATTGCTCGCCGCCTGGATTTTCGGTGCTCCCGAATGGCGACATACCATCTATAGTTGAGAGAACGGGTGACTGGCCGGTGGCATTAGGGCAACTCCAACGGTGCCTCACAAATGGACCCAGATAGCGGGCAAGGCTCAACAAGCGGAAACAAACAGAGTCCATAGACAATGCAATGTTAAAGGGGACGACGCAGATGGGCCAAGGACGCGGACAATGCTATGCTCAAGGGGATGACACAAACATACATAGGCCACGGATTTGTCTAGAGGTCCGCATTTCTAGCCCAAATTGGCTGGGAATGCGTCGGCCGCGGACAACCCTCATGTCCGCTCGTCAGTGATCGAAGGCCACAAACCATCGAAATCCACATACTTCCTTGGTTCTTTTCAATGGGGACTGTGGTGTCCCCATCCCTATCCGGTCAACTTCACAATCCACTTCCCAGTCAAACCAGTCCAAACCATATCTTAGATAAACCCTAGCTCGACCTAATGCAGCCCGTCCCACGGATGCCTCCACATCTCCTCCTCCTAGTTCCCCAAGTGGACCAATGACACGCGCCCGAGCCAAACTCCTACACGCTAAGGTTAACTTGTTCCTCTCTTCGTGTGACTTCGATTCACCTTTGAATAGCATACTACTTCATTCCCATACTTTATGCATTCTCAAGTACGAACCCCACGAAGAGGCACCAAGAGAAGGGACCAAAAACCCCAAAGAGAAGGCTCCAGCTCAAACCGGTGAACCGAATCCTACACCGAAAACGCTAGGAAGATCCGATGCTAGATCCGGCGAACCGGAATCCTCGCCAGAATTCCTCTCTTTTTCCGGCGCCAGGTCCAGCGAAGCACCTCCAATTCCGGCGTCTACCGGAAGCGTATACAAAAGCCCGTTTCGGTGTACGCCGGAATAAACCAGCGACCGCCGGAATAAACCAGCGACCGCCGGAAGTTTTCGGCAGCGCCGAACTTACCGCCGGAACCGCCTAGGAACAAGTCAACTTTGGGCTTTGCCCGTGTAACCCCCTATTTCGCCTAGACTTTACCTTTTTTACCCAAACTACCCCTGTTTAAGTGGCTGGCCTATAAATAGCCCCCACCCTCCACTGTAATCCCTAGACTTGGATAATTGTAATAGGAGAAACCCTAAGGATCTATCTATTGCTAGTCTCATGCTCCTTGACAAGGAGCACCAATTATCCCTCAACCTCTTGGATTTTGCCTAGTGCGTTCAAGTTGTACAAGTCCGTGGAGTCGGTGTCTCGTCTCTAAGTAGTCAAGATCTCATCAAGCCTCTCACCCCCGATGTTGGTAGTGCGAGAGTGTCTTGCCCGTCACCGATCGTAGGGATTGTGCCGGACCGGTTTCCGCCGGCGTGAGCTATTGATGTGTATCATGTCTTCGTGTGTTTGCATATGTTCATCGAGTTCTTCGCGTGCGAGTCCTTTGATTTCATCCTCCCCCTCCTCCCACTCGTCTCCATATCGATTTCCACGAGGATTCATGAAAGATCGGGAAACCATAAGGAGTCACCACCAATATATTGGTATCAAGAGCAAGGTTGATCACAAATTTCCCCTCAAAATTTTCTTCTATCCACCAAAAAATTCGAAAATCCACAAAAAAGAGCCCCAAATTGCCTTCAGATCGATCTCTGGATTTGGTGAGTTTTCCGTGGTTTTGGTCCATAGATCCGTTGCTTTGGGTGTTGATCTACATTCCTTGACCTTCCCCATCACAATTTTGACGGATTTTCGATGAGTTTATCAGTTTGACCTTTTAAGTTCGTCCTGACCTGTTTTCATTGGGCAATCTGGCGAACCAGAATCGCAACCAAAAATTTCCGGCACCGCCGGTTTCTCCGCCGAAAAAGCTAACAACCCCATTTTGACTGTTTCTTCTTTGTGTGTTCGTGTTTCGTGTGCGTGTCGCCAAAACTAACAACAAGCTTCCACAAATTAGTACATACCACGATCTTTGACACCACGACACCCGAGCATTTCCCCAACACCGGTTACAAGTCGTCAATAATACCAAAGGTATAAGTTGCGCCACTTTGTTAGTCCCATATCTTTGGATCTTTACCACATTTAACAATAGCCTTTTTCTTGGATCATTTCATTTGGTTTTCCACAATCCTAAACTTCCACCAAAAGCTTTTTGAGAGTTGTAGTTCTTCCTTTTAGTGTGAGTTTTCTTTGCGATTTCACTTTACACGCTTTTAGTTCTCACGTGTGGCAACTAGTGTGATATAATCCCCAAGGTTAGGTAAAAGGCTAACCCCACCACATATTACCTTCCATATATAATCCTTGTGGTTTTGCTTCATGGATAGGAGCGGTGAGACGAACCAACCACCTCCACCTCAAGAGGACGAAGACCGATACAAGACAAGGGAACATCATTGGAAGATTCGAGGAGAATTAAACTACCATTGTGATGCCCTTGAGAAGTGCCAAGATGAATAAGTTATCGAAACCCAAATGGAGTTCAAGAGCATCGACAACCGCTTTGAGGATATCCGAGGACAAATGCATGTGATGCAATACAACACCGGACACCAAAATGAAGCTCTTCAACATGCTGTTGCCGCAAATGATGACAAGCTTCAACATCTCATTGATGGTTTGGCAAGGCAACGTTCTCGCGCATCAAGCTCTTCAAGGCACTCCTCGGGTGCGTCAAGATCTTTGCACCATCGTGCTCCAAGGTGCAAGGAAGGATCCATACTCAACTCCATGAGCTCTTCGCAAGTGGTACCATGTCCT
The DNA here is from genome assembly GCA_023614405.1 of Avena insularis. Classification (NCBI taxonomy): domain Eukaryota; kingdom Viridiplantae; phylum Streptophyta; class Magnoliopsida; order Poales; family Poaceae; genus Avena; species Avena insularis. The sequence goes on from CM042693.1 coordinate 357,453,192, forward strand.
CGGCATGCCGCAACATCAAGATATGATGGTGACCTATCCGCAAGACCTCCAAGACGAGAAGTGCAATGTCACCACGCAAGGGAACTAGTGATCCAACAAGAGAAACCACGTGAGAAACCTCAAGTGGAACCCCAAGTCCCTCGTCAACGGCCACAAGAAATTCCCTCAATAACAAGTGACGCCTCCGACTTGGAAGAACAATCACGCCGTGGACGTGAAGCACTTGATACCCACCAAGACGCCATCATCGTCATGATCGTCAACACCGACAACATGGACACCATGATGAGCCTTCTCCAAAACATCACGACATGGAGCGTCCAATTGTACATGTGGCGTGACGTCATCCTCATCACGTGGCTCAAGACCATGCTCGTCACCATGACGGCCAAGTGCCTAACCAACCTCGTGAGTCCCAAGCGCCTCAACCTCGTCAACAACCACGCCAAGAGCAAGATCAATATCCCCAAGCTCTTAGCGAGGACCAAGTTCCACCACCACCAAATGTGGTTCAACAACAACCGCAAGTGCAACAACACCATCACCAAGAAAGACGTGATAGCTCGGATGCTGAAGATGGCCACCAACATCATGGCAACCGCCGTTACCGGAACCGCAATGAGCAAGAAACTTTTGGCAAGCTCAAATTCACCATGCATAAGTTCACCGGTTTGAATGATCCCGAAGAGTATCTCTCATGGGCACTCAAGGTTGACAAGATCTTTCCCATGCACAACTATAGAAATGAGAAGATGGTGGCCATGGCATCGCTAGAGTTTGATGACTATGCCAACCTTTGGTGGGAACAAATCCAACTCGCTTGTGAAGCAAGAGAAGAACCTCCAATCATCACTAGGCAAGATATGAAGTCTCATATGAGATCACGCTTTGTCCCTTCGCATTACATGCGCAACCTCTTCAACAAACTTCAAATGCTTAGCCAAGGGACAAAGACCATGGAAGAGTACTTCAAGAAAATGGATCTCAACATGATCCGTGCCAACATTGAAGAGCACGACGAGCAAACAATGGCACGCTTCCTTTATGGCTTGAACCATCCAATCAAGCACATCACTGAGTTCCAAAAGTATAAAAACATGGTTGAGCTTGTGCAGATCGCAACAAAAGCCAAGCGTCAAGTACAAGAGGACATCAAGTACAACAATCCCAAGACGTACTTCACCTACAAGCAAGCTACAACCACTACACCAACCAACCTTAATGGAAGATCATCTAGTACCTCCAAGCTTCCCTTCAAACCCACTCTCCCTCAAGGAAAACTGCCCCCAAGTGGCAAATATACAAAGGATGACCCACCATTCAATGGTGAATTCTACAAGTGTGGAGGCAAAGGACACAAGTCGGCCACATGTGGAAATAAGAAAGTTTTGTTCATCCATGACAATGGCGATGAAGAATACTTGAGTGAAGATGAGTTTGATGCAAGCGTCAAATAAGCATTGGCAAGGCAACATGTGGAAGGTGACCAAGAAATACTCATTTGTGAGCATGATGCAAGTACATCGCTTGTTGTCACAAGGGTCTTGACCACTCAAGCCCATGAGCATGAAGATCAAAGATCCAACATATTCCAAACACATGCCAGTGTCAATGGGAAATCATTAAAGTTTTCATTGATGGAGGGAGTTGCCACAATCTTGCAAGTACCGAGTTGTGTGAGAAGCTCAATCTCACCCTCCATCTACACAAGCACCCCTACCATATAAAATGTCTAAGTGACCAAGGGTCCATGAAGATCAAGCACACCGTATTGGTAACATTCTCAATTGGACCATACAAAGACACGGTGGAGTGTGACATGGTCCCAATGACGGTTTGCCATATGTTGCTTGGTAGGCCATGGCAATACGACAAGGGTGCTTTGCATGATGGTTGCACAAACACTTATACCTTCAAATGGCTTAACAACACATGTGTGTTGCAACTGATGACTCCTAGCCAAATAATTGCGGACAATGCAAAGGCTTTAGCGATGGCGCAAAACACAAAACCATCTTGTGATAAGAGTGGTGAGCGAGAGAACCACCATATAGAGAGTGAGAGCCATAAGCCAAACTCGAGTGAAAAAACCAAGAGTGTTCTTCTTGCCACCAAAAGTGAGATGAGAGAAGTGCGGAACAACCCATCCATCTTGTACTATGTCCTTATTTGCAAGGGACTAGCGCAAGGAACTAATGACTTGACAAATGTTCCTCCCTCTTTGATGGCTATTTTGCAGGAATTCAAGGATGTGTTTCCCGAAGAGCTCCCTCATGGACTACCTCCTCTTCGCGGAATCGAGCACCGCATCGACCTCATACCCGACGTACCCTTCCCAAATTGCGCCGCATACCGCACGAACCCGAAGGATACAAAGGAGATCGAACGACAAATCAACCAACACGTATCCAAAGGTTTGATCCAAGTAAGCACTAGCCCAAGCGTGGTACCCGTGATTCTTGTCCCAAAGATGGATGATACATTGCTATTATGCATGGACTGTCGTCCAATCAATGCTATCACCGTGCGTTATCGACATCCTATACTGCGTCTTGATGACATGCTCGATGAGTTGTGTGGAGCCACTATTTTCTCCAAAATTGATCTTCGTAGTGGTTACCATCAAATAAGCATGGCTGAAGGTGATGAGTGGAAAACCGCCTTGAAGACCAAACTTGGTCTCTATGAATGGTTGGTTATGCCTTTTGGCTTATCTAATGCCCCATCCACCTTCATGCGCCTCACGAACCATATTTTGAGATCTCTCATTGGAAAAAGTGTTGTTACCTACTTTGATGATATTTTTGTCTATAGCAAGTCACTAGAGGAGCATGTTACACATGTTAAGGAGGTTTTACAAATCCTTCATAATGAAAAGCTATACGCTAATCTCCCAAAGTGCACTTTTTCTAAAGACAAATTGATTTTCCTTGGATTTTTTGTTTCTTCGAATGGTATTGAAGTTGATGTTTCAGAAGTTAAAGACATACGAGATTGGCCTATCGCTACCAATGTAAGTGAACTTCGTAGTTTTCACAGTTTGGCCGGTTTCTACTGTCGCTTTGTTAAAGACTTCTCTACCATTTCTTTCCCTCTCAACGAGTTGACCAAGAAGAATGTCACATATGTTTGGGGCAAAGCACAACAAAAGGCCTTGGATGAGATCAAAAAGAGGATCACCGAAGCACCTCTCATTTCTTTACCGGATTTCACAAAAACTTTTGAGATAGAGTATGACGCTAGTGGTATTGGAATTTTATGGGGATATGCCAATGGGGTATGCCCAGCAGGACGTTTCCTACTGGATCAAGCTCCCAGCGAGTGGGCCTGCAGGACGACGACTGGATCGCGACTCAAGAAGGGACCTGGCGACTGGAAGTTGGAAGCCCAGAAGTGTAGCTAAGCCCAGTCGGATTAGGTCAAGTCCTCTGAATCCCTAACTGACTCGGTTGTATATCTATAAACCCTAGTGAGGTACCCCTATATAAACCTCCATAGGGTACTCTCTATACTCATGTTCTATCATACACCCCATCGACTCGCTGCCTAGCTGCCGAGATCGCCACCATTGTAACCACTCGATAATACGATCTAGCAGGAGTAGGTCTTTACCCTCCGGGGGACTGAACCTGGGTAAACCCTTGTGTCTTCGCCCTCATCTCCCACCGCAGATGGCTGGCCACCATTGCCCTTCATACTACTACTCGCTGCCCATAGTAGCATCTGCCGTGGCCATTCCCACGAAAGTGGCGCCCACCATGGGGCATGGCCAGTCCAACCTGAGTTCTGCGGCGAGACCCTTCTTGCCAATCAACCGGTCGATCACCACCGGCCGCATGATCGTGTGCGGTGAAATCCTCCAGATCTTGCCCAACAGCTAGGTCCCGACATCGCGCCTAGTCACACACATCGCCATAATGCCGGTTGGCACCATCAACCTCTTCGTCGGTTTCACAGACACCATCGTCTCTGAGGAAACAGTGATCATCGGCGGATTGCCGCCGCACAATATGCTCTCGGAAGGGCAGATCCGCACTGTCCACCGCCTCGCCTCCGAGTACAACTCAGCCACCAGCAACACGGTCGTGGACGACACGGCCCTCCACGATGATGCCGACTCGGCGACCCCCGCCTCACTCGTCGGGTCCATCACCGCCGTGTCGCCTGGAGGCTCCATCAGACTAGTCTCCAACGCCAGGGATTTTGAGGATTCATCCATCCTTGAGATCTTCGACTCCGACTCCGAGTCGGAGAACTCTGGCAATCTCCGTGCCAGATCGAGTCGCTTCATCGCGACCTACATGGCGGGCAACACGAGCGCCTCGCCGGACCCCTTCTCCACGCTAATTCTGTCAACCACGACGGTGACGGAGGTCGAGGAAGCCCGCATGCGCTTGGAATGAGCGGCACGCAAGGAGCAGGCCGAGCGTGGAATTTTTTGCCTCGAGCAAGCAACGATGCAGGAGCTATTGCTCTACCACCAGCGCTGCATCAGGACCCGCCTGAACCCCTGCATTCAGGGTCGCGCCCTAAACTTCGACGAGGACAATGACCCCACTCACGTGGACGATCACGTGATCTGCGAGAACGCGCCACCCGGCGGCAACAATCGTCCACCACTAGGAGCACCAGCGAGTGGGGCTCCCCTGCCACCACCCAGCCGCATGCCCCTCGAACAGCCGAGAATGCTCATCTCTTTGTAGGAACATGACACAAATAGCCTCCCGATGTATTCCACCCTGATGGACAACGTCATCGCGGGGCGGGCCGCGGTCTCCAACCTCAACATCACGGGAGAAGGCACCCTACAAGTCAAGTACGCCCAAGCCCTACTCGTCGGGGCCGTTGAGTAGCAAGCTGCAGGAGCCGACTCACAGGGATGGATGTATTATTGTTCGTCCGGAAGCAGGACGGCTTTGAGCGACCGCCCAACGGTCGCCAACACTCTCAACTGCCCGCCACCTGAGCCCCTGTAGCCTCAACCATAGGCCACACATCCAGCGCTCTCCACCAACGACTTGCGACCGGCGAACAACACGGTCGCCGCCAATGTGCAACTAATCGACGCGCGAACACACATCATCAACAACCAAACCTGGCGTGCACGCCAGCCCAACGACCTAAGGCACACCCTCACCAACCGCGGTGACTATGAGCCAAAGGGCTCCCTCAGTCGAGTTGGCCCCCAGTGCTTCAGGACCATGACCCGAGGCAAGAACTATCCCGTCAATTTCAAGGCGCCAAAGGAGATCGAAAAGTACGACCCCACGTATGACCCAGCTGTGTGGCTGGACACATACCTCATGGCGATGGGAATCGCCGGCCACACCAACCTCCTCGCCGCTCGTTACCTCCACTTGATGATGGAGGGAGCGACACGACAGTGGATCAACACTCTTTCCTCGGACATCATCGACTCATGGGAGGACATGCGTGAAGACTTTGTCAGCCATTTCGAGGGCTCCTACTCCCGCACCACCACCATCGAAGACCTGGAGCGATGCATCCAGGGACCACGCGAGTCGACCCGCCACTGGGTCCAGCGATGGCAGGACCTATGGATCAACGCCTCCGACATCCAACCGGACACGGCGATCCACTGCTTCAAGAACTCGTGCCGGTATGAACCCCTGGTCGCCAAGATCAAGAGGGTCTACCAAACTCTCGACAACATCCCATACCTCCTCGAGATCGCCAAGCGCTACGCGGAGGAAGACCCAAACCAAGAAACCCGACGAGTCGCGGAAATCATTCTTGAAGGGTTTCAAGATAGTAAATCAAAATTTTCACGAAGCGAACAGAGAGGAAAGCCAAGATCTAATCTAGGAGATGCAAACAACAAGAGAGATCGGATTAGATCTTCATACCCTTGAAGATTCGCAACGAACGTTAAATCGGAGCGTGGGTGATGTAGTCGCATCGCTTCTCCTCCTCGCGATCCGATCCGATCTAGCACCACAAGTGGCGGTGCCTCCGTGAGATGCACCGTGCAGCACCTCGGCGTCTCCTCCTTCCTCGGACCAGCAAGTAGGGTGGAGAGATAGATTGGATCTACAACACGGCGTGGTGTATATGGTGGAGAATTTCGCGCAGGCTTCGCCACACAACATGGGAGGGAGAGGAGGGCAGCAGGGCAACTAGGGTTTGGAGGAAGGTGTAGGTTGGGGGGAAGGGGCGCACCAGCCCTCTATATATAGAGGGGGGGTGCGGCCAGCCCTTGCCCATCCTCCAAGCCTATCTCTAGTTTAAACGATTTAAACTCTCCTTTCTAAAAACCCTATCTTATCTCTAGTTTAAACGATTTAAACTCTCTAGGATCGGCTGGGCCCTATGGGGCCTTGTGCCCCTGGCCCAATGCGCCAGGACACTCCCTCATAGGCCCATGACCCTCCCGGAAGGTGGGGCCACGTTGGTCCCTTCCGGAAGGTTCTAGAAGCTTCGATGCAATACCGATTAATCCGGAACAATTCGAACTCCAAAACTGCAATCGCCTTATATGAATCTTATTCTCACCATTCGAACCTCTTGTGATATCCCGGATCCCATCCGAGACTCGAACAAAATTCATAAACCAATTATCCAATCTATCCTAGCGTCGAGACACGTTATGTGTGACCTGCGGTTCGAGAATATGCGACATGATCTTCTATCAATAATCAACAGGTCTGCAGGCACCCATATTGACTCCACACATTCATCGATGATCATATCGGATGAACCACGATGCCAGGATTCAATCAATCCCATATATATATTCCTTCGTCTCGCGATATTTTACTTGCGAGATTCGATCGTCGGTATCGTCATACCTAGTTCAATCTGCTCACGAAGTACTTTACTGTTCCGTAATCCGATATCATTTCGTGATTAACTCCTTAACCACATGCTTGCAAGCGGTGTTGATATCGACACGAAAGTGGGCCCAAGTATATCTCTCGACTTGGGAGGGACAAATCCATCTTGATACATACAACCCAATGATACTTTCCGATCACTGAGAGACACCTTTATGATCACCCTCTCATAGGATGACGTTTGATGACCTCAAAGCTTTCTTCCGATACCGTGGAGTTGCATTATCTCATGGTCTAAGGAATACAATATTTGACATAAGAAAAGCTTCGCAAAGGCGAACACGATGACACGATCTAATTGCTTAGTTTGGGTCTGTCCATCATATCATTCTCCCAATGATATGATCTCATTATCAATTGACAACTCATGTCTATGGTTAGGAAACCTTAACCATCATTGATCAATGAGCTAGTCCATAGAGGCGTACTAGGGACACCGTGTTATTCACAAACCACACAAGTATTAATGTTTCCGCTTAATACAATTCTAGCATGGAATATAAACTTTATCATGAACAAGAATTATAATAATAACATCTTTATTATTGCCTCTAGGGCATAATTCCAATCAGTCCCACTTGCACTAGAGTCAATAATCTAGTTTACATTTGGCAACAATCTCACACCCATGGCACTGAGGTGCTGATCATGTTTTACACGTGGAAGAGGTTTAGTCAAGGGATCTGCGACATTCAGATCTGTATGTACTTTGCTGATCTTGGATCTCCATCGCTATATAATCTCGGATTATATGAAACTTATGTTGATATGCTTGGTCTTTGGATGATATCTTGGTTCCTTAGCGAGTGCTATGGCGCAGTGTTGTCACACAATATTTCCGTGGGTCCAATGCACTTGGAACCACGTCAAGCTCGATGATGAAGTTTGATCCAAACTCCTTCACTTGATGCTTCTGCGGCAGCCATGTATTCCGCTTCTCATGTAGATCCCGCGATCACGCTTTGCTTGCGCTTCTCCACTCACAGCTCCTCCATTCAAAATATATACGTATCCGTCTCGAGATTTACAATCATCCTTGCCGGTGTCGAAACTAGCATCAACGTAACCTTTTACGAAATGTTCATCACCCCCATAGACTAAGAACATTTCTTTAGTCCTATTTAGGTACCTTAGGATGTTCTTCACGGATGTCCGATGTTCCACTCTGGATCACTTTGATATCTGCGTCAAACTAAGAGCATTGGACACATCCGGTCTAGTACACAAGATGGCATACATGATGGAACCTATGGCCGAGGCATAAGGCACTTTGCTCATAGCTTCCCTATCATTTCATCAGTGGACACCGAGCCTTGCTCAATATCTTACTCGACAACATAGGCACCGAACCTTTCAATGCCTTATCCATTCTGAACCTTTTCGAACTTTGTCTAGGTATGTACTCGGCTTAAAGCTATCAGGCGTCTTTGTCTATCTCTATAGAATTTGATGCCCAATATATAAGCAGCTTCACCTAGGACTTTCATTGAAAAACACTTGTTCAAATAACTCTTCACATCGTTAAGCATGTTGATGTCATTTACAATAATCAATATGTCATCCACATATAGTACCATAAACGTCACCGAGCTCCCACTCACTTTCTTGTAGATGCAAGCTCAGAGCAATTTGGAACAAATCCAAAGCTCTTGATCACTTGATCAAAACGAAGGTTCCAACTCCGAGATGCTTGCTTCAGTCCATAAATGGAACGATGAAGTTTGCATACTTTATCAGCATCCTTAGGATCGACAAAACCTTCGGGTTGCATCATATACAACTCTTCATCAATGTTGCCATTGAGGAAAGCGATCTTGACATCCATTTGCCATATTTCATAATCATGAAACGCAACAATTGCTAATAAAATCCGAATGGACTTAAACATCGCTACGGAGAGAAAGTCTCATCGTAGTCAACACCTTGAACTTGTCGAAAACCTTTCGCAACAAGCCGTGCTTTATAGATGAACATTACCATCCGCGTCCGCTTTCTTCTTGAAGATCCATTTGCACTCAACGGCCTTTCGGTCGCTAGGAGGGTCCACCAAAGTCCATACTTGGTTTTGCTCATGGATCCCAATTGGATTTCATGGCTTCTAGCCATTTCTCGTAGTCTGGGCTCATCATCGCTTCCTCATAGTTCAGAGGTTCACCGTCTTCTACTAACAAGACAGTCAAGACAGGTTGCACACTCGGAGGGGCACGCGACCTTGTCGACTGCGACGCTCAAGAGCAAAGATCGTCCAAGCTTCATGATCCTTGTCATTTGCTTCCTCTATTGTTGGTGCAAAGTGACCGGAACAATTTCAGGTGCTGCGCTACTCTCCAATTCAAGAGAAGGTTCAATAACCCCGTCTAGCTCTACTTTCCTCCCACTCACTTCTTTCGAGAGAAACTCCTTCTCAAGAAAGGAACCGTTCTTCACAAACACTTTGCCTTCGGTTCTGTGATAGAAGGTATACCCAATAGTTTCCTTAGGGTATCCTATGAAGACGCATTTCTCCGCTTTGGGTTCGAGCTTGTCCGCATCAACTTCGACGAAGCTTCAGATCCCCAAACTTTAAGAAACGACAACTTAGGTTTAGCACCAAACCACAGTTCATACGGTGTTGTCTCAACGGATTTAGATGGAGCCCTATTTAAAGTGAATGCAGCGGTTTCTAATGCATAACCCCAAAATGATAACGGCAAATCAGTAAGAGACATCATCGATCGGACCATATCTAATAGGGTTCGATTCCGTGCTCGAACACACCATTGCTGTGGTGTTCCGGTGGCGTGAGTTGTGAAATGATTCCACTTGCTTTGAGATGCGTGAGAAAATCATAACTCAAATATTCGCCCCACGATCGGATCGTAGAAACTTAATCTTTCATTACGATGGTTCTCCACTTCATTCTGAAATTCTTTGAACTTTTCAAACGTTTCAGATTTATGTTTCATTAAATAGATATACCCATATCTACTTAAGTCATCGGTAAAAGTGAGAAAATAGCGATATCCACCGCGCGTCGATATACTCATCGGTCCGCATACATCGGTATGTATGATTTCCAACAAGTCTGTTGCTCGCTCCATCATACCGGAGAACGGGGTTTTGATCATCTTGCCCATGAGGCATGGTTCGCATGTGTCAAATGATTCAAAATCAAGAGACTCCAAAAGTCCATCGAATGGAGTTTCTTCATGCGCTTTACACCAATATGACCTAGAGCGATTGCCACAAATAAGTAGTATTATCACTATCTACTTTGCATCTCTTAGCCTCAATGTTATGGATGTGTGTTTCATCCCTTTCGAGATTTAAAAGAAATAAACCATTCACAAGAGGTGCATGACCATAAAAGATGTTACTCATATAAATAGAACAACCATTATTCTCCGATTTAAATGAATAACCGTCTTGCAATAAACACGATCCAGAAATAATGTTCATGCTCAACGCAGTACAGAATAACATTTATTGAGGTTTAAAACTAATCCCGAAGGTAAAACTAAGGAGAGCGTGCCGACGACCATCACATCAACTCTTGATCCGTTGCCAACGCGCATCGTCACCTCATCCCTCGCAAGCCGCCGTCTATTCCGTAGCTCCTGTTTCGAGTTACAAATATTAGCAATCAACCGTATCAAATACCTGAGCACTACAACGAGGGCTAGTAAGGAAAACATCAATAACATGTATATCAAATATACCTTTGATGGTGCCAGCCTTCTTGTCCGCTAAGTACTTCGGACAGTTATGCCCAAAGGACCCTTGTCCTTGCAATAGAAGCACTCGATGTCCGCTTGGGACCAGACTTGAGCTTCTTCTCAGGGCAACGCGCTTGCCGCCGCTTTCTTGAAGGGCTTCTTTGCACCTTTACCTTTCTTAAAGGAGGGCTTGTTGACCATCAACACATGATTATCCTTCTTGATGTCCACCTCCGCAGCCTTCAGCTGCGAAGAGCTCGGTGATCGTATCGATGGAACCAATCTGATTATGAGTCACTACAAAACTTTTGTAGCTGGGAGGAGTGATTGCAGAACTGTCAATCTTGAGCTCCTCCGAATCTTGCAATCCAGTTGCTCAAGGCGTTGAGTGTAGCCCGACATCTTAATGGCGTGCTCACTAACGGAACTCCCTTCCTCCATCTTGCGATTAAAGAACTTCTCGAGATCTCATATCTCTCGAACGGCTGAGTCCAAACATGGTTTTCAACTCTTCGAGAATCTCAAAGGGCCCGGGATAGTTTTCAAAACGATTTTGAAGTTCCGGTTCCATAGCAAACAACATGGTGCTCTTAATCACACCATAATCATCTTTGCGCAACTGATAGACAGCTTTCTCATCAGCCGGCGCAGTTGCAGCAGGGGGGTTACCTAACGCTTTCTCAAGGACATAGTCCTTTTGACCGCTAGAGAGAATGATTCTCAGATTGCGGAACCAGTTGGTGAAGTTAGACCCATTGTTTCTAAGCTTTTCTTTCTCAGCAAAAACGTTGAAGTTGAAGTTGGACTTGGCCATGTGATCTACAGTATTTGCAAGTACAATTTAGACTATGTTCATGATAAATAGTTCAACTTAATCAAATTACTAGATGAACTCCCACTAAATTCAACATCCCTCAAGTTGTTTAGTGAACACGATCCAAATTCACCACACCTAATCCGATCTTCACGAGAAGAGATGTGGTTTCAATGGTGGACAACGAAGTGTCGATCATATCATTCATATGACTCATGCTTAACCTTTCGGTTCTTGTGTTCCGAGGCCATGTCATACATGCTAGGCTCGTCAAGTTAGACCCAAGTATTTCAGCGTGCAAAAGCGGCTTGCACCCGTTGTATGTGAGCGTAGAGTCTATAGCACCCGATCATCACGTGATGCTTGGACACGACGAACTTTCGCAACGGTGCATACTTGGGGAGAACACAGTTTTATCTTGATCTTTAAGTGAGGAATCATCTTATAATGCTACCATCGCGATCTAAGCATAATAAGATACATAAAGGATAAACATCACATGCATATAACTTTATGTGACATGGTATAGCCAATCTTAAGCAATGATCTCCATCTTGTGCGTTCCGGCATGATCTCCATCACTCCACCATGACTGCCTCCACCACGAATAGCAACTACAACTATTGCTAACTACTTAGCGATAAAGTAAAGCTATTACATGGCGTATAAGAAGTTGACTCGCAGGTCATACACAATTATAAAGACAACCATATGGCTCCTGCCAGTTGTGTACTCATCGACATGCAAGTCGAAACATTACAAAACATGATCATCGCATACAATATACACATCACATCTTGGGCCATACCATATCACGTAAAACACTCCTGCAAAAATAAGTTAGACGCCTCTACTTTGTTGTTGCATGTTTTACGTGGCTTATGGGAGTAGATGCTCAGAACGATTCTTACCTACAGAAAGCCACAACGGTGATATTATGGTTGCCAAACTCTGGTGTTAATCCCATTACAACTATAGTGAGAGAAACTGACATCCACCACCGCATGTGTGGTACAAGCCACACGTCAAGTGCGGAGCGGTCTCATGAACGACGTCGCGTAAGGTTGGCCTGGACCGCTTCAATCTCACTATCCCGTCCATAAGAAGAACACAAACAAGAGGCTTGCAACAGAAAACATCAACGCCCACAACAACCATGTTATGCTTCTACTGTGAAACACATCTACGCATAGATCTAGCTCGATACCCTTTGAAGGGTTTGGCATAGTAAATCAAAATTTTCTCTGAGCGAACAGAGGGAAAGCCAAGATCTAATCTAGGAGATGCAAACAACGAGAGAGATTGGATTAGATCTTCATACCCTTGAAGATTCGCTTGGCAATGAATGTTCGTCGGGCGTGGGTGATGTAGTCGTACTCGCTTCTCCTCCTCGCGATCCGATCCGATCTAGCACCACAAGTGGCGGTGCCTCCGTGAGATGCACACGTGCAGCACCTCGACGTCTCCTCCTTCCTCGGACCAGCAAGTAGGGTGGAGAGATAGATTGGATCTACAACACGACGGCGTGGTGTATATGGTGGAGAATTTCTGCAGCAGGGCTTCGCCTACAAACAGTCGGGAGGGAGAGAGGAAGGCAGCAGGGCTACTAGGGTTTGGAGGAAGGTGTAGGAGGGAGGGGGCGCACCAGCCCTCTATATATAGAGGGGGGGTGCGGCCAGCCCTTGCCCATCCTCCAAGCCTATCTCTAGTTTAAACGATTTAAACTCTCCCTTCTAGAAACCCTATCTTATCTCTAGTTTAAACGATTTAAACTCTCTAGGATCGGCTGGGCCCTATGGGGCCTTGTGCCCCTGGCCCAATGCGGCCAGGACACTCCCTCATAGGCCCATGCCCCCTCCCGGAAGGTGGGGCCACGTTGGTCCCCTTCCGGAAGGTTCTAGAAGCTTCCGGTACAATACCGATTAATCCGGAACAATTCCGAACTCCAAAAACTGCACTGCCTTATATGAATCTTATTCTCCGGACCATTCCGGAACCTCTTGTGATATCCCGGATCCCATCCGAGATTCCGAACAAAAATTCATAAACCAATTATCCAATCTATCCTAGCGTCGAGACACGTTAAGTGTGTGACCCTGCGGGTTCGAGAATATGCAGACATGATCTTCTATCAATAATCAACGGCGAGTGCAGGCACCCATATTGACTCCCACACATTCATCGATGATCATATCGGATGAACCACGATGCCAGGATTCAATCAATCCCATATATATATTCCCTTCGTCTCGCGATATTTTACTTGCCCGAGATTCGATCGTCGGTATCGTCATACCTAGTTCAATCTCGTTCACAGCAAGTACTTTACTCGTTCCGTAATCCGATATCACTTCGTGATTAACTCCTTAACCACATGCTTGCAAGCGGTGTTGATATCGATTACCGAGTGGGCCCGAAGTATATCTCTCCGACTTGGGAGGGACAAATCCCATCTTGATACATACAACCCAACAGATACTTTCCGATCACCTGAGAGACACCTTTATGATCACCCTCTCATAGGATGACGTTTGATGACCTCAAAGCTTTCTTCCGATACCAGGGAGTTGCATTATCTCATGGTCTAAGGAATACAATATTTGACATAAGAAAAGCTTCGCAAAGACGAACACGATGACACGATCTAATTGCTTCGCTTAGTTTGGGTCTATCCACCATATCATTCTCCCAATGATATGATCTCATTATCAATTGACAACTCATGTATATGGTTAGGAAACCTTAACCATCATTGATCAATGAGCTAGTCCATAGAGGCGTACTAGGGACACGGTGTTGTTCACAAACCACACAAGTATTAATGTTTCCGCTTAATACAATTCTAGCATGGAATATAAACTTTATCATGAACAAGAATTATAATAATAACATCTTTATTATTGCCTCTAGGGCATAATTCCAACAGCTGCATATGAGGCCACGACAACGGAAGACAAGACGGATTGCGCTATAGCAACACTCGCCTCACCGGCAAGTGCCGTGTTGACGGGCGATTCGACTTTGTCGTCAACACCGGCTACGCGCCACACGAGCTGAAGAACTTCCGCCGCCACAACGGAAACTGTCTCGTGAGGCTGAAATTCGACCCTGTAGCTCTGCTCAACCAGCCCTGTGTCTATCACAGCAGGAAGGGGAAGCCCGCCACTCACACCACCACCGACTTCCACTCTCTAAAGGAGATCGAGAAGGCAAGGTGATCAAGGGAAGACCCCAAAAACAACCCGCCAAGGGACAACTGCAATGCCGGTGCCTTTGGCAACGACGTCGGCTCGCTGCACATCTTCACCGGGCTCGGCACCAAGTGAGAAAAGAAGGTCCTCGCCCACGCAGTCACCGTCAATGTTCCCCGCTTCCTCAACTAGTCTGAGAAGCGCATCACGTGGAGCCGCGAGGACCACTCGCCACGGATCGAGTACCCTGGGCGAGTCGCCCTGGTAGTCAAGCCCAAAGTGGCTAACTACTGGCTCCCAAAGACATTGATGGACGGCGGGAGCTCCATCAACATCCTGTACCTGGATACGTTCAGGAGGCTATAGATCCCGCAGTCGATGGTCGAATCGACCCTCACCACCTTCCATGGCCTCGTCCCCGGTCGGAAGGCGTACCCAGTCGGTAAGGTGATGTTGCCAGTCACCTTCGGCACACCCGCTAACTTCTGCATCGAGCGGATTGTCTTCGAGCTGGTGAACTTTCGCAGCCCCTACCATTGTGTCCTGGGGCGACAAGCATTTGCCAAATTCATGGCGGCACCGCATTATGCGTACAACATGATGAAGCTCCCAGGACCATGCGGCATCATCACCGTGCACGGCGACCCCGATATGGTCGTGGAGTGCGAGGAAAAATGCGCCGAACTCGCGGACGACGTTATCGCCACGGAAACCAACCACGCCGACGAGCTCACCAGGTACACGAGTGGAGTCAACAAGGATGACCCCACGATCCTGAAGAAGCCCAACACAGAGAACGCTGGGTCGATAGCATTTGAAGCCGCCACGCACACCCGTATCGTCGAGCTAGTCCCGGGAGACTCCAACCAGACGGTCACAATCGGGGTAGGCATGAGCCCCGCATAGGAAAGCGTGCTCATCTAGTTTCTCCGTGAGAATCACGACATCTTCGCATGGAAGACATCTGACATTCCAGGTGTCCCGAGGGAACTGATACGTCCAAAACGTATCTACTTTCTCGAACACTTTGCTATCGTTTCTCCTCTAAACTTGTGTGATTTGGATACAACTAACATAGACTGACGTTGTTTTTAGCAGAATTACCTTGGTGTCTTGTTTTTGTGGCAGAAAATCTACTATAAGGAAAAATCCCGGAAAAATATGCCAAAAACTATATTTCACCAGAAGATCCATGGAGCCAGAAGGAGAGACGGAGAGGGGGCCTGGGGGGCCCAGACCCACCCCAGGCGCTGGCCCACCACTGGCCGCGCCTGGAGGGGGTGCAGCCTCCCCAGGCAGCTCCTCGGCCTCACTCTACGCCTATAAGTTGCCTTTCGACCAAAAAACCAGGGGGGTTCGATAGTTTTCCAGAAAGAATTCCGCTCCGCCGCCGCCACCAGAAACCAAGATTCGGATCCCGAAACTCCATTCTGGCACCCTGCCAGGACGGGGAATTTGGAGAGGATCATCGCCATCGTCATCACTAACACATCTCCATCAACCACCGATGTTTACCTCATCCATGAGTGAGTAATCCCCCGCTGTAGGCTTGGGGATGGTAGGGATTTGATGAGTTCTATCATGTAATCGAATATGATTGTTAGGGCATAATGCCTAGTATCTCTTGTGCTATTTGGCATTGTTGCAACTTGTTGTGCTTAATGCTTGTCACTAGGGCCCGAGTGCCATGATCTCAGATCTGAACTTATTATTGAATCATTATGATAGTATTGTTTGTGATCTTATCTGCAAGTTGTGTACACATATCATTGTCCGGATCCAAAGGCCCCAAAGTGACAATAATTGGGACAACCGGAGGGGATGGCTATGGTGTGAGGATCACATGTGTTCACGAAGTGTTAATGCTTTGCTCCGGTGCTCTATTAAAAGGAGCACCTTAATTTCCAGTAGTTCCCTAGAGACCCCGCTGCCACGGGCTGGCTGGACATAAGATGTTGTGCAAGTTCTCATTGCGAGAACGTATGACTATATATGGAGCACATGCCTAGGATTGTTTAGTACTTGGATGCTTGTTATTATTTATCTGCAATGCCCTAGATCTTGAAGTTACATGTTTAGACTTGTCCATGCAACGCCCGTCCATCCATCCCTATGCCTACCGCACTCGGATGCTACTGTTACCGTTACTTTTACTATTGCTACTGTTCACTGTTGCTGTTACTGCTGCTGTTGCTTTGCTGTTGCTACTACCAAACTGTTGCTACTGATAAACTTCTGTGAGCAAGAACTATTTTCTAGGTGCATCTAAATTGATAACTCAGTTGTTAAGGCTTGCAAGTATTCTTTGTCTCCCCTTGTGTCGAATCAATAAATTGGGTAATACTACCCACGAAGACTGTTGTGATCCCCTACACTTGTGGGTCATCAAGATTATTTTCTGGCACAGTTGTCGGGGAGCATAGCTTTATTTGTAAGTTCACTTGGATCTATTATTGTTCACTGCTACTCCTTTCATCATGGGGAAGTCTCGTGATGGAAAGTTCCCTATTTTACCATCCACTACAAGAAGAGGTACAGTCCTAAACACCTCTACTGCTCTTGATTCACCGTCTGTTATAAGTAAGGTTGTCACACCACCACCACATGCTCATGCTACACACACTGCTACTACTGCTGAATCTGAAACTTCTTTTGATACTCATGATGTTACTTCTACTATGCTTGATGCGAGTGGTTCACTAGGTCCTTTTCTAGATGCTACTATGGCTAGTCTAGGAAATACCGAAACTCCTAGTGAAGACACTATTACACCTGTTAGCTCACCTGAGGCTAGTGAGAGTTATGATATTAATGATGGTTACACTGAGCTCACTGATGATTTTGTTGAAGAATGCCAAAATACACATGGTACTAGTGCTATTAAGAGTCTCCTTGCTAGACGTGCTATTATGCCTAAGATGTCCTCTGATCCTAAGTTTGCTACTTCTCCCATAGACATTAAAGATAAAGATTATGATTTCTCTCTTGATTTATCTTATTTAGATATTGTTGAGAAAGAACCTTTCTATGGGACTGAAAATGAGAGTGTTGTGGCTCATATGAATGAGCTTTCTACTATGAGTGCTTTATTCTCTGATGATTTTAAGATGCGAAAGTACTTTGTTGCTAAGATCTTCCCCTTTTCACTAAAAGGAGAAGCTAGGGCTTGGTTTAATAGATTACCTCTTGGTTCCATTGATAGCCCTGATTGTTTGATTGCTTCTTTATTCTAGAAATATTTTCCTCCTAGTGCTAGACATGCTGCTTTGTAGAGACTTTTTGATTTTAAACAGGGAGAAGAAGAGAAATTGCCTGAGTCATGGACAAGGTTCTGTGCCTTGATTCATGCATATCCTGGATGTCCATTACCTAAGAATGAGTTACTTGATATTTATTATAATGGACTAACTCATGATTCTAGGACCTACCTAGATAGCTTTGCTGATTGTGTTTTCAGGAAAAGAACTCCTACAGATGCTGAAGAATTAATGACTAAGATAAGCAAGAATTATGATGATTAGACTTCAGCTGAGCTGTATACACCTGAGCCTATTACTCCTGAACCATATGTTTCTGAACCATTTCCAACACCAACACCAAAGAAGAGAGGAATTATTGCATTAAATGATGAAGTGATGAAGGAAGCTAAGTGTCTAAAGGAGAAATGTATTAGAACTGAAGATGTGAAGAATCTACCTCCTATAGAAGAATTATGTAAGCCAATTCCCCACTCATCTACTATTGAGGTACACTCTCTTCAACACTTTGATGAAGGTGATATTCCCTATAGTAAGCCTCCTGATCAATGCTTAGAGGAACTTGACATTTTTATTGTTAAGCAAGGTAATTTTAATAAACAAGTTCAGAATCATTTATTGGAAAACTCTAGAGCTATCAATGAGTTGAAAGATATTGTGGAAAGAACTTCAAATGATATTAAAATGCTTTGTAAACACTTTCAAATGGTTCAAACTCAACTTTATCAACTTGCTAAGGCACAAAAGGATATGTTAGTTAATGCTTCAGGAGATAAACATGCTTATGGAATTAGAACTAGGAGTGGTATGGCTACTCAAGATCCTTTATATCCTGAAGGACGCCCTAAAAGAATTGAGCAGGATTCCCAACAAGTTGAAGATAGTGGTAGTCCTCGTAAGAGAAAGAAAAAGAAACATAAAATAGTTGAGGAACCACTTGAACCTGATGTAGATCCGAATAGTATATCTGTCTCTAATGCTGAAACCGAGAGTGGTAATGATAAAAATGATGCTCTGGAGGAAGAACCTGAGAAGCACACTAAGAACACTAGGTACACTAAGGAAGATTTTATTGCTAATAAACATGGTAAAGAGAGAGAACCTTGGGTGCAAAAACCTATGCCTTTTCCAGGTAAGAAACACAAGTCAAAGGAGGAAGAACACTACAACAAGTTTTGTGAGTGGATGAAACCTTTATTGTTGCAAATTCCTTTGATTGATGCTATTAAATTGCCTCCTTATTCAAAGTATATGAAGGATATTGTATCTAATAAAACGAAGATTCCTAATGAGGAGATTTCTACTTTTCTTGCTAATTACTCCTTCAATGGTAAGGTTCCAAAGAAACTTGGTGATCCAGGTATACCAACTATTCCTTGCTCTATTAAGAATAATTATGTTAGAACTGCTTTATGTGATCTGGGAGCTAGAGTTAGTGTTATGCCTTTTTCTCTCTACAAGAGACTCCAGCTAGAAAAGTTGATACCAACTGATATATGTTTGCAAATGGCTGATAAGTCAACTACTGTTCCTGTTGGTATATGTGAGGATGTTCCTGTTCAAGTAGCTCATAATTGCATGGTTTTAACTGATTTTGTTGTGCTTGAAATGCCTGAAGATGATAATATGTCTATTATTCTTGGGAGACCTTTTCTTAATACTGCAAGTTTTGTCATCAATTGTAATCAATGAAAAGTAACATTTAATATTAATGACAAAGAGCACACTGTCTATTTCCCCAAGAAGGTTGCCAAAAGCTATTGCCTAAACTCCATTGAAAATATTGAGAGCATCAAGGTTGGAGAAATATATTGTCCCATTCCACAAGAAAATTTTGAAACTATTATGATTGGGACCATTGCTATCAAGCTTGAGGTAACATAATAACTTGGTGGAATACAAAGTTTTGCTTCATCTAAGATTGTTTTGGTAACAAGACTTGATCAACCTTGTTAACAAAAGGATTTTAATGAACAAAATAATGTTTTCATTGTGGTTATTCTTTCTTTCTTTTACTTTTCTCCTTCCTAGTCTTTGCTTTAGTTTTAGTTTTGTTAGTTGTTTGTTTTTTTTGAGTTTCTTAGAGCTCCTGTAGTTTGGCTTTTGGTTTGATTTTGCTTCTTCTGAAAAAACTGTTTCTGCGAGAAAATCAATTTTCATACCCTGAAAATTGGCCAAAAATAAAGTTCCCCAAAAAATCCCAGAAAATTCAAAATAATTTTTTCCTCGAAAAAAGGGGCAGAGAGGTACCTGAAGTGACCCAGGGGGCACCCCAGGGCCCCACACCCATGGTAGGCGCGGCCTACTAGGAGGTGGTGACTGGGGGGGTCTGGCCCACCTGGGCCCCTCCAGACTGCCTCCTGAAAGCCATATTCTTTCTCTCTCCCGAAAAACACTGGAAAACTTGCTCAAGCTCGAGTTCTTGCTGTTCTTGCTCGCGATTTTCGATCTCCTTGTTCAGCCCATCTCAAGTGCTGATTTTTGGAGGGATTGCTCCTTGGTATGTGCCTCCTCCACTTGTCCAATTAGATTTGTGATTGGTAGATTGTATCTTGAGTATTTTGCTACTATAGGTGTCACGTTGTTTGAGCTTGCATGCTTGGTCTATGCTTAGCAACTTTATTTTGATGCATGTGTAGTCCTCTAGCAAGTTCCTATAGTGGTTGCTCATCATTTATCAACTTAGAAATCACTTGGTTTGATGGTTGTCTAAAATTTCAGCAAGGAAGATGAGTTCCTATCCACTGAACCAATATTACTTGATGGTGCATGAGCCAATGAAGGTTCATCGTGAGGAGGCGGTTTTTCCTTCCATATATCCATGCCATGAATTTATGAGAATTGCGGGGATCCTCCAAGATTTCCAAACTATGGTCACAAATGCAGGACTGGAACAATTTGTTGAAGGTGAAGCATTCCAATATGTTAAGCTGACCATGGCTTTTGTGCAAGACTTCCAGTTCACTTGGTCCACTTCTAATCCCATGGTCCATTACAAAATATATAATATATCTGTCGACCTGCCTCTTGCTGATTTCTGTGCAACCATTAGAGTACCTCAGTGGGGATCTTATGAGAAGATCAAGGAAAGGCCCAAGTCACTTACTGATTTGTATGCTGAGATTTGCCAAGGTTTCGACTTCTCAAAGGAAAGTGGTAAAATTCGGAACATTCAGCTCCTAGCTATTAGATACTTTGCCTATTTCATTACCAAGTGTGTTCTTGTTAGGAAGAATGCTAGAAATTTATCTTCTTGTGATCTAGCTTTTATTGCAGCTGCTCTGAATAGGAATAGATCTTATAGCCTGGGTGATCTGATAGCTCACCGTCTCACCACTAACCGTGAGAAGGGTGGAATTTGTGGAGGTTTCATTGCTTCTAGGTTGCTAGATTTCCATGGTTTAGAGCCTCACTTTTCAGATTATCGGTTTCCCATTGAGAGGCTTGATATTGAATCCATGATTCAACATGGTTTTGTTTCCTAGGGGGCTAATGTGAGAAATTTACTGTATGAATTATCGTTTTCCCAGCAAGGTAGGAGAAAGGGTAGGATTGAGAAAATAGTTTATCTGCCTGCACCTGCTTTGTTTAATTTTGATAACAGGCAAGGATGGTTGCTTATGGAGGAGGAGGTTGACACATATGTGGGGGAACTCTCCCAGCAAGAAGAGAATGTTGAAGAGGATGTCGAAGACAATTTGGTTCAGCCCTCCAACTTGGGAGAGTCTTCATACCAGCAGCCCTCAATTGATTGGGGTGCGTCTTCTTCTTCATCGCAAGCGCCTGACTATGATCATTCCTATGATGACCCACCAGCTTGGAGTTACTACCCGCACTATTGAGCCCCACTTAGGCCAAAAGCCTAAGCTTGGGGGGAGGTATACCGACATCGCACTCATTTATATATCATGTTCGGTCGGTTCTTTGTATATCCATCGTTTTTGCTTTCTTTTTGGTTCTTGTTGCTTCTTTCTCAAAAACACAAAAATCCCAAAAATATTTTTGTTGTTTCTCTTGGTTTGTTTCTTTGTTTCTTTGCTTTGGTTTGCCTTAAAATAAAAATCCAAAAAGATTTTGCTTTGTTTGCTTTGTTTTGTTTGCTTCTTGTTTGCTTGGTTTTTCTTTGTTTGCTTGTTTCTAAAAAAATTGAAAACACCAAAAATATTTGTTCTTCTTCTTTGGTTTTGTGAGTTCTTTGCAGGGTTCAGCCGCTCTCAGTGGATTTTGGTTTCATGTTATCATTCAAGTCACACAAGTGAAGAGCAATAATGAAGATTAATACAACTCGAGGAGTGGTAAGAGGCTGGTAACGAACTCTACTTGTTTCATTTTTGTACATATACTCATTATTGTGAGCATGCTTAGCCTGTTTGTGTAAGGTGTATGTCATTATGGATTCTTAGTAGTTCTTGCTTGTCTATGATTAGCTCCAGCTTGCTAATAGTTTGTAGCATGTCATATGAATGTTTGCTTGCATTGTTTTATTCATACTTTGGTATGATATTGTGGTATCCTCCTCTGACTATTCATGTGAATCGACTTGGCACATGCTCACGCATGCATATGACTAATCAATAGTCAGTAAGCCTCGATGATTTATTTTGCCTCAGAGTTCTTATCTCACTTTCATGCCATAATTAGTCATGTTTTGTTGCAAGCATGATTATGACAGCTATTGCTCTCTCGTTTGTCG
This sequence comes from Avena insularis, assembly GCA_023614405.1. NCBI lineage: Eukaryota > Viridiplantae > Streptophyta > Magnoliopsida > Poales > Poaceae > Avena > Avena insularis. Next base: position 357,475,696 of record CM042693.1, read on the forward strand.
CTCCCTTTCTACTGCTAGCCTTCACTTGCACTGAGTATGTGCTTTACCTATGCTTCCAACTCCCCAAAGCCAATATTGCCAGCTGTGTCCACCATACCTACCTATTAGCATCATTTGCTATTTCAGTGCATATTCTATATGCCGTGTTTTCTTCCAAAATAAAATGTCTATCTGTGTTGAGAAAGTTAGTTAGTAAATCTCTCACAAACTTGATGGCACACTTTATTCCTTGCACTTAATAATCCTGAACCATTATGACTAGTCCATGAAAGTTATATGCTTGAAAATTATATGCTGGGAGTCAGCAGAACCGTCCTGTCATGGAGAACGCTTTCAACACCTTTTAGATATATTCATATCTAGTTGATACTTTGCTCTTTTGTTTGCGGATGTCAACAATGCAAAATGAAAGGGGGACTTGTGAGTCCATGGAGTTTGTATTCTGTGTTAGAGAAACGCTTGGGCCACTAGCCTAAGCCATGCCTAATCATGATGGAAACTTGCAGCATCACCATAGAGAGTAATCTATGAAGCATCCTCAATAAAAAAACTATGCATATAGTAAATAAAAAGATTGTTGAGATGCTCATTGTCTGCTTGCCTTGTCATTTTGGTTATGGGAAAGCTCATGTACCATGTGCAAGGGGTACCCCGTTGGCGGTTCTCGATGATATGCAAATACTTACAATGACAAGAACTTGCCTGGACCCAAAGTTGAGTAGTATGCGGAGTGGCCCTCGCACTCAAGGGACTCGGGATTTCTAGTCTATGGTCTGTCAAGCATATAATTCAGAGTGGACCTCACTTTCACCTTAACCACATAAAGATGCTTATGATAGGGGCAATGAGAGCTCAAAGCTAATGAGTACCTTCCTTTCAGCATTTGGAAGCCTTTCAAACCTTACAAAAACCATTTTCACAACCTTGTTGAGTCACCACTTATTCTATGAGCACCATCTTGAGAGCATAGTTGTCATTCTTGTGTTTGTCTCAAAACTTGGTTAATTATGTCATGACTTTGATGCTTGTATCTCTGATATCTTTATATCTAGTCTTCATGTGAACTTCAGAGGTGCCTTGGCATTTATTGTGCTCTTCAAACAAAGTCAAGCAAGATACCACTCTATCATACCTTATTATGAGTATTGCAATGTTGCTTATGTTTATGTTTCATGCTACATTATTCTTGAGTTGGTTTCTCTTCATAGCTTGCAATGACTATTGAGTAGACTTAGTTGCATACTTCTTATTATGAATTGTCTAAGCATGTACTCCTGTGCTGAGAATATTTACATCATATGAAGCAATGTGTTCGTGAAAGTTCTTTTATCGCACTCAGTTTTCAACTGAATTGCTTGAGGACAAGCAATAAGCTAAGCTTGGGGGGAGTTGATACGTCCAAAACGTATCTACTTTCTCGAACACTTTGCTATCGTTTCTCCTCTAAACTTGTGTGATTTGGATACAACTAACACGGACTGACGCTGTTTTCAGCAAAATTACCTTGGTGTCTTGTTTTTGTGCAGAAAATCAACTATCTGGAAAAATCTCGGAAAATATGCCAAAAACTATATTTCACCAGAAGATCCACGGAGCCAGAAGGAGAGACGGAGAGGGGGCCTGGGGGGCCCAGACCAACCCCAGGCACGGGCCCACCACTGGTCGCGCCTGAAGGGGGTGCAGCCTCCCTAGGCAGCTCCTTGGCCTCCCTCTGCGCCTATAAGTTGCCTTTTGACCTAAAAACCGATGGGGGTTCGATAGTTTTCCAGAAAGAGTTCTGCTCCGCCACCGCCACCAGAAACCAAGATTCGGATCCAGAAACTCCATTCTGGCACCTTGCCGGGACGGGGAATTTGGAGAGGATCATCGCCATCGTCATCACCAACGCATCTCCATCAACCACCGATGTTTTCCTCATCCATGAGTGAGTAACCCCCTGCTGTAGGCTTGGGGATGGTAGGGATTGGATGAGTTATGTCATGTAATCGAATATGATTGTTAGGGCATAGTGCCTAGTATCTCTTGTGCTATTTGACTTTGTTTCAACTTATTATGCTTAATGCTTGTCACTAGGGCCCGAGTGCCATGATCTCAGATCTGAACTTATTATTGAATCATTATGATAGTATTGTTTGTGATCTTATCTGCAAGTCTTGTACACATATCATTGTCCGGATCCAAAGGCCCCAAAGTGACAATAATTGGGACAACCGGAGGGGATGGCTATGGTGTGAGGATCACATGTGTTCATGGAGTGTTAATGCTTTTCTTCGGTGCTCTATTAAAAGGAGCACCTTAATTGCCAGTAGTTCCCTAGAGGCCCCGCTGCCACAGGCTGGCTGGACAGAAGATGTTGTGCAAGTTCTCATTGCAAGCACGTATGACTATATATGGAGCACATGCCTAGGATTGTTTAGTACTTGGATGCTTGTTATTATTTATCTGCAATGCCCTAGATCTTGAAGTTACATGTTTAGACTCGTCCATGCAACGCCTGTCCATCCATCCCTATGCCTACCGCACTCGAATCCTACTGTTACCGTTACTGTTACTATTGCTACTATTCACTGTTGCTGTTACTGCTGCTGTTGCTTTGCTGTTGCTACTACCAAACTGTTGCTACTGATAAACTTCTGTGAGCAAGAACAATTTCCAGGTGCAACTTAATTGACAACTCAGTTGTTAAGGCTTGCAAGTATTCTTTGGCTCCCCTTGTGCCGAATCAATAAATTGGGTAATACTACCCGCGAAGACTGGTGCGATTCGCTACACTTGTGGGTCATCAGGAACTCGCTGAGCACAAGCTTAATGCTGACCCCAAAGCGCGACCTGTCAAGCAGTCGCTGCGGCCCTTCAATGAAGAGCGCCGGCGAGCTATCGCCGAAGAAGTGCAGCGTCTACTCGCTATAGGCTTCATCCAGCCCATCAAGTACTACAAGTGGCTGGCAAACCCAGTCTTGGTCATGAAGAAAAACAAGACCTGGAGAATGTGTATCGACTACACCAACCTCAACAGCGCCTACCCAAAGGAGAAGTTCGTCCTACTGCGCATCGACCAGATCATCGATTCGATTGCGGGGTTGTAGTCGCTATGCTTCCTCAACGCGTACTCTGGTTACAACTAGATCAAGATGGCGGTTGAGCATGAGGAGAAGACTGCGTTCATCACGCCATTCGGTGCCTACTGCTACACCGCCATGACGTTCGGCCTAAAAAATGTCGGCGTGACCTACCAGCGGTGCATGCAGGAGTGCCTTGCAAGCCAAATTAGCCGCAACATTCACGTCTACATCGATGACGTGGTGGTCAAGGCCAATCTCCATAGCAACCAACTCGCCGACCTGACGAAACCTTCACAAATCTACGGAGGTACAAGATCAAGCTCAACCCAGGAAAATGCACCTTCGGCGTGCCCATCGGGCAGCTCCTGGGGTACGTAGTCTCCAAGCGAGGCATCGAGGCGAACCCCACCAAGTTCGACACAATCGCACGACTCGGGAAACCCAAGTGCCTCCGCGACGTCCAGAAGCTGGCCAGTCAAGTCGTTGCTCTCAGTCGCTTCATCCCTCGGCTAGGCGAGAAGGCAATGCCTCTCTACCGCCTGATGCGCAAGAACTCCACGTTCCAATGGGACAAAGAGGCGGATGTCGTGCTAAAAGCGCTCAAAGAAGTGCTACTCGCCGCACCCCTACTCATCGCACCCGCCGACAAGGAGTTGGTGCTCGTCTACGTCACGGCCTCCACGCGAGTCGTCAGCACCGTGATGGTCATCAAGCGACCAAAAGACGAAAGGAGCACCCTGTACAACTCCCGATATACTACATCAGCGAGGTCCTCACGGACTCACGACAGCGCTACCCGCAATACCATCAACTGGTATACGCGGTCTTCCGAGCCCAGCGGCGGCTCCCACACTATTTCCAGGAGCACCCCATCACAGTCGTCTCCTCCGCGCCACTGCAGGACATCATCCGGAACCGCAAGGCAACCGGGCGAGTCACCAAGTGGGCCATCGAAATCATCATCCACAACATCAAGTATGAGCCACGCAAGGCGATCAAATCGCAGGCCCTAGCAGACTTCCTCGCCGACTGGGAAGAGGCGCAGCAGCCAGAGAAGCTGCCATACCTCCACTACTGGTCGCTCCACTTTGATGGGTCCAAGAAAGCGGACGGTGCGGGGTCCGAGGTCATACTCACCTCCCCCAAAGGCGACAAGCTCCGCTACGTGCTACACCTTGACTTCACGCCCTGTACCAACAACATGGCCAAATACGAGTCCCTCCTACATGGCATGCAGGCCGCCAAGGAGATGAACGTCAATCGCTTATGGTGCTACGACGACTCCGACCTCGTTGTCGCACAAGTCGCTGGTATCTGCGATCCCATCTCCCCCACCATGGCAGCATACCGCCAAGCGGTGGACCAGCTGGGGGGCCACTTCGTTCGCTACGTTGAGTGGATCGGTAGGAGCAAGAACGAGGAGGCCGACGCCCTCTCTCGCATCAAATCGGCTCAACAAACTCCACCCGCGAGCGTCTTCCTCGACACCATCCACAAGCCTTCGGTTTCCCCGTCGAAGGAGATCGGCATCGGGATACCGCTACAACCAGAGCCCAGCGACTGGACCGTGCCATACCTCACCTAACTCGAGAGTGGGACGCTGCCTTTGGACAAAACGGAGGCACATATGATAGTGTGGCGCTGCAAATCCTTCGTCACCATCAACGCCGAGATCTACAAGAACAACGTGACCGGCGTGTTCCAATGCTGCGTCCAATTAGGGGAAGGATGCAAGATCCTCCAGGACATCCACGCTGGCGATTGCGGCCACCATGCCGGCGCCCAGTCTCTAGTCGCCAAGGCCATGCGACATGGCTTCTACTAGCTCACCGTGTAGGCCAACATCATCGACATCGTCCAACGCTGCGTCGGGTTCCAGAAGTATGCCAACCAGACGCACATTCCTGGCTCAGCGCTCAAGGCGATCCCCATCACCTGGCCATTCGCCGTGTGGGGGCATGGACATGGTAGGCCCCTTCAAAAAGTCTCCTTCTAGCTACACCCACCTCTTGGCCACAGTCGACAAATTCACCAAGTGGGTCGAGGCCAAGCCAGTCCGGAAGTGCGACGGGAAGACCGCCGCCAAATTCCTCCATGAGCTCATCTACCGCTACGGATCCCCGCATAGGATCATCACAGACAACGGTACCAACTTCGCAAAGGGCGCCATGGCCGAATTCTGCGAGGAGCACAACATACGGCTCGACCTTGCCTTAGTCGCCCACCCGGAGTCAAACGACCAGGCAGAATGCGCCAATCAAAGCATCCTCCATGGCCTCAAGCCGCGACTTCAAGTTCCCCTCGAGCGAACTCCGGGATGCTGGGTCAAAGAGCTCCCCTCCATCATATGGGGCATCCACACCTCCATCAACTGGTCAACAGGGTTTACGCCCTTCTTCATGGTGTACGGTGCCAAGGATATCATGCCAACTGACCTGGAACACGACTCACCTCAGGTCGTCAACTACGCGGAGGCCGACAACGAGATCGCACGCCAAGACGGGGTCAACCAACTCGATGAAGCACGTGACCTAGCTCGCTCCCGCACTGCCATCTACCAGCAGAGACTCCGCCGCTACCACTGCCGACGAGTCCGGACTCGCACCTTCCAGGAAGGCGACCTGGTCCTGCGACTTATCTAGGATAAGAAGGGCATGCACAAGCTCTCTCTCCCATGGGAGGGACCATTCGCCATAGGGAGAGTCCTTGGCAATGACGCCTACTACCTCATTGACATGCGAGGTGACGTTCAACTCAACGTCAAGCAGCCGTGGAATGTAAACCTCCTACGGAAGTTCTACACGTAGAACTCCAAAGTGTACCCCTGCCATGCAATACAATAAACTCGACTCACAAAAATTGTGCCTACTCGCCAAACTCTTGTGCCAATCACACTCGTAATTTTAGCAACATGCTACCCATGGAAGTCAACCCTTGGCTGAGCGACCGACACGGATAATCAGTGCAGCACAAGGGCACCAAAAGTACTCGGGTGTTGCGTCATCCACGAAAACTCCAACCTGGAGCCACCATCAGAGTCGCCCCGCTCGACTGGCCTGTCAATCCAAGACAACCGTACACGCTTCATACAACGACCAGTCCTCCACATCCTCGCGTATAGCGACTCGAACGGTTAAGTACCATGCACGGGGACTTGCCCAAGTCCAAACCCATGCGGCTCAGGAACACACCAAGTATGAGAGTGTATCTTGGACTCGCCATGCGACTGGCTTTCCGATTCAGGTGGAGAGATGTGTTACAAACAACACACCATGTCCTGACCTACCTTGGGCATGCGACTAGAATGGCTAACTACCACGCTCCAGGACTCGCCTAACCGACCCTGCTTGCGTACGGGAAAACAACCAAGTATAGAGTACCCCTTGGGGTCGCCAAGCGACTGGCTCCATGAGCCACGGTGAGTTGACTCTGACTAAACTAATAGTCTATTGTAAACAAACTTGCACACATGTGAGGTAAACCCCATTAAAGGGCGGATGCACTCGGGGACTCTCACAATAAACAAAAATCACAAAATAACACATAGCGACTAATGGTTTTCATTCCATTAGCAACAAAATATATTGTTCGCAATCAAGGATTCATACATAGATCCAGTCGCTACTACTAATACAAAGAGCCCCAGGGCAATCACCTATTCTACAGGCTTTGAAGAGGACGCGCCGCCACCACCCCTAACCCGAATGAAGGGTTCCCATGGGTTTGCCAGGTAGGTCATCAAGCTCTTCGCCATGGCCGACCGGAAGGGCTTCTCCAACTTCAGGTCGCGATGCTGCGGCTCGGGATCATTCAGCGCCACCATCGTCTCCTGGTACGGTAGTAAGCCGCCCATCACCAACACCCACTCGGCGTAACGAGCCGCCTTGGCGGTCAGCTTCAGCACCTCCGAGATCTCCACCGACCCAGTCGCCGAGGGATACGCGCTGGTGACTTCATCGAGGTTGAAATCATCGGGGAAGTGCGTGAGCCCAAGCCTCAGCGCAGTCGCGGCCCCGCGGCGAAAGGTCGACCGCGCCATCCAGTCAACCATGGCCGACGCCTCCTTGAGGTAGCTCCACACCTCCTTTAACCCGCTAGGGATCACTTCGGTGGGCGAGATCCCTTGTAGAATGGCCCGAATGCACGCTGTCGTCTTGGCGACACGATCACTCGGGGACTCGCCCGCCACTACAAAAGAAAACATCGAAGAAACGCTTACCAAGAAGTGGACGACATTGCTCCATGGTGAAATCCTGCATAGCTGTCAACTGGTCTTATAGACCAGCAACCACGCATCGGAGACCTTCCGCTCACCCTCCACCGCGACGACAGCGGCCTTGGACCTCTCCTCAGACAAAGTTGCCTTCGCCTTCGTGGTCTCCATCTCCGTCATAAACGTGGCGATCCGCTCTTCCGCGGCGGCCAACACCGACTTCGTAGTGTCCATCTCGGAGGCTGGAACGTAACCCTCACAGGCTTTAGCGATCGTGGCAGAGCGGTCCTCTACAAAAGTAGAATCGCAATAAGAGCTCCGCAAAACTAAACCAACAACTACCCAAAGCTCGAATACTCACCCGTAGTCCCCTGCTACTGCTGGTTAACCTCTTGCGCGGCCCGCAGGTCGCGCTCCAGGCGCTCCTTCGTGGCTTTCCGCTCTGACGACTCCCGTTGAAGGCCCTGCGAACGGGAAATTACACATAAGCATCCGGGGACTGGATGGTAAAAGATCTAAGTGCCTAGCCGCTGAAATTCTGCGACCAGCCACTCGGGGAATGGACGGTAAAAGTTCTAAGTGCGTAGCCGCTGAAATTCAGTGACTAGCCACTCGAGGACTGGACAGCAAAAAGATATTAGAATATAGCCGCTGAAATTCAGTGCCTAGATCCTCGGGGACTGGACATACTTGGATGACAACGCCTAGCATGTTGTGGAGCTCGACCGTGTCGATAGACGGCAACACGAACGACGTCCACCCATGTCGCTGCCTAGCATCTCCATCGACGACCTTAGGGACCTAAGGCGACTGCGTCCCTATCATCGCAGCGGAGGCCTTCGCCACAAAGCGAGGAAACGTCACAGCCATCGCCGCTGGGGTGCTGGTCGCGGGCGCCGACACCCCAACCACCGCGGTCGACTCGCCCAGCTGCAAGCTCGCGACCTTAGCAGCCTCCAAGGAAGCGGCGGCTCTGATTGGCGCCTCAACCTACACATCAATTGGCCCTTCAGTATCTGCGTCGGAGTCGCCCTCCTTCCTCTTCTTCACGCCCTCGACAGGCGCCTCGACTACATCACCCTTCCTCTTCTTGGAAGGGTCGGCCTCCCCTCCAGCGGCGACTAGTAGCACCTTGGCCACCGAAGGGTGACCAATTTTCTTGACGCCGGTCCTGCAAAACGGCACGATTAGCACTCCGACTAATGACTCCGAAAATCACTCTGAATGACCTAGCGCGAACTTACTTGGCGACCGGAATGAAGTGTAGACCGGTGTGGATGTGCGCCGGCTTCTCCAACTCTGGGCCTATCTTGCGCGTGAGGCCCGTCTCGAACATGCTCGAGGCCCATGAAACTGAGGGCTTCTTCGATGACGAGCCCGCGGTTGTAGGCACCTCTGGCCCAGGCGACGCGTGCGCCCCCTTCGGCGGTGACGACCTCGACTCTGCGGCCAGGGCAGCCCCCAGTCCCGGGGTTGCCGGGAATGGTGGCGGGATCGCCGCGAACGGAATCTTGCCCTCCACTACAGCCTCGACTCCTGATCCCTTCACCTCTGGAATATTCGTCGAAGCCTTGGCCTCTCTATCATCAGCCTCATCATCCGACTCAAAAATGGCCGCCGACCTTGGCGGCAACACCGTCTTCGGCACCTTCTTCTTCACGGGCGACTTTGCCTTCCGTGTAGTCTTTCCCGGCATGGCCACACGCCGCGAGCTATGCTCCTGCATGTCACCCTCCTCCTCATCGCGCTCCTTGAGGCTTTGACTGCGCCTCGCTCTTCGCCACCCACGGGTCTTCCAGGGCAGCAGGCGGAGTCTGATGACCTCCACCACCTCATCCTCGTCTTTGGAGGATTCGTCTGAATTCTCTTTGAACTCCCCAAAGGATTCTTCATCTACGGGAGGGATCCAATTCTCCAAGACCTGAAATAACTGACAGAGACAAAGAAACCATCAGAAATCCGCGACTGCAACATTGCGACTGTGAAGTCAAGAGGGGAACTTACTGTTGGCTCCTGGCGCTTCCCCGTGGCGGTATACGGAGCAAGCCTGTCCTTCGAGTCGGTGTACTTCGCCTCTGTGATCTTATTTAGCGCGGCGATGTAATCATCGGCATTCCAAGTCATCGAGCACGCCTTTGTCCCGTTGTCCCTGTCGGTGTACTGGTACATCCAGTGGGATCGACTCGCCAATGGCACTAGTCACCGCCCAAGACAGCAATTGTAAAGGTTGATGGTTTCCAAACCCTCCGTCTTGAGCATCTGGATTTGCGTCACCATCTCATCCACGACCATCCTCTGGTCGTTGGGAAGCTTGGTCGTCAGCAGCCAGCGCGGCTCACTCCTTTCAGCAGTGTATGTTGGGAGTGGAACCTCGCCGTCCGGTGTCGACTCGCTCACATAAAATTAATACGTCTTCCACTCGCTAGCGACTTTCTTCAGGAGCATCAGGTCCAGAAAGGAGGCCTTGGTCTTCAGTTGGAAGGTGAGGCCGCCCGTCTCTAGAATTGGGCCGCCTGACCCCTCGCGGTTGACGCGGCCGTGGAACAGGTCCAACCACATGGGGAAATAGGGGCGACACCCCAGATAGCACTCGCAGAACGCCACGAAATGGGCGAGCTGCTCGATGTTGTGCGGACCAATATCTAAGGGCTTGATCACATAATACACGTAGAATCGCCGGAAAAGACCGACGTGGGGAAGCTGAGCCCCCTTTCTAGGTGGCTTAAGAAGCAAATAAATTCTCCGGGGCGAGCGTCGGGATCCGTCTCCTGGAAGGACTTCAGCGAGGCCAAGGTGCACTTGGACTTTCCCCCACAGGTCCTTCGGAGGCACCATCGACAAAGATCTAGACTCACTCGCTCTGGAAATTTCGGATCGGGAGGAGGAAGAATACCGAGAATGCACAGGGTCAGAGAAATGCGAGGAAGATTCATAGCTTTCCCCTGACACTCTCCTTATATAGGGGGCGCTTCCCACCAATCTTGGAGGAGCCGTTACCTCACGGTAATTATGCCAATATTACCATTGGATTACCCAACGACTAGTTTGACTAATATGACGGTCCAACTTCGTTCACTCGACTCATCAACCCATTCGCCAAACGCTGCGATTCGACTGGACGCTGGTGCTGCGACTAAAGACATATACATGAGACTCCTTCCTTCATTAAGGGAGTCCATCGCCGATTCGACTGGGTGTCCAAATTGGAGCCGCATACTCCGACTGCCAAAGAACACCTATGTTGAATCAACTACGGCCTCAGGGGCTACTGATGGGGATATGCCGAACGGGGTATGCCCGGTAGGACGTTTCCTACTGGATCAAGCTCCCAGCGAGTGGGCCTGCAGGATAGCGACTGGATCGTGACTCAAGAAGGGACCTGGCGACTGGAAGCTGGAGGCCTAGAAGCATAGCTAAGCCCAGTCGGATTAGGTCAAGTCCTCCAAGTCGCTAACTGACTCGGTTGTATATCTGTAAACCCTAGAGAGGTACCCCTATATAAACCTCCCTAGGGTACTCTTTGTACTCACATTCCATCATACACCCCATCTACTCGCTGCCTAGCCACCGAGCTCGCCACCATCGTAACCACTCAATAATACAATCTAGCAGGAGTAGGTCTTTACCCTCCGGGGGCCGAACCTGGGTAAAATCTTGTGTCTTCGCCCTCATCTCGCACCACAGATGGTTGTCCGCCCTTGCCTTTCATCCTACTACTTGCTTCCCATCGTAGCATCTGCCGTGGCCATTCCCACGACAGCATTGGAGGCGTCCTTATGCAAAATGGGCCTCCTATTTCATACCATAGCGAGAAACTTGATGGCGCATGCCTTAACTATCCGATTTACGAGAAAGAGATTTTTTCCTTAGTTCGTGTCCTTCAAGTGTGGCAACACTACCTTTGTCCTAAAAAAATTATCATACATTCCGACCATGAGTCGTCAAAATATCTTAAGGGTCAATACAACTTGAGTAAAATGCACACAAGTGGATTGAATTCATGGAGTCTTTTCCTTACATCGTCAAATATAATAAGGGAAAATAAAATATAGTTGCGGACGCCTTGTCTCACAAGAATACAAGCCTTACACACCTTGAAATAAACGTGTTGGGTCTTGATGACATGAAATCTTTGTATGCTTTTGACCCGTTCTTTGGAACAATTTTTGGAAAATGTTCAATAGACAAAGGGGTTGATGATTTATATTTGCATAAGGGATTTCTATTCAAACAAAACAAGCTTTGCATTCCGAAGCCGTCTCTCCAAATTTTGCTTCTTCAAGAGTCCCATGGTGGAGGCTTTATGGGTCACTTTGGTCGTGACAAGACATATGACATGCTATCCACTCACTACTACTGGCCCAAGATGAAGCGCGACGTGGAGCGCTACGTCCAACGATGCATTACATGTGTCCAAGCTAAGTCTAAATCAAACCCATTTAGTATTTATATGCCATTTCCTATTCCTCATGCACCTTGGTCGGATATTAGCATGGACTTTGTGTTAGGATTGCCTAGGTCTAAGCATGGTCATGAATCTATATTTGTCGTAGTGGATCGCTTTTCCAAAATGGCACATTTCATTCCATGCGATAAGAACAATGATGCTTCACATATCGCAAATCTGTTTTCCAGGGAAATAATTCGTCTTAACGGTGTTCCAAGCTACTCTTCTCGTCAGCCTCGCATCCTCAAAACCCCGACGTCAAATTCATGAGCTACTTTTGGAAGACACTCGTGGCCAAGCTCAACATCAAGCTACTCTTCTCGTCAGCCTCGCATCCTCAAACCGACAGCCAAACCGAGGTTATCAAGTGAAGCCTTGAAACACTCCTCCGCGTGTTGGTAAAGAAGAATCTTAAGGATTGGGAGGAATGCATCCCCCACGCCGAGTTCACCTACAATCGCGCCAAGCACGCCACCACCATGAAGATCCCATTCATGATTGTCTATGGATTCGAGCCCCTCGTTGCGCTTGACATCCTACCTCTTCCTCTCCACGAGCGCACTAACATGGACGTCGACAAGCGTGCCCAAGCAATGAAGAAACTTCATGAAGACACAAGAGCTACGATCGAGCAACAAGTGCTCCTCCAAGCGTCGAGGCTAAAAATACCAAGAAAGAGATGATCTTCAAAGAAGGCGACCTTGTGTGGATACACTTGAGTAAATACCGCTTACCCAAGGATCACGACTCCAAGCTTAAGCCAAGGGGTGATGGGCCTTTCAAAGTAATCAACAGAATCAATAACAACACCTACATTATCGACATTCCAACATCAAAGTACCTCGTGAGCCCGACGTTCAATGTGAAGGACCTTGATGAATGCAAGTGCACATATCGTTTGCAGCTAGTTTCGAAATAAAGATATCGATCCCACAGGGAGCAGCAGGTGAAATACTAACTTTTAACTAAAACTAAACGAAGTACTTAAGGAATAATTCTAAGATGCAAGAAAAGTAGAATTGTTTTTGGGTTTTTGGTTGATTAAAACAGTAAAGTGAAGTAAAAACTAATGCAGAAAGTAGTAATCGCGTGTGTAATAAAGATTGAAACTACAATAGGGGAAAGGCGTTCTTGGGGAGTGGTGGATACACCGCTAGCAATTTAGACTAAGTGATCAAGATTATTATAATGAATATTCTCATGATATGCATGTATGTGGTAGGAGATCCATATATGGACGATTAGGCAGCAACCACTGCTCATACCATCATTCATAACCACAACTGACAGATAAACGACATCAATCATATTATCCTGCTATTAAGGGATTTCTCCCGCGGCATGGATATGGCTTAATGAGTTATCCTTGCTTCCCCAATTTAGTACGTAAAGGATGACAATGACTTTATAGTCACATTAAGTGCTACCATCCCTCCATCTACGAACAAGTAATTCCCTTTATCAAGTCCCTATAAGAGGCAAATATTAAGGAGGTGCACAGCTCCCAACATCAAGATGAAGACAATTAACACATACATATAATGATGTATAACATAATAATCCCTATCTCATCTCAATCATATACTAGGGTTTCTCCATCTCCCCAAGAACTAATGATCTACTCAAACATGGAGGCAAACAACATCATGACAATGGTAATGGAAACGATCATCGATGAATAGTACTTGTATAAATCCACAACTAGTGCAAGAACTACAACAAGATCTAGATGGGATGGATGGAGATGATGGTGGTGATGAAGATGTAGTGGTTTATGAAGATGGAGATCGATGCCTTGGCCTCCCAGATCTTCTTAGGGCGAATATGGATCCCTAGGGCAAATTCCCCCTCCAAATCCCTTCCGGAGGTGAGGTTTTCAGTGATTTCTGGGTGTTCTGTATGTCGTCTCTCAGATCCAGTAGCTCGGGGTTAAACTATTTGAGGAGGCGGAGGCGGTGCCAAGTATATGGCGGGAACTATACAGCCGAAAACTTTTCTCCTCGTATAGTTGGTCGTCAACTCTTTTGTATCCTCCAATCGCTTTGGGCTTTCTTCTGGTATTATTGATATTTCCCAAATAAGCGATTTACGTTGTTTTTGGCTCCTTTTCACTCCAATATAACTGGTCAAAGAGTTGTGTCCCTCAGATCCATCATCTGTCATGATCCTGTGAAAATAAAAATAAAAGGTGCATGCGAACGCCGTAAAATACCAAGATCCTACAACTACAATGCAAAATAATAACCTAAAACATGATGCAAATATGCACTCATCATACCTCTCACCATTCCATGGATAATACGAAGTTGATGAGGTTAAAGAGTCGAGGACAACTCTTTCCTAAGGGGTGAGCTGATGGAGCCCATCCCACGGACGCCTCTACATCTCCTCCTCCTAGCTCCCCAAGTGGACCAATGACACGCGCCCAAACCAAACTCATACAAGATAAGGTTAACTCGCTCCTCTCTTCATGTGAATTCGATTCACCTTTGAATGGCATGCTACTTCATTCCCATACTTTATGCATTCTCAGGTACGAACCCCACGAAGAGGTGCCAAGAGAAGGGACCAAAAACCCCAAAGAAAAAGCTCCAACTCAAACCGGCGAAGAAACCGGCGAACCGGATCCTACGCCGGAAATGTCAGGAAGATCCGGCAAACCGGAATCCCCGCCAAAATTCCTCTCCTATTCCAGCGCCAGGTCCGGCGAAGCACCTCCAATTCCGGCGTCTATCGGAAGCGTATACGGAAGCTCGTTTCAGCGTACGCCGGAAGTTTCCGACGAGAATTATGGCGGCAACGAACTTACCGCCGGAACCGCCTAGGAACAAGTCAAATTTGGGCTTTGCCCGCGTAACCCCCTATTTTTCCTAGACTTTACCTATTTGTACCCAAACTACCCCTATTTAAGTGGTTGGCCTATAAATATCCCCACACTCCATTGTAATCCCTAGACTTGGATAATTGTAATAGAAGAAACCCTAGAGGATCTATCTATTGCTAGTCTCATGCTCCTTGACAAGGAACACCAATTATCCTGCAACCTCTAGGATTTTGCCTAGTGCGTTCAAGTTGTACAAGTCGTTGGAGTCGGTGTCTCGTCTCCAAGTAGTCAAGATCTCATCAAGCCTCTCACCCTGATGTTGGTAGTCGGAGAGTGTCTTGCCCGTCACCGATCCTAGGGATTGCGCCGGACTGATTGCCACCAACGTGAGCTATTGGTGTGTATCGTGTCTTCATGTGTTTGTGTGTGTTCATTGAGTTCTTCGCGTGTGAGTCCTTGGATTCCATCCTACCCCTCCTCCCACTCGCCTCCATCTCGATTTCCACGGTGATTCGTGAAAGATCGGGCAACCCTAAGGAGTCACCCCCAACACGACCACTCTACTCCCCGTCAGTGAGGCGATGGATAAGAATTGGTTCAGGCCAGGTCGCAACGACCACGAGACCGAGTCGTCTTCTGCAGGGTACTACACCCTGCATGCCACTTGCGCCCTGGTCTGAGTGCCATGTGAACGTGACAGTGGAGGTGGCCCACGTGTACGAGGAGTTGGGCACGCAGATGCCCTGTCCGAACGTCTATCTCCCTAACTGCTATCACCTCAACCAGGCGTGCATCCTACCTCCAACTATCCTAGCCTTGGGGTTGGTCCGCCGCCGAGAGATATGGCAGCATCGGGCCTTCATCCCTCCCAATCTTCGGAGGGACCCGACCTACACCATTGATCCATCTATGTGGAATCGATGGTTCTAGGCCGAGCACGACGCTCGATGACAAGCCACTGGGGCCTTTCTTAAGGCAGCCAACGACAACGAAGAGGAGGTGTGGGAGGAGAAGGAGGCCATGGAGGTCACGAGGTTCGATCTCGTCAATGCCCATTGTTATGAGCTTGGGTTTTGGAGAAGATGGGGGTGCTGGAGATCGCGGAACGGTTAACAGACAAGCCACTAGGGGACACAAGATTTACCCAGGTTCAGGCCCCCGGAGGGAAAACCCTACTCCTGCTTGTCTGCTCTTGATTACGGTGGAACCGAAAATTACAGGGGTGCGCATATGTAATCTGGCGTGGTGGTGTGTATGCGGTGATATGCGAGAGAGATCCTCCTCGTCGTGCCCTCCTAGCCTTTATATAGAGGTAGGCAGGTCCTGCATCGAAGGTTACAGGTTTAGGGTTTGCCCCTTTGAATATTCTATCTTTGTTCTAGTCTTGCTCTCCAAGGATCCGAAGATGTCCTGGGCTTGGGCCACCTGAAAATATTCATGGGCCACGTATATTCTCGTGGGCCTTCCTTGGGCTGGACCAGGTATGCTGATGTCGTGTACCCGCAGGGTATAACCATGTCAGTAGCCCCTGAGTGTTCAGTCGAATCGTAGATTCGGCTGAGGACTCTTCAATCTTTCGGGTGCGGCTATTTCTGCTCATCAGAGAATGATTTTAGTATGTAGGGATTGTTGATGCGTGTTCCTGACTCTCTCGACGGATCCGGGTCAGTTAACTGTCTTAGGACAAAACAACGCGATCTTCTTCAGATTCGAGTCCCTCGACTCGAACCTGGAATAGATGCTGGCGCAAATTCGACTCAGGCCGTTGAGGACTTACACGAGTGGAATCCCAGTAATTTTCGAATGATGTACCCAACGCGTCCGTCGGGATTTTCACCGCGCCTGCTGGCACGGATTATTACTAGCAGAGCGCAGTCTTGTGCGTTGCCAGGCCATCAGATGGTATCTGTAGGTCTTATTTTTGCGTCGCAGACACAGCATCCGAAATTTTACCACCGCGGAGGTGTTTCGGGTGGCCAAGGAGGATGCTTCTCACTTAGCACTGGTTGGGGCAGAGTTGCCAAAAAAAACTTGTATTTCTGATCCGAAGGATCGCAGTCGAAGAAGGGAGTAGCCCCCGAGTGTCTGTTCGAGTCGTAGACTTGAGCAGAGACTTTAATTCAGCCATTGTTGACTTTAAGTCCGTAGGACACAAATTTTTCGGATGCCTAAATCCATCCTCCCTATGGGAGTAGCCCCTGAGTCCGTAGTGGAGTCATAGACTCGACGTAGGACTCGAAGAATAGTTCAGCGGTGTAGTACCTTAGTCATACCTCGCGTACGCGGCCAGCGCTCCTGATAGGAGTAGCCACCAAGTAGTTACTCGAATCTACGATTCGAGTGAGTACTTTTAGTTGTTAGCCAAAAGTTTTTTATCATTGCCAGTATGGCTTTGATGACGCCAGTGCTGACGATCGGTGACCTCAAGCGTCTGCGGTGCCAGAGGTGACGCGATTGGACGAACATGGGTCCCACCTTCTGACTTGGAGTTGACTGGTCATGCGCGACGTGGAGATAATTATGGTGTTTCCTCGGTTTTCGCGCGTAGTGGACGGCGTGCAAACAACGGTTCGCTGCCGTGCTGACACATGGACGATTGGATTTGACGCTGGAGCTAGGGCTTCCCGATTGATGGTCCCTGTGTATCGTCTTCGTCCTTATAATCTCTGGGGAAAATTTTGTTTATTTTCACCGCAGCCATTCTCGTTTCACTGCTTCCACTTTCTTGAGCTTTTCTCGCCGCGCGCTACAAGTTCTTCGATCCTTCCCGTCTTCTTTTCTGCGCTCACACCACCGCCGTCGTCGTACTGCAATGGGGAAATCGAAGAAGACCTCCGCCGCAGTTGGTACCAGCACTGCTGCCGGCGGCAAGAAGGGCACCGCCGCCGCTCGCGTCACTGACGGTGGCTGGCGACGGTCGGAGACGCGCGATGGCGACCTGCGCAAGCTTCGTGAGCAAGGTTTACTCCCGCAGGACAGGGAGGCTGTCAAGGTTCCTAGTGACGAGGTATTTCCCCGTCCTCCTCTAGGGTTTAGGGTGATGTTTATCGCCTTCGTTATCTGCGGTTTTTCTTTCCCAGTCCACGACTTCCTTTGTGGACTGTTGTTCTTCTATGGTATTCGGCTCCACCATCTTTCCCCCAATTCTCTTCTCCATATTGCTTGTTTTGTTACGTTTTGCGAGTGCTGGCTCGGCATTGAGCCGCACTTTGGCCTCTTCCGGAATCTCTATTCCGTGAAGAGGAAATCTGGCTCCGATGGAGTTTATCCGATTGGCGGCTGCATCATTTCTCTCTGATCCAATGTTATTTTTTTTCTTTTTCTATGTCCGAGTCTGTCCAGAACTGGTGGAGGAAGTGGTTTTACATCCGCGACTCCACAGTGGACGGGCAAAAATTTGGCCTTGCCCCTTTCGATGTCACCTAGAAAATCGAGCCGGAAAGATCCTGTAAGAACCATATCTTGGAGGGTGAGGTGGAGGATATAGAGGAGCTCTATCGTCGGATGGAGGATCTCTAGGTGATTCCGGAGAAGGAGGTGAACGGTGTGGACATTGTCCGCACCTTCCTCAGACGTCGGGTGCAGCCACTTCAGGCTAGGGCGCACCCGATGTTCCTTTATTCTGGTCGTCACGATCCTACAAGAGTTGCGACTGGAGAGCTTTCTAAGGGGGACCTTGACAGAGTCCTTCGGCCGCTGCTGAAGTTCAAAGCCGACAAGGACCTTCCGGGGAAGTCGCAGACTCTTCCGTTCCGTGCTTCTCGGCTCGTTCCTCAGGTGTAGATCTGGAATGTGCGCGTAGCGCTATTTTCGAGTGCGTTTATATGTTCTGATACTTTGTCTTCATTTGCAGGAGTTCAAGGTGCCTGGCATGGTGACTCCACTACCCGAACGGTTTCCAGATGCGCCGGACAATGAGATCGTGGAATCCGTGTCTGAGCTTCCACCGGCACAGTCGCCAACCGAGGAAGCCCCCGAGGCGAACGAGGGGCAGACCCGGAAGCGGGCATGGAGCATGAGCGAATCTTCGGATGCCTCGACTCCTCCAACTCCTAGGAATCCACCGTGCCTTGTCCGCCACGATGATGGTGACTCTTCCTCTCCTATCGCAGTCGTTCCTATGCGGGATGTAGCGCCGCAGCCGCCGGCAAAGAGGAAGAAGGAAGAGAAGAAAGGCCAGCGGCCCCCTCCTATTTTTGACTTGAGCGATCTGGACTCGTAAGTAACTTCGGTTGACTTTTGTTATATTTCATTGTTGCTTGCTTGTATTTGACTGGTGCTTTCTTGTGTAGCCACTCTTCTGATGGCTCGTTTAGCGGTGGCACTCAGGAGATGGTGGGGGAGTCGAAGATTACGCCTCCTCCTTTTCAGATGGTGGCCACCTCTGGGGGCATTGCTCCGAACCCCTCTCTGCAGGATGCTCGGGTGATCGTCTCCTAGAAGACTACAGCCGGACCTTCGGAGTCTCTGTCTGATCATGTAAGTATTTTTGTTCGTGTCGTGGGGGGAGCCCCCAAGCGCTTTTCGTATGATCTACTGATCAATGCTTCTGTTCTATGGGTGTCTCGGGGGAGCCCCCGAGAGCTTTTTGTGTGCTTGATTTTGTTTTGCTCGCTTCTTGGACGCAGCCCCCGAGCCCTTTGTCTGATAAGTTGCTTCTTCTCGCAGCCTTTTGTGCAAGGCGCCAGCCAGCTGGTGAAGCAACATCTGGCATTGGAGGCCAGCCTGCAGCGGCTTCAAGGTTCGCCTTTAGATAGATCTTCTACTTCTTCGTCTGCATTCTTACTTGTGAATCTCATGCCTGCTTTTTGTTGCAGATGAGAATAACACTGCCCTCTGCGAGCTTGATGCTCTCAAAAAGAGCCTCGGGCGAGCGGAGAAAAAAGGTGAGGATGCCGTTGGCGCTAAGGAGCGCCTCGAGCGGGAGCTAGCTGACGCAGTTGCGTCCAAGGAGCGCCTGCAGCAAGAGGCTGTGGACCGCGAGGAGCAGCTCGCCACCGCTACGGCTTCGCGTGAGAAGGAGGTAGCCGACAAGCTGATGGCTGCTACCAAGGCTATTTCGGGTGAGTAACTTCGTCTGTTACTTGTTACTTTCCGGCTTCCTTGTCTCTCTGGTTTTGTTTGATACTCATTTTGCCTTTTCTGGTTATCTAGATGTCGCGGGCATTGAGTTTGACCGCAGTGCTCTGGAGCATGTAAGTGCTCTGGATGATGCTACTGCAGCGGTCGAAGACCGCTGTAGCACTGTGGTTGGATCTCTTGCGAAAGCCAAGGAGGTGCTCGGGCGCTTCTACAAGGAGCTTGTCCCCAAGGGCGTTGCCCTCGAGGATGTCGACTTGTTGGCGACGCTACTGTCACCGAGGCGCCTGCATACAAGCGCAAAGCGTGGGCATCGGCGCGTCCGTGGGACTGGCGATGGCCATGGCGTCTGGAGCGGAGCTAGATCTTCATCAGGTCACCTCCTGGATGCCAACGGCTCCCGACGGATCCGAGGTAGCTTTTGCCCTCTATGCTGCCCGCTGTAAAAGCTATGGGCCGGAGTTGATTGACCTGCTGGCGGAGTACGCGGTGAGGAAGTAGGGAGAGGCCAAGAGGAGGCAATCTGGATCCGAGGCCACCCAGGATGCTGCTCCTTAGGCCTTGTAGTTGTAGGATAGCTTTCGTCTGCTTTTGCTGTAATATATTTACAAACACTACTTGTGCCACACGGTGGCTTTTGTTGTATATAATAAATCTTCGAGCTGTTGCCCATTCATGTGTTTGTTCATATCCTTGTCTCTTTTCCTCTAGGGACCTTCGGGTGATGACCCCGTTGATACTTCGTCTGCCCCGCAGCTGCGACCATCCTTGGATGATGCGTCGCAGCTTGTATTTCTTCGTGACCGCATCCGTAGTGTTGATAAGGAGTTGCTTGGCATCCAAGGCCACGCGGATGTTTGGAAGTCGAAGGCAGAGCGAGGCGCCGCCAGAGAGGAGTATCTGATGGGGGAGTTGCGGCGTTTGGCCAAACAGCTTTAGTGTAAGTTTTTTCGAGTTCCTGCTCATTCTTCGGATGCGCCTGTTGGCTTGTCATCTTACTTTGTAGGTGTTGCAGGTGTTAACCTTGTTCCTAGGGAGGAAAAGGAGTGCATTGCTGTTCGGATCATCTGCCTGACCCAGCAAGATATGGAGGCTGGCGGCTTTTTCTGGATGGACCGTGACCATGCCACGGTTCTTGCGACTATGCAGGATCGTGCCCACCGAGTGTCACGGGTGCTGCGGCAGGTGAAGACATCCTTGGTGTCAATTCTGCATGTCATGTTTCCTCTAGACGAAGCGCCATCGGCTCTCTGGGACTTGCTGGAAAAGTTTCATGATGTGCGTCATTTCAGGGAGCTGGTGCAGCACCAGTTGGTTGCTGGGGTGAAGGCCGCTTTTTCCCTTGTGCGACTGCATCGCCCTGACGTAAATCTTGCGACCGTGGCGGCTGGGCCACCCCTTCGACCAGATGGTGGCCTATGGGATATGCGTCCGCATTATGCGACTGTGAGGCAGTATGCCGAGGAGGTTGTAGATCTCTTTGAGCACCGTGCGCAGGTTTATCCTTCAAAATAGGTAGGACCTGTAAAAAGATGGATGTAAAATTTGTATATATGTTGTATGGGCGTGTTATGCCCTTAGATGTAGAAGGTTAATTGTATTTAGCACGTGGTGCTTATTTGTATACATGCCCTTTTCGTTAGCCTGACGTGATCAGCTACTCAGGTGTACATGTGTTATCCTCAGTCGACGTAGTCGTGAGGTGAGGGGGCAGCCCCCGAGTGTGTTGTGGCATGAAGAAATGCGAGTAAAAGTTAAATTTTGGGGCGAGACAGTTAACTTTATTCATATCGTAATGAGGAGGTACATTGTTCGGCTGAGTATCCTTGGATGAAAAGCCTTATTGAAAGTAAAGGGAGGATAGCTAGGGGTAGAAGCGTCGCAGTTGCGCGACGTTCCATGGGTTGGAGTATGTGACTCCAGACTCCACGTGTGTTAGGCGGTAGGCGCCACCTGGGATGACTTCGGTGATGACGTAGGGACCTTCCCAGGGTGACTCGAGTTCTTCGGTTGCTCTTGCTTGAGTCGTAAGACGAGGTCTCCTTCGACGAAGGACCTTGGGCGCAGCAGACGGCTGTGATAGTTGTGGAGGATCTGCTGGTAGATCGTTGATCGAGCCACGACAATGTCACGTGCCTCGTCGAGTGTGTCGACGTCGTCTTCGAGTGCGGTCGTCGATTTGGCTTCGCTGTATGCGACGACCCATGGGCCTTATGGCGTACTTCTGCAGGCAACACGGCTTTGGCTCCATGAACCATGAAGAAGGGCGTGTAGCCAGTTGAGTTGTTTGGCGTTGTGCGCAGGCTCCAGAGGACGGAGGGTAGCTCTTCTGCCCATGCACCCGCGAGTCGCTCGAGTGGGCTCAGCAGGCGTTTCTTCATTCCACCACCGACGAGGCCGTTGGCCTTTTCAACCTGCCCGTTGGTCTGCGGGTGAGCCACGGAGGCGTATGATATGTTGATGTTGGAATTATGCCCTAGAGGCAATAATAAAGATGTTATTATTATAATTCTTGTTCATGATAAAGTTTATATTCCATGCTAGAATTGTATTAAGCGGAAACTTTGATACTTGTGTGGTTTATGAACAACACCGTGTCCCTAGTACGCCTCTATGGACTAGCTCATTGATTAATGATGGTTAAGGTTTCCTAAACATAGACATGAGTTGTCAATTAATAATGAGATCATGTCATTGGGAGAATGATATGATGGACAGACCCAAATCAAGCAGAGCAATTAGATCGTGTCATCGTGTTCATCTTTGCGAAGCTTTTTCTTATGTCAAATATTCTATTCCTTAGACCATGAGATAATGCAACTCCATGGTATCGGAAGAAAGCTTTGAGGTCATCAAACGTCATCCTATGTGAGGGTGATCATAAAGGTGTCTCTCAGGTGATCGGAAAGTACATGTTGGGTTGTATGTATCGAGATGGAATTTGTCCCTCCCGAGTCAGAGAGATATACTTCGGGCCCACTCGGTAATCGATATCAACACCGCTTGCAAGCACGTGGTTAAGGAGTTAATCACAAAGTGATATCGGATTACGGAACGAGTAAAGTACTTGCCGTTAACGAGATTGAACTAGGTATGCCGATACCAACGATCGAATCTCGGGCAAGTAAAATATCGCGTGACGAAGGGAATATAAATATGGGATTAATTGAATCCTGGCATCGTGGTTCATATGATATGATCATCGATGAATATGTGGGAGTCAATATGGGTTTCCAGATCCCGCTGTTGATTATTGATAGAAGATCATGTCTGCATATTCTCGAACCCGTAGGGTCACACACTTAACGTGCCTCGACGCTAGGATAGAATGGATAAATGGTTTATGAGTTTTTGTTTGGAGTCTCGAATGGGATCCAGGATATCACGAGAGGTTCTAGAATGGTCCGGAGAATAAGATTCATATAAAGGAAAGCAGTTTTTGGATTTCGGAATTGTTTCGGAATGTTCGGTATTGTAACGGAAGGTTCTAGAAGCTTCCGAAGTGGGACCAACATGGCCCCACTTGTCAGAAGGGGCATGGGCCTACGAGGGAGTGCCCTGGCCGCATTGGGCCAGGGGCACAAGGCCCCATAGGCCCAGCCGGCCAAAACCCTAGGGGAAACCCTAGGGGACCTTCTAGAAGGGGGGACTTGCCCCCCACTCCAACCCTTGGGGCCGCCGCCCTAGGGCTTGGAGGAGGGGCCAAGGGGGCCGGCCAGCCCTCTATATAAAGAGGGCAGGGGCGCACCCTCCTCCCACCCCTCCTTGAACCCTAGCCGCCTACCTGCTGCCCTCCAGATCTCTCTCTCTCCCGACTGCGCGTAGGCGAAGCCCTGCCGCAGAAACTCTCCACCATAGCATTATGCCGTCGTGTTGTAGATCCAATCTATCTCTCCACCCCACTTGCTGGACCGAGGAAGGAGGAGATGTCGCGGTGCCGTACGTGTGCATCTCTCGGAGGCGTCGCCACTTGCGGCGTTGGATCAGATCGGATCGTGAGGAGGAGAAGGCTAGTACGACTACATCAACCACATTCTGTCGAACATTCCGCTGTGCAATTTCTTCAAGGGTATGAAGATCTCATCTATCCCTCTCGTTGATTGCATCTCCTAGATTAGATCTTGGCTTTCCCGTTCGTTTCCGTAGAATTTTTTTGATTTACTATGCTGCGAAACCCTTCAGTTGGTCTCGAGGCCTTCGCAGAAGTCCTGGAATTCTTTGGAGAAGAAGTTCGAGCCTTGTCGGTGATGATGCTGTGCGGCACGCCGAACCTGTAGACTATGGATTGGAAGAACTTCACGGCCGTTTTACCCTTTTGGTTGGCAACGGGCATGTCCTCGATCCACTTGGTGAACTTGTCGACTGCGACCAGGATGTAGACGTGGCCTCCTTTCGAGGACTTGGGCAGTTTGTCGATCATGTCGAGGCCCCATTGGGCGAAGGGCCAGGACAAGGGTATGGGCCTGAGCTCCGATCCTGGTGCGTGCGGTTTGTCCGCGAACCGCTGGCACCCGTTGCACCTTCGGACGATGTCTTTGGCATCATTCATGGCCGTTGGCCAGTAGAAACCAGCTCGTAGAGCTTTGGCGACGAGGGCGCGACTGCCCGCGTGATGGACACAGATGCCCTCATGGATGTCTTGGAGGATAGTTTTTCTGTCACCGATGGTGACGCACCTTTGGAGCACACCCGAAATGTTGCACTTGTACAGCTCGCCATTGATGATGGTGAAGGCCTTGGACCGGTGAGATATGCGCCGGGCATCTGTCAGGTCATCAGGCAGTTCCCTGTTTATCAGGTATCGCAGATACGGCTGCGTCCATGTTTCTTCGATTGCCATGACCTGCATCAAGTTGACCACTGCGACCTCTGTGTCGAGTTTTTCGGGTCCTTCCTGTCCTTCGGGTAGTAGCCCCCGAGTGTTCTGCCTCTTCAGGTGATCCCTTGGGGAATTTCCTTTTGATGGATGGCACACAGATCTGCTCGACGAACACACCTGGTGGTACTCATGCGCAGGTGGAGCCGATGTTGGCGAGTCTGTCGGCTTCTTCGTTGCTTTCTCTGCCAACATGCTGAAGCTCACAGCCGTCAAAGTCTCCTTCGAGTGAGTTGTAGAGCGCGCGGTACGCGATCATGTTGGCGGCGTGCGCGTCGCACTCGTTCGTCGTCTGCTGGACGACGAGGTTCGAGTCGCCGTAGATGACCAGGCGCATCGCGCCACAGATCTTGGACATCCTCATGCCGTGGATGAGGGCCTCGTATTCGGCTTCGTTGTTGGAAGCTCTAAATTTCATCCGAAGTACATACTTCATCTTGTCGCCCTGCGGGGAGGTCAGTATGACCCCGGCTCCTGCTCTAGCCTCGCGCTTGGAGCCATCGAAGTGCATCGTCCATGACTGCGTCATGTCCGGAGTGTTCGGCAGCTGCAGCGCCATCCAGTGGACTAGAAAATCCGGTAGGACTTGTGACTTGATCGCATGGCGTTTCTCATAGACTATGTCTAGAGGGGACAGCTCGATGCCCCACAGGGCCACGCGTCCCGTGGCCTCCGGGTTGTTCAGGATGCTGTTCAGGGGTGCCTCGTTGACGACCATCACCTGATGCTCCTGGAAGTAGTGTCTTAGCCGACGAGCCGTCATGAACACGCCGTAGGCGAGTTTTTGGTGGTGAGGATACCTCTGTTTAGTTGGTGTCAATACCTCGCTGAGGTAATGGATAGGGCGTTGGACCCCATGAGTCTTGCCATCTTCGGGTCGTTCAACCACGAGCACGGTGCTTACCACCTGATGTGTTGCTGCTATGTATAGCAGTAGAGGCTCGTGTTCTTTGGGTGTGACCAAGACGGGCGAGGTGGAGAGCAGCCGCTTCAGGTCTTCGAATGCGTCGTCTGCTTCAGGCGTCCACTCGAATTTGTCTGCTTTGCGTACCAGCTGGTAGAAAGGTAGGGACTTCTCACCCATGCGGCTGATGAACCTGCTCAGCGCCGCGATGCATCCAGCGAGCTGCTGGACCCCTTTAAGGTTCTTAGGCTTCTCCATGGTAATTATGGCCCGGATTTTCTTCGGGTTCGCCTTGATCCCTCGCTGGGAGATGAAGTAGCCAAGTAGTTGTCCATATGGGACGCCGAAGGCGCTTAACTTTTCTGGGTTCAGCTTGATCTTGTAGCGATCAAGATTGTCGAACGTCTCGTGGAGATCGTCGATTAGTGTCTTGGCCTCCCTTGTTTTGATTACTAGAACTATATATTGCGTCTGATCTGTCTCTTCAGGCATGCCTGCATGCACCGCTGGTATGTGGCACCTGCGTTCTTCAGCCCGAAAGGCATTGTGTTGTACCAGAACACCCCGAACGGCGTAATGAATGTCGTTTTCTCCTGGTCTTTGACCTTTAGTCGAATTTGGTTGTAGCCTGAATAGGCGTCAAGGAAGGAGAGTTTCTCGCATCCTGTAGTTGAATCGATAATCTGATCGATCCGAGGGAGAGGGGTGATCCTTCGGGCAGTGCTTGTTCAACGAGGTGAAGTCCACGCACATCCACAGGATGTCCGTGTCCTTTTTAGGGACCATCGCAGTGTTAGCTAGCCACTCGCTTTCCTTGATCTCCCTGATGAAATCAGTGTCGAGCAGTCTGTTGAATTCGACTCCGATGGCTTTGGCTCGTGGCTCGGACAGTCGCCTTATTGACTGTTTGACTGGTTTGGTATCTGGGAACACATTGAGTGCATGCTTGGCAAATTCCCTAGGAACTCCTGGCATGTCCGCAAGACACCAGGTGAAGATTTCCTAGCGCTCACGGAGGAATTCGATGAGCGCGCTTTCCTATGCGGGGCTGAGGTCATTGGCGATCAGCACCGTCTTGGAGGTGTCTGTCGGGTGGACTTGAACCTTTTTCGTGTTGACTGTTGAGTCGAACGACATGTTGGGTGCGTTTTGCCTTGAGACTGGGGGTGCCCCATTGTCTGTCACCTCTCGGATACTTGTGAGCTCCTCCTGCATGCCGAATGACTGGAGATTCTCTTGAAGTCCCTGTCATAGTGATCCGATCGGGTGAAGCTCCCGTGGACCATGATGACCCCTCTAGGTCCTGGCATCTTGAGTAGCAGGTATGCATAGTGCGGTACTGCCAGGAACCTTGCGAAAGCCACGCGCCCAAGGATGGTGTGGTATTGTGATGGCCAATCCACCACTTTGAACTCAAGTCGCTCGCATCGAAAGTTATCGGGCTTGCCGAAGATGACGTCGAGACATATCTTTCCCAGGGGAATATGCCCTTCCCTAGGACGATGTCATGGAACGTTGTGTCGGATTGTTCCAGGCTACACAGCAGGATCCACATTGCCGCTAAGGTGCTAGCGAACATCAGATTGATGCCGCTGCCGCCGTCCATGAAGACGCGGCTCATCTCGAACCCTCCGATCTGTGCCTCGGGCACCAGGGCAGCGTGACCTAGGCGAGGGATCTGACAGGGGTGATCCGAACGGCTGAACGTGATGCAGGACTCCGAACCGCTGAGGTACTCAGGGATGGCGGGTGGAGCGGTCACAGCCAAACTGACTTGGCGGGTGATTTTCTTTTGCACCCTGTTTGTTGGTTGCCCCTTTTAGATCATTAGTGACCCTTTCGGCGCGGGGTACCCATTTCCACAGTTGTTCTGTGCGGGTGCGATTAGATGATTCGCAGGTCCCGCGGGTGGTGGTGGAGGATCTCCGTGGGCGATTTCGCCTGGTGCGGGTGCGTGCCCGTATCCAGGATTCGAGGCCTGCTGTCTCATCTAGGCCATGCTTTTGCTGAGTTTCTGAAACTCGCGATAGTCCTTAAGCATGTGGCTTGCCTTCCTTTTCCCATCCTGCTTGTCTATGTAGAAGTGCATGGTGCATGGGCCCGACAACTTTTCATATGTCGAGGGCTCATCGTCGCGGCGGCGGCGTTGCCATGTTTGCGCTAGGTGCCCCCATCACGGAAGTTGTTTTCACGATATCCGCCGATGTTGCGGTTACTCTCATTGTGGTGGTCGGCGTAGCCAGCCGCGACCATGTCGGGCCCGTCGCGATCGTCGTAGACGCGTGATCTTCGTTTGCTACGGTGTTCACGTCTTCGGCCGTACTCATCCTCATCGTCCGAATGCGCCCGATGGAGGGAATCCTCGCCAGCCGCCCAACTATTGGCAATGTCCATGAGGTGGTCCAGTGTTTTGGGCTTGATGCGCCCGAGCTCTTCCTTGAAGTCAGGGCGTTTTACGCCGTCCTTGAAGGCATCGATCGTCCTCTCTTCCGAGATGTGCGCCGTGGAGTTTTTGATGTTGGTCCAGCGCAGTATGTATGAGCGGATGGACTCGCCCGTACGCTGAGTGCAGGCCCGTAGCTCCTCGATCGAGGCCGGACTTTTGCTGGTGCCTTTAAAGTTTCAGATGAAACTGTATGCCAGTTCCTCCCAGCTTTGGATGGATCCCGAGGATAGGCTGCTGAGCCAGATCCGGGCTGCGCCTGTCAACTGCAGCTTAATGCACTGTAGGGCGGTGTTTTTGCTGCCGCCATGCAGCTTGACGGACGATAGGTGGTCGCTGAGCCACGCCTTGGGGTCCTGTGTGCCGTCAAACTTTGGAGTGTCCTAAGGGAGCTTGAAGTTCCTTGGCATCCGTGTCCGTCGAACAGATCTGCTGAAGCATCGAGCCCCGTAGAGTTCTCCTTCATCATCATCCTCTTAGGATTCGGATGAGCATACGCGCTTGGCATGTGCCTTGTCGATCTTGCGTTGGGTGATCTCGCTTTGAGCGTCGTAGTCATGGCTGCAATGTCGAGAGCTCTTGTGCCTTCGAGGTAGGTCATGCTCTTCCTCGTCGGATGAAGGTGTGGGACTGCGGTTGAACCTGACCGCAGCCTTCTTTTTTGGCTCCGTAGGAGCTTCTCCGTGGAGTGCAGCTCCAACGAGTTCGAGTTCAGCTAGTGCGGATTTGTGCATGGCCCTTTTCGGGTCCCCCACCAGAGGTGGATGGGACGCGAGGTATGTGGTGGCTTCCATGATCGCAGCTTGCGGTGTTTTCGGGATGACATTGCCGTTGGCATCCATCTCCATGAAGGAAGTGTTGAGGGTTCGGGTCACCTCGCGACGCGCAGTGGGGTCCATGTTCTCTACGCGATAATGGTGCTTGTTGGCGTTGTTGCCGTGCGAGCTGGAGCCGCCCATGGCGGAGAGCGCAGCTCGCCGCGCACTCGACTCCGAGGCCGCTTGCTTGCATTTGTCAAGCACCTCTTTTTGTGCTCTTCGACGAGGAGCAGGTGGTACGCCATCAGTAGGTCCCGTGAGGCACCCACAGGCAGGATATTGGTGCCTGCCACGGCTTCGCGTGCTTGGTTCCATCCTTCCTCGCTGAGGTGGATTACCCGATTGGGATCGGTGTGCTCCTCGTTGGGCGGGGGGACTGGTTCCTCATGTTTTCGCCGTTTCTACCCTGCGGGTTGGGTGGTGGGTTGGGTTGTTCCTGATCCTGGATGACTGCGGCGCATTGGTAGCACTCGTAGGTCGAGTTGCTGCTGCCGCAGCTTTCAGATCTGGAACTGTAGGTCCCTTCATCCGATGGTGGATCGCATAGATCTGAGTTGCTGCTACTGTCATAGGACTCATCTGCCGATGGTGATGTGCGTAGCACAGGGTGCGGGGCCCATGAGGCGGGCCTGATCGATGGCAGTGGCACCCGCTCTGGGAGGCGGAGGGTGCCGATCTGTCCCACCTGGAAGCAGAAGCTTCCGAACAGAATCTCGAGACCGTCGCCTATGGGCTCGAAGTCCTTCATGGTGGCTGGCGAGTGGGCGGTGAAGTCGAAAGCGCCGAAGAGGATATGGCTCTCCGTCGCTGAAGAGTTGTAGATCGCTTTGGTTGGGACCGTCACATCGCACAATCAGCGCCACCGATTCCCACAGACGGCGCCAAATGACGAGGTTCGATCTCTTCAATGCCCATTGTTATGAGCTTGGGTTTTGGAGAAGATGGGGGTGCTGGAGATCGCGGAACGGTTAATAGACAAGCAACCAGGGGACACGAGATTTACCCAGGTTCAGGCCCCCGGAGGGAAAAACCCTACTCCTGCTTGTCTGCTCTTGATTACGGCGGAACCAGAAGTTACAGGGGTGCGCAGATGTAATCTGGCGTGGTGGTGTGTATGCGGTGCTATGCGAGAGAGATCCTCCTCGTCGTGCCCTCCTAGCCTTTATATAGAGGTAGGCAGGTCCCGGGCACAGATCGAGTCGGTTACAGGTTTAGGATCTGCCCCTTTGAATATTCTATCTTTGTTCTAGTCTTGCTCTCCAAGGATCCGAAGATGTCCTGGGCTTGGGCCACCCGAAAATCTTCATGGGCCGCGTATATCGTGGGCCTTCCTTGGGCCGGACCAGGTATGTTGATGTCGTGTACCCGCAGGGTATAACCATGTCAGGAGGAGTGATACGTCGGAAACGTATCTATAATTTTTGATGTTCCATGCTTGTTTAGTATCTACTTTGCTTTGCTTTGTCTACACTTTGAGGTGTTTTTATATGTTTTCTGGAACTAACCTATTAACAAGTTGCCATAGTGCATGTTGCATGTTTTCTTCTGCTTTTGGTTCTAGAAAGGCAGAAAATCAATATTCTCGGAATTGGACGGGACAAAAGCCAAAGTCAATATTTTATCATGGGCAACACGAAGTCTAGAGGAGAGATGGAGAGGCGCCACAGGGCGGCCAGACCCCCTGGGCGCGGCCAAGCCTGACCCACGCCTGGGGAGTGCAGTGACCCGGCATACCACTGCATGTGTAGTACACTATAGCCATTGACATCACATCCACAGAACACCGTTCCGTAAATATCACATCCCTCAGAGTGGTACAACAGAAAAATTGCGGGTCCATATTACAAACGTTCACACATTATTATTATTACAATACCAAAAGTTCAAGACTTCAAAAGGATTCAATTTACAAACCAAAA
Source organism: Avena insularis (assembly GCA_023614405.1). Taxonomy (NCBI): domain Eukaryota; kingdom Viridiplantae; phylum Streptophyta; class Magnoliopsida; order Poales; family Poaceae; genus Avena; species Avena insularis. The sequence continues at coordinate 357,506,281 of CM042693.1, forward strand.
TATAAAGTGTTTCAGCGGAATTCAAAAGTAGCAACTCCAAATTGAGCTCAACAACTTATTGCTATATATTGTTCATGTTGCTCAGCTCAAGTGGCTTCTAGAACTATAGTAATTATTCCGACTCCTGGAACTCTCCTCCATAGACGATGTCGTAGTCCTCCCCTTCTACGGCTCCATACAAGTTGGGATCTTCATAGAAGACCTCCTCTTGACTCTCAGATGCGTACATTGAAGTATCTTCGGGATTCTCAGAGTCTAAGCAAGGATTCAAAGGAAAGGATGAGTAACAGCATTACCCGGCAAATTCATTATATGCAAGGTGGGAAGTTTGATGCACTAAAACTATAGCCACACACCATAGGTCCTAGGCAATGCAAGTTTTTCAAAAACATTTCTTCAAAGATTGATTTTATTATAAAAATCTATGACCATCAGCCTTCACAGGTTGACCAGAACTTTCATGGAGTTCCTTTCCTGCTGTGTTTGTAGCTCCTTCCCAGAACAGGGAGTAACAAGTTACAATTCTTACACTCTGCAGAGGTGCGTTAATTTTCCCATGAGAGATCAACTCCTTGTTGCACAACCGGGCGTACTTTCCCCTCCACAATTCCATAATGTGGGGCCTAGTAGTTGGTCCAAGCCAATCACTGCCCTCTCTGCGACCTCATATGTCTGCACGATCCTTCAGGGCTGGTTCACCTCCGTTAAGCCCCCTATCGGGATGGCTAAAACCATGATGAGTTCCCGAAGACTCTATGACATGGTGATGCCCTTGCAAGTGCCATATTAAACGACCCATCAACTAAGCACCATCCATAGATAATCTAGACACCAAAAGTGTGGGGCGTAAGGGTGCCCACCCATATGTTGGATCCGCACAAGGAATCACAACGTCATGTTAAGGCCGTCTTGCCTCCATACAAGAGGAAAAGGATACAGCTGACTTCTCCGTCCCATTCCAAATCTCATGGTTAACGCGTAATATACGGCGCTAGAATCACTGATGTCATGGGTTATTAATTCCTAATTGTTCATCATTAGTGCAAGTAGAACCCTAAGTTCTATTGCTTCATCATATCATCACTTAGGATGATATCTAAGATTTAGTATCTTGAGAAATATTGTTTTGCTTTTTCTATAGTGTAGATGGTAACACACAATTTGCAAATACTTTGATCAAGACTCTTCAAAGGACATGAGAAAGTGATGAACTTGCCTTGTGATGGCAAGGTAGTGAAGTCTGATGCTTGCACTGGACCTTGATCTTCTATGTCTACAAAAACATCATTATTGCCCGGTAAGGACAATATTTAAAGAAGCAAAATGATTATGCAAAGTAATGTAATGCATCATTTAATTTTATATGCATTCTTCCCATTATTATAAAAATTCCTTTTTAATAATAAAGGATTTATAAGTATTAATTTTTAATATTTATAATAGAATATTGTATTCTTTTATTTTATTTCCCTTTTATTTGACTTTTATTGATTTAATAATTCTTTTAAGAATTATCACTTAGATATCAAAGTTGTTATTAAATATTTGTTTAGTATTTTTCTAAAATACTACAATATTAATATATAATGAAAGTGATTTTTTATTTATTTTTATCATCTTTCAATTATTTTTGTAAAATTCCATAAGGAATATATAAATTACAAAATTCATAAAATTTATAAATCTAAAATTTTATCTCTTAATTTATTTGGATAGTTTGGATTATTGTGAATCCAAAAATATTTTATTTATAATTTTTGGACTTTCATTTTACTTTATAGAATTTAATTAAGTTCAGGGGCATTTTGGTCTTTTCCTATTTATTTAAACAGACTCTAAATGACTTGGGCTGGCCATTTGGGTTTATTGGGCCCTTGTGGTCTAGTAGGGCAAGGTCAAAATAGCACCCCGAAGGGTTTTGGGCCCACCTAGCCCAACTCACTCGTTGTCTTCTCTCTCGAGCTCACCCCTCTCCTTCTCCTTCCCCGACCTCGTGGTCAGTGGTGTCGCCGCCGGCGATTCCCGCCATCGTGGACCGCCCTGGCCACCGCCGTGGTGCAGGAAGAGGTTGTCGACCCCGCTCTTCCCTCCTGTCCAACTGGATTTGGACATGGAGCCCTTCTGCGACCAGATCGATGTCGTCCCGAACCCTAGGGTTTGGGGTTGGAGTTGATCCTGGCACTGCCGCTGCTGTCGTGCGCCGTGGTGATTCACCTCACCCCTAGGCGTGGCTATGGTCACCGACGTGGCGCTGTATGGGTCACAGCGCCCCTTGGGGGTGCTCCCCGTGCCGCCATGGTCGTCGGCTATCTCTGCTTCCTCTTCTAATCTACAACGAGGACCTTTGGTGAGTGGTTCCTCTCCCTCTCATGCACTCTGTGCTAGGCCATCCTATACTAGATGTTGGTAGTGACCTTCCTGGTGATGGTCTGGTCCTGATTAGGGTTCTTGGTTCTGTTTAGGGTTCATACCCTACTGTTGATTAGATACTGATGAATTGGATCATGTATTGATGATCTTTGAATCTGTTAAGTGGTGACTAGTTGTGACTTACTGCTGATGATTAGCTGTGGTGATGCTAGTGGTTTTGATAACTTACCACTGTCATTACTTGGTTAATGACAGTGAGTATGGTGTGATGAAGTCACTGTCTTAGTACTATTGGCTTGAGAATTCATGTATGAATTAAGATCAAAATGATCTCTTACTGTGAGACATATATATGATATCCTGTTTATGATTCCTGTGTTTAAGAACAGGGAAATGATTTATAATTGGTTGATTGTATCTGTAAAGATTGGATGCTTAACCTGCTTAGTTTAGAACTATTCTTGTGACACCATCCTTGTATGGCACACAAGACTAGATTCTTTTACTTGGTATGGTTTTATTCAAGCTTAAGTTTTGGCTTGGCATGATAGATAAGTGAAATCCTCTTTCCTTATATCCCTAGAACCAATGATGTTGGTCTGAGGTTTAGGGATTTATACCTCTATCTTGTTGATTCACATGGATTGGTTCTGGTAGTGATACCAGCTACTATTGCTTGAATCAAAGTTGGGGAAAAATGCTTATAATATTGATAACTTATATAGATCCATCAGATTAAATTCTAAGGTGCTACTCTTGTCTTAGAGATGTGCCTAGAAGTTTAAATCTTAGCTATGTTCATTCTTGAATTGAAATATAGCTTGATAACTAAATCAATGATGTTGTTCTGAGATTTAGTTGGTTCTGAAGGGTTTCGCGGCATAGTAAATCAAAATTTTCTACGGATGCGAACAGAGGGAAGCCAAGATCTAATCTAGGAGATGCAAACAACGAGAGAGATTGGATTAGATCTTCATACCCTTGAAGATTCGCACAGCGGAACGTTCGTCGAAACGTGGGTGATGTGGTCGTACTCGCTTCTCCTCCTCGCGATCCGATCCGATCTAGCACCACAAGTGGCGATGCCTCCGTGAGATGCACACATGCGGCACCTCGACGTCTCCTCCTTCCTTGGTCCAGCAAGTATGGTGGAGAGATGGGTTGGATCTACAACGCGGTGCAATTGGTGGAGAATTTCTACAGCAGGGCTTCGCCTACAAGCAGTCGGGAGGGAGAGAGGAGGGCAGCAGGGCGGCTAGGGTTGGAGGGGAAGGTGTAGGGGGTTGGTGCGCCCCCAGCCCTCTATATATAGAGGGGTGGGCGCAGCCCTAGCCCCTCCCCCAAGCCAATGTCGGCGGCCCCAAGGAGGAAGAGTGGGGGGCAAGGAAACCCCCCCTTCTAGAAGCTCTATCTAGAGTTTAAACCTCTCTTGGCCGGCTGGGCCCTATGGGGCCTTGTACCCCTGGCCCAATGCGGCCATGGCACTCCCTCATAGGCCCATGCCCCCTCCCGGAAGGTGGGGCCACGTTGGTCCCCTTCCGGAAGGTTCTAGAAGCTTCCGGTACAATACCGATTAACCCGGAACAATTCCGAACTCCAAAAACTGCACCGCCTTTATATGAATCTTATTCTCCGACCACTGAACTTCGTGATGTCCCGGATCCCATCCGAGACCAACAAAAACTCATAAACCAATTATCCAATCTATCCTAGCGCCAAGACACGTTAAGTGTGTGACCGCGGTTCGAGAATATGCAGACATGATCTTCTATCAATAATCAACAGCGGGGTCTGGAAACCCATATTGACTCCCACACATTCATCGATGATCATATCGGATGAACCACGATGCCAGGATTCAATCAATCCCATATATATATTCCCTTCGTCTCGCGATATTTTTACTTGCCCGAGATTTGATCGTCGGTACCGTCATACCTAGTTCAATCTCGTTCACAGCAAGTACTTTACTCGTTCCATAATCCGATATCACTTTGTGATTAAATCCTTAACCACATGCTTGCAAGCGGTGTTGATATCGACACCGAGTGGGCCCAAGTATATCTCTCCGACTTGGGAGGGATAATCCCATCTCGATACATACAACCCAATGATACTTTCCGATCACCGAGAGACACCTTTATGATCACCCTCTCATAGGATGACGCTTTGATGACCTCAAAGCTTTCTTCCGATACTGGAGTTGTATTCTCTCATGGTCTAAGGAATACAATATTTGACATAAGAAAAGCTTCGCAAAGACGAACACGATGACACGATCTAATTGCTTTGCTTAGTTTGGGTCTGTCCACCATATCATTCTCCCAATGATATGATCTCATTATTAATTGACAACTCATGTCCATGGTTAGGAAACCTTAACCATCATTAATCAATGAGCTAGTCCATAGAGGCATACTAGGGACACGGTGTTGTTCACAAACCACACAAGTATTAAAGTTTCCGCTTAATACAATTCTAGCATGGAATATAAACATTATCATGAACAAGAATTATAATAATAACATCTTTATTATTGCCTCTAGGGCATAATTCCAATCTCCCACTTGCACTAGAGTCAATAATGTAGTTTACATTTGGCAACAATCTCACACCCATGGCACTGAGGTGCTGATCATGTTTTGCACGCGAAAGAGGTTTAGTCAACGGATCTGCGACATTCAGATCTGTATGTACTTTGCTAATCTTCAGATCTCCATCTGCTATATCATCTCGGATTATATGAAACTTATGTTGATATGCTTGGTCTTTGGATGATATCTTGGTTCCTTAGCGAGTGCTATGGCGCCAGTGTTGTCACACAATATCTCCAAAGGGTCCAATGCACTTGGAACCACGCCAAGCTCAAAGGAGGAAGTTTCGATCCAAACTCCTTCACTTGACGCTTCGCAGCAGCCATGTATTCCGCTTTCATCGTAGATCCCGCGATCACGCTTTGCTTGCAGCTTTCTCCAAATTTCACAGCTCCTCCATTCAAAATATAAACATATCCTGTCTGAGATTTGGAATCATCCTTGTCGGTGTCAAAACTAGCGTCGACGTAACCTTTTACGGCGAGCTGTTCATCACCCCCATAGACTAAGAACATTTCTTTAGTCCTATTTAGGTACTTTAGGATGTTCTTCACGGCTGTCCAAAGGTTCCACTCGGATCACTTTGATACCTGCTCGTCAAACTAAGAGCATTGGACACATCCGGTCTAGTACATAGCATGGCATACATGATAGAACCTATGTCCGAGGCATAAGGCACTTTGCTCATAGCTTCCCTATCATTTACCGTAGCTGGACACTGAGCCTTGCTCAATATCTTACCTGACAACATAGGCACCGAATCTTTCTTTGCCTTATCCATTCGAACCTTTTAACTTTGTCTAGGTATGTACTCGGCTTAAAGCTATCAAAGCCTTTGTCTATCTCTATAGATCTTGATGCCCAATATATAAGCAGCTTCACCTAGGTCTTTCATTGAAAAACACTTGTTCAAATAACTCTTCACATCGTTAAGCATGTTGATGTCATTTCCGATAACCAATATGTCATCCACATATAGTACCAGAAACGTCACCGAGCTCCCACTCACTTTCTTGTAGATACAAGCTTCGTAGCAATTTGGAACAAATCCAAATCTCTTGATCACTTGATCAAAACGAAGGTTCCAACTCCGAGATGCTTGCTTCAGTCCATAAATGGAACGCTGAAGTTTGCATACTTTATCAGCATCCTTAGGATCGACAAAACCTTCGGGTTGCATCATATACAACTCTTCATCAATGTTGCCATTGAGGAAAGCAGTCTTGACATCCATCTGCCATATTTCATAATCATGAAATGCAGCAATTGCTAATAAAATCCGAATGGACTTAAACATCACTACGGGAGAAAAAGTCTCATCGTAGTCAACACCTTGAACTTGTCGAAAACCTTTCGCAACAAGCCGTGCTTTATAGACGGTAACATTACCATCCGCGTCCGTTTTCTTCTTGAAGATCCATTTGCACTCAACGGCCTTTCATTAGGAGGGTCCACCAAAGTCCATACTTGGTTTTCGCTCATGGATCCCAATTCGGATTTCATGGCTTCTAGCCATTTCTCGTAGTCCGGCTCATCATCGCTTCCTCATAGTTCGTAGGTTCACTGTCTTCTACTAACAAGACAGTCAAGACAGGGTTGCCGTACCACTCAGGAGGGGCACGTGACCTTGTCGACCTGCGACGTTCAGTAGCAACATCGTCCGAAGCTTCATGATCCTTGTCATTATCTTCCTCTATTGTTGGTGTAGGCGGCACTGGAACAATTTCAGGTGCTGCGCTACTCTCAATTCAAGAGAAGGTTCAATAACCTCGTCTAGCTCTACTTTCCTCCCACTCACTTCTTTCGAGAGAAACTCCTTCTCAAGAAAGGAACCGTTCTTTGCGACAAACACTTTGCCTTCGGTTCTGTGATAGAAGGTATACCCAATAGTTTCCTTAGGGTATCCTATGAAGACGCATTTCTCCGCTTTGGGTTCGAGCTTGTCCGGCATCAACTTCTTGACGTAAGCTTCGCATCCCCAAACTTTAAGAAACGACAACTTAGGTTTAGCACCAAACCACAGTTCATACGGTGTCGTCTCAACGGATTTAGATGGAGCCCTATTTAAAGTGAATGCAGCGGTTTCTAATGCATAACCCCAAAATGATAACGGCAAATCAGTAAGAGACATCATTGATCGGACCATATCTAATAGGGTTCGATTCCGGTGTTCAGACACACCATTGCGCTGTGGTGTTCCGGGTGGCGTGAGTTGTGAAACGATTCCACTTGCTTTAAGATGCGTGAGAAAATCATAACTCAAATATTCACCTCCATGATCGGATCGTAGAAACTTAATCTTTCTGTTACGATGGTTCTCCACTTCATTCTGAAATTCTTTCAACTTTTCAAACGTTTCAGATTTATGTTTCATTAAATAGATATACCCATATCTACTTAAGTCATCGGTAAAAGTGAGAAAATAGTGATATCCACCGCGCGTCGAAACACTCATTGGTCCGCATACATCGGTATGTATGATTTCCAACAAGTCCGTTGCTCGCTCCATCATACCGGAGAACGGGGTTTTGATCATCTTTCCCATGAGGCATGGTTCGCATGTGTCAAATGATTCAAAATCAAGAGACTCCAAAAGTCCATCAGAATGGAGTTTCTTCATGCGCTTTACACCAATATGACCTAGACGACAGTGCCACAAATAAGTAGTATTATCACTATCTACTTTGCATCTCTTAGCCTCAATGTTATGGATGTGTGTTTCATCCCTTTCGAGATTTAGAAGAAATAAACCATTCACAATAGGTGCATGACCATAAAAGATGTTACTCATATAAATAGAACAACCATTATTCTCCGATTTAAATGAATAACCGTCTTGCAATAAACAAGATCCAAATAATGTTCATGCTCAACGCAGCACATAATAACACTTATTAAGGTTTAAAACTAATCCCGAAGGTAAAACTAAGGAGAGCGTGCCGACGGCCATCACATCAACTCTTGATCCGTTGCCAACGCGCATCGTCACCTCATCCCTCGCAAGCCGCCGTCTATTCCGTAGCTCTTGTTTCGAGTTACAAATATTAGCAACTGAACCGGTATCAAATACCCAGGCACTACAACGAGGGCTAGTAAGGAAAACATCAATAACATGTATATCAAATATACCTTTGATGGTGCCAGCCTTCTTGTCCGCTAAGTACTTGGGCGACAAAGGACCCCTTGTCCTTGCAATAGAAGCACTTTCGGTGTCGGTTTAGGACCAGACTTGAGCTTCTTCTCAGCAGGGGCAACGCGCTTGCCGCCGCCTTTCTTGAAGGGCTTCCTTGCACCCTTACCTTTCTTGAAGGTGGGGGGCTTGTTGACCATCAACACATGATTATTCTTTTTGATGTTCACCTCCGCTACTTTCATCTTAGCAAAGAGCTCAGTGATCATATCAGTGGAACCAATCTGATTGTGATCAACTACAAAACTTTTGTAGCTAGGAGTGTCAATCTTAAGCTCCTCTGGAATCTTGCAGTCCAGTTGCTCAAGGCGTTGAGTGTAGCCCATCATCTTAATGGCGTGCTCACTAATGAACTCCTTCCTCCATCTTGTAGTTAAAGAATTTCTTAGAGATCTCATATCTCTCAGAACGGGCTTGAGTCTGAAACATGTTTTTCAGCTCCTCGAGAATCTCAAAGGGCCCGGCGAACTCCTCAAAACGATTTTGAAGATTCGATTCCATAGCATACAACATGGCGATCTTAATCAAATCATAATCATCCTTGCGCGACTGATAAACAGCTTTTTCATCAGCCGGCGCATCTATAGCAGGGGCGTCACCTAGCGCTTTCTCAAGGACATAGTCCTTTTGTCCGCCAACGAGAATGATTCTCAGAATGCGGAACCATTTGGTGAAGTTAGACCCATTGTTTCTAAGCTTTTCTATCTCAGCAAAAACGTTGAAGTTGAAGTTGGACTTGGCCATGTGATCTACAATATTTGCAAGTACAATTTAGACTATGTTCATGATAAATAGTTCAACTTAATCAAATTACTAGATGAACTCCCACTAAATTCAACATCCCTCAAGTTGTTTAGTGAACACGATCCAAATTCACCACACCTAATCCAATCTTCACGAGAAGAGATGTGGTTTCAATGGTGGACAACAAAGTGTCGATCATATCATTCATATGACTCATGCTTAACCTTTCGGTTCATGTGTTCCGAGGCCATGTCTGTACATGCTAGGCTCGTCAAGTTAGACCCAAGTATTTCCGCGTGTGCAAAACTGGCTTGCACCCGTTGTATGTGAGCGTAGAGTCTATAGCACCCGATCATCACGTGATGCTTGTACACGACGAACTTTCACAACGGTGCATACTTGGGGAGAACACAGTTTTTATCTTGATATTTAATTGAGGAATCATCTTATAATGCTACCGTCGTGATCTAAGCATAATAAGATACACAAAAGGATAAACATCACATGCATATAACTTTAATGTGACATGGTATAGCCAATCTTCGTGCAATGATCTCCATCTTGTGCGTTCCGGCATGATCTCCATCACTCCACCATGATTGCCTCCACCACGAATAGCAACTACAACTATTGCTAACTACTTAGCGATAAAGTGAAACTATTACATGGCGCATAAGAAGTTGACACAGGTCATACACAATTATAAAGACAACCATATGGCTCCTGCCGGTTGTGTACTCATCGACATGCAAGTCGTGAAACATTACAAAACATGATCATCGCATACATTATACACATCACATCTTGGGCCATACCATATCACAGAAAACACTCCCTGCAAAAACAAGTTAGACGCCTCTACTTTGTTGTTGCATGTTTTACATGGCTTATGGGAGTAGATGCTAAGAACGATTCTTACCTACGGAAAGCCACAACGGTGATATTATGGTTGCCAAACTCCGGTGTTAATCCCATGACAACTATAGTGAGAGAAACTGACATCCACCAGCCGCATGTGTGGAACAAGCCACACGTCAAGTGCGGAGCCGGTCTCGCGAACGACGTCGCGTAAGGTTGGCCTGGACCGCTTCAATCTCACTATCCCGTGTCATAAGAAGAACACAAACAAGAGGCTTGCAACAGAAAACATCAACGCCCGCAACAACCATGTTGCGTTCTACTCGTGAAACACATCTACGCATAGATCTAGCTCTGATACCACTGAAGGGTTTCGCGGCATAGTAAATCAAAATTTTCTACGGATGCGAACAGAGGGAAGCCAAGATCTAATCTAGGAGATGCAAACAACAAGAGAGATTGGATTAGATCTTCATACCCTTGAATATTCAAGACAATGAACGCTCGCGTTAACGTGGGTGATGTAGTCGTACTCGCTTCTCCTCCTCGCGATCCGATCCGATCTAGCACCACAAGTGGCGATGCCTCCGTGAGATGCACACGTGCGGCACCTTGACGTCTCCTCCTTCCTTGGTCCAGCAAGTATGGTGGAGATATGGGTTGGATCTACAACGCGATGGCGCGGTGCAATTGGTGGAGAATTTCTGCAGCAGGGCTTCGCCTACAAGCGATGGGAGGAGAGAGAGGGCAGCAGGCGGCTAGGGTTGGAGGGAAGGTGTGGGGTTGGTGCGCCCAGCCCTCTATATATAGAGGGTGGGCGCAGCCTAGCCCTCCCCAAGCCAAGGCCAGGCCCCAAGGAGGAAGAGTGGGGCAAGGAAACCCCCTTCTAGAAGCTCTATCTAGAGTTTAAACCTCTCTTGGCCTGGGCCCTATGGGGCCTTGTGCCCTGGCCCAATGCGGCCAGGGCACTCCCTCATAGGCCCATGCCCCTCCCGGAAGGTGGGGCCACGTTGGTACCCTTCCGAAGGTTCTAGAAGCTTCAATACAATCTTGATTAACTTGAACAATTCCGAACTCCAAAACTGCCGCCTTATATGAATCTTATTCTCGGACCACTCCGGAACCTCTCGTGATGTCCCGGATCCCATCCGAGACTCGAACAAAAACTCATAAACCAATTATCCAATCTATCCTAGCCGAGACACGTTAAGTGTGTGACCGCGGTTCGAGAATATGCGACATGATCTTCTATCAATAATCAGCGGGTCCGAAACCCATATTGACTCTACACATTCATCGATGATCATATCGGATGAACCACGATGCCAGGATTCAATCAATCCCATATATATATTCCCTTCGTCTCGCGATATTTTTACTTGCCGAGATTTGATCGTCGTGCCGGCCATACCTAGTTCAATCTCGTTCACAGCAAGTACTTTACTCGTTCCGTAATCCGATATCACTTTGTGATTAACTCCTTAACCACATGCTTGCAAGCGGTGTTGATATCGATTACCGAGTGGGCTCAAAGTATATCTCTCTGACTTGGGAGGGACAAATCCCATCTCGATACATACAACCCAACAGATACTTTCCGATCACCTGAGAGACACCTTTATGATCACCCTCTCATAGGATGACGTTTGATGACCTCAAAGCTTTCTTACGATACCAGGGAGTTGTATTATCTCATGGTCTAAGGAATACAATATTTGACATAAGAAAAGCTTCGCAAAGACGAACACGATGACACGATCTAATTGCTTTGCTTAGTTTGGGTCTGTCCACCATATCATTCTCCCATATGATCTCATTATTAATTGACAACTCATGTCCATGGTTAGGAAACCTTAACCATCATTAATCAATGAGCTAGTCCATAGAGGCATACTAGGGACACGGTGTTGTTCACAAACCACACAAGTATTAAAGTTTCCTCTTAATACAATTCTAGCATGGAATATAAACATTATCATGAACAAGAATTATAATAATAACATCTTTATTATTGCCTCTAGGGCATAATTCCATCAGGATCTTGTGGTAGCTTGATCTGGTGCTCTCCTGGTATTTCCATCTCCTGGCTTGTCCTTGATCTAGCCCACCATCTCCTGATCCTCATGGCTTGATCTTGGTCTTGCTATCCACCTGATCTACCCCCTCCTTATGTCACCATCTTGGTGATGTGATCCTGGGCTTCGGTTGGTTTGATCTAGCTTGGCTTTGTGCTTGGTTTAGCTGATGGCTGCTGTGCTTGGTGTGTAAGAGCAATGGAATGGTGTGGGGATTGGTTTCCCACGGCTGTGTTGATAGTTTTGTTTGGTTGTGCTGCTGCTGTGGTGTTGACAGCACACACCATGAAGTTTGGTGTGTGTGCTGCTTGTGTGTCTGCTGCACAGATGTGGATATGTTCAGAATTTTGAAAGTTACTTTCACCTGGTTACTTCTACTTCGCTGGTGAAACTTGCCCCTCCTTGCTGTGATTTGACTTTTGGCTTAAGATTATGAAGATACATTCTTTCATATTTGTGAAACGTGCCCCTTATAAACTCAATGATGAAAAAGTGAACAGTGCACTTCACTGTCAACTTCTGAGAGTAAAAATAATTCTAATCCTAACCTTCTTTTTCTTTTAAGTTTATTTTTATTTTGCAGGAACCATATTTGAAGATCAAGACTTTAGTTTAGGATTTTTATTTTTCTTTATAGATTAGTCACTTGTAATAACTCTCATATTCAACTGTAATCTTTAATTTATTCTTTTGTACTCTTTATTTTATTCCTTTGTAATAAAGATGGTACTATTATCAATAAAGAAATATTATTCTTTATTTATTTGTTATTGTAAAGATTGTGGATGATTCTCATCGGTTACATTTTTGTAACTTATTTATTGAATACAATTATGAAATGTATATTCATATTCTTAATTGCTCTCTTTATATAAAGTTTGAGTTATTATTGGTTAACTCTTGATTAAATAAAAGATTCAAACATCATTTAAAAATCCTTTTGAATTATAATTCAAACACTCAAGGTTTAAATTCAAATTTCATTTCCCAAAACACATAAGTCCACAAAGATCATATCAAAGTCTATAACAATCATCCTTCAAGACTATACCTAATCTCAAAGTATGAAAGAAACCTTGATCACTTTAGGTTTTTATTTGGAAAAAAATTACCCACATTTTCACAGATGAATGCATGCAACATTTCAAATTCCGAAATCTACCCTTCGTTAGTTCCTAAATACTGGGATGTTACAGACTTCCCCTCTTAAATTAAACTTCGTCCCGAAGTTTGTTGAGGTGTACCTGAATAGTTCTGGATAGGCTGTTCTTAGATCCTCTTCTTTCTCCCAAGTAGCTTCCCTTTCAGGGTGATGTTCCCACTGTACTTTGCAGTACTTGATTGCTCTATTCCTCAACCTTTTCCAGTTTTCTTCCAAAATTTTATAGGGCTTTTCAATATAGGTCAAGTCTGCTTGTAGTTCTATCTCCTGATGTGTGATTGCATCATCTGGAACTTTCAAACATTTACGAAGTTGTGACACATGGAAAACATTGTGCACTTGAGCTAATCTTGATGGTAACTCTAAATCATAAGCTATAGCTCTATTCTGACTCAATATCTTAAATGGTCTGATGTATCTTGGACTCAGTTTTCCTTTAACTCCAAACCTTTTCACCCCTTTCATTGGACTTACTTTCAAGTATACCATGTCTCCCACTTCTGGATGCCAAGATCTTCGACTTTGATCAGCATAACTTTTATGTCTACTCTGGGCTATTTCCAGTCCATCCCTGATCTTATCAATGACATCTTGTCTTTCCTTGATATAGTCTGGCGCAAATTCTTTGCTACTTCTAGGCTCATACCAACATATTGGTGATCTACACTTCCTTCCATACAGAACCTGATATGGAGATGCCTTCAGACTACTCTGATAGCTATTATTGTAGGAAAATTCTGCCAATGGTAGATGATCTTCCCATGTACCTCCAAAATATAATGCACAAGCTCTTAACATGTCTTCTAATATTTGATTTGTTCTTTCAGTTTGACCTCCTGTCTCAGGATGATATGCTGTGCTGAAATCTAACTTGGAACCAAGTGCTTCATGCAATTGCTTCCAAAATGCTGAAGTAAACACTAACCCCCTATCAGTTACGATCTTTTTGGGCACTCCATGCTTACTTACTATCTCTTTGATGTAAACTTCTACTAACTTCTCGGCATTATCTTTCTGATTTACCAGAATAAATGTGCACTCTTAGTGAGTCTGTCCACAATTACCCATATCATATCCTTTCGTTTAGGTGTCATGGGCAATCCTGTGATGAACTCCATACCTATTTCTTCCCACTTCCATTCAGGAATTTCCAAAGGTTGTAATGGTCCTGCTGGTTCACCCTTTGGCAAGTATGGCATTCTGATACATATTTAGCAATGTCCTTTTTCATGTTATTCCACCAGAATAGTTCTTTTAAATCCATATACATCTTAGTACTTCCCGGATGTATAGAATATGGTGTTTCATGTGCTTCTCTGAGTATGACATCTCTAATCTCAGTCACACCCGGAACACAAAGATTACTGGTGTTCCCCATGGGGATACACTTTCCTGAATAAATCTTTTTCTAGCTAACTCATCAATTTGCTCTTTGAGTTCCTTTAATTCTTTTGGTCCCATCTTATATGGTGCTTGAGCTATTGGTGCTATTCCAGGAATTAGATCAATAGTGAACTCTATCTCTGGTCTGGTGGCATTCCCGATAGCTCTGCTGGAAAAACATCTTGAAATTCATTTACTATAGGAATATCTTCCAATTTGACCTCTTTAATCGAGTTCAACTACATATCCACCATAATATGATTGTGCTTATCTGCTTGGTAAAATATCCTGGCTCCACTTGGAGTTTTGATTGAAACAGTTTTCTCCTCACAATTTATATGAGCTCTGTGTTCCATCATCCAGTCCATCCCCAGCATTACTGCAATTCCCTTCAAAGGAATCACATAAAGGTCTGCGAAGTATGTACAACCACAGATCGAGATAACCTGATCTTGTTTTATGTCGTGTACAATCACATTTCCCCCTGCCGTAACTACAGTCATAGGAGTTTCTAACGTTGCCCTTCTAATCCCGAATTTATCACAGGATTCTTCAGAAATGAATGAAGTAGTTGCACCAGTATCAAATAGAACTTTGCCGGGACTGGTAAGGATATTGAGCGTACCTATCACTGCATGCTCCGAATTATCCACCTCCTCGAGGGTTGCATAGTTCAGCTTCCAGGTAGGTCTGTTCCTCTTGCCATTGTTGTTCTTGCCATTATTTCCTCCTTTATTGGGCTGTCCATTTCCTCCACTGGCTTGCCTTCCATCTTGAGCCGGCTGTAAAAACCCAAGTTTGTAATATATGTACTCAGTACTTAAGCATGGCATGCATCTGTTTAAATCAACACAATATCTGCATGTGAGCATGTGTTGAAATAAATGCAAATTCAAACCCTATTTTTTCCCTCTCTTTGAAAAGCAATTCAAAAGGATTTGAATTTGAAAAGTTACTAAAATAGTGAAGCCCAAATGGACTAAAAGGGCTCCATGGTATTTTGTATATTTCACAAAACCTCTCTGGTAATTTTGAATGATTCAAAACAGATTTGGAATTCAAAACTTAAAACAGAAATCAAAAACAGAAAAAGAAAACTGTTTTGGCAGAAAAATAGAGCCAGAGAGCAAAGCAGGCCAGCCCTTCTCCTCTCTCCCTCTCCCGTGGCCTAGCTAAGGCCCAACTGTGGCCCGTACCCCTTCACTCTCTATTCTTCGTCGTCTTCGACGACGACGCTAAGCAGCTGGGTGGCAGCACCGCCGTTGTTGATTCCCGCAGTGCCCTGTGATGCTCGCCACCGCGCCGCCGTCCCCGAAGCCAGGATAAGAATGCCGCTGCTCGGCTCTCTCTCCTCATCCCCTTCCCTCTCGCTCTCTCTCGGCAGAGCCCCTCCCCACTAAACCCTAGCCGCCATGGCGACGAGCTAGAGCTTGTTCCCGTGCACCCCGAGCCCGGCCGAGTAGCATAGGAGCTCCACCGTGAAGCCCCCCCGTCTTCTAGCCAGAGGAATCGAGCCGCGCATCCCCATCTGGCACGGACGAGCTTGTCTCCCCGAGGTTCGGCCGCCACCGTCATCATCAAATCGCCGTCACTCCGACGCTCCTCCGGCCTCACTGTCGCCATCTACGCGCTCAGGGTGAGCTTACGGTGCTCAAAGCACCCTCCCTCTCTTCCCTAGTGCTTCGTATCGCTCCGCCGCCGTGTAACCTCCGCTGTCGTCGCTAGTCAGCGTCGGGGACCTAGCTCCGGTGACCAAAAATTGGTGGCGCCACCGTAGCTAGACTCCCCGTGTCGTTCTGCTTCGAACCCGCACAATCGCGCCTCCCAGATCGCCCCCTAGCACCGCCAGTCTCCGCCGTCTGGCCTTTCTCCGGCGAGGCCCGCGTGGCGCTCGCGTGGCTTGCCTGTGTGACCTTGGCCCACCCGTCAGTCGGTGTGGGTAGCCTCTGCACCGGTGAAAAATGCCCTGAGCCCTTTTCGCGTGTGTGGCTACTGAGGTGGCCAAGGGCCCACCTGTCTGTGTCTATGGCTATCCCAGCCCTCTGTGTAAAAAGTATTCCCAGTTTTATTTAAATTAATAAAATGTTTAATAATTTCAGAAATTGTTTTGAATATTGTAAATTCAATAACTTTTAGTCTGTAATTCAGAAAAATACAAATAATATATCAAAATGTTCAGAAAAATGAGAACTATCTAACTAATCTATAATCATGCATTGTTCAACAACTTTAATGACAAGTTTAATTAGAACGACATAGTAACCCCTCTCATGTGTTTCTGGAGTTTTCCGAGTTAGGGTTTTCAACCCTCGGAACCCCGTTTAAATTGCCGAGCATGTTTTAGGGTTTCATTTCAATGCAATTCAACTTGTCATATCATCCTTGTTTGAGCATTGCATCGATGCCATGTCTTCATTGTTGCCTTTCTTTCCGGTATTGGTTCTTCGCGATAGGATCCGAACCTGAAGCTGAAGTCAACAACACCGACGACCCATACCTGTCTACTGATGGACAAGGCAAGCGTAGCCTCTCATTCTGAACCTATGTTTTATAAAGTATATTACTTTCTCGCTATGATGCACACGATTCCAATGTGGTCTTTTGTCAGTAGTTAGTGTTACCTATCTGCTGCATAGTTTCCCTGTTGTAGCCTTATACTCCCGATCCACTGCTCCTAGCATACCTAGATCTGGCATCTGAGCGTTGCTAGAGCTTCTGAGATCGATAGCTTAGTCATGCATAGTATCAATGTCTGATCTATCCGAACGATGAATCAGAGGTGCCGGAGAATCTAGAAAGGTAGGAGGTGGTGACATCATCGAAGGAGTTAATTAATCATGCTAAGGATTGTATGGGAGGCCACGTTGGGTGTGGTTTTTGTAGTCCCATGCTCGCCACCAATAGGACCCAAGTTCTTGCCTCTTGAACCAAGACGAGCGTACAACCACACGGGGCCTGGAAAAGCCCACGTGCAACTAACTTGCCTAGTAGATTCCATGAGTCACATAGTTCGAGCTTTCCATTTGGCATATGCATTGAAAATGTTTTCGAAAGAGGGGGTGAAGGAGGTGCATCATAACAGGTAGGGAAGCATGGACTGGGTTGCTTGGGGTCGATGGAGCCCCTGGTGAACCAACCTCGCCTCACATCTTTAGGGACCGGCTTCGGGACTTGACCCGTTACGGCGGAACCATCCCTAGGGCGCGACTCATGGTCTCGGCGAAAGCAAGGTAAAGGTCGTGGTCAACCACCCTCTGCCGGCCTTCCAAGGAAGAGGGCTAATGATTTGGCACTAAGAGTCGGTTGGTACATGTGGGTAAAGTTATACACCCCTGCAGGGTATTAATCTTTTCGAAAAGCCGTGTTCACGGTTATGAACGACTTGGGAACGGACATGATGATCATAGAGAACTATAACCTAATTAAAACTTGCTGATCCACGTGTGCTTAAGGATGCTTCCTCTGGGACGAGGGGGTGATCCTAGATAGGAGGTTCTGATGAAGCTGGTGGTTATCAAGATGTGATGAACACGATGAAGAAGTCGCTATCTTATCCCTTTAAAGATTCTGAGTAGACGAGCCTCTTCTCTTTCTTGTTTACAAATAAAGATTGCTTTTCGCAAAAGTAAATCCAGAGAAAGCCTTTCTAGCTAGAGCATGTAGATACTAGGTTATCTAAGTCTTGCAGAGTACATTCTCGTACTTAGCCTTGCGCCATTGTTGTTTTTCTACAGAGGATCTGGTTGCAACTGAAGGTGGCTTCTACGTTGACATCGACGAGTAGTTGGGGGGTCCTAGGTAGCAGCCTGAGGACTATGGTATGGACGTCGTTTTTGTTTATGGCCTCTTAGGCCTTTTGCTAAGTTGTTGTGTAGAACAACATAGTTTGCTTTTGCTGTGTGATGTAATGTTGGGTCTATGACCTCTGGTTTGTAATAACTCTAATATCTTACTTTGTTAAGAGTTTAAACTTATGTTGTTGAATCCCTGTGTTCTGTAATGTTACCGGATCTTACTATGATCTTCCATGTTTGGGAGTTGAACTTATCTTAGATGGTGATTTGAGGTTAGTTTAACCCTAACCCCGGGGGATGCTACAGGTTTTGGTATCAGAGCAGGACTGCCTGTAGGAAACCCTTTTATTGGTCGATGTTGAGTCTAGAAGTTGATAAAACTATTTGAAAGTTAAAACTATTTGAAGAAACTCTGACTAGGATTCTTTTTACTCCTTCTTTGGTGTGTTTCTGATGCTGGAGTTCTTCTTACCTTATTTGGTTTGAAAAGGTTTTCATTCCTCATTTCATATCTCAAAACTTTTAGGATCATGGTTTTGGGGTTATTTTTCTGAAGTACTCCGTACTTGGTTGCTATTCTCATAGTTCCAAGATATCTCAGTTTTGCTTGGTGTGTAACATCTAAGCATTCCATTGTCATGGTTTGTAAGTCAGCTGGTTAGTGTATACATTAGTATGCTTTGATACTACCATGCTTGATAAGATGATACGTTTATATCAAGTACTCTTTGTTCATCTTTTCGTCTTGTTCCTTTGGATCCCTTGTCTAACCTTCTTTTTGTTCTTTCAGGATGGGTGACACTTCTCGTGCCCGTACTCGTGCTCATGCTCGTGGTGTCGCAAATGAGGGTGAATCTTCCAACCTTCCTCCACCACCGTCCATGGTTCAACTTATGGCCATGTACGAAACCAACCGTGCTGACAACTTGAGGCTCCTTGAAAGGATTGAGCGCAACACTTCTCAACGCCAGAACAATCAAGTTGGTATCAAGGACTTCACACGTCTCACTCCGCCAGTTTTCAGCTATTCCACTGAGCCACTTGATGCGGACTACTGGCTTCGCACTATGGAGCGCAAACTTCAGGTTGGTCATGTTGCTCAAGCTGATTGGGTGACTTTTGCTGCCTATCATCTGGAAGGAGCAGCTAATTCCTGGTGGGAAAATTTCTTGGCTATGCAAGAAGCTCAACATGTTGTTACATGGCAAGAGTTCTTTGACCAAGCCTTCCGAGCTTATCATATTCGGAGGGTCGATGGATCGAGAAGAGGAGGAGTTCCTCAAGCTTAAGCAGGGCACTGTTCGTGTAATTCTCGATGGGGATATGCCTACGGGTATACCCAGCGGGACGTTCCGACTGGCCACGCGAGTGGGCTCTGCAAGGCGGCGATTGGATCAAGACACGGCATGGATCCAAGCGATGGAAGCTGAAGGCCGGGAGAGTAGATAGGCCCATCGGATTAGGTTAAACGAAACCTTAACAGATTCGGTTGAGATTTGTAAACCCTAGGAAGGGTGAGTCTATATAAACCTCCCTACAGGGCGTGTAAACGTACGTTCCATCATCCACCCAAGCGACTCGCCGCCTAGCCGCGGAGCTCGCCCCATTGTATCTCCATCATAATACAATCTAGTAGGAGTAGGTCTTTACCCTCCGGGGGGCCGAACCTGGGTAAAACCCTGTGTCTCCGCCCTCATCTCGCACCGCAGATGGCTGGCCTCCCTTGCCCTTTGTTCTACTACTCGCTGCCGATTGCAGCATCTGCCGTGGTCATTCCCACGACAGTGGCGCCCACCGTGGGGCCTGGCCGGTCTGGCCGGTGTTCTGCGGCGAGATCCAATCTACCCATCAACGAGTCGGTCGCCACCGGCCGCATGATAGCGATCGGCGAGATGCTCCAGATCTTGCCATGCAGCTATGTCCCGGCGGCGCGACCCATCACGCACAGCATGATCTTGCCGGTCGGCACGATCAGCCTCTTCGTCGGCCTCACTGACGTCATCGTCTCGGAGGACTCGGCTCGCATCCGCGAGTCGCCGCCACGCGATCGGCTCTCCGAGAGCCAGGTCCGCACGATCCATCGCCTCGCCTCCGAGTACAACTCGGCCCACAGCAACGTGGCCGAAAACTCCGCGGCCACGGAAGACGCGGCCCTCAACGACGATGCCGACTCGGCAACCCCGGCGTCACTCGCCGGATCCATCATCAGCGGCAACCGCCCGCGAGCTCCATCACCGGATCTCCAACATGGGAGACTTGAGATCCCTCCATCCTTGGGATCTTCGACTTCGACTCGGGTCGGAAAACTCCGCCGATCTCGCGGCGGGACGGTTGCCACGCGACCTACATGGCGGCACCCGATCCGCCGGAGGATCCCTTCTCCACCCCGATCCCTCCTAACGCCACGGCAATGGAGGTCGAGGAACTCCGCCTGAAGCTGGCGGAGGCAGTCCGCAAGGAGCAAGCCGAGCGCGAAAAATTTCGCCTCGAGCAGGTGACGGCGCAGGAGCTGTCGCGCTACCACCAGCAGCGAATCAGGTCGCGCTTGAACCCCACCGTCCAGGGGCGCGCCTTGAACTTCGACGACGAGAACGACCCGGCCCGCATGGCCGAGCGCGCGATCTGTGAGAACGCGCCACCAGGAGGAAGCACCCGGCCCCCACCAGGGTCGACGGCGATGGGCGTCCCACCTCCACCCAACCACACACCCCCCAGGGATCAGCCGCGGATAGTGGTCTCCTCACGGGAGCGAGACGCGAACGGCCTGCCACTGTTCTCCACCCCGATGGATAACCTCGTGGCAGGTCGAGCAGCGGCCGACAACATCACGGCCACCAGCGATGGCGCCCTACAGATCCAGTACGTCAGGGCCCTGCTCGCAAAGGCGGTCGAGCAGCAAAACGCAGGCGCCGACTCGCAGGGTCGGGTGTACTCGCGTTCTTCGGGCAGTAGAGCGGCCTCAAGCGGCCGCCCATTAGCGGCAAACACCCTCAATTGCCCGCCACCCGAACCATTGCAGCTCCAACACCGACCCGCGAACGCGGCACTCTCCACCAACGACCCCAGGCCAGCGACCAACTTCGTCGCCACCAACGGTCAGCCCGTCGACGCCCGCACCCACATCATCAACAACCAAAGCTGGCGCGCACGCCAGCCCGACGACCTGCGACACACCCTAACTAATCGCCGCGACGGCGAACCAATGGGGTCTCTAAGCCGACTCGGGCCCCGGTGCTTCGGACCGATGATCCGAGGCGAAAAATATCTGGCAAACTTCAAAGCGCCGAAGGAAATAGAGAAGTACGAACCCTCGTACGACCCCTCCGTGTGGCTGGACACCTACCTCATGGCAATGGGGATCGCTGGCCACACCGACCTGCTAGCCACCCGTTACCTCCCCCTGATGATGGAGGGAACGTGCAGGCAGTGGATCAACACCCTTCCCCAGGATAGCATCGACTCCTGGGAAGAGATGCGAGATGCCTTCGTCAGGCACTTCGAGTGCTCCTACATGCGCGCCACCACCATCGAGGACCTGGAACGATGCGTCCAGGGACCCCGCAAGTCGACCCGCAACTGGGTCCAGCAGTGGCAAGAACTATGGTACAACCCGGTCGGCATCCACCCGGACACCGCAATCCACTGCTTCAAGACCTCGTGCCGCTACGAGCCCCTGGTCGCCAAGCTCAAACGACACTCCCGCACACTCGACAACATACCGGATCTCCTCGAGATCGCCAAGAGATACGCGGAGGAAGACCCAAACCAGGAAATCGACGACGAGTCGGGCGGCCAACGCCGCACGAGCGGCAACGACAACGGACGACGGTCCGACCTACGCTACAGCAACACTCGCCTCACCGGCAAGCGCCGCAGTGACGGGCGAGTCGACTTCGTCGCCAATGCTGGGCACGCGCAGCGTGAGCCCAAGAGCTTCCGCCGCGACGGAGGGCAACGCCGTGACGGTGGCAATTACAAGGCGAAACCAAGGTTCGACCCCGTGGCCCTCCTTAACCAACCTTGTGCGTTTCATAGCAGGGAAGGGAAGCCCGCCACGCACACGACTGCCGACTGCCACTCTCTCAAGGAGATTGAGAAAGCACGCCGAGCGCGGGAGGACCCCGACAACAACCCGCCAAACGGCGGAAAATTCGGCAGTGTAGCCGGCTCGCTCCACACCTTCACAGGCTTCAACACGAAGCGCGAGAAGAAGGTCATCGCCCACGCCGTCACCGTCAACGCGGTGGCCCAGGTGGACGTTCCCCAGTTCCTCAACTGGTCGGAGCAGCCCATCACCTGGAGTCGCCAGGACCACTCGCCACGCATCGAGTACCCGGGCCGAGTCGCCCTGGTGGTCAAGCCCAAGGTGGGAGACTACTGGCTCCCCAAGACATTGATGGACGGCGGCAGCTCCATCAACATCCTGTACCTGGACACCTTCAGGCGACTGCGGCTCCCGCAGTCGATGGTCGAAACAACCTACACCACGTTCCACGGCATCGTCCCCGGTCGGAAGGCGTATCCGATCGGCAAGGTCACGCTTCCAGTCACCTTCGGCACACTAGCAAACTTCTGCACTGAGCGGATCGTCTTCGAGCTGGTACCTTTCGACAGCCCTACCACTGCATCCTGGGGCGCCAGGCGTTCGCCAAGTTCATGGCAGCGCCCCACTACGCTGCGATAACGCTGCTCCCCGGTCGCGGCATCATCACCGTCAACGGCGACCCGACATGGCCGCCGAAAAGCGAGGCCAAAGGAGCCGAACTTCGCCGACGCCGCCATATCGCGAGACCAACCACGCCGACAAGCTCGCCAAATACGCGAGCGGGGTCAACGACGACGACCCCACCATACTCAAGAAGCCCAATTCGGAGGGCGCCAACACCTCAGCCTTCGAGGCGACAACGCACACCCGCACCGTCGAGCTGGTCCCAGGCGACTCCAGCCAGACGATGATGATCGGGACGGGCATGAGCCCAACATAGGAAGGCGCGCTCATCGAGTTCCTCCGTGAGAACAGGGACATTTTCGCATGGAAGCCTTCTGACATGCCTGGTGTCCCTAGGGAACTCGCTGAGCACAAAATCAACGCCGACCCCAAAGTGCGACCTGTCAAGCAATCGCTACGGCCCTTCAATGAAGAGCGCCGCCGAGCCATCGCCGAGGAGGTGCAGCGTCTACTCGCTGCAGGCTTCATTCGGCCAATAAAATACTCCAAGTGGCTGGCAAACCCAGTCCTGGTCGAGAATAAAAATGGGACCTGGAGGATGTGTATCGACTACACAAACTTAAACAGCGCCTGCCCTAAGGAGCAATTCGTCCTCCCGCGGATCGACCAAATAATCGACTCCACCGCGGGCTCGGAGTCGCTGTGTTTCCTCGACGCTTACTCTGGATACAACCAGATCAAAATGGCTATCGAGGACGAGGAAAAGACGGCGTTCATCACGCCATTCGGAGCCTCTGTTACACCGCCATGACCTTCGGCCTCAAGAACGCCGGGGCGACCTACCAGCGGCGCATGCAGGAATGCCTTGCAAGCCAAATTGGCAGCAATATCCACGTCTACATCGACGACGTGGTAGTAAAGTCCGCTCGCCAGGGCGATCTACTCGCCGACCTGGCGGAAACATTCGCCAACCTGCGGAATACAAGATAAAGCTAAACCCAGGCAAATGCACCTTCGGTGTACCAGCAGGGCAACTACTGGGGTACGTCGTATCCAAGCGCGGGATCGAGGCGAACCCCACCAAGATCGACACGATCGCTCGACTTGGCAAACCCGAGTGCCTGCGCGATGTCCAGAAGCTGGCCGGGCGAGTCACGGATCTCAGCCGCTTCATCCCCTGATTGGGTGAAAAGGCGATGCCCCTATACCGCCTGATGCGAAAGAACCCCGCCTTCCAGTGGGATAAGGAGGCGGACGACGCACTCCGCGACCTCAAGAAGGTGCTACTCGCAGCACCACTACTCGCCGCCCCCGTCGACAAAGAACCCATGCTGGTCTCCGTTGCGGATTCCGAGCACGTCGTCAGTGTCGTCACGGTCGTCGAGCGGCCGGAGGAAGGAAAGGAGCGCCCGGTACAGCGACCGGTGTACTACATCAGCGAGGTCCTTACCGAGTCGCGCCAGCGGTACCCGCAATACCAGAAACTGGTATACGCAGTCTTCAGAGCACAGCGGTGACTGCCGCACTACTTCCAGGAGCATCCGATCACGGTCGTCTCCTTAGCACCGTTGCAGGACATCATCCGCAACCGTGAGGCGACCGGGCGAGTCGCCAAGTGGGCCGTCGAAATCGGCGTCCACAACATCAAGTACGAGCCACGAAAAGCGATCAAATCGCAGGCTCTCGCGGACTTCATCGCCGATCGAAGAGGCCCAAAGAGCCGGAAAAGCTGCCATACCTCCACTACTGGAGCCTGCACTTCGACGGCTCCAAGAACGCGGACGGCGCAGGAGCAGGGATCGTGTTGACTTCCCCGAAAGGCGACAAGCTCTGCTACGTCATCTGCCTCGACTTCACCCCCTGCACCAACAACATGGCCGAGTACGACGCACTACTCCACAGCATGCGAGCTGCCAAGGAAATGAACGTCAACCGCCTACGCTGCTACGGAGACTCCGACCTCGTCGCCGGACAAGTCGCTGGCACCTGCGAGGCCGTCTCCCCCACCATGGCGGCGTACCGCCAAGCAGTGGACAAGCTGGGCGGACACTTCGCAGGCTA
The DNA here is from genome assembly GCA_023614405.1 of Avena insularis. Classification (NCBI taxonomy): domain Eukaryota; kingdom Viridiplantae; phylum Streptophyta; class Magnoliopsida; order Poales; family Poaceae; genus Avena; species Avena insularis. The sequence continues at coordinate 357,531,181 of CM042693.1, forward strand.
CTTTGTCGAATGGATCGACCGGCGGAAGAATGAGGAGGCCGACGCACTCTCTCGCATCAGGTCGGCTCGACTCATACCCCCCGCCGGCATCTTCCTCGACACGATCACCAAGCCGTTAGTATCTCCCCCAAGGGAGATCGACATCGGAGTCCCGCTGCAGCCAGAGGCAGCCCTGGTCGCACTCATCGCCGAGCCAGACGACTGGACCAAGCCGTACATCGCCTACCTGGAGGCTGGCACCTTGCCGGCAGACGAGACAGACGCCCGGATGGTTGCATGGCGATGCAAATCCTTCACCATCATCGACGGCGATCTCCACAAGCGCAGCGTGACCGGCGTGTTCCAACGCTGCGTCCAACCCGCCGAAGGACGCAAGATCCTCCACGACATCCACTCCGGCGAATGCGGCCACCACGCCGGAGCCCGCTCTCTGGTCACAAAGGCTATGCGGCACAACTTTTACTGGCCCACCGCACACGCCGATGCCGTTGACATTGTCCAGCGGTGCGCCGGGTGCCAGAAGTACGCCAATCAGACACACGTGCCGAGCTCAGCGCTCAAGACAATCCCCATCACCTGGCCATTCGCCGTATGGGGCATGGACATGGTAGGCCCTTTCAAAAAGGCCCCCTCTGGCTTCACCCACCTCCTGGTCGCGGTCGACAAATTCACAAAGTGGGTGGAGGCCAAGCCAGTCCGGAAATGCGACGGGAAGACCGCTACCAAATTCCTCCGCGAGCTCATATATCGCTACGGGTTCCCAAACAACATCATCACGGACAACGACACCAACCTCGCCAAAGGATCCATGGCCGAGTTCTGCGAGGAACACCACATCCGGCTCGACCTCGCGTCAGTCGCCCACCCGGAGTCCAACGGCCAGGCAGAACGGGCCAACCAGAGCATCCTCCATGGCCTGAAGCCGTGGCTCCGCCGCTGTGCGTTGGGTCGAGGAGCTACCCTCCGTCATCTGGGGTATCCGCACCTCAGTTAACAGGTCGACAGGGTTCACCCCCTTCTTCATGGTGTACGGCGCTAAGGCAGTCATGCCCACCAACCTCGAGCACGACTCGCCAAGGTTCGTCCACTACACGGAGGCTGCAAACGAACTCGCACGTCAGGACGGAGTCGACCAACTCGACGAGGCACGCGACCTAGCTCGCTCTCGCACTGCCATCTACCAGCAAGGACTCCGCCGTTACCATAGCCGGCGGGTGAAAACTCGCACCTTCCAGGAAGGCGACCTGGTGCTACGACTCATCCAGGACAAGAAGGGCATGCACAAGCTCTCCCCCCATGGGAGGGACCATTCGCCATCGGGCGAGTACTCGGCAACGACGCCTACTACCTCATCGACGTCCACGGGGACGGCAAACTCGACGTCAAGCGACCATGGAATCTAAACCTCCTACGGAAGTTATACTCCTAGAACTCCACATATGTATCCTCCAGTCGCTATGAAATAAAACATATTGGTTACCGCAAATTGCGTCTACTCTCCGTGTCTTGTGCCACTCGCACTCGTAGTAATAGCACGAAGCTAACTGCAGGAGTCAACCTCTAGTACAGCGATCGGCACGGCCAAGTAGTGCGCTACAAGGGCATTGGGTTACCCCAGGTCTTGTAACGTCCACGAAAAACGCCTACCCGGAGCCCCATTGGATTAGCCTAGCTCGACTGGCTTAACGGGCCAAGACAACTGCCTTCGCTCCTCACAGCGACCATGATCCTCCGCATCCTCGACACAGCGACTCGAACGGCCAAGTACCACGCTCGGGGACTGACGACCAGTTCAGCACGAGCGGCTAGGGAAAACGCCAAGTATGAGAGCATGCCCAGGACTCGCCACGCGACTGACCCGTCGGGCCAGGCAGGAGTGATGCGCTTACTCTAACGCGATCAGTCCTCACCCACCCTAGAGTTATGCCTAGAATAACCAAGTACCACGCTCGGGGACTCGGCTACCCGACCTCGTTCGCGCAAGGGAAAACGGTGAAGTACAGAGCACTCATGGGAGACGCCTTGTGACTGGCTTTCCAAGCTCGGGCGAGTCGACCTCAATAACAAAACGTTCAAAACCACAAACACATAAACAAACGAGGTCAACCCCATAAAAAGGGCGGACGCGCTCGAGGACTCGTTCAACCCTCAATCTCAAATGCAAATCAAATCACAAAACAACACGATATCTCATTATAGCATGTCACAATCGTCACAAAATACAAAGTATGACCAACGGCAGAACTGCTACTAACGCCCCAGGGCACAATGTTTTACTCTGCAGGCTTCGACGTCGACTCGCCGCCACCCTTGCGATTGCGAATGAAGGGAGTGTACGGGTTTGACGGGTATGTCGTCAGCTCACCCGCCATCGCCACACGGAAGGGCTGCTCGATCTTGAAATCCCGGTGCTGCGGCTCGGGGTCGTGGGGCGCAACGATCGTCTCTTGATAAGGAAGGAGATCGCCCATCGCCCAGACACGATCGGAGTACACTGCGGCGCGGTCCGTCAGCTTCAGCACCTCAGCGATCTCCACCGAGCCCGTCGACGACGGGTAGCCACTCGTCATTTCGTCCAGATCAAAGTCTTCCGAGAAGTGGGCGAGCCCAAGGCTAAGCGCCGTCGCCGCCCCACGCCGGAACGCCGACCGCGTCATGAACTTGACGACCGATGGCGCCTTCTCCAAATACCACCACACTTCGACAAGGTCGCTGGGAATCACTTCCATGGGCGACATCTCTTGAAGATACGCCCGAATACAAGTCGCGGACAGCGTGGCTGAGTCGACCAGAGTGGCCACGCACCGCCAAGATCGAACGATCGCGCTCTTCCGCGCTATCAATAATCCGACCTGTGGACAGGAGGGGTAGTGAGTACATCAAAGATTACACAATGGAAATATTATAGGTAGATGCGACACACATACCAATCAAAGGACGGGAGAGCTCCGTGATGAAGTTTTGAAGAGAGGAGTAGTCGTCTTGAAGCCCAGCAACAAGGGCGTCGGAGACCTTACGCTCCTCAGCGGCGGCTGTAACGGCAGCCTTGGCTCGCCCATCCGCCAAGCTCGCCTCCTCCTTCGCATCCGCAAGCTCGCGCTCAAGGTTGGCAATCCGCTTCTCCGCCAAACTCAGCGCAGATTGCGCCACCGTCAGCTCACTCGCCGGGACAAGGCCCTGGCGAACCTCTTCTGCCTTCACAGCAATCGCCTGGAGTCCCTTGTTTGCCTCTTGAATGGCGACAAGGTCCTTCTCCGCGCGACACTTCGCAGCAAGCCGGTCGGCTGATTCACGCTGCAAACCCTGTGCAAAAGTCAAACAGTTAACAAAAACGAAATCTTAAGTGCCCACCCGCTGAAATTCAGTGACTGGACACTCGGGGACTAGCGATCAAAAACCCTAAGTGCCCACCCACTGAAATTCAGCGACTGGACACTCGGGGACTGGCGATCAAAAATCCTAAGTGCCCACCCACTGAAATTCAGCGACTGGACACTTGGGGACTGGCGATCAAAAATCTTGAGCGCCCACCCGCTGAAATTCAGCGAATGCGCACTCGGGGACTGGGCGCAAGAAATAAAAGCAAAGCACCAAAAGAATCTAACCACTGCAATTCAGTGGCCAGATCCTCGGGGACTGGACATACCTGGATGGCTGCGCCCAGCATGCCATGAAGTTGTAGTGCGTCCACGGATGTGAGAAGAGCCGGAGTGTGCCCGCGACGCTGCTCGACCTCCGTCTTGGTGACCCCATGTGCGCGGCTCGATGGCGTGGTACCACTCATCGTGGCCGCTTTGGCCATGAAGCGGGGGAAGGTCGCGATGGATGCGCCGGCACCAAAAGAGGCCGGCTCGGCCATCCCAGGCGAGGAAGCACCCTCCTTGGTCGCCGAGGCCGCCCCTGCCGTAGGATCACTCGGAGCAATCGTCGTGTCATCAGACACCATGACGACTTCGTCGCTCTTGGCCTTCTTGGCACTGCCCGTGGGGGCAGCAACCTCGTTAACCTTCCTCTTCCGAGAAGGGTCCTCCTCGGAGGCGACTGGCGGCACCTTGGCCACGGACGGGTGGCCTATCTTCTTAACCCCAGTCCTGCAAATCGATTACATGAGCAAAGTGGTTCGAGTACAACGAAAAAATAAAGCAGGTGAATAAAACTCACTTGGCGACTGGTATGAACCGCAGCCCTGTGCGGATGCTAGCCGGCTTCTCCAGTTCGGGGCCCAGCTGCCGACTGAGGCCCATCTCCAGGACATCATGCGCCCAAGACACAGACGGCCTCTTTGTTGACGAGGCCGCGACAGGAGCCTCTGCAACATTTTCGGCAAGAGCTCTCCTGGGAGGCGAAGCTGTCGCGGCTTGAGCGACCCCCGACCCAGAGACTGGGGCGAATGGGGGAGGCATTGAGGCCAGAGGCACCTCACTCAGGACGGTGGTGACATCCGGTGCTGCCATCATCTGTGGCGCTTCGTCCTTGGTCAGGCTGGCGCCGTCGGAGCTGCTCGCCGAATGAGGCGGACACGTCTGCCTCGCCGGCTTCGTCTTCCTCTTCGGAGGGGCCTTCACCTCCTTCTTCTTCTTCTTCGACGGAGTGGCCTCGCGACGCGAGGTGAGATCGGGAAGATCGTCATCGTCATCATCATGACGTTCGAGGCTTCTGCTCGCTTCGAGTTCACGCTGACGCTATCCGCGAGTTTTGCGAACCAGCGGGGCGACCTCTTCCTCGAACTCGTCGTCGTTGCCGCTCCTGTCACTCTTGACGCCGCCCCTTGCAGGAGGCGATTCGCCCCCCTCCTGGACGGACGAGCTCGAATTCTCGTCGTCCACGGGTGGAAGCCACCCTTCCACCACTTGAAATAACTGCAATAGGCACAAGAAAATATTAGTATAACCGCGACAGCATCAACTGCGACTGCGAATGATAGAAAGATGACTTGTCGTCGGGGCTGGATGCTTCGCGGTATAGGGGCGACCCCGGCCTTCGCATCCAGGTACACCGCGTGGGTGATCTTCTTCAACGCCAGGATGTAGTCTTCGACTTTCCACTCGGCGAGGCAGGATTTCGTCGAGTCCTCCCGGCCCGTGTACTCGTACATATAATGGTCACGGCGGGCTAGAGGAACGAGTCGCCGCCCGAGCCAGCAGTTGTACAAGTTGATGGTCTGAAGACCTTTCTTCTTCAGGCCGCGGATGGTCTGAAGCATCTCATCCACGACCATCCGCTGGTCTGTTGGAAGCTTGCTGACTTGGAGTCGGCGTGGTTCGGGCCGGTCGGCGGAGTATCTTGGAATCGCCACCTCGCCATCTGGAGCGGTCTCGGTAACGTAAAACCAAGACTTCTTCCACTCGCTCGCCGCCTTGGCGGGTAGCATCAGATCAAAAAAGGAGGCCTTCGACTTCAATTGAAACGTCAAGCCACCCGCGGCAAGCATCGGGCCGCCTGCTTCTTCGCGACTGATCCTCCCGTGGAACAGATCTTGCCACAGGGGGAAGTAGGGCCTGCAGCCCAGATAGCACTCGCAGAACGCCACAAAAATGGCGAGCCGCCGATCTCGTGCACCTGTGTCCGATGGCTGGATCGCGTAGTAGGCGCAGGTTACCGGAAGAAGAGAGATGGGGAATCCCAGCCCTGCCTGTGGCTGGTGAAGGCACAATTCTCGCTGGTCCGGAGTCACCTCTCCGGCCACAGGGATGCGCCACCTGCCGGCGCGCAGGATCCCGGCCTCCTCGAAGGACGCCAGTAGCGCTCTCGTACACTTGGACCTGCCCCATGGTTCGGTGGCGGAGAGGTTCGTGCAGGTCGGAGGATTTTGGATCGGCTGGATCACGATGCGGGAGAAACGGAGGTGCGCGCAATAGGAGGAAATGACGAGGAGATGGTTCTCTGATCGCCTACCATTCCCTTTATATAGCGGTTGTTACCCGCCAAATCAGGGAGCCGTTACTACACGGTGATTATGCCAAAAGTTACCGTTGGATTACCCCAACGGCTAGTTTTGACTGTGTTTGACGGGCCAACTTCAGCCACTTTCGGCGCCGACAATCACTAGCGATGACTAAGTATTTCGCCGACCCGTTTGAAATGCGACCAGAATGACTAGTTTTTTCCTTTATTCAGAGCCCGCCACCGATTATTTGGGTGTCGCATTGGACCCGTATGTTCCGTGCCAAGAACCACCGCGCCCAATCGACGACGGCCTTGGGGACTCGATGGGGATATGCCTACCGGGTATACCCAGGGGCGTTCCGACCGCCCACGACACGGCGAGTGGGCACGCAAGACAGAATCGATCAAGACTGGCGTGGATCCAAGCGATCGGAAGTGAAGGCCGGGAGAGTAGATAGGCCCAGTCAGATTAGGTTAAACGAGTACCGAAACCTTAACAGATTCGGTTGAGATTTGTAAACCCTAGGGAGGGTGAGTCTATATAAACCTCCCTACAGGGCGTATAACGTACGTTCCATCATCCACCCAAGCGACTCGCCGCCGAGCTCGCCCCATTGTATCTCCATCATAATATAATCTAGCAGGAGTAGGTCTTTACCCTCCGAGGGGCCGAACCTGGGTAAAACCCTGTGTCTCCGCCCTCATCTCGCACCGCAGATGGCTGGCCGCCCTTGCCCTTCGTTCTACTACTCGCTGCCGATTGCAGCATCTGCCGTGGTCATTCCCACGACAATTACCAGTGCAACTTCAACCGCCTTGCCTACTATGCTAATGAAGAGGTCTCCACTGATGCTAAGAAGCAAGCTCTATTCCGCAAGGGACTGGATCCTGAGGTTCGTCGTGATATCCACCTCATGGACTTTGGTAACTTCCAAGGACTTGTCAACAAGGCTATGAAAGCCGAGAGTGGAAAAGTGGAGTATGAAGAAACCCGTAAGCGTCCTCAGGAGGGGTACAACAAGGCTGGTTCCGGTAATAAGAAGCGTCGTGTCTTCGTGCCTTATAGTGTTGTGCCACGTGCTCCTTATACTCCAAGGTCTTCTAGATATGCTCCTCGCCCGAATGCTACTCCAAGCAATGTTGGTGGATCAAACTACCCTTCTGCTGGCAATGCATCAGGTTTTATATGCTTCAATTGTCACCAGCCTAGCCACTATGCAAAGGAGTGTCCTCAAAATAATGCCGCTGAGAAGGCACCACCACCAAAGAAGAATGATAAGTATCCAGGCACTGGAAAAGGACGCCTGAACCATATCTCTGCTGAGGAGGCTTAGGAAGATCCAAGCGTCATCATGGGTACGCTTCGTATCAATCAAATTCCAGCTAAAGTTTTGTTTCTCCTTCAGCTGTTTCCATTCCTGTCACAACCTTTTGCTCAAATGCATGGTATAAGTTTTGAGGGGTTATCCGTTCCTCTGTTAGTTTAGTCTCCTGGTTCTAGGTGGTGTTCCACCATGGTTAGTAATGGGAATTTAATTGAAGTTGCATTTCAACTCTTTCCCACTTCTTTGATCGCCCTCAAGTCAACTGATATTGACATCATTTTGGGCATGGACTGGTTGACCCGCTATCAAGCTATTCTCGATTGTACAACCAAGTATGTGACTCTGACTAGTCCTGCTGGCATAATAGTCAAGTACTGGACCGTAGGGTCACTATCTCCTTCAGCTGTTTCCATTCCTAAAGCAGAGTTGTATGCTCTTGAAGTTCTACCTTCGTTAGAGATCCAAGATGTTTTCGTGGTATGTGAATTCCCGGATGTCTTTCCTAAGGAGTTGCCTGGCATGCCACCTGATCGAAGTGTGGAGTTTGTCATAGAGTTAGTTCCTGGAACTGCTCCTGTTTCTAAAAGACCTTATCGTATGCCTCCTCATGAGCTTGTGGAGTTGAAGAAGCAATTAGAGGAGTTAGAAGGAAAAGAATACATTCAGCCCAGCACATCATCTTGGGGATGTCCTACCATCTTTGTCAAGAAGCGGGATACCAATATACCGCGTCTGGTTGTGGATTATCGCCCACTCAATGCTGTGACTATCAAGAACGAGTATCCTCTCCCTAGGATCAACGATCTCTTTGATCAGTTAAGTGGTGCCACTGTCTTTTCCAAAATGGATTTGAGGTCAGGGTATCACCAGATAAAGATCCGTAAGGAAGATATTCCAAAGACTACTTTCACCACTTGTTATGGTCTTTACGAGTATACAGTCATGTCCTTTGGTCTTACCAATGCTCCAGCCACTTTCATGCGGTTTATGAACTCTGTCTTCATGGAGTATCTTGACAAGTTCGTCATGGTTTACATCGATGATATTCTGGTCTATTCCAAGACTGAAGAAGAGCACGCCGAACATCTTCGTTTGGTGTTAACAAAACTTCGAGAACATCGTCTCTACGCCAAGTTTTCCAAATGTGAGTTTTGGTTACAAGAGCTCGTATTCCTTGGTCATGTTGTTTCCGCCCAAGGGGTTGCAGTTATCCCAGATAAGGTCCAAACTATCCTCGACTGGGAGTCTCCTAAATCCGTCAAGGACGTCCGAAGTTTTCTCGGGATGGCTGGTTATTACCGTCGGTTCATCAAGAACTTCTTTAGGATTGCAAAGCCAATGACTGATCTTCTTAAGAAGGATAAGAAGTTTGAATGGTCTGATAAGGCTGAGGAAAGCTTCTAGTTGCTGAAAACCAAGTTAACCACTGCACCATTGTTGGTTCTTCCAGACACTAGCAAAGACTTTGTAGTCTTCTACGATGCTTCTCACCAAGGTCTCGGATGTGTGCTAATGCAAGATGGGCATGTGGTGGCTTATGCCTCCCGTCAGCTAAAACCACATGAGAACAACTACCCAACTCATGATCTTGAGCTTGCAGTTGTTGTTCATGCTCTTAAGCAATGGCACATTACCTTCTCGGTAGTCGTTCCGAGTTATACTCGGATCATCAGAGTCTGAAGTACCTTTTCACACAATCTGATTTGAATCTCGGGCAAAGAAGATGGTTGGAACTCATCAAGGACTATGATTTGGGTCTCAACTATCAACCTGGCAAAGCCAACGTCGTTGCTGATGCGCTGAGTCGTAAGTCTTATTGCAATAATCTGATGATCAAACAATCCCAACCTTCTCTTCATGAGGAATTTGCTCGATTGAATCTTGAAGTAGTTCCTCGTGGATTCCTTTCTACTCTTGAAGTGAAATATTCTATAGAGGATGAAATCAAGCTCACTCATAAGAATGACTTTGAAGTTGCTGAGATCAAAGGGAACATTGCTAGTGGAGTTGCCAAGTGTTTCTCTGTTGATAATCAAGGTATTGTTTACTTTGGTAACCGTCTGGTAGTGCCGAAGAGAACAAAGTTGAGGAATTTAATTCTGCGGGAAGCTCATGAATCACCTCTTTCTATTCACCCTGGAGGTACCAAGATGTATCAGGACCTTCGTCAAAGATTTTGGTGGTCTGGTATGAAGAAAGATATCGGTTGTTTTGTTGCTGAATGTGATGTTTGTCGTCACGTCAAAGCTGAACATCAAAGGCCCCCTGGTCTCCTCCAACCACATCGTATTCCTGAGTGGAAATGGGATGGAATCGGTATGGACTTCATCACTGGTCTCCCTAAAACTCAAAAAGGAAATGATGCAATCTGGGTGATCGTTGACTATCTGTCCAAGGTCGCTCACTTTCTTCCCGTCAAGGAAAGCCTTCGAGCAAGTGAACTGGCTGATCTTTACATCTCTCGGATTGTTGTTCTTCATGGTATTCCTAAGAAGATAACATCTGACCGTGGAAGTCTGTTCACCTCCAAATTCTGGGAAAGTTTCCAAACTGCTATGGGAACTCGTTTGTCATTCAGTACAACTTATCATCGTAGCACCGGTGGTCAAACTGAAAGAGTGAATCAAATCCTTGAAGACATTCTTAGAGCGTGTGTCATATCTTTTGGCAAGAACTGGGAGAAATGCCTTCCTTTTGCTGAATTCTCCTTCAACAACAGTTATTGCGCCATTGTTGTTTTTCTACAGAGGATCTGGTTGCAACTGAAGGTGGCTTCTATGTTGACATCGACGAGTAGTTGGGGGTCCTAGGTAGCAGCCTGAGGACTATGGGATGGACGTCGCTTTTGTTTATGGCCTCTTAGGCCTTTTGCTAAGTTCTTGTGTATAACAACATAGTTTGCTTTCGCCATGTGATGTAATGTTGGGTCTATGACCTCTGGTTTGTAATAACTCTAATATCTTACTCTGTTAAGAGTTTAAACTTATGCTGTTGAATCCCTGTGTTCTGTAATGTTACCAAATCTTACTGTGATCTTCCGTGTTTGGGATTTGAACTTATCTTAGATGGTGATCTGAGGTTAGTTTAACCCTAACCCCAGGGGATGTTACACCGGCCAACCTCCCTGTGGTTTTCTTGGACAATTTGGCCTTATGTGACCTCTCTGACCACAAGCATGGCATACAATTACTGGTTTCGGGCAATCCCTGCTCATATGCCCTGGGAGTTTGCAATTGTGGCATATAATATTCTTTGCATTTGGATTTGCACTCCGATTGGAATAGTTTTTGTTATAGGGCTTATTCCTTGTTTTGAATTCCAGATTGGGCTTGGGCTTGCTTGCTTGTATCCTCTTGGTTTCCTTCTTAGCTCTCTTCCTTCTATCCTCTTGGACATTCTTGTAGTCATCTTCGAAGGTAATAGCTGCATCTAGCAACTGTTGATAAGTTTGCTTATTAGCCAACCTCAACTGCATCCTTACAAATGGATTTAATCCATGCCGAAAACGCTTCTTCCTCTTTTCCTCTGTGTTAAATTCTTCCTCAGCATATCGAGACAGTTGACTAAACTCCCGGATATACTTCATAACACTAGTATATCCCTGCTGCAGCTCTTCAAATTTCTCCGGAACATGATATTCACGGAATTTCTGCTTGAACTCCTCCCAGGTATACTCCCTTCCTGGTTGTTGCATGGCCAACTGATTTTCCCACCAAGATGCTGCAGGTCCTGTCAGAAGATGAGTTGCATACCTCAATTTCTCCTCATCATTGCAACCTACAGTCTTCAGTTTTCTTTCTGTATCTGCTAGCCAATCTTATGCATCCATTAGTTCAGGAGCTGATGCAAAAGGTAGCGGCCTTGCATTCTAGAAATCAGATAGACTCACTCCTCCACCTTCAGGTGCACTCTGATTTGCTCATCCCAGCAACTCCTCCATGAACTTGTTCTGGGTCTCTTGCATCATTTGCATACACTGCATAAAGTTCTGCTCCATTAACGGCCTCATTGGTGGTGGTGGTGGTAATGCTCCCTGATTTGCTGCATCTACATCTGCATTCTCCTTGGCCTCCCGTTCCATCCGCTGTTGTTCAGTTTCGATCTCTACACCCGTATCCATGACCCTATAGTCCTGCAACATAAAGCGAATACTCATAATTACATCATGCACATGTGTTCTGAGCTCGACTTTACGCACAGAACTAGTCACACAATGAAGATCCAAAGAAAATCCAAATATGCATTTCACATATTATACATAATATCATAATAATACAAAGTCATTACAACATATACCATATAGGTATAATCACGATACTACCTTATTTATCTAACTATCTTATTTCCTTGGAGTACAATACACGGTACTTGATATCACTAACTAGTTGCCTCCTTCTAGTAGTAACTACGCTCATCATACATGCCTGATATCCAACCGTGATGACGTGTCGTTCGTCGCACAGTTTGTGAAACAAATGGCCTTCCAGAAGGAACATACTCAGTATCTGAAGTGTCAGGACTTGAGTCATTACTCAACCTGAATGCATTGACTCCCTCCAGCTCAGCTGAAAAGTCTTCAGAAAAATATTCAACATTATCTCCCGCTTGCATATCCTGAGCTTCATTCCTTGAGTTGTCAACAGGATACGCAGATCCTACTGCTTCCCAGGTGCTCCTTTGGTCAAGATAGTTAAACACTGGATAATGTATATTCCCTGGGTTTTGAGAAGATGTTGATGATTCAAACACTCTCTCCTCAGGATCTTCTTCTTCATCCTGATTATCTATTGACATGGCATTTCTACTACTGTTACTAGGGTTAATTCTTGCACCCATCCAGCTAGATTGTCCAACATTTTTTTCAGAACCATCTGTGGGCATCTGATGTTCATGAGATCCTTCATATGATCCCCTTCTCCAACCATCAGAATTCTCAATAGGAAGTTCTGAATCAGAACCATCCTCTGAACCCTGTGGTACTGCATACCTCATATCCATAGTAGGATCATGTATAGGTTCAGGACTAGGTGAATAAGGATATGGTATAAAAGATTCAGGATCTATATGTATATCCTTAAAGATAGGTTTTGCACTACTACTACTTGCTTCCTTCTCCAACTGGATTGCTAACTGCTTCCTTCTTTCCGGATCAGTTAGATCCTCAAACTGTCATTTTTATCTTCGATAATCACTTGATGTGTCTTATAAAAAGACGCAACGAGTGTTCGGTATCTATCCATAAACTTGGAAGCTAACTTAGGATGCTTCTTAACCAAAGTAAGATGATCCGGTATAGGCTCTGAGTCTATAGAATCATGAGGTATCACAGAAAATGTGCTACCTTCTAACTCCTTAGCTTTATGCTCCCGGATATTAGCTATCGCCTCCACAACAGCAACATGATATGCTGCTAAGTGACTCCTACCCTCACCTATAGGTAGATCGTTATATAATCCAAGCTCCTCAGGAAGTTGGATACTCACACGATACTTGGATAACATCCGGCCATCAAGGTAAGTTATAGTATTCACTGGAATTCTAGTTGGACAACTAAAGATCTTTAAAAGTTGACGAAGTTGATATGTGAATGATCCTTGATAATCATCAAGAGTCTCCTCTTTCCTTACCAAAGTATGTTTTGGAAACTTTGGTGCCATAGCTCTGTATATCAGAAAAAATAGTTTTGATTAGTAACCAATAATATATTGCAACATAACAAAGAATTATCAAACTAAAACATATAAAGGAATATTCTCATTTGAATACCCATTATATTACTTTTAGAGAATTCTTTATCGTTGCTATACTCCTATAGGTATTACCCTTTACTAGGTTTCCAACCTAAGGTCAAAGCAGTTTTCTCTGATACCAACTGCGGTGACCTAGCATACCACTGCATGTGTAGTACACTATAGTCGTTGACATGACATCCACAGAACAGCGTTCCGTAAAATCACATCCCTCAGAGTGGTACAACAGAAACATTGCGGGTCCATATTACAAACGTTCACATATTATTATTATTACAATACCAGAAGTTCAAGACTTCAAAAGGATTCAATTTACAAACCAAAATATAAAGTGTTTCAGCGGAATTCAAAAGTAGCAACTCCAAATTGAGCTCAACAACTTATTGCTATATATTGTTCATGTTGCTCGGCTCAAGTGGCTTCTAGAACTATAGTAATTATTCGGACTCCTGGAACTCTCCTCCGTAGACGATGTCGTAGTCCTCCCCTTCTACGGCTCCATACAAGTTGGGCTCTTCATAGAAGACCTCCTCTTGACTCTTAGATGCGTACATTGAAGTATCTTCGGGATTCTCATAGTCTAAGCAAGGATTCAAAGGAAAGGATGAGTAACAGCGTTACCCAGCAAATTCATTATATGCAAGGTGGGAAGTTTGATGCACTAAAACTACAGCCACAGACCATAGGTCCTAGGTAATGCAAGTTTTTCATAAACATTTCTTCAAAGATTGATTTTATTATAAAAATCTATGACCATCAGCCTTCACAGGTTGACCAGAACTTTCATGGAGTTCCTTTCTTGCCACGTTCGTAGCTCCTTCCCAGAACAGGGAGTAACAAGTTACAATTCTTACACTCTGCAGAGGTGCGTTACTTTTCTCATGAGAGATCAACTCCTTTTTGCACAACCGGGCGTACTTTCCCGTCCACAATTCCATGATGTGGGGCCCAATAGTTGGTCCAAGCCAATCACTGCCCTCTCCGCGACCTCATATGTCTGCACGATCCTTCGGGGCTGGTTCACCTCCGTTAAGCCCCCTATCGGGATGGCTAAAACCATGATGAGTTCCCGAAGACTCTATGACCTGGTGCTGCCCTCGCAAGTGCCATATTAAACGGCCCATCAACTAAGCACCATCCATAGATAATCTAGACACCAAAAGTGTGGGGCGTAAGGGTTCCCACCCATATGTTGGATCCGCACAAGGAATCACAACGTCATGTTAAGGTCGTCTTGCCTCCATACAAGAGGAAAAGGATACAACTGACTTCTCCGTCCCATTCCAAATATCATGGTTAACGCATAATATACGGCGCTAGAATCACTGATGTCATGGGTTATTAATTCCTAATTGTTCATCATTAGTGCAAGTAGAACCCTAAGTTCTATTGCTTCATCATATCATCACTTAGGATGATATCTAAGATTTAGTATCTTGAGAAATATTGTTTTGCTTTTTCTATAGTGTAGATGGTAACACACAATTTGCAAATACTTTGATCAAGACTCTTCAAAGGACATGAGAAAGTGATGAACTTGCCTTGTGATGGCAAGGTAGTGAAGTCTGATGCTTGCACTGGACCTTGAGCTTCTATGTCTACAAAAACATCATTATTGCCCGGTAAGGACAATATTTAAAGAAGCAAAATGATTATGCAAAGTAATGTAATGCATCATTTAATTTGATATGCATTCTCCCCATTATTATAAAAATTCTTTTTTAATAATAAAGGATTTATAAGTATTAATTTTTAATATTTATAATAGAATATTGTATTCTTTTATTTTATTTCCCTTTTATTTGACTTTTATTGATTTAATAATTCTTTTAAGAATTATCACTTAGATATCAAAGTTGTTATTAAATATTTGTTTAGTATTTTTCTAAAATACTACAATATTAATATATAATTAAAGTGATTTTTTATTTATTTTTATCATCTTTCAATAATTTTTGTAAAATTCCATAAGGAATATATAAATTACAAAATTCTTAATAAAATTTATATATCTAAAATTGTATCTCTTAATTTATTTGGATAGTTTGGATTATTGTGAATCCAAAAATATTTTATTTATAATTTTTGGACTTTTATTTTATTTTCTAGAATTTAATTAAGTTCAAGGGCACTTTGGTCTTTTCCTATTTATTAAAACAGACTCTAAATGACTTGGGCTGGCCATTTGGGTTTATTGGGCCCTTGTGGCCCAGTAGGGCAAGGTCAAAATAACACCTCGAAGGGTTTTCAGCCCACCCAGCCCAACTCACTCGATGTCTTCTCTCTCGAGCTCACCCCTCTCCTTCTCCTTCCCCGACCCCGTGGTCAGTGATGTCGCCACCGGCGATTCCCACCGGCGTGGACCGCCCTGGCCGCCGCCGTGGTGCAGGAAGAGGTTGTCGACCCCCGCTCTTCCCTCCTGTCCAACTGGATTTGGACATGGAGCCCTTCTGCGACCAGATCGATGTCGTCCGAACCCTAGGGTTTGGGGTTGGCGTTGATCCTAGCGCCGCCGCTGCTGTCGTGCGCCGTGGTGATTCACCTTGCCCCTAGGCGTGGCTATGGTCGCTGTTGTGGCGTTGTATGGGTCGCAGCGCCCCCTTGGGGTTGCTCCCCGTGCCGCCATGGTCGTCGATTATCTCTGCTTCCTCTTCTAATCTACAGCGAGGACCTTTGGTGAGTGGTTCCTCTCCCTCTCATGCACTCTGTGCTAGGCCATCCTATACTAGATGTTGGTAGTGACCTTCCTGGTGATGGTATGGTCCGGATTAGGGTTCTTGGTTCTGTTTAGGGTTCATACCCTATTGTTGATTAGATACTGATGAATTGGATCATGTGTTGATGATCTCTGAATCTGTTAAGTGGTGACTAGCTGTGACTTACTGCTGATGATTAGCTGTGGTGATGCTAGTGGTTTTGATAACTTACCACTATCATTACTTGGTTAATGACAGTGAGTATGGTGTGATGAAGTCACTGTCTTAGTACTGTTGGCTTGAGAATTCATGTATGAATTGAGATCAAAATGATCTCTTACTGTGAGACATATATATGAATATCTTGTTTATGATTCTGTGTTTAAGAACAGGAAAATGATTTATAATTGGTTGATTGTATCTGTAAAGATTGGAGGCTTAACCTGCTTAGTTTAGAACTGTTCTTGTGACACCATCCTTGTATGGCACACAAGACTAGATTCTTTTACTTGGTATGGTTTTATTCAAGCTTAAGTTTTGGCTTGGCATGATAGATAAGTGAAATCCTCTTTCCTTATATCCCTAGAACCAATGATGTTGGTCTGAGGTTTAGGGATTTAGACCTCTATCTTGTTGATTCACATGGATTGGTTCTGGTAGTGATACCAGCTACTATTGCTTGAATCAAAGTTGGGGGAAAATGCTTGTAAGCTTGATAACTTATATAGATCCATAAGATTAAATTCTAAGGTGCTACTCTTGTCTTAGAGATGTGCCTAGAAGTTTAAATCTTAGCTATGTTCATTCTTGAATTGAAATATAGCTTGATAACTAAATCAATGACGTTGTTCTGAGATTTAGTTGGATCCTTATACTTTTCTGTTTGCTTTTAGAGTTTAAAACCTCAGTGATGGATTCACCCACTTGGGTGCTTTCTAAGAGTTTGAATAAGAGACAGATCATGTATGCTTGTCTAATCTTAGACAGATAGATCATTTGATGGTTTATTTACTCACCACTATCACTTGATGTAGTGGTTGCTAGTGGTTGATCTTGTGGTAGCTTGATCTGGTGCTCTCCTGGTATTTCCAACTCCTGGATTGTCCTTGATCTAGCCCATCATCTCCTGATCCTGATGGCTTGATCTTGGTCTTGCTATCCACCTGATCTACCCCCTCCTTATGTCACCATCTTGGTGATGTGATCCTGGGCTTTGGTTGGTTGGATCTAGCTTGGCTTTGTGCTTGGTTTAGCTGTTGGCTGATGTGCTTTGTGTGTAAGAGCAATGGAATGGTGTGGGGATTGGTTTCCCACGGCTGTGTTGATAGTTTTGTTTGGTTGTGCTGCTGCTGTGGTGTTGACATCACACACCATGCAGCTTGGTGTGTGTGCTGCTTGTGCGTCTGCTGCACAGATGTGGATATGTTCAGAATTTTGAAAGTTACTTTCACATGGTTACTTCTACTTGGCTGGTGAAACTTGCCCCTCCTTGTTGTGATTTGACTTTTGGCTTAAGATTATGAAAGATACATTCTTTCATATTGGCGAAACTTGCCCCTTATAAACTCAATGATGAAAAAGTGAACAGTGCACTTCACTGTCAACTTCTGAGAGTAAAAATAATTCTAACCCTAACCTTCTTTTTCTTTTTCTTTTTCTTTTAAGTTTATTTTTATTTTTGAGAAAGCAGATTTGAAGATCAAGACTTTAGTTTAGGATTTTTATTTTTCTTTATAGATTAGTCACTTGTAATAACTCTCATATTCAATTATAATCTTTAATTTATTCTTTTGTACTCTTTATTTTATTCCTTTATAATAAAGATGGTACTATTATCAATAAAGAAATATTATTCTTTATTTATTTGCTATTGTAAAGATTGTGGATGATTCTCATAAGTTACATTTTTGTAACTTATTTATTGAATACAATTATGAAATGGATATTCATATTCTTAATTGCTCTCTTTATATAAAGTTTGAGTTATTATTGGTTAACTCTTGATTAAATAAAAGATTCAAACATCATTTAAAAATCCTTTTGAATTATAATTCAAACACTCAAGTTTTAAATTCAAATTTCATTTCCCAAAACACATAAGTCCACAAAGATCATATCAAAGTCTATAATAATCATCCTTCGAGACTATACCTAATCTCAAAGTATGAAAGAAACCTTGATCACTTTAGGTTTTTATTTGGCGAAAAATTTACCCACATTTTCACAGATGAATGCATGCAACATTTCAAATTCCTAAATCTACCCTTCGTTAGTTCCTAAATACTGGGATGTTACAGGGAGGGTGTGGGCCCCCTGGGGGCCCCCTGCCTCGCCTCTTCGCCTATAAGAAACCCCCGATGCGGAAACCCTAGGCACCAGATCAAAACTCCACGAAACCGTCTGTAGCCGCCGCCACCATCGTCCCTAGATCGGGGGGATCTAAAGTTCTTCCCGGCACCCTGCCGGAGGGGAGATCATCCCGGAGGCCTTCTTCTCCGGTATGATGCGTGAGTAGTTCCACCTTGGACTACGGGTCCATGTAGTAGATAGATGGTTGTATCTCCTCCTTGTGCTTATAGATCTTGTGAGCTCCGTTCATGATCAAGATCTAATCTATTTGTAATCATGCATGTTGTGTTTGTGGGGATCCGATGGATATTGAGATTACTATGTCAGATTGATTAATGGTTTTGTCTATATGATTCTATCATGTTTGTGTTGTTTGTGATCTTGCATGCTCTTCGTTGTTAGTAGCTATCTTGGCCAACTAGTTGCTAGTGACTCCAAGAGGGGGTATTTAAGCTCGATAGTGGGTTCATGCCTCTAGTTTCCAAGGGAAGTGACAGAAATCTCTTCGGTTGTAGATGTGTTGTTTCCACTAGGAAGAAAACAACGGTCTCTTGTTCATGGAGCAAGTGGATTGTTTACCTTACACACTTTGCTTAAAGCAGTTGTCTGTTGCTTGCAACTTAATACTGGAGGGGGTTCGGATGATAACCTGAAGGTGGACTTATAGTCATAGATGTAGATGGATGGCAGTCTATGTATATTGTTGTATTGCCCAATCGAATCTCATAGGATCTTTTTGTCTAGTATTGCATTGTTATGCCTTGCTCAGTTCCAGTCAATTGCCCTACTGTAATTTGTTTATCCTTCATGCCATGTTGTTTATCTAAGGAGAGCACCTCTAGTGAACTATGGACCCCGGTCCAATCTTTACCATTGATACATCTTCCACTATTTACTTGCTGCACACAATCATCACCTTCCACACCATACAGTTAATCCTTTGTTACAGCAAACCGGTGAGCTTGACAACCTCAGTGATTCGTTGGGGCAAAGTCTTGAGTTTGTGTTGTGCAGGTTTCCACGTTGCTTGCAACACCTTTGAGACGTTTCCTTCCTCCTACTGGTTCGATAACCTCGGTTTCTTACTGAGGAAATTTTTTTTGTTGTGCTCATCATACCTTGCTCTTGGGGTTTCCAACGAAACGTCCTGTGACAAGTATTGGGCGCCATCAAGGAGGAGTTCGTGGCGTACACCTACCCCCTGTGCTTCCTAGGCCTACCGGACTGGTCCACATACCATGGAGCAGCCACCCTGCACACGCGCTGACGCCAGTGAATGCCGAGCCACAAGTCGAGCCAAGACAGAGGACGAGGAGGTCGCCATCCAGGCCGCCATCGAGGGCTCCCAGCTAGAGGAGCTCGCGAGGTGGCCTGAGCGGTTGCGACTCTCAGTGAGTCGGCGGAGATGGCGGCGACTCCACCGTCGACGTCTTCCTGGCCATCGGCGGCACATGCTGCAACCCCGATCTTCGTCAAGATTGAGGACGACGACTAGACCATCGACACTGCCTAGACTAACCTACTAGTTTAGGGTGTTGATTATGTTTTTAGTTTAAGTTGGTGTTATGTTAGGCTAAAGACATGAAGTGCTCCCTCTTGCCTGGCCATCGGCGGCACATCCTGCAACCCCGATCCTCGTCAAGATTGAGGACGACGACTAGGCCATCGACGCCGCCTTAGCTAGACTACCCTACTAGTTCGGGGTGTTAATTATGTTTTTAGTTTTTTAAGTTGGTGTTATGTTAATTCCTACTTATAATTAAGTTTATTTTGTGCATATTTTAGTTTTATTTCATACGATTTTTTCTACTAGATGGTTATATGCACAGACATATCAAATCGGACTGGCCGACTGGCCTTAGTTTAGTCAGGAACACCCTGAAACAAAAGAAAAATCAGGGTCCTGTCCAGTCCAGATCGCCGGCGCGCAGTGCGGCCAGTCTCCCCGACCCCGGTGATCGTCGTCACCCCGCTGTGAGGCGGATCTCGATCGCCTCGCCCTCCGGCCAGAAAACACTCGCTTCGATCGCGAGGTAAGGAGATGAGATCCAACCCACGAGATGCGATGCAGCGCCTCCCTCCCTCCCTCCCTCCCTCTCCAAGCTGCAGATGCGGAACTCGAAACCTTCTAGCCTTTGCTTGGATTATTACAGCGCGCGATTAGTCTCCTCGGTGACCATCAGGAGCCAATTTTGGCTCTCCCCGACCTCTGCAGCTTTTGATCGATGCCGTGTGGATAGGTTGTGCGTGTTCATTGACCAAATGAGAGGTCGAACGTTTTTTCCCATTGCCACTGGCTATTGTTGCTTTGATTTCACACTTGTGCTTCTACTTAAGGAACTTTCTACTAGCTGAATTCCAAGGTTTGTTTATCTCGTGCTGAATGAATTCCAAGGGATGAGTTACACTGTCCTATTCTTGTTGCTGTCTAGCAGGTATGGTCTGTGCAGTCATCTAACCTTTGGGATGGCCTCGAAAGCCATAAGGAGGAGGCCTACCGATAAAGGGTGTGAGAAGCAAATGGAGACGACGATGCCAGATTCTGTCACGGAACCTCTTCTAGGAAATAGTGCCCAGGGGAGCAAATCGGAGGTCAGTAATGCCCGCTGAATAGCTTGAATTGAGGTTATTGACAGCATCTTTCTTTTCTTTCTGTTTTTAATGTCTTCATTCTGCATTTCTTGAAGGGGTATAAGCCTACGACACGACCAGATTTCTGGGATGGAAAATCACACGAGTGCCTTCATTGGGTGCATATTGTATCAAATTTTATTACTCAGTCTGCACAAAAGATAGGTAATTATCACTAGCAGCGATCCAAAAAGCGCTACATCGTATACCTACTTACTTGAGAAAAAAAATCACCATTTTTGTGTAGTGCATACGAAGTACTGTCACTATATTGCTAATGATAATTCTCTTCTTTAAAATATATGCTTGTCTTATGATTTTCCCTTCACAACATGGACTGTGTAGTTCTGGTAAGCTAGCTAATGAGAGATTCGATTAAGCTGAGATCTTCTGTGTGTAACTAACATCGATATTCCTGCCCGAACAATATATTGTGCTTGCTATTTCTGTAACTTACCTGTAGGCTTTCAATGTTCTGAAGGCTCGCTTGTCTTTGCAGTAAATGTTATTTCTCAGTTTGGGTCGTTGCTAGCAAGGTTATTTGGTTACTCCTGTGCTCCCCAAAGTTCACAAAATGGACAAACAATGCTAGTTAATCTCAGTCCGTTACAGGTATGTTGCAGATGTTCTATTTTTCATTTGAAATCCTATAATGAACATGAAAGAGAGTTTGCTGCATGTTCTTGGTGATCTGTTGGGCATCATCTGTAATTCGGCGCATGTTCTTCTAGATGTTTTGATACTTCTGTTGAAGCGCGACTAGAATTTCTGGTCCTCCCTTAATCTTTTGGAGGATTTGGTTGGTTCGTAAAAGTCATGCTTTAACTATCCCTTCATCTAAATATACTTTTTGTGTGTGTGCAATCGAAAAGTTCACAAAATGGACAAACATTGCTAGTTAATCTCACTCTGTTGCAGTTGCAGTTGCAGTTGCAGGTATGCTGCACATGTTCCATTTTTCACTTGAAATCCTGTATAAAAACTTAAAAAGGGAGTTAACCATTGTAAGCACCAATTTAGAAACTAGGAATGTGTTGGGCATCATATGTAATTTGGCGCACGTTCTTCGAGATGTTTTGATACATCTGGTTGAAGTGTGACTAGAATTCTGGTCCTCCCGAACATCTTAATCTCTTGGGGGAGTTGGTTGGTTCATAAACCCCACGCTTTAATTAAACCCCTCATCAAAATGTCTTTTTTGTGTGTGCGCAATAGAAAAGCATTTATCTCGTGCTTTAATTCTTCCATCCTTTGGATATTGCCTCACCTGCATAATTTCTACCCTTTTGCTTTGTGGTAGTAATGCCACCTACATTATTAGTCTCTGTTCTCTATCCTTTTGGTGTTCACATCTGTCAACTTCGTTTGATATGGCAATGTGGTTTTGAAAGTTTCACATTTACTCTATAGGAAGAAAGATTAAAATTCCTGAGGCAAAGATTAAATGTGCCATTTGATGGCTCCACCGTCCAGCACCAGGTTCTCGTCCTGTACCTAGTTTATTCAGCATTTTTCTGGTTTTTTAGCAGGTCAATACTAATTTTTCTACCTTTAAAGAATGATAAAGTTAAATCATTCATGACTTAATGTGCTGATGATATTCATGAAAAATATGCCACTTCTTTCGTTACAGGATGCTCTGAAAGAACTTTGGAGGTTGGCATATCCTAATCGACAACTTCCTCCTCTGAAATCAGATCTGTGGAAGGAGATGGGCTGGCAGAACTCTGACCCAGCAACAGATTTTAGGTTCATTTCTGCAACGTTTCGTATTTTAAGAAAGGGTTAAACTATCTTGTGCTGTTGTAAACACCACTTGACCCGAGATGACTGCTCTGATGAACTATCCAATGCTTGCAGGGCAGGGGGTTTCATGTCCTTGGAAAATCTAATATACTTTGCCAGAAATTACCCAGTATGTTTCTATTCATCATGAACAGTTACTCCTTATAAATCCACCATTAGTTGGTTTCTCAATCTGGTTTAATGCTGAATGCCTGCTTGACATGCAGGATTCCTTTCATAGGCTATTACGTAAGGCAGATGGTGAGAGAGCTGAATGGGAATATCCTTTTGCGGTAGCTGGCGTGAACATATCTTATACGTTAGTTCAAATGCTGGATTTGCAATCAGGTGAAGTGAATGCAAGTGTTTTTAGTATTCATTTAAATTTTACTTTTGCTCGACTTTTTGTGCAATCTGTTCTTAAGCAAGCCAATCCATGGGGAAACTACAGCGTAGTTGTTCACTTCTTTGCAGGAAATAGGAGTTCAAAAGCAAGTACTTGCTTTGTTCAACTACTTGAAGATGACGAGATGGCTTTCGATAACCTTTTCTGCGTAGCTTTTCAGATGCTTGATGCTCAATGGCTCGCGAGGAGAGCTAGTTATATGGAATTCAACGTGAGTCTTCTTTATGCAACGTGCTAATGGTTTCCTGTGCCATCACCTTGTTCAACCGGGTTGCCTTTATTTCCATCTTATCAGGAAGTTCTGAAGTCCACAGTAGTTCAGTTAGAGCAAGAGCTTACAACCGAAGGCATTTCAAGCGTTCGGGACATGCCATCATTCAGGTTGTTAAAGAGGTAGACTTGTTTGCTCTTCTACAAGGAAAAAGAAAAGGAGGACCTTTACCTGCTTGTATGTTGTTAAATATATGCTGCTCATTCTTTCATTGGTTGTTCAAGATGTAAGGTTGTGTAAGATTAGAGATCGTAAAAGAAAAATATCCGGTTCATATCTTGTAAAAACATCTGCGCTGACTCGTTTTGACATTAAGCTCTTCTTTTTAGTGGTAACACAGTTTATTGTAAGTGTTAGTGTGACAAAAGCAACTTGCAGGAGTGTTTGCTTTTGAGAACATGTGATATATATATATATATATATATATATATATATATATATATATATATATATATATATATATGAAGTTAGGTGTCTCCTATGAAGGATATTTTTTTGTTGCGAAAAAGGACAAGTTTTATTGTGATCCACTTATATACATTAACAATCTCAACAAAAGCATATACGTCCATGCCGTATTTATAGTTACACTGTGCCAAAGCTGATTTAGAGATTAGCTTGGAGGGAATCTACAGTAGCATGAACATTGTATCAAGCTTCAGATCATCGTGTGATCCTAGGAGTAGCGCAGAATATGGTGACCCATAAAGTTGTGGATCCGTATGGTCAAGAGTCCTCAGTTTTTGAATTTCGCCGAATCCATGAGCGTAACGCTTAATGAAGCTAAATGAGTAATGGTGTTTCTTCGAAGCTCTGGTCTAGATAGCAGGGTCATTAATAATTTATTACAAAATTTTGCCAAATCTATCATGTTTCAGCCTGGCGTTCTCATAAAGTTCTAGCTCCAGAGTGGTCTTCCTGCGAATTTCTCAACTTCTGGATTTGCAATATTCCAAAAAAGTAAAATACGTGTCGCACTCACAAACTTGTTTTCGATGTGCAAATACCCCCAGAAACTTGGATGTAGAGTCACATCACCATAGTTCTATTATATGCAACCTGGGCTCTGCTTACTCTTTTCCTTGAAGAAATATGGAAAATGAATAAACATGCTATACAGGAGCGCATAGATGTCGTGCATGCTATACCAAGCTTGAAATTCCATACTTCCTCCGATTTAAATTAATTGACTCAAGTTTGCATGATTCGGATCCATCTAGACATGTTTTAATACTCCCTCCGACCCATATTAGTTGACTTGGATTTGTCTAGATTTGGATGAATCTAGACACTATTTAGTATATAGGTTCATCCAAATTTTGACAAATCCAAGTCAACTAATATGGGTCAGAGGGAGTACTAGATACATCCGAATCTAGACAAATCCGAGTCATTAATTTGGATCGAAGGGAGTAAAAATATATAAGCAGAACTTTCAAATTTCATACTGAAAAAATCTGGTCGTCGTATGTGTGCTACAAATATAGCTTCTTCATGTTTTTCTTTCTGCGACAACCTTGTGAACGTAGTACCAAAATGTGATCAGTTGATCAAACACAAAGCTGATACAACTCTCACACATGTTGCTACCAACCTGTAATCGGTTTGTAGAAACCAAGCTGGGTAATACAACTATTGTTACATTACGAAGATAACCAAGTTATATACTTACAGAGTTACAGTATATCGAAAAGTACATCAAACTTAGTAATACAGCAAAAAACAAAGAAAAATCTTTCATATTGTGGCTGTCTGGGGCACTCCTGTAAGCCTTGCACCTCTACTGAGTGATGCATGAGTGGCAGCATCAAGGTCTGACCCAAATTGAACGAAGGAGGCCACTTCGCAATTATATTCTTACAATAAGAAAAGATCAAGCTACATATTTAAAGAGTTACAGTATAGATCATCTAGAAATACATCAAGCCTGGTAATATAGTTATTCTTACATTAAGAAAAGAACCAAGTTACAAACTTACAATATACATTACCTAAAAGAACATCAAGCTTGGTAATACAATTGTTCTTACATTAAAAGAACCAAGAAACGCACTTACAGTTCGCATTATCTAAGATAACATACTTACAGTACAGGTTTACACATCGTTGAAGTCGACTGATTTTGGAGTTCCACCACCACATGACCCATGGCACAATATTTACACTCAACCCTTACCCATGGAACCTACAGGTGCACCAGAAATACCATATTCTAGCAAATATGTACACTAAATCCTTCCTATATATACACGAAGGCATGGAGAGAGATCAGCAAGGCTTCCAAATCATCATGCTTGTACGAGTGGTTCGAAGAATTCGATCATTCCATTCTCCCACTTCATGCAGCACATATCTGGAGCTTTACCTGCTACCACCTATTTGTGGAATTGCACACTACACAGATGAACTTACAGCCTGGGAAGCAGCCACCCAAGGGTCCAGCCAAGAAGCAATCCAGCGCCAACAATTCCTACGCCGACCGCAAACATGATGGCCTTGCGGAAGCCGCCTTCCTTGTTCTGCCTCCTTCCTTTCTTCTTTGACCTGTCCTTCCGCTCCTCTTCTGGCGCTGCCTTCTCCTTCATCATCCCCCAGGGAAGTTCCGGGAACATAGCTGCTATCTGGTTCTCTTTGAGCCTCAGCTGGAGGCATATGTTCTCCAGTTGAAGCATTTTCAGCCACTGCTTACACGCAAAGAGATGAGAGGCCTGACGAAACAATAGCTTGATTACATGGTCTTTCTCATCATGAGCATTCTTGGCAGCCATCTCTGCTTCCCTAGCCCGTGTCTGTGAATGGCGGAGAGCGTCTAATAGCTGGGCCCTCTCGGCGGCTTTCTGATTCTGATATGTTGGTTTGCTACTTGGTGGATGATCATCAGTACTGTATGAACCCCGTGTATCCCTGCATATAAAACTAATGATATCAATGCACAGAAATTAAGAAGCTTGGATGAAGAAAAACACACTGAGCTGTTTTCACGGATAAAATAATAATTAATATACAAAGGGAGGCATAAAACGGAAGCGAAAGAAGTCCATATACCCCCCTGAACTTTTATGTTCCGGACGCTAGCCCCCCTCAACTTCAAATTGGCATACTTAATCCCCTGAACTTTGTAAAACCAGACAATTGACCCCCTGGGCCCTTCTAAGCTGTTTTCCATGGCTGTTTTAGCGACGTGTACATGGTTTTGGCCAGCTTGGCGTCTAATGTTTAGAAAAGAAAATCCTCTTCCTCAATTCAACCACTGCCTCTTCCTGGCAACCGTGGCCGTTCTCCGATCCGACCCTCCAGGCCACTTCCTATCGTGGCCGTGCAAGCCCCACCCGCCGTGCTGGTTCACGATCCTGGTACCGCGGTTAGCAGGGGCTGCGGGTGCGCGCGACCGGGGGCAGAATGGCGGCGAGCGGCGGCGCTAGGCTGAAACACAACAAACAGTACGAGGGAAGGCAGTGGCCGGAGCAAGGCGCGCGTCACATCGTGCCGCCGCTGCAGGCCTCCTTGAGTCCATCTGATCCGACCATCGGCTTCGCCCTGTCGCCCTATTCAACCCTGCAGAACTGTTCTGAATCGCTCTGTGTCGCCAACTCCGGCATCGTCTACGACTCGGGCACCGGCTGCCGCCGCGCCAATCTCCACGTCCGGCGAGATTCTGACCGCAATAGCTGTCCCTGGAGATCTGCGCTGGTTGTGTCTGGTCTCCTCTCGAGCATCCCCGCCAACGTGCTCCGTTCCAGTCGATGCCGTTCTCGTCCATGGCGTCGAGTTCAAGCCTCCCCAAAATTCCCCAACCTTGTTGACGTGCTCTATGTGAGCCCCGCTCAGCTTCCCTAGTTTTGCCCCTCCCTCTAGTTTTATTTTGCTAGGCCGAGCTCCGCCGTGCGCCGCCGCTGTATGGACTGACGCTAGATATTTGTTGGGAAAAAACAACAAAAAATAAAGAAAGAAATAAGTCGAAAATATTTCATTTGGCTGACACGTGGGTCCTATCGTGAGGTGGCAGTGCAAGTCAACATGCACAATTCTCGTCAATGTTCTGAATCGGCAAAACTGCTATTAAAACCACTTTTCAATCAGCAGGGGGTCATTTGTCCGGTTTTACAAAGTTTGGGGGATTAAGTATACCAGTTTGGAGTTGAGAGGGGCTAGCGTCCGAAACATGAAAGTTGAGGGGGGTATATGGACTTCTTTCAAACGGAAGCTAATGGGCGTGATGAATAAAAAGCCAGAGGTATTTCCAGGGATAAAATGAAAAATAATATACACTAAGTGGCATACAACGGATGTCAATGTACATGATGCCTTATCATATGAACTTAACTTGATGTAAAAGATATTCAAATTCTATCCAGGTGCATTACCTTTATTGTGACAGTTATCAGGACATGTTAAACTGATCATGATGACTATAAAGGTCTGACAGATTTTTACATACATATGTATAAACTGGAATTAACAGATTGCTACTTCATTTTCAGCCTATCTTGGGTTAAGTGTAATATGTACTTGATATAGCTATAAAAGAATCCTTGTAGTGAAAAACTACACAAAAGAAAGCACGTATTTGTACAAATATAGAAAGGAGGTCCCCTTGTTGTAGTTTTGATTGAAACAAGGGAAAGAACATACCCATCCACATCATTTTTCTCAGGTTGTTTCCAAGATCCACCATCAAATGAATTTGTCACATTGGTGCTTGAGATGCTATAGCTGCACATCATAGTGTCGCATAGTTCAGACTGCGACTCTTCATCAGAAGAGGATGAATTGACACGGCCATCCTTGTTTTCATGGCTGTCTAATTTTCCCCCATGAACACGGACCATCTGAGTGGGTTTTGGCAGATCGTTGTTCTCAATGTGCTGCATTGCTCTTTCTGCAACAAGCGATGCTAGCCCATCCTCATCAGCTACTTGCCACCATGGCTGAGACTTCCTGTCTTCTCCCCAAGGTGCATCCATCTCATAGCATGCCTTGTGCTGTTTCTTCGGAAACAAAGGATCGAAACTTTTGAACTCTTTATCCTCATGAAAGAGGTTATTGGTGTTTCCTCGGCACCTGAGACTCACTTGAGAACACCCAGAGAGACTCTTGAGCTCTTCAGAAACTGTTTCAGATGTTTGCTTCATGAAAGCCGTCGAAACCATCCACAGCGCCTCGAAAGGATACTCGTTCTTCTTAGCATCGATGTCCTCAAGCGTGGACACGGGTGAGAAACTTTCTGCTTTCTTCGCAAGGGCCTCCCCACCCATATAATTCAGATGTTCACCGGCAAGCGCCTTGTGGCACCCGAAATTGGGCTGCAACTGAAGAAACCACGCGTCTATCGGCTGATTGGAGTTCATCGGGTTCCAGTTTAGATGCATAAAATTCGGGATGTGGCAGTCCTGCGGACTCGCGGGGTTCCCACTGTTTGTTTCATTCTGCTGCATTGACTGCGGACAGCAGGCCAGTTTGGGAGCTCTCTTGGCATCCTCCTGAAATAAGCACCGGTTCCCGGCCCGTTGCCAAGCTGCTCGCGCTTCAGCCGCCGCCATCACTCTTGCATGCCAGGAGGCTGCACATCAGAAAGTTGATCGTCAGCACTAGCTCTTACTACACATGTTGCATAAAGTGGAAACTAGCATCAGCGAACCGCTCTAGAGGGCCTTACACAACATAATTCACACAATTGCGATAAATAAAACTTAATCTTAGGATGCAGTACAATTCCCAAACGTCCATTGAGAATGGCTTGGTTCCAAAAATAACTTAGATGCGCATATATGAAGTGCTAGGCTGTGTAGTACTTATATGATGATGATAAGCGCCCTTGAAGCACGCGAAATGTCCCCATAGCCAAGAAGAAAACAACCATTACTAATTCCAGCGGGGTAAACTTTGGAAGAAAAGTAATTAAAACGTTGAGCGATTCGGCGACAGACTACCGCCACATCGATCGTGGACCAAACGGATCATGTCGGGTGGATCTGGCCCAAAAAGTTGCACAGAAACAGCCCAGCGGATTCTTTTCTTTTAACTTGAGAACTTGACTCTGACCAAATAATTGTCCGGACAATCACGTGCAAGATCCAACAAAACTGTCGGGGCGAAAGCAATCGGCCTCACCTGGATCAGCAGGAACTGGAGAGCTGGGACCCGCGAGCCCTGCAAGATCAGAGAGGATTCAAGCCAAGGTTCTTGGAAAACGAGACTTCAGCAGCGGCGACGAGCTCCTCCTCCACCGTTCCCCGATCGGACCTCCGGCGACGAGCTCCCTCGCAGCGATCTGGCTGGCTAGCTAGCTATGTGACTCAACCAAGAACCGAAACCCCTAATAAATGAGAGAGAGAGGGGGGAGACTGGAGAGAAGAGCGGGATCGGCCGGAGCTGTCTGGCTTGCTTGCTCGGCTACTCCCTCCCTCCCTCTGGAGAATGACGTGAAAGCAAAGCAAGGGGGGAGCAATCAAGCACACAGATATTCTAATTACTGGTACTAGTAAAATAAAAGAAAATTTTCCTCTTGCCTTGGCTGACAGACGGACGGACGGCGCCGTGTCCCTTCCTTCCGAAGAATTGGATTTTTGCCCCCACCTGTTCTTCTCTTCTCCCCCCGTCTCTGACCGGGAATTTCCGGTTTCGTGTCAGCTCGTTTTCTGCCGGATTTTTATTCAGGTTTTTGGGTCTACTTTTTTGGGCGAGGAATGGAACGGAAGAATGAATCCCTGCCGTCTCGTGGCTTCTCCGATGGGGGAATCTTGGGAATCCTATCCATTCGTTTCTCTCTCCCGAGGCTCTTTTTTATTTGCCGGTCTTTTTTGGGGAGTACTACCGTGGAGGCTTTGGACGACGCGACGTCTGGGTCGGGCAGGGGCGGTGTGGGGGCAGGCAGGTGCGACACCCTGATGACGCCACCTCGCCTTCCACTTAAAGCTGGGTGTGCCTGTGCAGTTGTGAGTTGTGACTCACTACGCCACCCAAAACAACAGATTTTTACAGATGTAAAGCAGTAAAAGTAGTAAACGTCTTCAGCGTTCCATTTCCTTTTGACTATGTATGTATGATTTCTACAAATTTCCTAATGCACCCTAAAACTCAAACATAGTCTCCACGAGAGTTCGAATCCTATAAACATCATCTATATATGGCTTCTCTTCAAACATATAATCTTTATAATTAATAACAGATTATAATGCTGAACAAAAAGGTAAACAATCACTCACTAACATAACCCAACGGAAAGAGAAAATGGTATTATAGCAGAACTGTACACATGACACCCACTTAAGATCATTCCTCT
Organism: Avena insularis; assembly: GCA_023614405.1. NCBI lineage: Eukaryota > Viridiplantae > Streptophyta > Magnoliopsida > Poales > Poaceae > Avena > Avena insularis. Next base: position 357,561,562 of record CM042693.1, read on the forward strand.
GCCCGCTCAACCAGCCTACTTCCTTCCTTCACAAAACTGCTGCTTCATTTTGCCAGACCTATCCACCACCAATCAAGAATTAATCGCCGCTCAACCTGTTTCGTTACAATTTTCCCAAACCGTGCACGGCACCACCCTGCACACGCAAAGCAAAACTCGGTAAGCAAGCCACACGAGTCAGCAGCTGATATTTTTCGTTTCTGAATCATTCTACGCAAGAATACACTGTACTTGTTCAAGAAAAAAAAAGTACTATACACTGTACACATGGATCTGAACGGACCGTTAGTACTACAAAGCAATCGTTGTCTCAGCGTGAGCCCAAGTCTTTTTACATGGAAAGGATTTTGCGCACTGGAAGGAGAAAAACTTTCAGAGAACGTGCACAAGCTTCGCACATCGAGGCAAACAGGTGTGCAGGAGTTAGGCCGCCAGTCAGCCAAGTAGTCGCATGCTCCAGTTGGGCACATAGGAGCCAGTGGTTTACCCTAACCTAACCACGGTGCATAGATCCAGTTCCAGCAGCAGCTGTTGGTCCACGACTAGGACTAGGACGTGCGCGGGGTGGATCCTTTTCACCACCACGTGCTGGTGCTGCCTGCAAGGGCCATCTCTCCTGACGAGGTTTAATCTCGTCAATGCCCATTGTTATGGACTTGGGTTTTGGAGAAGATGGAATCTTTGGAGATCGTGGCACGTTATGGACAAGCAACCAGGGATACGAGATTTATCCGTGTTCAGCCCGGAGGGAAACCCTACTCCGCTTGTTCCGCTCTGATTACGCGAACCGAAGGTTACAGTGTGCGCAGATTCGATCTGGCGTGGAGGCGTGTGCGAGAATATGAGTTGACCCCTCTAGGACGTGCCCTCCTGGCCTTTATATAGATTTAGGCAGGTCCCGAGCATAGTCCTAGTCGGTTACAAGTTTTAGGGTTTTACCCCTTTGAATTTCCTTTCTACACTAGTCTTGCTCTTCAAGGATCCGAAGACGTCATAGGCCTTGGCCACCCGAAAATCTTCATGGGCCAACAGATATCTGTGGGCCTTCCTAATGGACCAGTATGTCAAGTCGCACGTAGGGTATAACCATGTCAAGAGTTTCAATGATCACGAATTGTAGATTCGGCTGAGGACTCTTTAATCCTTCGGGTGCAACTAAGTAGTAACAATATTTGTGTGTAGGGATTGTTGATGCGCGTGCCTGACTCACCCGACGGATCAGGGCCAGTTAACCGTCTTAGGACGAAACAACACGATCTTCATCAGGTTCGACTCCCTTGACTTGAACCAGGAAGATATGCTGGCGTAATTCGACTCAGGCCGCGGAGGACTTACAGGAGTAGAATTCCAGTGTTTTTAATTGATGTACCCAACGCGTCCGCCGGGATTTTTCATCACGCCTGTTGGCATGGATTTATACTAGCAGAGCGCAGTCATGTGCGTTGCCAGGCCATCAGATGATATCTGCAGGTCTTATCTTTGCGTCGCAGACGCAGCATCCGAACATTTATCACCACGGAGGTGCTTCGGGTGGCCTAGGAGATTGTCGCCACTCGGTCGCTTTTGTTGGGGCAGCGAGTTGTCAAAAAGTTTTTGTATCCTGATCCGAAGGATCGCAGTCGAAGATTTCATAGGGTGCGCGACCAGCGCTCCCTATGGGAGTAGCCCCCGAGTGTCTGTTCGAGTCGTAGACTCGAGCAGAGACTTTAGATCAAGCATTGTTCAGTTGTTAAGTCCGTAGGACACGAAAAAAATTTGGATGCTTAAATTCATCCTCCCTATGGGAGTAGCCCCCGAGTTCGTAGTGGAGTCGTAGACTCGACGTAGGACTCGAAGAAGTACTTTGTCTTTATTCATCTTCCGGATGCGCGACCAGCGCTCCTGGTAGGAGTAGCCCCCGAGTATTTAGTCGAATCGAAGATTCGAGTGAGTACTCTTAGCTGTGGAGCCGAAGAATTATAGTTGGTGCTAGCATAGCTTTTGATGACGTCAGTGCTGACGATCGATGACCTCAAGCATCTGCTGCGCCAGAGATGACTTGACTGGACGAAGTGTGGGTCCCACTTGCGACTTTTGAATTGACCGTCACGCTGGCGTGAGATAATTACGGCGTCTCCTCAATTTCCGCCGTAGTGGACGGCGTGGTAACGAAGGTTCATTGTGATCTCGACACGTACGGTCGGATCTATCGTTGGCGTTAGGTCTTCGGATGGACGATCGCCTGCGTCGTCTTCATTATTATAATCATTGAGGAGGCGCAGCTTTGTTTTCACCGCATCGCTTCTTGTTTTCACCGCTTCCTTGTTCTCTAGCGATTCTTGTCGGCTACCGGGATTTCCTTCCACATTTCCGTCGTTGTTTCAGAGTTTTCCAGAGCCAGCCGGGCGCCAGAGCGCAATGGGAAGTCAAAGAAGTCCTCGTCTGCCGTTGGGACCAGCGCCACGAGGAAAGAAGGGCACCGCCGCTACCGTGTCACCGACGGTGGCATGGCGATCGAGACGCGGAGAGCGATCTCCGCAGCCATGAAGGGCCCGATCCCGCAAGATAGGGAGGCCGTGAAACTTCCCGGCAATGAGGTAATCCCCGCCCCCATCCGGGTATCGGGTTATGTTTCTCGCATTCATTGTGGTTCTCTTTTCCATCCACAATTTCCTCCGTGGATCGCTTCTTCTTTATGGGATTCAGCTTCATCATCTGCTCCCAATTCTCTTCTCCACATTGCGTGTTTTGTCACTTTTTATGAAAGTCGGCTTGGCATTGAGTCGACTTTGGCCTCTTCCTAAGCTCTATTCCGTGAAGAGGCGGTCCGTTCGATGGTGTGTATCCCATTGGGGGTTGCATCATTTCTCTTAGTCCCAATCTTCATTCTTTCTTTTTCCATGTCCGAATGTCCAAAGATCAAGTGAGGCGATGGTTTTATATCCGCTGACCAGTAGTGCGGGACAAGATTTTGGTCTTGTTCCTTTTGACCCCTCCCAAATGATTGAGAAGAAAAGGTCTTGGAAGAACCAAATCTTGGACGGCGAGGTGGCGGAGATAGAGGCCCTTTACCGTCGGGTGGAGGATCTCCAACTGATTCCGGAGAAGGAGGTGAATGGCGTAGACATCATCCAGACTTTTCTTGAGCGTCGGGTGCAGCCTCTCCAAGCGAGGGCGCACCCGATGTTTCTTTATTCTGGGCGCCGCGATCCGACGAGGGTTTCGAGTGAGAAAATCTCCGAGGGGGATCTTGACAGGGCCCTTCGCGCACTACTGAAGTTCAAGTCCGGAGAAGAAATCCCGAGAAAGTCGCTAACTCCTCCATTTTCTTCGACGCTATTGCATCTGCAGTGTAGATTTGTGCACGTAGTGCTTTTTGTAGGTGTGCATTTATTTCCTTTGTTTGCTAACAAAGTTCCTTCCGATTTTGCAGAGCTGAAAGTGCCGGGCATGGTACCTCCATTGTTAATTATTTCCGCTGCCGGATAATGAAGTGGTTGAGTCCGTGTCCGAGCTACCGTCGGCGCGATCCCCGGCGGAGGATGCCGACGAGTCGAGTGAGGATCATACGCGCAAGCGAGCACGGAGCTCCAGTGAGTCTTCGGATGCTTCAACTCCTCCGACTCCTAGGAACCCTCTGGGCCTTGAGCGTCATAGCGATGTTCATGAGGGTTCGTCCTCTCCCCTTCCTGCCATTCCTGTGCGGGTCAGAGCCCCGCACTGGCCAAATGGGGAAGAAGGAAGAGAAAAAGGAGGAGAAGAAGGAAGAGAAGAAAGAGGAGAAGAGAGTCCGAAGGACTCCTCCTGTCTTCGACCTGAGCTCGCTCGGCTCGTAAGTTTTCTTGTTGTACTATTGTCCTTTTTCCTTCCTGATTTTTGCGCTTGTAGTGATTGATTTGTACGCAGGCATTCTTCCCGTGATTCTTCCAGTGATGGTGCGCGGGAGAAGATGGGGGAGTCGAAGATTGCGTCTCCTCCTCCTCAAACGGTGGCGACTTCGGGGGACGCCGCTCCGGATCCTCCTGTGCAGGAGGCGCACGTGGTTGCGCCTCAGAATTTCGCAGGCAGGCCTTCGGAGTCACCATCAGAGCATGTAAGTTCCTTTATTTTATGTCACGGGGGGAGCCCCCGAGTATCTTTGTGTGCGAATTTTGTTTTTACTCCTTTGTGTTGGGCGTAGCCCCCAAGTCCTTTTCTTACTGCTATTGCTTTTTCCTCAGCCTATTGTGCAGGAGGCCAAGCGGCTGGTGCAAGAGCGCCTGGCGCTGGAGGCGAACCTTCGGCAGTTTCAAGGTATCCGTCTGTCTTTCAACGCCTCTCCTATGTATTCTGGTTCTGTTGTTTGACACTTGTTTGTCTTGAATGCAGAGGAGCATAATGATTCTCTCCGTAAGGTCGACGCTCTCAAGAAGAGCCTTGGTCACGAAGGTCAAGCCGCCATTGGCGCGAAGAGCGCCTCGAGCTAGAGCCGACCGAGGCGCCGAGGCAAAGGAGCCGTCTACAGCAGGAGGTCGGATCGTGAGGGAGCAGTTGGCCACCGCTATGGCCGTGAAAAAGAGGTAGCAAAGAAAGCTCATGGTCACGCCAAGGCTCTTTCGGGTGAGTGCTAGTTTTTGTGCTTGTTTATTTTTCTTCGGGTCTTCTTTTGTGCTGATTTTCTTCATGCTTTCCTTCTTATTTTTGTCTTAGATGCCGCAGGCATCGAGTTCGACCGCGGTGCTCTAGAGCACGGGAGTGCTCTAGATGATGTCGCTATGGCGGTCGAAGACCGCTGCAGCACCGTCGTCAGCTCCCTTGCCAAGGCGAAAGAGGTCCTTGGTCGCTTCTACAGGGAGCTTGTCCCGAAGGGCGCAACCCTTGATGATGTGGATGCTCTGGCGGAGGCTCTGTCACCAAGCGCTCAAGGCGCATAAGCGCCTGAACGAAGGGCATCGGGCGTCCGTCGGCCGGGCGATGGCCATGGCGGCCGGAGCGAGCCGGATCGCCAGATCACCTCTCGGATGCCGACGGATGCGGATGGATCCGAGGTAGCCTTTGCTGCCTATTCTGCTCGCTGCAAGCGATATGGGCCCAAGCTCATTGATTTGCTGTCCGAGTACGCACTACGGCAGCAGGGCGGGGCCAAAGCGAGGCAGTCTGGTAGTTTGTAGTCTACTTTTGTTGTAAATATTTTGAAGAATACCATCCTTGTGCCACGTAGTGGCATTATGTATTTAATGAATTCCTCTAAGTTGCGCTCTATCCTTGGCTGAATGTCTGTGTTCCTTTCTTTTTCTGTTGCTATAGGTTCCTTCGGGTGCTGACCCAGTTGACACCTCATCTGCAATGCCATTGCGACCATCGTTGGATGATTCCTCGCAGCTCACTTTCCTTCGGGATCGCGTGCGTAGTCTGGAGAGGGAGTTGCTCGGGTTACGCGGTCGTGCCGACGTTTGGAGGTCCAAGGCGGATCGTGGTGCAGCCAGAGAGGAGTACTTGATGGCGGAGCTGGTTCGGCTGTCCGAGCAGCTGCAATGTAAGTTGTTCTTTGGTTCGAGTTGTAGCTCAGTTCTTCGGATGAGCCTGCTGGCCTTATTCTTGTTCTGTGCGATTGTCGCAGCGAATCTTGCCCGAGGGAAGAAAAGAGCGTGTCGCTGCTCGGCCAATTGCTTGACTCAACAGGACATGGAGGCCGGCTTCTTCTCGGACGGATCGCGATCGCGCCATGGCTCTGGCGACGGTGCGGGATCGTGTTTATCAAGTTTCACGGTGCTCCGCCAAGTGCGTATCACTTTCCTCGATGCCGCACGTCATGTTTTCTTTGATGCGTCCGACGACCCTTGCGGGTCTTCCGTCAAGTTTCGGAGTGCGAGCAATGTCAAGGAGTGCGCGGCGGCTTCGTCATGGAGTGAAAGTTGCTTTGTCTCTTGTGAGGGTGCATCGTCCTGACATAGATTTGGCCACCTTCTCGGCCGGACGGCGGTGAGTGGGACATGCGTCCGCATTACGCAGCTGTAAGATAGTATGCCGAGAAGGTCGTAGATTTGTTTGAGCAGCGTGCTCGGGTTATTCTTCAGAATAGATAGGACCTGAAAATAAACAGATAGATGTAAAATTTGTATATTTTTTGGGCATGTTGTGCCCTTTTGTTGTAAAGGTTTGTTTTGTTGTTAGCACGCAGTGCTTTGGTTGAGTACGTGTCCTTTTCGTTTGCCTGACGTTGTCAGCTACTCAGGTGTACACGTTTGATCCTCAGTCGACGAAATCGTGAGGTGGGGGGAGCCCCCGAGTGCAGATGTAGCATGTAGTAAAGCTGCGAAAATAGCGAACTGAAGTTTTGGAGCGAGACACTTAGCTTCATTTATATCGTAATGGAGGAGGTACATTGTTCGGCTGAGTAGCCTTGGCTGAAAGCCTTATTGAAAGTAAGAAGGGGGATAGGCTGCTACGGATAGAATCGTCAGAAAAGTGAGATATTCCATGGGTTGGAGTATGCGACCTGGACTCCGTGCTTGAGGCGATAGGCGCCACCGGGATGACTTCGGTGATGACGTAGGGTCCTTCCCATGGTGACTGAATTTATTCGGTCGCTTGCTTGAGTCGAAGACGAGGTCTCCTTCGACGGCGACTTTGGCCGTACTGCCATGGTAGTTGCGGAGACTGTTGGTACTCACCGATCGAGTCAGCCGCTATATCCCGCTTCGCCGAGTGTGTCAACCAGATCTTCGAGTGCAGTGGATTCGTCACCGTAGTTGACGACTCGTGGGGCCCGTAGCGTACTTTGGCTGGTATACGGCCTCTCCGTGCACCATGAAGAACGATGTAGCCGGTGGAGCTGTTTGGCGTAGTCCGTAAGCTTCACAGATGATGGTAGCTCTTTCGTCCGCTTCATTTTTGCTCGAGTGAGCTCATGAGGCGCTTCTTGATGTCGGCGCCGATTAGCCGCTGGCCTTTTCCACTTGTCCGCTTGTTTGCGGGTGTGCCACCGAGGCGCACGTGATGTTGATCCCAAGGCCTTCGCAGAAGTCCGAAATTCTTCGAGATGAAATTCGATCCGTTGTCGGTGATGATGTCGCGATACGCCAAACTCAGACAATGGATTTGAAGAATTTGACGCGGTTTTGCCTTCCGTTGGTGACTGGCGTGGCTTCGATCCACTTGGTGAATTTGTCGACTACAACCAGGAGGAAGACGTGTCCTCCTTTCGAGGATTTTGGCAGTTTGCCGATCATGTCAAGGCCCCATTGAGCGAAAGGCCAGGCTATGGGTATGGGTCCGAGCTCGACCATGTGCGCGGTTTATCGGCGAACCGCTGACATCCGTTGCATCTTCGGACGATGTCCTTTGCGTCGCTCATGGCCGTTGGCAAGAGAATCTCCGTCAGAGCTTTGGCGACAAGGAGCGGCCGCTGCTGGTGGCCGCAGATGCCTTCATGGATGTCTTGGAGTATGGCTTGCTGCCGTCGATGGTGACACACCGTTGTAGTACACCCGTGATGCCGCGTTTGTACGGCTTTCGTCGTTGATGATGGTGAAGGCTTTGACCGACGAGATATGCGTCGCATCTGTCGGCCGTCGGGTAGTTCTCCGCTTATCAAGAATGGAGGTATGGTCGCGTCAAGTTTCTCGCCATGACACGCATTAGGTTGACCGTGGCTACCGTGTCCAGCTTTTTCGGTCCTCGTGTCCTTCGCAGCGAGCTCCCGAGTGTTCGCTTCTTCGGTGATCCTTTGGGAATTTCCGCTGATGGATGGTACGCAGATCTGCTTCAAGGAACACACCGGTGGCACCTTTGCGAAGTGGAGCCGATGTTGGCGAGTCGTCCGGCTTCGTTGCTTTCGTCCAACGTGTCGAAGCTCGCAGCCGTCAATTCTCTCTCGAAAGCGTTGTAGAGTGCGCAGACGCGATCATGTTTTCGGCGTGTCGTCGACTCATTCATCGTCTGGCTGACGACGAGGTTGGAGTCGCCATAGATGACCAGCGCGTTACCGCATATCTTTGCCATCCTCATGCCATGGATGAGGGCTTCAGATTCGCCTCGTTATTGGAGGCTCGAATTTCATTCGAGAACGACTTCATCTTGTCTCCTTGCGGGAGGTCAAGATGACCCCGCCCCGCCTCGACTTCTCTTGGAGCCGTCAAGTGCATCGTCCATGATTGCGACATGTCCGGTGTCCGCACCGCAGCTCCATCCAATGTACCAGGAAGTCCGAAGGACTTGAGATTTAATTGCGTGTCGCTTCAGAGACAATGTCCAAGGTGATGTCGATTCGCCCCATGCCACGCCCCGTGGCCTCCGGGTTATTCAGATGCCGTTCGTGGGTGCCTCGTTGACGACCATCACCGATGCTCCCGGAAGTAGTGGCTCACCGTCGAGCTGCCATGAACACGCCGTAGGCTAGCTTCGTAGTGAGGGTACCTCCGCTTTGTTGGTGCCGACTACCTTTGAGGTAGTAAATTGGGTCTTTGGACCCGTGGGTCTTGCCTTCTTCGGTCGTACCACGAGTACGGTCCGACCACTGGTGTGTGGCTGCTATGTACAGCATAGGGCTCGCGCCTTTGGCATGACCAAATCGGCGGTGGAGAGGAGCCGCTGAGGCTTTCGAATCGTCATTGGCTTCGTGTCCACTCGAACTTGTCTCGCCGGCGCAAGAATGGTAGAATGGTAGGGCCTTCGCCCATGCCTGCCGATGAATCGCTTAGTGCCGCTACTCGTCCCGCGAGCCGGACGCCTTGAGGTTTTTTGGCTTCTCCATTGTCATGATGGCTCGATTTTCTTCGGTTCGCCTCGATCCTCGTTGAGAGATGAAGTACGAGCAATGACTGATGGGACGCCAAGGCGATTTTTCGATTGAGCTTGATCCTCGAGCGATCAAGATTGTCGAACGCTCGCGGAGATCGTCGATAAGTGTTCTTGCCTCCTTGGTTTTTATTACTATGTCGCCGACATAGACTTGGACTTGACGATCTGGTCCTTGAGGCAGGCTTGCATGCATCACCGGTACGTGGCGCCAAGGTTCTTAGCCCGAAGGGCATTGTGTTGTAACGAATTCTCGAACGGTGTAATAAACGCCGCTTTCTCGATCTTCGACCTTGAGCCGAATCGGTTATAGCCCGAGTAGGCGCCGAGGAAGGAGAGTTTCTCAAACCGCAATAATCGATGATCCGTCGATCCGTGGAAGAGGGAAGTGATCCTTTGGGCAATGCTTGTTTAGTGGCGTGAAGTCCACGCACATCCGCAGGATGTCCGTGTCCTTCTTTGGGACCATCACCGTTTGCAAGCCACTCGCTTTTGATTTCCGATGAAGTCTGCAGCAGTAGTCTATTGACTTTGCCGATGGCTTCGCTCGTGGCTCTGGCGGTCTTGGATGGACGCTGACCGGCTTGGTGTCCGGAAAGACGCGTTGAGTGCGTGTTTCGCGAATTTCACAGGAACTCTGGCATGTCCGCAGGACACCAGTAAGATTTCGGCCACGGAGGAATTCGACGAGCGCCTTCCTATGGCGTGTTGAGGTCATTGGCGATCAAGGCCGTCTTGGAGGCATCCGTCGGATGGACTGTACTTTCTTGGTGTTGACGGTGGAGTCGAAGGACATGTCGGTGCGCTCGCTTGTGATGGGGTAGCCCGTTGTCCGTCCACCTCGCGAGCCTTACAAGCTCGCCTTGCATGCCGAAGACTGGAGATTTTGTTGAAATCTCGCCGCATTGGTCCGATCGGTGAAGCTCTGGACCGTGATGACGCCTTGGTCCGCATTTTGAGTAGTAGGTATGCGAGTGTGGGACGGCCAGAACCTTGCGAATGCTACACGCCCAGATGGCGTGGTATTGCGACGGCTACCACCACTTCAAATTCCAGCGCTCTCGCCGAAAATTGTCCGGCTCAAGATGACGTCGAGCCCTATTTTGCCCAGGGGAATATGCCCTTCCGGGACAATGCCGTGGAACGTTGTGTCCGATTGTTCCAGTTGCATCGCGGATCCATAGTCGCTAGAGTGCTTGCGAACATTAGATTGATGCCGCCATCACGCCCATGAAGACGCGACTCATCTCAAGCCTCCGTCTGCGCCCAAAGACCAGTGGCAAGATGACTCGGGCGAGGGATCCGCAAGGTGATCCGCGAGTGAATGTGATGCAGACTCGATCCGCCGAGGTACTGTGATTGCAGCGAGTTGCCACGCCAAGTTGATCTGTCGGGTGATTTTCTTATGCACCACATTTGTGGGGCGCCCTTCCGGATCATATTTAGTGCTCCCTTTGGGGGTATCCACCCGGCGTTGTTTTGATACCGGTGCGATCGTTGGTTTGGGCCTCCAATAGGTGGCGTGGAGGAGCTCGTGTGCTATTTCACCGCGCAGTGCGCTTCAACGCAGGATTGGGGCTTGTTGCCTCATTCGCACCATGCTTTCGAAGTTTCGAACTCGCGCGCCTTGAGCATGTGGTCGGGCTTTCTTTTGCCATCCTGCTTTGTCGATGTAGAAGTGGATGGTGCATGGACCAAAGTTTGTCGAATGCCGAGGGTCCGTTGTCGCGTCGCGCGCTGCCACGATCGCGTTGGTCGTCCGTTGTCGCGAAGTTTCCGCCATGGTATCCTCCATTGCTGCGGTTGTTGTCGCGAGGTCGGCGTAGCCGCCGCGACCATGTCGGGTCCGTCGCGTCCTCGAGACGCGATCTCCTCTTCTGCGGCGTTCACGCTCGCCGTAGTCGCCTCTTCATATCCGATTGGCCATTGGATGCAATCTTCGCCGTCGCCTAACTTGGCAATTTCCATGAGGTGGTCGAGTGTCTTGGGTTTGACACGCCCAAGTTCCTCCTTGAAATCTTGGCGTTGACGCCGCTCAAGGCGTCGATGGCCCTCCTCGGATATGTGTCTGCGGAGTTCTTGGTGGTAGATCAACAATATGTACGAGCGAATAGATTCCCCTGCTTCTCGAGTGTGCTCGCAATTCTTCGATTGAGGCGGGCCTCTTGTCGGTGCCCTTGAAATTTCGGATGAAGCGTAAGCAAGCTCCTCCCGCCTTCGGATGGATCCCGATGATAGGTCATTGAGCTGGCCATACCGCCACCGCAACAAGGCATTGCATGGCGGTTTCTTTGTTGCCTCCGTGAAGCTTGACGATGATGATGGTCACCGAGCGAGGATTTTGGATCTTGCGTTGCTGAACTTGAGTATCCGGAAGTTTGAAATTGCGTGGCATCCGTGTTCGCCAACAGATCTGCTGAAGCATCGAGCTCGCAGAAGTTCTCCTTCGCCTTCATCCATCTCGATTCAGACGAGCATGCGCGGCTTAAGCGCGTTTTGTCGATTTTGGCGTGTAAGCGCTGCTCGCGTCGTAGTCGCGTTTATGGCGATGCGAGCTCTTCTTCCTTCGAGGAAGGTCGTGCTCCTCTTCCTCTTCGGATGAGGGGGTAGGGCTCCGGTCGCGCCTGGCCGGAGCTTTCTTCTTTGGCTCCGCAGGAGCATCTTCATGGAGTGCGGCTCCGATGAGTCCGAGTCCGGTGAGTGCGGATTTATGCATGGCTCTTTTCGGGTCTCCCTCCGGAGGTGGGTGAGCCGCGAGATACGCAGTGGCTGCCATGATCGCAGCTTGCGGTGTCTTCGGGATGATGTTGCCGTCGGCATCCATATCCATGAACGATGTGTGGAGAGTTCGGGTTACGTCGCGGCGCTCCTTGGGGTCCATGTTTTCCACCCGAGAGCGGTGCTTGTTTCCCTGGTTTCCGTTTGTGCTAGAGCCAGGCGCCATGGCGGAGAGCGCAGCTCGTCGCGCGCTGGACTCGGAGGCTGCTTGCTTGCGTTTGTCGAGCGTCTCCTGCATTTTGACTTGCTTCTTGTGCTCCTCGATGAGGAGGTAGTGGTACGCCATCAGCAGGTCACGTGGTGCATCCACAGGCAGGACTATGTCGCCTGCGACGGCACGGCGTGCCTGGACCCATCCTTCTTTGCTAAGTTGGATGACGTGGCCATTGTTTTCTTCGCGGGAGAGGCTGCTTCTTCCCGCCGTTTCCGCCCCGCGGGTTGGGGTTTGTGTTGGGCGGCGGTTGGGCGTTTGTCGCTCGGATAATCAAGGGCGCGCATGTAGCGCCAGATCGTTCATTGCCGCCGTTTTCGAGATCCGGAATCAGAGGTCCTTCATCCAAGGTGGATCGACAGATCGGAGTTGCTGCCGGCCGTTATAGAACTCATCTGTCGATGGTGACGTGCGTAGCACGGGGTGTGGAGCCCACGAGGCGGGCCTGATTGATGGCACGGGCACCCGCTCAGGAAGGCGGAGAGTGCCAGTTTGTCCCACCTGGAAGCAGAAGCTCCCGAACAAAATTTCGAGTCCGTCACCTACGGGCTCGAAATCCTTCATGGTGGCCATGGTGGCGGTGAAGTCGAAAGCGCCAAGAGGAGGTGATTCTCCGTCGCCATGAGTTGTAGATCGATCGGGTCGGGACCGCCACGATCGACAATCAAGCCCAGTTCCCACAGAGGCGCCAATTGACGAGGTTTAATCTCGTCAATGCCCATTGTTATGGACTTGGGTTTTGGAGAAGATGGGGATGCTGGAGATCGTGGCACGGTTAACAGACAAGCAACCAGGGGACACGAGATTTACCCAGGTTCAGGCCCCCGGAGGAAAACCCTACTCCTGCTTGTCTGCTCTTGATTACGGCGGAACCGAAGGTTACAGGGTGCACAGATTCGATCTGGCGTGGAGGCGTGTGCGAGAATATGAGTTGACCCCTCTAGGACGTGCCCTCCTGTCCTTTATATAGATTTAGGCAGGTCCCGGACATAGTCCTAGTCGGTTACAAGTTCTAGGGTTTTACCACTTTGAATTTCCTTTCTACACTAGTCTTGCTCTTCAAGGATCCGAAGACGTCATGGGCTTTGGCCACCCGAAAATCTTCATAGGCCAGCGTATATCGTGTTCCTCCCTTGGGCTGGACCAGGTATGCTGAAGTCAGGTATCCGTAGGGTATAACCATGTCATCCTCCCGCTGAGATGAAAGGGGCAGCAGAAACTTCTACTGCGCTGCTACTGTGGAAGAAGTAGTATCGTTTTTCGTTACGGAGTTGGTCAGTGTGATTCTCAGTCGTGGATGGCGACCCGTACATGTCCTCACAGAAGCTGCATCAATCTCGATCCTTTGCTCTCTTCTTATGACTTGCCAGAACTGAAGTCTACTGATTGGTAATAATTCAGAAGATATTTTGGCAGATTTTTTTTAACCTCGCTTTGTGACTTGCTACAAAACATTGCACGTGAAAGGTGCACAACTATCGAGTTTTGCGTAAAGCATGCCTTATGAGTCCGGTTCAAATTAGTATCTAAAGGTTGTACAGCAAGGACATTTTATTATCCAACCGTGAATGGACTTGTATGAATAAAGATACATGGAGTACAAAGATTAGAGTTGTACCTTCCACTTCCATCAGAAACCGAGATCAAACGACGGGCAGTCGTCTATCAAATCCTGAATCTTGGGATCTATACATCTGCGGGTGCTTGGAGCCTGCGGGAAAGAGCCACCGCCGCAATTGGGGTCCGCTGCTGTGTTATTTGCACCAAGCTGCAGACACACAAGTTGTCAGATGACGAGCAAAGTATGCCTAAGGAAATTTTAGCGATGTGACACTAGAGACTAGAACATCCCGTCTGAACTGATGAGAATTAAATTTGCAGCTGTGCGCAGTCGATATTTCGACTAAAGATGTTCAATGCACCGCTAACTTTTATCAAATTCACAGTGGTAAAACTTTGCTCCTTACAGAAGAAGTTTCACAGCTTAGGGTGCAAACCTGATCTGCAATTCCGGTTCTGTCTTCTTGCAAGCCTGGGATGCTAGTACCATTCAAAACTACCGCAGAACCTGTCAAATACAGAATAAGCAGCATTTGTCATTTATTCTGAAATGGCATGCATGCTTTTTAAAACGTATAAGCTGGTTTCAATGCAACGAAATTCATTGAAGCAAATTTTTACCTGCATCGTTAGAGTTTCCAGTATGAAGATTGCCTGATGATTCTAGTTTCTGCTCCTTTGCATTGGGCATCTCAGATGCGGGGATATCTAACATTGCCAATTCCAGATCATCAAAAGCTGCTGGTTTCCTACATAAGCAGATTAGTGTCGATATTCATTTCTTATTCTATTTCTCCTTTTAGAGCTTCCCTTATTTTCAACAACGAAATATTCTAGGATGATAAAAGTATAGCATCTTACGTGATGGCCTGACAATCGTAAGTTGGATAGGCGTTCCCTGATGATTCTTTCCTACTATGGGTGCTGACTGAGTTCTTTGCATGTACAATATCCAACTTCAAGCAAGATTGCACCGATGTACGGAGCTGGGTAGCAAAATGAGACAATCCAGCTGGGGGCTTCATGATAGATAGTATTTGGGATGCTAAAGATCAAATTACATTGTTGTCGTTAATATAAGAGCACATGACCATACATGATAAGAGTAGCTGCGCAGCTATTCAAGTTGGTCATATGCCACAACGACAAAATACACATTTGGGAAAAAATAGCTCCCATAAGCATTCCACTTTGTAGCTGCGTGAGCCATTCAAGTTGGTCATATGCCACAAGGATCGCAAACAGACACCTTTGGGAAAAAAGTTCCTACAATCATTCTACTTCGTAGATTAGTACAGGGACTCTTTAAGTATTTGTCGCTAAATTTTGATGCTCAGAACTTCAATTGTCAATTAGTGTTCTGGTACTAAGCAACAGGGAGAGCAGACTGTACACCACAGAGGAATAAACCAAAAGTCACAATTGTTCTAAATTTTCATAGAAATGTTGAAATAGGAAGCATTAAATATGTCTTGTAATGTCCTAGATTGAATTTTTACCTAGCCACTGAATTAAACCAGAATTAACTACACCAGTTACTTAAAAAATAAGGAAGAACCATCTTTCATATATAACAACTCTACAACAGTTGCTTCACGATGCATGTAACCAAACACTTCAGGTGCATGCTATGATGCAATCAACCATCCTGAATCCTGAACAGCTAAGCTACACTTGTATCAAACTAATTTGGAGTTCATACTATGGAGTTACTCGGATCCCTCCTAACTGAGTGTTAGTCTTGAATAACAAACCCTATTGTTCAACACCAACCTTGGCATTACATGTTAAGTATGGAACTTTACAGAATGACAGCTATATTTTTTTTAAGAACAGTAACCTACTGCCTATTTGACGCAATAAATGTTGAGCATTACATGCTTTTCTGTAACAACAACTGATTGTATTGTCATATTTTAGGCGCTTATTCTCGATCCTTGGGTAGTCCGAGGTATAACAGTTAATCTGCTGCTCAGAAGTCAGAAGGCCACTCTGTCCTTGTGGCATTCCCCATGCAACCAATACTGTTCTTCCTAATTGACATGCCTGGAAGGAACCATGCAAGTATGCAACAAATATCAAATCTAGCAGTTCAGTAAAGGTGTACAAACCAGTTCGCAAAGAGTCATCTGTGCTGCCAAATGTTGATTTTCCAACCTCTCTCCCAACAGACAAACCAGTTCGCAAAGAGTCATCTGTGCTGCCAAATGTTGATTTTCCAACCTCTCTCCCAACAGAACTAGTGGTACACACTGATTTACCATCCTGAAGATCTGCAAAATGCGGAGAAACATGGTTATTTCTGCATCCAGACACCAGCCAGAAGTAGAGTTATGGATGAAAGTATGAGCATTAAGTACAAGTACCACAAATTTCTATTGGATCATCTAATCTATTAAGAATTGGTTCGCCAACTTCTGGCCGGTTATAGCTGGTAGCAAATCCTGATTTACCCCTCTGGATATCTGTAAAATATAGAAACCACCAGCAGTCTCAGTACATAAAAATATATAAGGAGTTGCAGAAATAGTAATGGTGTGTAACATTAATCCCAAGCACCATTAAATTTATGCGGATCATCCATGCCACCAAATGTTGATTTTCCCTGGTCACTAAATGTTGATCTGCCAACTTCTAGCTGGCTGTAGCTAGTAGAAAATTCTGATTTACTCCCCTGGAAATCTGCAGAATCTAGAAAGCACCAGCAATCTCACTACATAAAAAATACATGAGCAGCTGCAGAAATAAAAATGGTGTGTAAAATTAAGCCGGAGTACCATTAAATTTATGTGGATCATTAATGTCACTATATGTTGAGTTGCCCAGGTCTGTTCTTCTGTAACCAACAGTGCAACCTGGTTTACCCCTCTGAGAATCCATAAATGCTGGAAACAAACAAACAGAGGTCTCACTACATTAAGATATACAGGAAGCAGGAAATAGAACAAACTGATCATTGAATTAAGCTCAGTTACCATGAAAGTTAAGTGGATCACCCATGTCACTACGTGTTGAGTTTCCAATCTGTGGCCTATTAGAGCCAGTGGTGCCGTTTGTTTTACTTTTCTGATGATCTGCTAATTGTGGAGACAGATGAATGATTGCAAATGAAATATGTGGTAAGCAAGAAGGTACATCTAATGTGTAGGTAACCTTGTGATGACATACCATTGAACTTAAGTGGACTAACAAACTTTGGAATGTCGCCCGTCTTTTCACTTGTATTCTCTTCATTCTTCGGTCCTGTGTGATTCAAAGCCTCCCCAGAAGTGTGCTTAGGCTCTACTTCTGCATTTAAATTAGCGAACTAATAAGAAATACTTGCATGTTACAGACACGAGCGAATGATTGGATTTAAAAATGACCATCCTTAGCCATGAACATAACTAAACCTTTCTTTTGATTTCGGAGCGCAGTGACTTCAATAAGATAATAAGGAAACTGACATCTCGTCCCGCTTTCGATACATTCACCTGGCTTAAAATATCTGCTTCCAAGCACTACACCCTCTTCATCCATTAATACAATCTGAAAATATAGTTAATACAGCTATAACACCTTCTTAGCATTATCACAGCTTTGATCAAATATAATCGAGCAGCACTCGCTAGTAAAGCTGTCATAAAACACCAACATCAAATTAGCATGGCCATTAAGCATTGAGAGCTTGTTGCTAACCTGCTTTGCGTGTGAACCAATTTGCATGAGCCTTATAACACCATCGTGATACTTCTTTGCCTTTTGAGTTAGTTGGGCTGTGTATAAGACACTCCATTCTACAGAGGAAGAATATTTCATATAAGCATCATTATATAATAAAAATAATACATTATATGTACAAATCCCAAGCATCCGTTATAGAAAGGAGAGGCTACACATGAACCTTTGAAACTTGAGTCTGTTGAACCTATAAGGATCCCTTCGCTTCCAGCAGCTGCAACTTCACTCTTTCCTAGCTCTGGCTCGTTAGAACTAGAAGTGGCTTCTGATTTACTCTTGTCAGGATCTACAATTAGCAGAAACAAATGAGGTTCTCACTATGATATGCTGGTGCATGTAAAAAACAACTAACTGATGTGTAACTTTAAGTCCACGCACAATGGAACTTTTGTGGACTGATGAATTTCAGGGAACTTGTCGCATCAGTTCCCACTTTGTTACTTGCACAACTCTCCGCTCTCTTTGGTCTTGTTTGCACCACAGGTTCCTCTGAAGAGTTATGTTTTCCACCTTCATATTGATCAATGCAGAAACACATCCTTTCAGTGACAGCAAGGAAAATATTCTCTAGGAATTGTTCTGTAATCCGCAAAACAAATCATAAAGTACCAGGAGGCACAGACACATATTCAACACAGAATTCTATACTATAAGATGCATAAACCAACCATTGTTTTTGGCCTCGCAGATCTCAATCAGATAGTTAGGGAAAGTGCATTTCTTCCCACTTTCCACACATTCCCCTGACTTGAGGTACCTGGTTCCCAATATTTCACCTTCTTCATCCAGCAAAACGATCTGAAACATTAGAATTCACACAGCGCTTCACAACAACTTATTTCAAGCCTACTGCAATAGTACCATCCCCAAAATAAAATAAAACTGAGTGATCGCATGCCAATCAACCTACGGATCAATGATGATTACACATTGGCATCCCCAATCGAATGGAAAACACTTGCAGACGAGTGTTGCATTCTTACCTGCTTCGAAAGTGAACCCATCGGCCTGAGCCTCACAAAGCCGTCGTGATACTTCTTAGCCTTCTGAGTCATCTGGGAAGTGTACATCGCATACCACTCTACAATCAAACAAAAGCGCATCCTACTCAACCCTCAGGGCAAAGCCAGCTTGTTCGGTACTCATAGGTCATACGTAGAACAGGTGGCGCGCAAACCTTGGAACGTGGAACCATCGGACTTTGCACAGCCAGAATCCCCGGCTTCAGCCTTGTTGCCGCCGCCGCTCTTCGGTGGATTCACGAACGCGCGGGGAGCGGATGTCTTCGGCGCGCTCTGACGCGCCCTGGCGCCGCCCCGGTAGGCGGTTCTGGAAGTGGCAGGCTCGGAGGACCTTCCGGAGTGGCCGGTAGGGCCGGGCAGGGCAACGCCGACGTCGACGAGGTGGCACGGGAACTCGATGGACGCCCCGACGGAGACGGACTCGACGGCGCGGAGGAACTTGGCGTCGATGGTGACGCCGGCGTCATCGAGGAGGACGAGGCGGCGGGAGTCGGGGTGGAGGAGTAGGGCCCCGTCGTGGTAGGCCTTGCGCTTCTTCTTCAGCTGCGTCGTGTACGTCGCCGCCCAGCTCTGCGGCTCTGGCTCCATTGGGCACGGGAAGAGATGGGAGGTCGCCTCTCGCGGCCGGAGTGGGGAATCGGAGAAATTCGACGGGATTCAAAATTCGAAATGGAGAGATGAGAAGGGAAGAGGGAAGTGAAAGGGAGGGAAGCAGCGGGAGGAGGCGGGCCTGTAATGGTAAGCCCGGCCCAGCCGGAAACGGTTTTTCTCAGCTGAGCGCGCATAGATAAGAATTTATTTATTTATTTCTCAAAAAACGATTTTCTTTATTTATTTGAGGATTTTAGTCCTTACATTTTTTTATTGTTGTAATCCAATCGATAGATGTGTGTTTCCTTGATGATTATTTGCACTAGCAGTATTATCTCATATATATAGTACCAAAAAGGCAGGGTTGCAATCTTATTTGAGGCGGGCCTGTAATGGGAATTCCATGAACCGCAGAGGCCCTAAAATAGCATAAGACTAGACTGGATAATTGCACATGAACATTTTTTTTTTCAAAAAGGTCTAAGTCCATATTATCTAAAACCATCCTTTATAACAAAAAAAAAACAGAAGTTCTTGAAAAGTTCAAGACCATCTTCCTTATGCCTTCCTCCGTGAGCAAAGCTCGATGCCGCCTCGAGGCTCATCCCTACAAAATTTCTTGAGAAACTTTCCTATCCTAAGAATGTTTTTATGGTGTAAATCCTACGATCTCAGGACACCGCAGAAAAAAAGATCTTTGTAATTCAATTCGTCGTGATACACATATATTTCGATCCAAAAGACCAAATGAATGCTGCAAAACTCCTTCCAGACATGTCCTGCAACATCATTTGAATCGAGCTCTACATACAACAATTTACAGCTGCTGCAAAAGGAACGCACCGAAGCCTCATCTAGACTTCAAAATTTCTTCTCTAAGACCAGCCTGGGCATGTTAGAGGAAACCTCGTTGATTCTGGGCGTGGAACCATGGAGGTGCCCGGTGCAAATGCAAATGATGCCACTGAAGTTACAGCCTCCTCGGTTTTGCAACTCCCTATTCTTTTTCTTTTTTTGAGAGAGAGAACAACTCCCTATTCTTTTTCTTTTTTTGAGAGAGAGAACAACTCCCTATTCTTTTTCTTTTTTTGAGAGAGAGAACAACTCCCTATTCCTATATCAGTGATGGTGTCGCATCTTGGCCTTTTGGTAAGAAGCACTATGAATCACATATTGGCAACATCATCCGTTGAGAACTAACATTGCAGAAGTCCAAACCACATGGGCATGCACCGCCTTACAGGTTAGACTTTGCCTTGTTCTGAACATGTAGCTATGCGAGGGAAGAACACCAGCTTGGAGTTTCATCACTTCAAACTGCCACAACTCAGAGATATTCGTTTGAATCATTGTCGGCATCATCCTCATCGTCACTGATGTAAGTTTGCAGATAGGCTTCATCCCCTTCGTCCTGCAACAGCAGAAGCTACCTATCAACCTCTAGTTTTTTAAAAGCAATCGCCCTGAGCAACTTACTGAAAAGAAGGCTAACATAATATCTGAGAATTGAAGCGAATTGCACGGACACTTGAATGATGTGCTACAAAAGAGTGCTTGCAACGGATCGCTCCAGCTTGCACGGACAGTTCTCTAATCGGGTATTTTGCTATGCCAGTCAGGTGTCATGTATGCTTTACCTGTATATTTTCATCGTCTGAAGACAAGTCGTCCTCAACTGTTTTGAGTAACTCTGCATCCTGTTGTTCCCCAGCAGCCCACATCTGTGCCTGATAATGATAACAAATGCGAAGTGCGTCATCAAGAAGAATTGGCATGGCAATTCAAGAAAATTCAGAACCAACCAACTCAGATATAAATTGCCTTACAAGTTGTGACTTCAACTTCCAGATCTTGTGTTGCAAAACTGAGATATGATGATTTAATGCCTGAAAATGTTCAGCCATCAAAATATAAAAGGTAAGTACAAATCATACAAAAAAGAAGATCAAATTGAGTTTACGGTTGAGTTACCTCTCGCCTTTGGAGCTCAATAGACCGTGCCATCGCTCGTCTCCTTGTCAATAGGTTCCGTGGCTTTATAACTTGGGGTCTTTTATAGTTCTTACCACGGTAGAAAATGATTGAATATCCTTTTGTTGTCCTGTCAAGTGCAATGAGCACGCCTCCACTCTCAGCCTCCAGAGAGATCGCAATGTGCTTCACTTGTTCAAAGGTCTTCCCCTTCACAACAATTTTGACCAATTCTCGATGCTTCCAATGGAAGTGCATGTTTTGCACGGTTCCGTCAAAAACTTCCCGTCTGCCTACAAAATTTTAATACCTTGGGGTAAAATCATGAGGTGTTCACTCTATGCATTCAATATTGCAACTGTTATGTGAAAAGTGAGTTGTACCAAGCATCAAAAAGGCCTTCATTTTCAGGCCAATTCTGCGAAATAAGAAACGCTCCTCATCAGTAACAGTTTCCAGATCAGTTGGAAGCTCTGCTGGAGAGAGGTATTCCTGAACTTTGGCCAAAGCCATCTCTGCTTTTGCAACTTTTGTTTTCGCCTGGAAGTACATAATAGTTGTTATTACCTTATTATTATACAGAGTTTGCAATGAGATATTTTCAAGAAGAGGAAGAGAAAAGGTGTAATGTTCTCTTGAAAACAAATAATAAAAATGAAAAATATACTCCCTCCGTCCTGAAAAGGATGTCTCGGATTTGTCTAAATTCGAATGTATCTAGACACTATTTAGTATATAGATTCATCCAAATTTAGACAAACTTGTGACATCCTTTTCAGGATGGAGGGAGTATATACTTTGTCTCTACATGTAAATTTTGAAGAACATACCAAAGTCAGTTTTCTCTTCATGTTCTTCAAAAGAGAGGTATGTTTTGCCAAAATCAAGCGATTATTCTCCTTTTTCCTCAGCTCGTCATTAAGTGAATCACCCCATCGAGATGTGGCTTCTCTAGTTTCTGCAAGAGTGCCAGCAACTAGAGGATTCTTTGATGCATTGGAGATGGGAGTAATTGAGGCTGATGCTTTAAGCCGGGCCAGCTCTTCCTGATCCTGCTGAGTGATTGCGTGCTGTTGATTTTCCACCAAGACCTGCCTGACTTTAGGCGTTACAAAATCGTTTCCCCTATAGAAAATAATATACTCCTTGTTCCTTGAAACAAGTACTCCTCCTGTTAATTTCTGCAAATGTTTTGTTACACAGATTCAAGACACATTTCTCACGAAAAAATGCATAGGCTGCAATGTGATGGACACAATGAGCATATTTCAGAGTCCAAAATATACGTCATCGAAAGGGGAAGAGAAAACATAGCACAGTGTAAAAAGGATAGACAACAACATATATATCCATTCATGAATGCCAATGTTTTCCTTTGCTAGATTTTTGTGAAACACTTCTTTCTCCACAATTGACTCTTCAAAGTTTCAAACGGTATGATTTATGCAATGAATTTTAGAATCAATCCTAAGAGGCAATGGCTAACATATTGCACCCTCATAAGAAAGTAAGCAAAGACAGAAAATCTGCCTGTAAAGCAATCTCGTGTAATTTTAAGCATTCAGATAATGTTGCTTAATGATCTTCAAATATTTGTGCTTTACCTTTATTTCTTCTGCCATTCTATCGTTGCATGTGTTTGGCACACCCCTCTTGATGGCAATCTTTACAATAGAACTTTTCTCCCATAATTTAACAATAGCAGTAGCTAAGCCTTGGTGTTCCCTGTTTCTCCCTGTCCACAAACATGTGTAAATAAAAAGTGTGAAAAAACAATTGAAGATTGAGTACAAGTAGGTACGAGCAAGCAACTCCAGAAACTCCGGTACCTAGAGCGAAATGTGGAGTAGTTTGTCTAGCAAGTCTACGTAGAGCTGTCATCTCTTTATCTTTCAAACTAATTTTAGTCTTGTAAGGAAGTTGCCTGAATGGTGGCTTGTACCCAGGAACTAAACCAGGAAGCAAGTCAGCATCCACAGGGATGGGGCTGCGACCAGACCAATCCTTGTACCGCGGTCCCAACTGATCCAAGAAGCTATCGATATCAAATGTTTCCGTAGCTTCTTGTGAGGATTTCACAATAGATGTTGACTCATTCACACCGTCTGCTCTTGACTTTTGCAAATTACACTCTACAGGGCTGGGTACATCACTAATAGCATCACCAGATTTTTCAGATGAATCAACTTCCGCTGTTTTGGCATATGACTGCACACATCGAAGGTTGTAGTTCATTCCTCGATATAAGACAATTGACCTCCCTGACCTCCATATCACAGTTCCTCCAGTTCTGTCCTGATTGACAAAACAAGGCCACAAATGCTTATCAGAATTTACAGAACTGAAAAAAACCATACATGAATAACACACGCTTTAGCCCAATGCAATTCTGCAGTGATAAGGAAAATCAAAGGGGGTAAAAAGGCCATAGCAATAGGTACCTCTAGTATCTCATGAGTTCTCTTCATGTTAAGGCTGGGAGGGCCTTCGAACCTCATCTTGACGACCTCATCCACCTTCCATTTACTGTGGATTGTCTCCACAATGCCATGAGTAACCCCTCCTGGACCAATCCTCATCCTCTCCTTCATCCTCAATGCCGCATCTCTAAGCCTCCGCAGCTCTGGTTCTGGGATAGTCCTCTCTGCCAACTCGGCATTGGTACGTTTCACTCGCCTGTCACCATCAAACGCACCCCCATCCTCCCTCTCCCATGGAAGGAGCACATGACCCAGCTCCTGGACAAAATCTTCCGCATCGGAACGCATAGTTGTGGCACTTGGGCCACTTTCCTCCATCGAATTCCTCAATGTGTTGACGATTGAGCTCACACTGCTTCGCCTAGTACTCCTATCAAACCCCGCGTCTGCAGAACCTCGGTCCGTTATAGAATCCAGCTGGAAGGAAGAATTTGCTGTTGGCACGGCAGGATCCTCCTCATACAATTCCCCTTCCAAGCTCACAGTCATTGGCTCTTCTTCCAATAGCTCACCATTGTCCACCCATTCTTCATTTTCATCCACCGAACTTAGCTCATCATCAGACACGCCATTCCTGGCAACTACTTCCTCTTCTCCACCCACCGGACCCAGAACCAGCTGGTCCACGACGGTGTGTCCTTGCCCGTGCATCCACGGCGCGGAGACCGGCCGGCTCCCGAGCAGATAACTCGTCTGGGAACGCGACTCCTCGTCCCGGTCGTCCTGGTCCGCTTCGCCGTGTGCCACACTGTACTTGCCCTTGCTCGCTCCTCCGTCGCCACGTGTACCAGCACCAACATCGACGCCGCCGTCGCCATCATCCGAGGAGCCGTAGTCGAAGTACTCCACGATGGAACGAAGCGTGGCGCTACTTTGCGCTTGGTCGTGCGCGGCCTCGTTTTCTCGGTGAGCCGGCTGCGGCTGCTGCTGCTGCCGCTGCCAGGGGAAGGAGGCGCGCTGGGAGGGCGCCCTCGCGGACCAGCGGCGGAGGGCCTGCTCCTCGAAGCTAGGCTTCAGGTTCTTCCTCTTCTTCTTGTCCGCTCCGCCGCCCGGCGCCGGCGCCGGCGCCGGCGCTTTGGACAGCGAGGAGGTGGATGGGGACTGCGCCGCGGCGGGAGGGAGAGGGGAGGAGAGGCCGCTTATACGGGTGGCACTCCGTGGCCGTGTTGACCGGAGAGTTGAGGGGAAGGGGGGTTTGGGGGAGAGGGCGGGGTGTGGGAAGAGCAGCGCCATTGGAGGGGAGGGGAGGAGCGGAGCTTGGGCAGGGGGTGTGCGAGGGCGGACGCGGTGTGGGGAAGATGAAGCTAGGAGATATCGGGGGTTTACCTTGTGGGCCTTGGGCCCATATTCTTTTTTCTTTGCTGAATGAGCTTTCTAGGCTATAGCTCAGGTCCTCTAAAAAAAAAGGCTATAGCTCAGATTATGGATTTTATTATGGAAAATGATACCTATTCCCCGGACGTCGTCCGGGTCGCCTTCTCCTCGTATCCACCCGTCATCTCGCCTTGTCCCCCTCGCGTGCCTCGCCCCACCATCCCCACGCCCCACCATGATGCGATGGCGATCGCCGAGCAAAGCCCAGCGCCCTGTGCCCGCGATGGCGGCAGCGTACCTGGTCAGGAAGGGCGCCGGGCGGCGGCGGCGATGCAGGGAGAACGAGCAGGAGGTGGCGGCACCATGGAGGACTGGTGGCAGAGGGCGAGAGGCGGTCGGTGCGGACGCTGCGGCTCGAGTGAGGTGGCCAGGGAGGCACAGCGCCAGGAGGCCGGGGGAGAGGCGGCACGCGACGCTTCTCGATGGGGACAGACGCAGAGGACCAGGGGAACGGGAATCACGGAAGCGGCGACGAGGTCGGGGGAGCGGCCGCGGGAAGAAGCTCTCGGGGAGGAGTCGGGCGCGAGGAAGAAGAAGCCGGCGGCGACGGCCTCTGTGAGGAAAGAGAGACGAGCGGGGGAGGGAGGATGCGAGCGACCTTTGCTTCTTGCGGAGAGCGGCTTTGCTCCATGTGGTGGGCGACGTTGCTACAAGCGGCGACCAAAGTTGCTCCCTGCTGAGGGCGGCGTTGCTCCATGCGACGACCAACCTAGTTTTTTTATTTTGCTATATTGATATATTCTTTTTGCTATCTCTGTTTTTTTTTTTGCTACAATACCATAATATTTTGCCACAAGTTCTCCGACAAGGTTTTCCGGTTAAATTCTCCGGCGATGTCTCCGGCGAAATAGGATTTTTGCTACATTAGAAGAACTTTGTTGCTACAACCGTCTTGTGGTTTTGCTACAACAGTGTCAACTTTTTGCTATAAGGTCTTCGGCGAGAGTCAGCGGTGAGTTTTTTCTGACGATGTCTCCGGCGAAGTCGGTTTTGCTGCATTAACATAATTTTTTTGCTATATGGTCTCCAATGAAACGTTCTATTTCTAAAACTTTTTTTGCTATATGGTCTCCAACGAGACGTTCTATTCCTAAAACGAACCATTTTTTACTTCAGAAGCAAAAAAGAGACATATGTAGCAAACGCAGGATGTTTTGCAGCAAATAGACACGTGTCAGCACGGCAAGCAAGATGATGGGGCACGGAAAGCAAGACGATGAAAGCTCCCATCGTCCACGCATAGCACTTGCCTTTTATTATCGTCGATAATTTCTTTTCGGATTGATGAACAAATCCAACACAAGACATGAAAATTTGTTACCGTCATCCCGATTCCCGTGTATATCGTGCGTGTGCTACCTAGTCTGATATATGCCCAGATTTTTAACTACGCCAATATCAACATCGATTACCTAGTTGAAAAGAGCAATGTTCATACTGCAACATGATTTGCGAAGCAAAACAAGTAAGTAACACAAGACAAAGTATGTTGAAATGATTTTTCACCAAAAGAGTCATATAATCCACCGCAATACCAAACAGGAGTAATATTTGGCCAGAAGTTGCAAAGGCCCCATATGACATGGTTCTATAATTGCTAAAGATGCATGCAAAGACAGCATCTGAAAGGCATCTCCAGCAAGCTTATCGGAAAGTTCAAAAGAACGTTTCAAAATTTACAGGCAGGAAGAGCTGCAAGTATTTAAAGGACATCAAGCTTTTGATCCACAAAATGTCATCAAGACGAAGAAGATCTGAACTCTTGTCTTCAGTCGCCAGCTTCCTACAGCCTTGTGATCCACAACCGAGCAAAACGATCGCAAGAGCGGAGCTGGGAGCCTACGCAGACAGCTCCGAACAACTGTGGCTATTATCTTTCCTAATCGGTCGACGCAAAACTTGACCACAAAACAGGTTCAGTGTGAGAAGCTCCAACAAGCTAATCATTGCACTTCTGTATCCTTTCAGATCCATGCGAAGATTTCGACAGGAGAATGTGCAAGGCCAAAATGCTTGATTCTGCAAAATTCATCAGAAACAAGACCAGCAGTCAAACCTCATGTTATACACAGCACAAATTCCTTATTTAGAGAGAGGATAACAGCGAAACATACCTGGACACTTCAAATTACCGTTTCGAAGTCCCACTTATATATAGATAAAAAGGGGCGAGCTACTCTAGTCCATATGCTCTTCAAAATGCACTAACGGATAGGAGTTCGAGTAGAACAGAAAATAAACACTACATGTCATCAGCGAGTGCATGGTGACCAGAAGGGTACGGAGAATGAGCACTGCCATGGTAGGACTGCTTTCCACTGAATATGAACATTACCATCACCAGTCACCAACAACTTAGTAAAGCCTGTGACAGCACTCGGATGAACCACACAGGCACTCTTTTATTTTTTCCTCGCCATTCTTGTCACGGACTTGACCTATTGTATAATTGTAGTGGTAAGTCAGCTCTTGTAGCGGAGGAATGTTCTCAGCGGCGAAAAACATGATGTGCGGCATCCTCTTGTCATCATGATCCCAGAGGACATTCTGTGCATACAGGTTTGGAGAACAGCTATGGTTGATGAACCTTCCAACGTTACCACACTTTGCAGCATCTATTGTGAAGCCTACATCTTTCTCAATTGTCTCGGGGGTAGAAGATTCTAAACCTGGAATCATTGATGGAAGACCCTTCCAAAGTTCTTCATCGTCATAGTTATGACCAATATCAAACAGGTACTCATCATTCTCTGTCTTTTCAGCTTCTGTATCTTGCAATAGCTCCCCTCCATACTCGCATATGAAACTGCCTGAAGGGATAGAACTGAGAGATCTTACACCCCAGCCTGTCTCTCCTGTCTTGAATATTTCTAGCTGAATTTTTACACCATGCTGGCTCACCCTATTGTGGCATGTTGGAGGACACCTGCATGTAATTCCAAGCATTTGGTTAGCTCACTAATTGCAATGGAAGTGATTTCATTTTAACCTAGTTGTCAAATGTGAAAGAATTTTTTTGTTATCAAAACGAACTTCTCGTATTTCACTAACATCTGGAACTGAACCTACAAGTAACTGAGTATAAGATCGCACAAAAGTTCCGGTAGTAGCAATAAGAAACCTTTCAAACGTCTATAAATATGATTTGGCGATCTAAAAAAACAACTAAACTAAACTCAAACGGTTATTCTCATCTAGTTAGGTTATGTTAACTTACAAAAATTAACACCATACCTGCATGATGGACCACACTCATATATGAGAGGCTTTGCATGAACAATTGCACCATTGAAATTGAATGGGATTTCCCCTCCATTCTTCACTGCACAAGCACATCTATTAGAGTCTGAGCAACCGTTAGTGCAGTCACACCCTTTCGGAGGTTCTTGTGTGTGTGAAGGTGGATATATGACTTTGGTGGTATACTTAAATGGTGCTGGCTGCATGTCATCAATTGTGTTGACCACACATATGGGAATCCTCTCTTTTCCTTGAGATATATCAGGACAACAAAGACCTGCCCGAACTTTGGACTTCCTTGTCTCCCTGACTATATGTAAAGCTAATTCAGGTTGACCCGGCATCCTTTTCAACTTGTACTTATAGACCATCGAGCCCTTTTCTCCTTCTTCCCAACAATCCACCACCACATACAACCCATCATAAGTGTATGTCGATACTTGCTTGGATTTAGAATGCCCGGCTTCACCTTTACTTTGACCTTTGAACCCATGAGTCACTCGGACCGGCGTCATAGTTTTGATGCAATTCTTCAAGCCGAGATTACCACGCTTAAGCTCTTGATCTTCCGTCCCCTTCTTGCCGGTGACCTTACCTCCTGAGCCCGTATATATTAACTCGTCCGAGCTAGACAATTCATCGGGATACCCACCGGAAGCGACAATGCTTATTGCAACGGAGACACCATTTACCTTGGCAGTGTCAATACCTCCTTGGTACGGCCGATGTAGTCCAACAATCGACAACTCAACTCGAAAGTGAAATTCATCGCCAACATCAACTCCGGGAACATTACCCACGATAGCCCCAGGCTTAGTAAATCCTTCATAGTTCTTCTTGATGGCACTGGCGGCCTCAAGGTCAATTCTTCCAACCTTACGCGTACCTTGTTCCTCGGCTTGCATAAGTTTCCGACATATCAACTGGAACAATTTAAGCAACTTCTTGGTTTTGCTTCGGCCATCAACGCTCTTGTCCCCAGACGGAGCACAAGGAGGGAGGGTGACACACAAATCTTTCTTTCTTTCACCCACAACAAATGCCATAGAGGTATCTTCATCTTCCGAGCAAGAACGATCTTGGTCCTCGATTGTCTCGTTCCCGGTCTCCATAGAAGGGGTCAGTTTGGGAGGCAATTCTTTTCTTGGAGTATCATCCTTTTTCTTATTGTTCTTACGAGGAAGAGACTTACTCTTAGGAGGAAGAGAACTAGAAGCACTAGTAATAGACTTCCTTCCTTTTGTCCATGGGCATTTGTCAGGGGCCATCAATGCTTGTACAATTTGCTTGCCGGTAACGAAGTTCAAATCGTCATTTTCTTCAATTTGATCGGTCACATCATGATTTCCACACTTAGACTCCTTAGATTGCCTATCCAAAGAGCTCTTGCCTATGTCATTACTCTTGAACTTAGCAACCATGCCTTGCTTCATATCACTATTGGAGCGCCCTTTGCCTATGTGAGTGTCCGAATTCTTGTTTCTCGGCGTGCTATCCCTAGAGACCTCTATATCATCCGGCAATGTGTCATTTATCATGACACTACTTTTTGGCCGCTTGAGCTTTGTCCTTGCATCAACCGAACCTCTCCCATGACTTTTACTAGAACCTTCCGGATAACTTCCTTGGACTTTGCGTCGCACCTCACCATCCCCAGCTACTAGTGCTGCATGCTTCTCTTCATGCAATGGCCTCTTCCCATTCATATTTTCAGTAGGAACACCATCGACGACAAGAGATTCTTGGATCGTTCCGTCTGCCTTGTTAGTTCCTGCAACCCTTGCTCTTTTGCCTCCCACCTCCTTATTAGAAGCATCTTGCATTAACACTGAAGAAGCACCAATACCTGAAGCTGGAACCGTGTGCAAGGCATCTGCTACAGAGGCGCCCCCTGTAGCAAAACTGATAGGTGTGGCATCCAATACAAACACTTCCTCGCCTCTGCTGCCAGTTCCAGTAACTGCAGATCTCCCACAGCCAGGTGGAAATTTGCGTACGGCCGAGACGGCTCTCCTCTTGGGAGGTGGATTCACAGCAGAATTTAACCACCGCTTCTTTTTGACTGGATCATGCCCATCTTCCTGCCTCTCCAATTCACCATGATCCACTCTGCTTTCCACATAGCCACCCCCATTGCCAGTCAGATCCTTCTCACTAACAAGTTGATCACTCCCCAGGCCTTCCTTGCCCTCCATCTGTGAGAGCTCGGTCCCATGCCCACCACTGTTGACAAAACCATTGACAGCAGCAACAGAAAAATTAGGCGGGGCAGCAAACGCCAGCGGCATCGCCTCAATTGGCCAGCTCTCTGTCAGGCCATCAGATGAGCGCACAGTGTCACCGTCCGGCAATTGCGCCTCTCCACGCTCCTTCATCTCCTCCTTCACCCTCTCCGTCTCTGGCTGAGGCGGAGCGGGCGCAGGCGGGAGGTCGCCGTTGCACGTCGCGGAAGAAACAGACACGGTGGCGATGTCCACTCCTCCACCATCCTTTTTCTCCTCCACCAACACATCGGTCTTTGGCTGAGGCGGAGGGGGCGGGAGGTCGCCGTTGCACGGCGCGGAGGAAACAGAGGCAGTGGCGATGTCCGCTCCTCCACCATCCTTCTTCTCCTCCACCAACCCCTCAGACTCTGGCTGAGGCGGAGCAGGCGGGAGGTCGCCGTTGCAGGGCGCGGAAGAAACAGACGCGATGGCGATGTCCGCTCCTCCACCATCCTTCTTCTCCTCCACCAACCCCTGAGTCTCCGGCTGAGGTGGATCAGGCGGGAGGTCGCCATTGGACGCCGCGGAGGACACGCCGGTGTGGCCGGCTGCCTCCTCCACTCTGCCCTCGATGACGCCACCGGCGGCGCCCTTCTCGCCGGCCTCGGGGGCAGGCGGCGCAGGGGGGAAACGGCCGCAGCCGGGCGGCCAGGAGCGCTTGGCGGAGACCTTCCTCGGCCTCACCCCGCGGGCCGCCAGCCGCGCGCCGATCGGAGTCCGCGCAGGCGGCGCCGGCGGCTCCACACCCACCATCCTCCGGACACAAACCCTACAAATCCAGATTGGAAAAAAGGCACCTTTAAATCGAGCGCAACAGATAAGATAAGAACCAAACCCTAGAATTCCGATTCCGCCGCATATCCCGCGACGGGACGGTCCGGCGAAGCTGCCGTACAACGAGGGGAAGAGGCACTCACCTTGTGGAAGACTCCAGGCGGGCCGCCAGCCGCGGTGCCGGCGGTTGGCGATGTGGACGGGGAGCTAGAGAGACAGGTAGAGAGTGGTGGAGGGAACTGGAGGAGGTTTCTGAATTCCGACGAACCGGGGCTAGGCGGCCAACACCGCCTGCGACGGACGGTCTGCTCCGGAAGGGGCGTTGTGCTCCTAAATCCTAAAATTGGGGGCCACCCAGGTGATGTGCATATCTATGTTTGGAAGTGAAATATTTATAGAGGGTAATCACGCCTAGTTATAACTTTCTAAACAATCATTTGTGGCAAGATTTGATCACGCCTAGGAGTAGTATTTTCCTTTTAAATGAAGAGATCTTGTGATAGTATTAAACACCGACCTAACCGACCCGATCTCCACATTAAGAAGCAATCTTGCAAGAAAAGATATGTTTTCTGCCGAATTTGTAGGAACTTTAGAATCTTCCCAAAAGAGAACCTTGGTTCTTAGTTTTTGCCTTGTTGAGATATTTGGCTTTGCACAATTTATATGTCTTCTTGAAAATGGTTTCAAGGCCAACTGTCACAAAATCTGCCCTTTTTGTTGCACAAGGAAATGCTTAACATATATAGCTTTAGAATTATTTCAAGAAATCATAACAATAAATAATTCCTATAATTTTTCTCATGAAGAAGCATTATAATATTTTTTTTCAAAATTTAACTGTATATTAATAATCATTAATAGTAGTATGAAGGAGCCCAAAAATAATATAAAATTTATAATAGGTCAACTGGACCACCTAGGGACGACTACATATACATTAACATGAGCCGAAGATGTGTTGTCGTCCTTGCGGCCCCATCATCGAAGCTAGACAAAGCTTGTTATTGTAGAGCTTGCTGTAGTAGAATTGCGAGAAGTCGCCGTGCTAATCTTCTAAAGGATCAGTGCACCAGAGCAACAACCATAGCCGAAGATTACATTCATAGATCAGAAGAGACTGATCCCAAACCACATTAAAGAATACGAAAAACGATATGGTCCCAAGAGACCCGTCGAACACACGATTCAGGCGGTCTCCGCCGGTGCTAGGCGCACCACCAGAGCGAGGATAGGACCGAAAGAAGCTTTATTCTGACTTCAGGACGTAGTCGTCGCCTTAACATCTTAAAGAAGACATTAAAATAGTCTAAACAACAAACGTGAATCTTCCCACTAGTGTGAAACCGTGGTCCGCTGCACCTCCAAGACACCAAGACAACCGAAAGCGGAACGGACCGGTGACGTCGCCGACGGGAGGAACGGTAAGTAAAGAATCACTAACGAGACGAACATAGTCACCAACATATCCTCTCAATTGGACTTGTTTTATAATCAGTACTCACCATTATAGGTGGAATACTACTAAAAGGTGAACATGAGACTGTTGAAAATATAGTAGTGTAAGGATGTGTAATTTCTTTTGTTCTCCTTGTATAGGATCATAGCAACTTCCTAGAACAGAAGAGCAAAGATGGGATATATATTTTAAATCTGGTGGCATGCATGTATACTTTTTTTTGCGAATAAGGACTTTGACAATAAAAGAAACAGTGAACAGTACAAAACACCTCAACAAAAACGAAAATTACATCCTTGAGCTTCATCTGATCCTGGAAGGTCATTGAGAAACACAGACAGGTGCTCGTGTCTCCCCCTCGCGTCGCCCCCTCCTGGCGACAAAGGGGGCCAAACCCTATCCCTGCCGCCACCTCCTCCCCCTCCATCCTTCTCCCTCCTCGTCGCCCCCGGAGGGCCGCCGACCTAAGTGCGTGGCCGTGATGGGGCGGCGAACTGGCCTCCTGCCGGCCACAAGGGAGAGGAGAACGCCGGCTGATTGCCCTCGCCATCGACGTCTACGTGGCTCCGGTCGGCGGTGGCTTCGTGGGAGCTCGAATCTGGAGGCGACGACCTCTACCGGAGTGGGGCGGGTGGCGATCTGGTGGAGGAGGTGCCGGCGATGGGTGATACATTGGAAACGTATCTGTAATTTTTGATGCTCCATGCTTGTTTAGTATCTACTTTGATTTACTTGTCTACACTTTGAGGTGCTTTTTATATGTTTTCTGGTACTAACCTATTAACAACTTGCAATAGTGCCAGATGCCTGTTTTTTGTTGTTTTTGGTTTCAGAAAAGTTAGTAAAGAAATATTCTCGAAATTGGACGGGACAAACGCCAAAGTCAATTACTTTCCCTGGGGAACAAGAAGTCCAGAGGAGGCCGAGGGGCGGCCAGGGCCAGACCCACCCAGCGCGGGTCAGTGGGCCGCGCTGCTAGGGTTTGGGCACCCTGGCCGCCTCCCGGTCTCGCCCCTTCGCCTATAAGAAGCCCACGATACAGAAATCCTGAGTACCCGATCAGAAATCCACGAAACCGTCTGTAGCTGCCGCCACCATCGTCCCTAGATCGGGGGGATCTGAAGCTCTTCCCGGCACCCTGCCGGAGGGGAGATCATCCCGGAGGCCTTCTCTTCGGTATGATATGTGAGTAGTTCCACCTTGGACTATGGGTCCAGGTAGTAGCTAGATGGTTGTATCTCCTCCTTTGTGCTTTCATGTATAGATCTCGTGAGCTCCTTCATGATCAAGATCTAATCTATTTGTAAGCATGCATGTTGTGTTTGCGGGGATCCGATGGATATTGAGATTATTATGTTGGTTTGATTAATGGTTTTATCTTTATGATTCTATCATGTTTGTGTTGTTTGTGATCTTGCATGCTCTCCGTTGCTAGTGGTTATCTTGGCCAAGTAGTTGCTA
This sequence comes from Avena insularis, assembly GCA_023614405.1. Lineage (NCBI taxonomy): Eukaryota > Viridiplantae > Streptophyta > Magnoliopsida > Poales > Poaceae > Avena > Avena insularis. The sequence continues at coordinate 357,595,224 of CM042693.1, forward strand.
GTGACTCCAAGAGGGGGTATTTATGCTCGATAGTGGGTTCATGCCTCTAGTTTCCAAGGGAAATGACAGAAATATCTTCGGTTGTAGATGTGTTGTTGCTACTAGGGATAAAACAACGGTCTCTTGTTCATGGAACATGTGGACTGTTTACCTTACACTTTGCTTAAAACAGTTGTCTGTTGCTTGTAACTTAATACTGGAGGGGGTTCGGATGATAACCTGAAGGTGGACTTCTAGTCATAGATGCAGTTGTATGACGGTCTATGTATATTGTTGTATTGCCCAATCAACTTCATAGGATATTTCTGGCTAGTAATTGCATTGTTATGCCTTGCTCAGTTCCTGTCAATTGCCCCGCTGTAATTTGTTTACCCTTCATGCCATGTTGTTTATCTAAGGAGAGCATCTCTAGTGAACTATGGACCCCGGTCCAGTCTTTATCATTGATACATCCTTCACTGTTACTTGTTTACTTGCTGCAAACCATTACCTTCCACACCATACGTTTAATCCTTTGTTACAGCAAACCGGTGAGCTTGACAACCTCACTAGTTCGTTGGGGCAAAGTCTTGAGTTTGTGTTATGCAGGTCTCCGCGTTGCTTGCAACACCTGTGTGACATTTCCTTCCTCCTACTGGTTCGATAACCTCGGTCTCAACTGAGGAAAGACTTGTTGTTGTACTCTTCACACCTTGCTCTTGGGGTTCCCAACAAGACTCCATATCAAGCACCAAGTTTTCTGGCGCCATCAAGGAGTCACCAATGGGATTCCGTTGAAAGACCTAGATCGGCTCTCTATCCCTAATTGCCTGCTCGATCCGTTCTTCGGAAACCAGCCGACGATGTGGGGATCGCTATGTCGGATCTAATAAAGGAGGTGGTACTTTGGTTTCTTTCGCACGAAGACGAAGATCTGCTTGATGTCTATCCTCGTTGATCTGGTCTAGAGAGGCGGGTTCCAGAAGGCTCCACCGGTGATGTCTACGCACTTCTGTTCTTGTAGACAGTTGTTGGGTCTCTAAGTGCAGAGGTTTGTAGAACAGCAGGAAGTTTCCCTTAAGTGGATTACCCAAGGTTTATCGAACTCACGGAGGAAGTGGTCAAAGGTATTCCCTCTCAAGCAACCCTGCAATCAAGATACAAGAAGTCTCTTGTGTCCCCAACACACCCAATATAGGTGCACTAGTTCGGCGAAGAGATAGTAAAATACAAGTGGTAACGGTGCCAGAAAAGAGCTTGACAGTGAGGTAAAGACTAAAGGCAACAAGAAGGAAGCAAGCAAACATGCAACAGATCTAGTAGCAAACGGTGTTTCAATGTTTAGAAACAAGGCCTAGGGATCATGCTTTCACTAGTGAACACTCTCTCATATAAATATCCTCTATTCATGATACTACTCTTAACTACTCTCTGGTTGGACACTCTAATCCATGGTAGGGCTATAACAGCACACCTCAAAGTCCGCCTTCCCCAATATAGATAACCCCACACTGTCACCTTTAGCGCTAGATGGTTCCAACAAACACCACAATTTCATAGAGACATCCAACTCCAAATATAACTCATAACAAATATTCAATCTAGCCAAAGTGCCACACATGGTATGCCCGCTGTCACTTTCACACACGTGGGGAAAAGCATAGATCTATTAAAGCACAAAGAGTATTTATGTAGACTCAAGCCTAAGTGCCACCATGGCATACACGCTGTCACTTTCACACATATGGGGAGAGCAGAGATCTAATGAAGCACTTGAGTAGCAAGGTAGATCTACTTGATTACAAAGCTCATGACCACAAGATCATGCATAGAGAGAGATGAACACATAGCTACAGGTAGAGCCTGTTGGAGATATGCCCTAGAGGCAATAATAAAAGCAGTTATTATTATATCTTTGTGTTTATGATAAATGTTTACATTCATGCTATAATAGTATTAACCGGAAACATTAATACTTGTGTGATTTGTAAACTAAATTAGAGTCCCTAGTAAAGCCTCTTTATAATACTAGCTTGTTGATTAATAGATGATCGTGGTTTCTCGATCATGAACATTGAGATGTTGTTAATAACAAGATCATATCACTAGGAGAATGGTATGATGGACATACTCCTATAGATAAGTGTAGCATAAAGATCAAGTCATTTTAATAGTTCGTTTGCTATAAGCTTTCTGATACATAGTAACCTAATTCCTTCGACCATGAGATCATGCTAATCACCATCACCGAAAGGATGATTTGATGACATCAAACACCACACCGTAACTGGGTGGCTATAAAGGTGGCATTGAGTGTTCGGAAAGTATGGGTTGAGGCACATGGATCAAGAGTGGGATTTGTCCATCCATATGACGGATAGATATACTCTGGGCCCTCTCGGTGGAATGTCATCCAATTGGCTTGCAAGCATGTGACTGGCTCACAAGGGATCACATATCACGGGAACGAGAAAAGAGTACTTATCGATAACGAGGTTGAACTAGGTATGCAGAGATACCGACGATCAAAACCTCGGATAAGTAAACTATCGTGAGACAAAGGGAAATTGGTATCGTATGTAAGTGGTTCATTCGATCGCAAAGTAATCGTTGAAATATGTGGGAGCCATATGAATTTCCAGATTCCTCTATTGGTTATTGATCGGAGAAGTGTCTCGATCATGTCCGCATAATTCACGAACCGTAGGGAGACACACTTAAGGATTCGATGTTGTTTAGTAGATATGGAATGTTAGTAGGGATACCAAATGTTATTCGGAGTCTCGGATGGGATCCGGGATATCACGAGGAGATCCGGAATGGTCCGGATAATAAGATTCATATAAGGAAAGTCCTATTTCAGAGTTCGGGAAAGTTTCCGATGATTTCATCGGAGAGGTTCTAGAAGGGTCTAGAAGGTTCACCGGTCTGGAAGGAGAATGGTCCATGAATGTGTCATGGGTATGTGGAATGATTGGATCATATACAAGGTCACTTGGTGTTGGCATATGCAAGAGAGAAATAAAGCTCTAAATTGAAAGTCAAACGGGAAGTTTGAAAAGTCAAACTGGAACAATGGTTTCCTAGTGGGAGAAGAAACAAGTCCTTCTCTCAATCCAACTTGGGTTTGGGTTTGAATTCAAACCCACCCTCCCAAGGCTGCCCCACTCTCATAAATAGAGGGGGAGGGCTGCCCCAACACAATACACAAGTTCCAAGCCCTCTCCACTCAAGCCCGTCGACCATTGCATGCCGCTTAAGCCGCCGTCATGGTCCCGTCGCCCCGCCGCCTAGCCTGCCGACACCTCCTCCTCCTCCCGGATTTCTAAACCCTAGATTTCCGGGAAACCCTAATCCACCATAACTCGCTTAGGCGGTTAAGCCTGCGAGATCTTCCTCTACTTCGACACCACGCCAAGCATCTGCCGGAATCGCGAGGAGAACTACAACCTCCGCTACTGCTGGAACAAGGAGAGGAAGGTCTTCATCGAAAATCACGAGCGATGTGACCATTGAAGGCGCTGCCGCTTAACGCCGGAAGGATCGTCTACGCGATCAGATCGGCAAGTGTACAACTACATCACCCACGAGAATCTGCTCTCGTTAACCGCTTTGGAATCTTCGAGGGTGAGTGCTTCTATCGACTCGTTGCTACAATCTAGTAGATAGATCTTGGCTTGTTTGTGTGCATGCGGTAGAATTCCATGCTATGAACCCCTACAGAGCCCTTAGCCTCGAGGAAGAACTACTCCCTCCTCATCATGGGAATCAGCAACAGTGATGAAGATGGTGATGGAGATCGATGGATATGGCTCCGGGGGCACTTCCCTGTCCCGATAGGGTGCCGAAACATAGACTTTCTGTCCCTCGAATCTCTCCTTCGGTGGAGGTGGCGCTACGGAGGTTTTTGTGGATTTCTTCTGTATGCCCTAGGGTTTTTGGGTCGGAGGTTTCTTATAGGCGCAGGAATCAAGGTTGGTGGGGGTCCAGGGGGCTCACACCCCCAGTGGGCGCCTCCAAGGCTTGCCCGCGCCTAGGGGTGCGGCCACCCTGTGGCCCCCCTCCGGCTCTGCTTCATGGTTCCGTGTTGCTTCGGGAAAAATAATAACTTTGGCTTTTGTCCCGTCCAATTCCGAGAATATTGATTTTCTGCCTTTCTGGAACCAAAAACAGAAGAAAACAGGCAACTGGCATTGTGCCAACTTGTTAATAGGTTAGTTCCAGAAAAGATATAAAAATACCTCAAAGTGTATACAAAGCAAAGCAAAGTAGATACTAAACAAGCATGGAGCATAAAAAATTATAGATACGTTTCCGACGTATCAAGCATCCCCAAGCTTAACTCCTGCTCATCCTCGAGTAGGTAAGTGATAAAAAGAATAGTTTTTGAGGTGACATGCACCTTCACAATAAAGATCAAACCATTTGCAAGCATTGAAAGCTGGAAACAAAGAACTCTAAACATGTGCATGAAAGATGGAGTTCTAACAATAAGACAAAGTAACTATGCATGCAACATGAAAGGCTACAAACAAAGATCATGAATAACATGCATTCAAAAATGTTTGTTTGTTTTACATACAGAAAACATAGCATAGTGGCATTCAGCTTGTCCCTCATAGAGTAGCAAATAGATGCATAGGACACCTTCAAAGTTCACAAGAGTGACTAGAAACAAATAGCACAAGAACAAGTAATATCACAATATGCATCAATCAATAAGCTTTGGGACACTGCACACAGAATGACAACTATGCTCTCTTAATGGTGCCTAAAAGTAGAAGGTGGAGACTCAATAGTGGTGAAATAAAAGCCTTTTATAAAGGAAGCAGGGATTTCAAGTTTCAAAAAGAGCTTCCAAAAATTATGTTACTGGTTAGCTTTCAGCCCTCATTGCCCCTATCATAAGCATCTTGAAGTGATTAAGGTTAAAGTGAACAAAGATGGAGTATATGCTTGACGAAGTATTAGTTGGCAATCTCAAGTCCCTTGAATACGAGGGCCACACCTCATGCTACTCAACTTTAGCCACCTGTAAGTTCTTGTCATTGTAAGTATTTGCATATCATTGAGAACCGCCAACGAGGTATCCCTTGCACATGGTACAGGAGCTATCCCATAACCAAAATGACAAAGCAAGTAGACAATAAGCATCTCAGCAATCTTCTTATTTACCATGGGAATATGGTGCTTTTTCTCTCTTTCCTCTTTTATCATTGTGTCTCTTTTTTATAAGAAGAATGCTTCATAGATGTCACTATGGTGATGCTGCAAGTTTCCACAATGATTAGGCATGGCTTAGGCTAGCGGCCCAGACATTTATCTAACATAGGATACAAACTCCATGGACTTACAAGTTCCCTCTTTATTTCACACTGGTGACATCCATAGACAAAAGAGCATGATATCAACTGAGTACAAAGTACAAGTGCAATGTTGAAAACGTTCCCCGTGACAACACGGTTCTGCTAATTCCAACGTATAAGTGCAAGCATAGACAACATAGATGACACAATGGTTCAAGTTTATTAGGGGCAAGGAATATAAAGCGTGCCATAAAGTTTGTGAGGGCTTTAATCACCAAGTCTTCACATAACAAAGAGACTTTCTAACTTGAAGATAGCTGAAAACAAGAATATACTTGGAATGGTGTAACACACCATGCATAGGAGTTTATAATGGACACTTTGGAATAACTTGGTTTCTTGGGAGTTGGAAGCATGAGTAGAGCTTACTCATACAAGTGGAGGCTAGCAAAAGACTGGGAGCAACCAACTAAAAGAGCAATAATGGTCATAATCATGCAGTGCAACAAAGCATTACTAATCAAAGCATATAGTGGTACTACAAGTCAAGGACTAAATGATCATAGAGGATAATGGTGACTTGTCATAGTCATAACATGGTGTGATCATGTGCCAAGTCAACCCAAACAAAGCATCAAAGGAGAATACCACAATACTATGCTTTTTGCATGCTAAAACAACGCATAATTTATTCAAGGCACATTAAGCAATCCCAATTTTTTGGAACATGACATGCTACAACAATAATCACTAAGCATAAGGTCAAAACAACGCCTAGCATGTCATGCTAAAGTCTAAGTCACAGTCAATGCAAGCTCCTCTTGCACTTACAAGCAAGAACTTACTACTCCTTTCCAACACCAATCAACCTATTTGAAACAACTCACAAAGATAATAATCAATAAAGATCAGTGAGGTTGTCTCACAAATCAACAAATAAGAACTAAAAAGTTCTAAGCTGAAAGCACAAGAAAACTAAGGTTGAACGCAGTGCTAGCAAAAGTGAACACTCACAAAACAATAAGAGTGAAAACTAGAGTGTTCTAGGCAATGGAAACAGAGTGTGTCTCTCTCCAAAATAAGTGTGGTGTAACCAACCAAATTACTCAGAAAACTAAGCAAAAATAAAACCAAAAACTAAAACAAAGACGCTCCAAGAACAACACAACTGTGCATGAAACAATAAAAATGAAGTGTCTAGAAAGACCTGAGCTTTTTATTGATGAAGAAGGGGATGCCTTGGGCATCCCCAAGCTTTGACGCTTGTACCTCTTTAATATTTCTTGGGGTGACACGGGGTGGCATCCCCAAGCTTGAGCTTTTGTCCATTCTTCATCTCATTACATCATTCTTTCTCTACACCTGAATTTTTTCCTTCATACAAAACTTCACACAATCTTTATTAGCAACATTAGTGTAATCAAAAGATAATACACCCTTGGGTTTAGCTTTAGAACAAAAAAAATTTACTAAAAACACAAGCTACTGTAGCAGTTCCCTCAATTTCCCAAAAATAACCCCAAAAGGAATGAATAAGAAGCAAATGCAAATAATGACAGAAATCTGTCAAAACAGAGCAGCAGGTAGAAACCGATTTTTTCGAAGATCTTCTGTTGCTCAAATAAAAAAGTATTGACTAACGAAAGTTAGCTAATGTACTAGGGGATTTATTCATAAATTTTCAGCTCAATCCGAGTTACAGAGACTTCTCACGTTTTTTTATGGTGGAGGACCGAAATCTGTTTCGGGACAGCAACTCCCCAAATCTTACTTCCCTCTCATTAGAGGTCATTCTTTGCACAAAAAGCAAACAAAAATGATAAGGAGAAGTCATTATATAAGTAATAACTTCCAAGACTCAATAAAACTCTTGGGTTATCTCCCAACAAGTACTTTTCTTTAATACCTTTAAGTTAGGCAAGATAGTTTCAAAGATGCTCACATAGGAAATATGAATTGATTTAAAAGAGAGCATCAAGAAGAAAATTCAAAGAATATTTAAGTCTAACCCACTTCCTATACATAGGAATCTTGTAAAGAAACAAGTCATGAAAGCACAAAGCAACAAACATAGGAAATCAAAACAAGTGCAACTTCAAGATTTTCAACATAAAGAGGGAAAACTTAATATTGTTGAGATATATAAGACCATGTTTCCCTCTCTCATAATAACTTTCAGTAGCATCATGAATAAAATTAACAATATAACTATCACATAAAACATTCTTATCATGAGCCACATGCATAAAATAATTATTACTCTCCACATAAGCATAGTCATCCTCATTAATCATAGTGGGAGCAAATTCAACAAAATAGCTATCACTATTATTCTCATCGCCATAATCATCAAATATAGGAGGCATATTGTAATCACAATTAACTTCCTCCTCAATAGTAGGTGGACTGAAAATATCATATTCATCATTGTAATCATCATATATTGGAGGTTTGGTATCATCATAAGCAATAGAATAGCTATCTTCCAAAGCTGGAGGACTAAAAAGATCATTTTCATCAAAACTAGCTTCCCCAAGCTTAGACTTTTCCATAGAATTAGCAATAATGGTGTCCAAAGAATTCATACTAATAACATTGCCATTAGCATGCAAATAAAGCTCCATAGGTTTTTAATTTTCTCTTCAAACACTTCATGTCCTAACTCAAGATAAATACTATAAAGCTCTCTAATTTTTGTTGTTGTTTTCCATTAAGCCTAACTAGTGAAAACAAGAAACAAAAAGATAAAATTGCAGAATCTAAAGGAAATAACTTTGAGCACTCACACCGGAGGATGTGAGTACCTTTTACCTTACCTCCCCGGCAACGGCGCCAGAAAAGAGCTTATGGCATGGAGGAAAGGTAAAAGCCCAAAACCTCCCCGGCAACGGCGCCAGAAAAGAGCTTGATGTCTACACACCTCTATTCTTGTAGACAGTTGTTGGGCCTCCAAGTGCAGAGGTTTGTAGAATAGCAGCAAGTTTCCCTTAAGTGGATTGCCCAAGGTTTATCGAACTCAGGGAGGAAGTGGTCAAATGTATTCCCTCTCAAGCAACACTGCAATCAAGATACAAGAAGTTTCTTGTGTTCCCAACACACGCAATATAGGTTCACTAGTTTGGCAAAGAGATAGTAAAATACAAGTGGTAATGGTGCCAGAAAAGAGCTTGACGGTGAGGTAAAGACTAAAGGCAACAAGAAGGAAGCAAGCAAACATGCAACAGATCTAGTAGAAAACGGTGTTTCAATGTTTAGAAACAAGGCCTAGGGATCATACTTTCACTAGTGAACACTCTCTCATATAAATATCCTCTCTTCATGATACTACTCTTAACTACTATCCGGTTGGACACTCTAATCCATGGTAGGGCTATAACAGCACACCTCAAAGTCCACCTTCCCCAATCTAGATAACCCCACACTGTCACCTTGAGCGCTAGGTGGTTCCAACAAACACCATAATTTCATAGAGACATCCAACTCCAAATATAAATCATAACAAATATTCAATCTAGCCAAAGTGCCACACACGGTATGCTCGCTGTCACTTTCACACACGTGGGGAAAAGCATAGATCTATTAAAGCACAAAGAATATTTATATAGACTCAAGCCTAAGTGCCACAATGGCATGCACACTGTCACTTTCACACACATGGGGAGAGCAGAGATCTAATGAAGCACTTTAGTAGCAAGGTAGATCTATTTGATTACAAAGCTCATGACCACAAGATCATGCATAGAGAGAGAGATGGACACATAGCTACCGGTAGAGCCCTTAGCCTCGAGGAAGAACTACTCCCTCCTCATCATGGGAATCAGCAACGGTGATGAAGATGGCGATGGAGATCGATGGAGATGGCTCCGGGGGCACTTTCCCGTCCCGGCAGGGTGCCGGAACAGAGACTTTCTGTCCCCCGATGACGAGGTTTGATCTCGTCAATGCCCATTGTTATGGACTTGGGTTTTGGAGAAGATGGGGATGCTGGAGATCGCGGAACGGTTCAGGGCCCCGGAGGGAAAACCCTACTCCTGCTTGTCTGCTCTTGATTACGGCGGAACCGAAGATTACAGGGATGCGCAGATTCGATCTGGCGTGGAGGTGTGTATGCGAAAGTATGAGAGAGAGATCTAGGTTGTGCCCTCCTAGCCTTTATATAGACTCAGGCATGTCCTGGGCACAGACCTAGTCGGTTACAGGTTCTAGGGTTTTACCCCTTTGAATTTACTATCTACTCTAGTCTTGCTCTCCAAGGATCCGAATGGCGTCATGGGCCTTGGCCACCCAAAAATCTTCATGGGCCGGCGTACATTTGCCGTGGGCCTTCCTTGGGCTGGACCAGGTATGCTGAGATCATGTACCCGTAGGGTATAACCATGTCAGTAGATTCGACTAAGGACTCTTCAATCTTTCGGGTGCAACTATGTATTTCAATAGTTCATGTGTAGGGATTGGTGATGCGTGTGCTTGACTCACCCGACGGATCAGGGTCATTTAACTGTCTTAGGACGAAACAACACGATCTTCTTCAGGTTCGAGTCCCTCAACTCGGACCTGGAACATATGATGGCATAATTCGACTCAGGCCGCGGAGGACTTACAGGAGTGGAATTCCAGTAAATTTAATTGATGTACCCAACGCGTCCGTCGGGATTTTTCATCACGCCTGTTGGCACGGGTTTTTACTAGCAGAGCGCGGTCGTGTGCGTTGCCAGGCCATCAGATGATATCTGTAGGTCTTATCTTTGTGTCGCAGACACAACATCCGAATATTTATCACCGCGGAGGTGTTTCGGGTGGCCAAGGAGAACGTTGGTCACTTAGCGTTTAATTGGGGCAGAGTTGCCGAAAAGTTTTTGCATGCTGATCCGAAAGATCGCAGTCGAAGAATTCATAGGGTGCGCGACCAGCGCTCCCTATGGGAGTAGCCCCCGAGTGTCTGTTCGAGTCGTAGACTCGAGCGGAGACTTTTATTCAGGCGTTGTTCAGTGTTAAGGTCGTAGGACACAAAAATTTTCGAATGCTTAAATCCATCCTACCTATGGGAGTAGCCCCCGAGTCCGTAGTGGAGTCGTAGACTCGACGTAGGACTCGAAGAAATATTTCGCTTCTATTCATTTTTCGGGTGCGCGGCCAGCGCTCCTGATAGGAGTAGCCCCCGAGTAATTAGTCGAATCGTAGATTCGAATGAGTACTCTTAGCTTTGAACCCAAAGAAATTATAGTTGTTGCTAGTATAGCTTTTGATGACGTCAGTGCTGACGATCGATGACCTCAAGCGTCTGCTGCGCCAGAGATGACTTGACTGGACGAACGTGGGTCCCACTTTATGACCTTGAGTTGACCGGTCACGCGCGGCGTGGAGATAATTACGGCATCGCCTCGATTTCCGCGCGTAGTGGATGGCGTGTTAGCGACGGTTCGTTGCGATGCTGACACGTGTATGGTCAGATCTGCCGTTGGCGTTAGGTCTTCTCGATGGACGGTTGCCGTGCGTCGTCTTCGTCGTTATAATCATTGGGGAAAACTTCAGTTTGTTTTCACCGCACCTATTCTCGTTTTCACTGCTTCCTTGTGCTCTGAGTGTTCTTGCTGCGCGCTGGAATATCCCTTCACATTTCCTTCTTCCATCCTGCGCTCTCACCGCCGGCACCGCCGTACCGCGATGGGGAAACCGAAGAAGTCTTCATCTGCGGCTGGTACCAGCGCTACTAGAGGGAAGAAAGGCGCCACCGCTACCCGTGTCACCGACGGTGGCTGGCGGCGATCGGAGACGCGGGAGAGTGATCTCCGCAAGCTTCACGAGCGGGGCTTGATCCCGCAGGATAGGGAGGCCGTCGAACTCCCAGGCAATGAGGTAATCCCCCATCCCCCCGCTAGGTATCGGGTTATGTTCCTCGCCTTCGTTATTCGTGGATTTTCCTTCCCAGTCCACGACTTCCTTCGTGGGCTGCTCTTTCTCTACGGTATCCAACTGCATCATCTTTCCCACAATTCTCTTCTTCACATTGCTTGTTTTATCACTTTCTGCGAGTGCCGGCTCGGTATCGAGCCGCACTTTGGCCTCTTCTAGAAACTCTATTCCGTGAAGAGGCAATCTGGTTCGGATGGTGAAAGGGCATGTATGCCCCATGTGTGGTTTTGGTAATTAATGACAATCTCTATGGACTAATGTGTAAATTGAGTTTCACTTGTAGGCTTGTCCATTGGCATCACTTGGGCCATGTGTTGGTCTCAAGGTTGGAAGATGAAGAAATGTCCAAGGGCTTTGTGCCCATTGGAATCGTGAAGAAAGAAGGAGCTTGAAGGTTGATCAAGACATGTGCAAAGAGTTGCATCAAGATGGATCAACCTCAAGTAGGGATGAAGAAGGGCGAGCTCAAGATGCGCCATCTCTAGAAGATCTCATGATTGAAGCTTGCCATCCTCATGCTCATGGAATGATGAAGACAAGTTCAAAGAAGAGGTTTCCCCATGGAGTATGGGGGAGCAATTTGCAAGTCTTCATCTTCATCAAGCAAGAGCATCCAAGAAAGGTATTCCCACTATAGAAGAACAAGACGGTCTACATCAAGTTCAAGTGGGATGCCCAAGGCAAAGGTATGTTCTTGATAGGGCTGAAGGGAATATGCCCTGAAAGGCAATAATAAAGTGTTTATTATGTGTATTCCAAGTATATGATAGATGTTTATTTTGCATGCTATAATTGTATTAAGACGGAAACATTAATACATGTGTGTTTAATAAACAAACAGAAAGTTCCTAGTTATGCCTCTCTTATAAACTAGCTCGTTAATTAACAAGATGATCAAGTTTCCTGATCATGGACATTGGATGTTGTTAATAACGGGATCACAACATTAGTGTAATGGTGTGATGAACATTCATCCGAAGTATAGCATTACGATCAAAGTCATTGAGTTTATATTGCTATAACAACTTACGAAGTGATCCTAATCCTTAGACCATGAGATCATGTCAATCACTAACACCGGAAGAGTTTCTTGATAACATCAAACGTCACACCGTAACAGGGTGATTATAAAGATGGATTCAGAACTAATAAAGTGTTATGTTGAGGCTCATGGATCGAGAGTGGAATTTGTTCATCCCGATGACGGATAGATATACTCTGGGCCCTCTCGGTGATATCACATTGATTAGCTTGCAAGCAAGTGATTTGATCACTAGAATGTTATATCACGGGAACGAGAAAAGAGTGCATGTCGTGCTTGAGATCAAACTAGGTATGGAGATACCGATGATCGAATCTCGGACATGTAATATATCGTGAAACAAAGGGATTAAGATACTAGCATAAAAGGTTCACGATCACAAGAAAGTCATCGTTGAATGTGGGAGTCGATTATGGGTCTCAGATCCGCTTGATTATTGATCCGAGAGGGGTCTCGATCATGTCCGCATTATTCACGAACCGTAGGGTGACACACTTAAGAGACACCGATATCCAATTGAAGCAAATGTTTCATGCTGAAAGAATAAACAAGCGCAAGAATTTATTTCACTAGATCGAAACGGGTTTTCGGTGAAATTGCATAAAGTGGTTATGCATGTGAAATGGAATTCTAGCAAGGGGTTATTTGTGAATGTTTGTCATTAAAGTAATTGAAAAAATTCTGAATAAAATAAAAGAGTTTTATTTAATGAGAGTTTGCATTAAATTTGGTGGAAATTTAATGGGAATTTGAGTGGACTTTTGAGTGGAGAAAATTGAAGGGCCATTTTGTGAGTGGAGTGTCCACCCACATGAATGAAGGAGGGAGGGGCAGCCCCATGGCGGTGGCCACCCCTTGGGTGCCCCTCCTCCTTTAAAAGGAGCCCCCTCCTCACTTGTCTCTCACACCTCCTCGTGAAGGATCTCTCTCCCCCTCTAGAATTTATCCCCCATGGTCTCGGACTAGCGAGATACATGTTCCCGGTGTCTATTCGGCAAGAAAGAGTTGTGCTTCCGCTGCATCGCTGGAGCGAGGAGGCGGAGGTTGCTTGGTGCCTCGAACGTGTGTGCGAGCACGGATGCGCTGCTGATTTGCGGCGCTAGGACTTCCTCTCGATTTTGAGATCGGCAAGAGATCGTCTACATCAACCACGAGTTGAACTCGTTAAGCTTTGTCGGTCTTTAAGGGTATGTTCTCTACGGATATACATCCGCCCGTTGTTTGTATCTAGTAGATAGATCTTGGTACGTAGTTCCCATCGTAGGAATTTTTTTTGTTTTCTATGCTGCGAACCCTACGATTGGTATCGAGCGGATCTATGCGTAGATACTTTGCACGGGTAGTACACATATGAGTATGTGGGCGATGATGATCATGTTGTTGCTCCTTTGTTGTAATTTTGGATATTGGTGGCATAGTGGGATGAAACGGCCCGGACAAACTTTACATGTCCTCGCACATGAGACCTGTTCCACGCTTGACATGCAACTAGTTTGCATAAGTGGCTAGCGGGTGTCTGTCTCTCCTACTATAGTCAATATCTATTTTGCAAGCGAGTTGTCAACAATTTGGTTATCCTCGTTGTGGTTCATGTTCGTAGGTAAGAACGGTTCTATCTCGAAAGCCCTAAGCCACGTAAAACTTGCAATGGATAAATTAGAGGCGTCTAGTTTAGATTGTTGCTGGGCTAGTGTTATGATATGGTGATATTGTAAGTAGAAGTATGAGATGATACTCTTACAACATACATAATGTGTAATCTCCATAGACCTTGGACTTACACATATAGGTATGATAGTGATCATACCACGGTGCACATGATAGAGATCATATGCGGGAACCATATCATTTCACTAATAAACATATGATGTTTGATAGCATCTTATATTGCTTGTTTAGCGCTTTGTTAGCATAATAAGATGATCCCTCATTTAAATATCAAGATAAGAATGTGTTCTTCCTTTAGTATGCACCAATTATGTTCTCGTCGCTCCAAGACATCACGTGATGATCGGGTGTTCTTGGATCCACGACCATATTTCGGGTGTAAAACAGTTACACCTTGAATACTAAGGTTCTAACTTGGCGAGCCTAGCATGTACAGACATGGCCTCGGAACACGGACCGAAAGGTTAAGCATGAGTCATATAGTTGATATGATGCCCATTTGATGCTCGCCTTTGAAGCTATACCGACTCACGTGATGATCGGACTTGGTATAGTGGATTTGGTTCATGTAATCACCAAAAAGGCGAGGATGTCGTTTTTGAGTGGGAGTTCATTCGTAATATGGATTAGTTGAACTCAATCTATCATACACTTAGTCTAAACTTTACAAATTCTGTTGTAGATGGCACCACCTACTTTTAATTTCAATGTGTTCATGGAGAAGGAGAAACTAGCAACGAACGGTAGCAACTTTACCGAATGGGCCATGAATTTGAGGATTCTCCTCTCTGCTGCACAAAAGAAATATGTGCTAGAAGCGCCGTTAGGCCCCCCACCTTTTGATGATGCCCCTGACGAGGAGAAGAATGTCTATCAGACTCGTCAGGAGGACCACAACTTAGTTCATTGCGGCATATTGTATGGGCTAGATCCGGAACTTCGAAAGCGTTTCGAAAATGGCAATGCATTTGATACAATGGGTGAGTTGAAAATGATTTTCGACACACATGTTGCTGTAGAGAGCTACAACGCTTCAGAAAAGTTCTTTAGCTGCATGATGGAAGAGCACAGCTCCGTTAGTGAGCATGTACTCAAGATGTCGGGTTACGCCGATAAGCTTGTGTCCTTGGGAATAACGATTCCCATTGACTTAGGCATCCATCGTGTTCTGTAGTCTCTGCCACCTATCTATAAGAGCTTCGTGATGAACTATAATATGCAAGGCATGAAGAAGTCTCTCCCCGAGCTTCTGTCAATGCTTAAAACTACAGAAGTGGAGATCAAAAAGGAACATCAAGTGTTGATGATTAGTAGGAACACTAGTTTCAAGAAAGACAAGAAGGGAAAACGGAAGGGAAGTAAGGGCGGCAAACCTGTTGCCGTGCCTGAAAATAAACCCCGAGTTGGACCCAAGTCTGATTCCAAGTGCTACTATTGTAAGGGGTAGCCCTTTGGGCGAATCGCCCCAAGTATCTGGCAGACAAGAAGGCCGGCAAGGCAAACAAAGGTATATATGATATACATGTTATTGATGTGTACTTGACTAGTGCTCAGAGCACCTGGGTATTTGATACCGGTTCAGTTGCTAATATTTGTAACTCGAATCAGGGGCTGCGGAACAAGTGACCGCTAGCAAGGGGTGAGGTCAAGATGCGTGTCGGCAATGGATCAAGCGTTGATGTGATCACCGTCGGAATGTTGCCTCTCCACTTGCTGTCGGGATTAGTTATAAACTTAAATAAATGTTATCTGGTGCCTGCACTGAGCATGAACATTGTATCTGGATCGTGTTTGATGCGAAGTGGTTATTCATTTAAATCCGAGAACAATGGTTGTTCCATTTATATGAATGAAATCTTTTATGGTCATGCACCGATGATGAATGGTTTATTTCTATTAGATCTCGATAATAATGTTACACATATTCATAATGTTGATGCTAAAAGGATTAAACTAAATGATGATATATCCGCATATATGTGGCACTGCCGTCTAGGTCATATTGGCGTTAAACGCATGAAGAAGCTCCATTCGGATGGACTTTTGGAATCACTTGATTATGAATCATTTGATACATGTGAGCCATGCCTTATGGGCAAGATGACTAGAACGCCGTTTTCCGGTTCAATGGAACGGGCAACAGATTTATTGGAAATCATACATTCTGATGTATGTGGTCCAATGAGTGTATCGGCGCGAGGTGGATATCGTTATTTTGTTACTTTCACGGATGATTTGAGTAGATACGGTTATATCTACTTGATGAAACACAAGTCTGAAACCTTTGAAAAGTTCAAGGAATTTCAGAATGAAGTGGAAAATCATCGTAATAGAAAGATCAAATTTCTACGGTCCGACCGTGGAGGTGAGTATCTAAGTTACGAGTTTAGCACTCACATGAAAGAGTGTGGAATTGTTTCACAACTCACACCTGCCAGAACACCACAGCGAAATGGTGTGTCAGAACGTCGTAATCGTACTTTATTAGATATGGTTCGATCTATGATGTCTCTGACGGACTTGCCGTTGTCATTTTGGGGTTATGCACTAGAAACTGCTGCATTCACTTTAAATCGGGCACCATCTAAATCCGTTGAAAAGACACCGTATGAATTGTGGTTTGGAAACAAACCTAAGCTGTCTTTTCTTAAAGTTTGGGGATGCGATGTTTATGTGAAGAAACTTCAACGATAAACTTCGAACCCAAAGCGGAAAAATGCATCTTCATAGGATACCCTAAGGAAACTATTGGGTATTCCTTCTATCACAGATCCGAGGGCAAGGTTTTTGTTGCCAAGAATGGATCCTTTCTAGAGAAAGAGTTTCTCGCGAAAGGTGTGAGTAGTCGGAAGGTAGAACTCGAAGAGGTTATTGAACCTTCTCTTCAAAGTATGGAGAGTAAGCGCGCGGAAGTTGTTCGAGTTGACTCCACTGTTGAAGAGGGAACTAATGATAATGATCATGAAACTCGAAGAGAGTACTACCGAACCTCGCAGGTCAAGCGGGGCCGTGCAGCTCGAGGCTGTCTGAAATCCTCATGAATTTCATGGTTGATGAAAATGATGACCCTGTGACATATGAAGAAGCGATGATGAGCCCGGATTCCAACAAATGGTTAGAAGCCATGAAATCCGAGATGGAATCCATGTATGAAAATCAAGTTTGGAACTTGGTGGACTTACCTCACGGGAAAGGCCGTGGAGAACAAATGGATTTTCAAAAGGAAAGCGATCTTGATGGTAATGTGACCGTCTATAAAGCTCGACTTGTCGCAAAGGGGTTTCGACAAATTCAAGGAGTTGACTACGATGAGACATTCTCTCTCAGAGCGATGCTAAAGTCGATTAGGATTATGTTAGCAATTGCTGCATATTTCGATTATAAGATATGGCGGATGGATGTAAAAGCGTTTCTCAATGGTAATATTGAGGAAGAGTTGTATATGATACAACCAAAGGGTTTGTCGATCCTAAGGATGCTAACAAGGTGTGCAAGCTTCAGCGATCCATCTATGGATTGAAGCAAGCATCACGAAGTTGGAATCTCCGCTTTGATGAGGTGATCAAAGAGTTTGGATTTGTCCAAACTTATGGAGAAGCTTGTATTTACAAGAAAGTGACTGGGAGCAATGTGGAATTTCTGATATTATATGTGGATGACATATTATTGATCGGAAATGATATAGATCTTTAAACAGTGTTAAAAGTTATCTAAACAAATTTTCAATGAAGGACCTAGGTGAGCGTCATACATATTAGGCATAAAGATCTATAGAGATAGATCTAGGCGCCTAATAGGGCTATCGCAAAGTACATACCTTGATAAGATTTTAAAGAAGTTTAAAATGGACGGAAGTAAGAAGGGGTTCTTACCTATGTTGCAAGGCAAGACATTGAGTAAGACTCAAAATCCGGCTTCAAGGAAGAAAGAGATTATGGAAAAAGTCCCTATGCTTCAGCCATAGGCTCTATAATGTACGCCATGCTATGTACAAGACCGGATGTGGCACATGCTATTAGTTTGACTAGTAGGTACCAATCAGATCCGAGTTGAAACCGGATAGCGGTCAAGAATATCCTTAAGTACTTACGAAGAACTAAGGATATGTTTCTTGTATCTGGAGGTGAAGAAGAGCTCGTCGCTAAGTGTTATGTCGACGCTGGCTTTGACACCGATCCGGATGACTCTAAGTCTCAATCCGGATACGTATTTCTCATGAATGGCGGAGCGATTAGTTGGAGGAGCTCCAAACAACCTGTGGTGGCGGGATCAACGACGGAGGCCGAATATGTTGCTTTGCTTGAGCGGCTCGAAGCGATTTGGATGAAGGAGTTCATATCCGAACTAGGAGTGGTGGCAAAGCGTTGGACCCAATGGTGATCTATTGTGACAACAATGGTGCCATTGCCAATGCCAAAGAGCCAAGGTCTCACAAGCATTCCAAGCATATTAAGCGCGGTTTCACTCCATCCTTGAGCATGTCAAGGATGGAGATATAAAGATTTGTAAAGTACATACGGATCTCAATGTAGCAGATCCGTTGACTAAAACTCTCCTAGAGCAAAACATGATCAACACGAACTTCGATGGGTGTTAGATTTATCACTATGTAACTAGATTATTGTCTCTAGTGCAAGTGGGAGACTGAAGGGAATATGCCATGAGAGGCAATAATAAAGTGTTTATTATGTGTATTCCAAGTATATGATAGATGTTTATTTTGCATGTTATAATTGTATTAATACAGAAACGTTAATACATGTGTGTTTAATAAACAAACAGAAAGTTCCTAGTTATGCCTCTCTCATAAACTAGCTCGCTGATTAACAAGATGATCAAGGTATCCTGATCATGGACATTGGATGTTGTTAATAACGGGATCACAACATTAGTATAATGGTGTGATGAACATTCATCCGAAATATAGCATTACGATCAAAGTCATTGAGTTTATATTGCTATAACAACTTACGAAGTGATCCTAATCCTTAGACCATGAGATCATGTCAATCACTAACACCGGAAGAGTTTCTTGATAACATCAAACGTCACACCGTACAGGGTGATTATAAATATGGATTCAGAACTAATAAAGTGTTATGTTGAGGCTCATGGATCGAGAGTGGAATTTGTTCATCCTGATGACAGATAGATATACTTTGGGCCTCTCGGTGATATCACATTGATTAGCTTGCAAGCAAGTGATTTGATCACTAGAATGTTATATCAGGAGCGAGAAAGAGTGCATGTCGATTGAGATCAAACTAGGTATGGAGATACCGATGATCGAATCTCGGACATGTAATATATCGTGAAACAAAGGGATTAAGATACTAGCGTAAAAGGTTCCGGCGATCACAAGAAAGTCATCGTTGAATGTGTGTCGGTATGGGTCTCCAGATCCCGCTTCGATTATTGATCCGAGAGGGTCTCGATCATGTCCGCATTATTCACGAACCGTAGGTTGACACACTTAAGAGACACCGACATCCAATTGGAGCAAATGTTTCATGCGAAAGAATAAACAAGCGAGAATTTATTTCACTAGATCAAAGCGGGTTTTGGGTGAAATTGCATAAAGTGGTTATGCATGTGAAATGGAATTCTAGCAAGGGGTTATTTGTGAATGTTTGTCATTAAAGTAATTGACAAAATTCTGAATAAAATAATAGAGTTTTATTTAATGAGAGTTTGCATTAAATTTGGTGGAAATTTAATGGAATTTGAGTGGACTTTTGAGTGGAGAAATTGAAGGGCCATTTTGTGAGTGGAGTGTCCACCCACATGAATGAAGGAGGGAGGGGCCCCATGGCGCGGCCACCCCTTGGTGCCCCCTCCTCCTATAAAAGGAGCCCCTCCTCACTTGTCTCTCACACCTCCTCGTGAAGGATCTCTCTCCCCTCTAGAATTTATCCCCATGGTCTCGGACTAGCGAGATACATGTTCTGGTGGCTATTCGGCAAGAAAGAGTTGTGCTTCCGCTGCATCCTTTGGGCGAGGCGGAGGTTGCTCGGTGCCTCGAACGTGTGTGCGAGCACGGATGCGCTGCTGATTTGCGGCGCTAGGACTTCCTCTCGATCTTGAGATCGGCAAGAGATCGTCTACATCAACCACGAGTTGAACTCGTTAAGCTTTCTCGGTCTTCAAGGGTATGTTCTCTACGGATATACATCCGCCCGTTGTTTGTATCTAGTAGATAGATCTTGGTACGTAGTTCCCATCGTAGGAATTTTTTTTGTTTTCTATGCTGCGAACCCTACAAGGGCTTCTCTTTTGCCGGTCTCGTATTGTTAGTTGGGAGACCGGGTTTAGGATAGATAGCCGTTCTATCAAGAGGGGCTGTCAAGCGGGTGTCTCGTTTGCATTGTTCGGAGAGAGCTCAAATCTTTGCATTCATAGCATCATCTTTCTTGGTTGTTATTTGGTTCTTGTCCATGAGAGGATCTAGATATTGTGGTTATCATCATAACAAGCTCTAGTTCATCATCTAAGGATTTCAGTTGCATATCTTATTGCGGTTTTTGATCTTGCGAGTTTTTCTGGCTCCACACCTTGGGGGATACTTCACATATATATTCATAGTATTTTATCCCAAGGTGATACCCAATATTTTGACTTTTTGTTGGACTCTATTCGTCATTATATTTCCAACAAAATTGGTTTCATCCCAATCGGAATTTCCAAGCTCAACTTCTTGTGTTTTGGGTTTTGGAGGTTTTACCGGTTCATCGCTTCTAGAGAGGTCATATCTTTCTCAATTTGGTTTTATACTTCCATGCTGGACTATTATGTTTCTTTCCATAATCTTGTAAAACTTTTCGTTCTCTTCAAAACGAGCCCAAGATCATAAAAAACGGAGTCCGGGATCAAAAGTTATTGAAGTTTTCGTGCAATGTTGTCCTGTGTTTTTGCTTAAGCGGAAGTTCCGGCCCAAGTTCAGACCCAAGTTCCGGCCCAAGTTCCGACCCAAGTTCTGGTCAGGTTCAGTATCTTGTGTTTCTATTTGCCGGAAGTTCCGGTGGGAGGACGGAAGTTCCGGTGGGGGCGCGAATCTGGCCCAAACGGTCAGTTTTTCCTTGTCCTATTTAAGGGGGGCTTCTTCCCCAATGGTTCTCTATCTTTTGAGATCATTTTTGCCCACCATTGTTGACCTATTTGAGCTCTCTTACTCCCTCTCCCTCCCATGATTCTTACATCTCTTTGAGGGAAAAGTGAGAGGAGATCTAGATCTATAATCCCACCAAGTCAAATCCCTTCTTTGTGAAGGAATCATTGGGATCTAGATCTTGGAGAGTTTTGTGTTCTCCTCTTGTGTTCTTCCTCCCTTATTCCCCCAATAGCTTTTGTAGCTTTGTTGGAATTTGGGAGAGAAAGACTTGCCCTTGCATTTGGTGCACAGGTTTGAGTTCTCCTCTTGTGTTCTTCCTCCCTTATTCCTCCAATAGCTTTTGTAGCTTTGTTGGAATTTGGGAGAGAAGGACTTGCCCTTGCATTTGGTGCATAGGTTTGAGTTCTCCTCAGAGATTCGGCGAGTACAAGCTTGTGGGCTTGTTACTCTTGGGTTCTTGGAACCCTAGACGGTTGTGTGGTTGGATTGTAGACCTTTTGTGGTCTTGTTGACCTTTTGTGGTCTTGTAGCCTCTTGTGGCTTTGTTGGCCTTTTGTGGCATTGTATCCTTTTGTGGCTTTGTTGTTGGGAGCCTCCAATTGAGTTGTGGAGTTAGCCCCAATCTTGTACGGATTTGGTGACCGCCCTCAAGCATCCCATAGTGGAGCAAGTGCCTGCCTTTTGTGGTGCGCACTTGGGAGAATATGGTGAGCCTTTTGTGGAGTCGGCGAGTTGTGTGCTTCCGCATCCGGGGTGAGGCCTTGTGTGGCGTTGGGTGAGCATCGAGCCACCACACCTCGAGGTGTGCCATTTGTGGTGTTCAGAGAGCATTGCACCATCACACCTCTCCAACGGAGACGTAGCTTCTTTGAAAGTGAACTTCGGGAAACAAATCTTCGTCTCCGCGTCCATCGGTTATCTCTCGACCGAGCCCTTTACTTATGCACTTTACATTGTGATAGCCATCGTGCTTGAAGTATTTATTTCTTGCTTTCACCTTGTTGCTTTTATTTCTTAGCATAGGTTGTTGGTGCACTTAGGTAAACTTAGTGGCTAGGTTTTGTGCTCAATAAATTAAACGTTAGTTTTATTCCGCATTTACTTGAGCCTAAATCGTAATATTTTTAAAAGCCTATTCACCCCCCCTCTAGACGACTTCCTTTGTACTTTCAGATGGTGTGTATCCCTTTGGGGGTTGCATCATCTCCCTCAAGCCCAATCTTCTTTTTCTTTTCTTTTTCCATGTCCGAATCTGTCCAGTACTGGCGGAGGCGATGGTTTTACATTCGTGACTCCACAGTGGCTAGGCAACATTTTGGCCTTGCTCCTTTCGACTCCTCCCAAATAATTGAGCCGAAGAGGTCCTGGAAAAACCAGATCTTGGATGGCGAGGTGGCGGAGATAGAGGCTCTCTACCATCGAGTGGAGGATCTCCAATTGATTCCGAAGAAGGAAGTGAACGGTGTGGATATTATCCGCACGTTTCTTGAGCGTCGAGTGCAGCCCCTCCAGGCTAGGTCTCACCCAATGTTTCTTTATGCTGGGCGCCGTGATCCGACGAGGGTTTCGGCCGAGAAGCTCTCCCAGGGAGATCTCGACAGGGCCCTTCGTACGCTGCTGAAGTACAAGGCTGGAGAGGATATCCCGGGGAAGTCGCCGACTCCTCCGTTTTCTTCTACGCTTGTCGTTCCACATGTGTAGATTCGTGCGCGTAGCGCTATTTTCGGCTGCATTTGTATTTTCCTTTGTTTGCTAACAAAGTTTCTTCTTTTGTACAGAGCTTCAAAGTGTCTGGTATGGCGCCTCCATTACCCGAAATATTTTCGGATGCTCCGGATAATGATGTGGTGGATTCCATGTCTGAGCTGCCGTCGGCACGATCTCCGGCTGAAGAGGCCAACGAGTCGAGCGAGGACCACACTCGCAAACGATCACGGAGCTCCAGCGAGTCTTCGGATGCCTCGACTCCTCCGACTCCTAGGAACCCTCTGTGCCTTGAGCGGCACAGTGATGGGCATGGAGGTTCTTCCTCTCCCATTCCTGCTCTTCCCGTGCGGGCTGTAGCGCCGCACCCGCCAGCGAAGCGGAAGAAGGAAGAAAAGAAGGAAGAGAAGAAGGAAGAGAAGAAATAAGAGAAGAAAGAGGAGAAGAGAGCCCGAAGGGCCCCTCCCGTCTTCAACCTGAGCTCACTGGACTCGTAAGTTTCCTTTGTGCTGCTTTTCCTTTGCTGTTGACTTTATACTTGTGCTAATTTTTCCTTGTGCAGGCACTCCTCCCATGACTCCTCCAGCGATGGTGCTCGGGAGATGATGGGAGAGTCGAAAGTTGCGTCTCCTCCTCCTCCTCAGATGGTGGCTACCTCTGAGGGTGTTGCACCGGTCCCTTCTCCGCAGGAGGTTCAGGTGGTTGCGCCTCAGAAGGCTGTGAGCGGGCCTTCAGAGTCGCCATCGGATCATGTAAGTAGTTCTGTCTCCTGCCACAGGGGGAGCCCCCGAGCATCTGCAAAAAGTTTTCTTGTCTTGTTCTTTCTTCGAGTCTCGGGGGGAGCCCCCAAGCGTTTTCGTGTGTGTATTTTTGCGTCTGTTCTTTTCTGTTGGGCGTAGCCCTCGAGTCCTTTTCCTGACTGGTAGGTCTTCTTCCTGCAGCCTTTTGTGCAGGATGCCAAGCGATTGGTGCAGGCGCACCTGATGCTGGAGGCCAGCCTCCAACAGCTTCGAGGTACTTTTATGCCCTGATGCTTCTTTCTTCTTGTATTCTTTTCTTGTTATCTGACGCTTGTATTATTTGAATGCAGAGGAGCATAACACTTCCCTCCATGAGATTGATGCTCTCAAAAAGAGCCTCGGTCAAGCGGAGAAGAAAGCCGAGGTCGCCATTGGTGCGGAAGAGCACCTCAAGTTGGAGCTAGCCACTGCGGCCGAGGCTAAGGAGCGCCTGCAGCAGGAGGCCACGGACCGCGAGGAGCAGCTTGCCACTGCTGCGACTGCGCGTGAGAGAGAGGTGGCTGGCAAGCTCATGGCGGCTGCCCAGGCTGTCTCAGGTGAGTATTTTCACTTGCATCTTTTTGGTTTTCTTGGCTTTCTTCTGCGGTGCTTTGTTCATTCCTTTTATTTATTGTCTCAGATGCCGCATGCATCGAGTTTGACCGCGGTGCTCTGGAGCACGGGAGTGCTCTATATGATGCTACTGCAGCGGTCGAAGATCGCTGCAGCACCGTCGTCAGCTCACTCGCCAAGGCCAAGGAGGTCCTTGGCCGCTTCTACAAGGAGCTTGTCCCCAAGGGCGCGGCCCTTGATGATGTTGCATACTGGCCGGAGGCCTTGTCACCGGGCGCTGTATGCATAAGTGCAAGCAGAAGGGCATCGGCGCATCTGTCGGGCTGGCAATGGCTTTGGCGGCTGGAGCGGAGCTGGACCTTCCCCAGATCACCTACCGAATGCAGACGACTGCGGATGGATCCTAGGTAGCCTTCGCTACCTATTCTGCTCGCTGTAAGCGATATGGGCCAAAGCTGATTGATCTGCTGGCCGAGTATGCGCTACGGCAGCAGGGGAAGCCAAGGCGAGGCAATCCGGCTCCGAGGCTACTCAGGGTGCCGCATCTTAGGCGTTGTAGCTGTAGGATAGTTGTAGTCTTCTTTTGCTGTAATTATGTTGATGAACAAATCCCTGTGCCACGTAGTGGCTTTTTATTCACTTAATGAATTTGTTGAGTTGTGTTCTCCGTCTGAGTGTTTATGTCCTTTGCCTTTCTGCTGCTCTAGGGTCCTTCGGGTGTTGATCCCGTTGACACCTCGCCTGCTGCGCGGCTGCGGCCATCTTTGGATGATTCATCGCAGCTTTCTTTTCTTCGAGACCGTGTTCGTAGTCTCGAGAAGGAGTTGCTTGGGGTGCGTGGCCACACCGACGTTTGGAAGTCCAAGGCGGATCGCGGTGCGGCCAGAGAGGAGTACTTGATGGCGGAATTGCTTCGACCGTCTGAGCAGATTCAATGTAAGTTTTTTCCGAGCTGCTGCTCATTTCTTCGGATGCGCCTACTGTCCTTGCGTCTTACTTTTGTGCGAGTATCGCAGGTGCTAACCTTGCTCCAAGGGAGGAGAAGGAGCGTGTTGTTGTTCGGGTCAATTGTTTGACTCAGCAGGACATGGAAACCGATGGGTTCTTCTGGATGGATCGCGACCGTGCCATGGTCCTTGCGACGGTGCAAGATCGTGTTCACCAAGTTTCACGGGTGCTTTTTCAGGTGCAGACGTCGCTTGCGTCGGTGCTGCATGTTATGTTTCCGCTGGATGCCGCGCCAACAAACCTTGCTAGTCTTCTATCGAAGTTTTGGAATGTGAATAATGTCAAGGAGTTGGTGTGGCACCAGCTCGTCGCAGGAGTGAAGGCTGCTTTGTCCCTTGTGAGGCTGCACCGCCCTGATGTAGATTTGTCTGCTGTAGCGGCTGGGCCACCTCTTCGGCCGGATGGTGGCGAGTGGGATATGCGTCCGCATTATGCGGCTGTAAGGCAGTATGCCGAACAAGTCGTAGATTTGTTGGAGCAGCGTGCTCAAGTTATTCTTCAGAATAGGTAGTACCTGCAAAAGAGATAGATGTAAAATCTGTATGTATTTGTCTGGGCGTATTTTGCCCTTTTGTTATAAAGATGTAGTTGTTGTTTGAGCACGTAGTGCTTTTGTTTGCATACGTGTCCTTTTCGTTAGTCTGACGTGGTCAGCTACTCGGGTATACACGTGTTATCCTCAGTCGATGAGATCGTGAGGTGGGGGGAAGCCCCCGAGTGCGTTTGTAGCATGAAGTAAATGTGCGAAATAGCGAAACGAAATTTTGGGGCGAGACACTTAGCTTTATTTATATCGTAATAGAGGAAGTACATTGTTCGGCTGAGTAGCCTTGGCTGAATAGCCTTATTAAAAGTAAAGGGGTAGGTAGCTAGGGGTAGAATCGTCGCAAGTGCGCGATGTTCCATGGGTTGGAGTATGCGACTCCAGACTCCACGTGCTTGAGGCGATAGGCGCCACCTGGGATGACTTCGGTGATGATGTAGGGTCCTTCCCATGGTGACTCGAATTTCTTCGGTCGCTCTTGCTTGAGTCGCAAGACGAGGTCTCCTTCGACGAAGGACCTTGAAACTTGGGCGGCTTGTGGTAGTTGCGGAGGCTCGCTGGTACACCGCTGATCGAGTTCTTGCTACGTCTCTTGCCTCGTCCGAGTGTGTCGACGGCGTCTTCGAAAGTGCAGCCGTGGAGGCTTGTAAGAGACGCACCGGGGCCTGGTGGCGTACTTCGGCTGGTAGCACGGCTTCGGCTCCATGCACCATGAAGAACGGCGTGTAGCCGGTGGAGCTGTTTGGCGTGGTGCGCATGCTACATAGGACGGATGGTAGCTCTTCCGTCCAGGCTCTGGCCTTTCGCTCGAGTGGGCTCATGAGGCGCTTCTTGATGCCAACGCCGATTAGGCCGTTGGCCTTTTCCACCTGCCCATTTGTTTGCGGGTGAGCCACTGAGGCGTATGTGATGTTGATCCCGAGGCCTTCGCAGAAGTCTTGGAATTCTTTGGAGATGAAGTTCGATCCATTGTCGGTGATGATGCTGTGTGGTACGCCAAACCTGTAGACAATGGATTCAAAGAACTTGAAGGCGGTCTTGCCCTTTTGGTTAGTGACCGGCATGGCTTCGACCCATTTTGTGAATTTGCCGACTACGACCAGGAGGTAGACGTGCCCCCTTTTGAGGACTTTGGCAGTTTGCCGATCATGTCGAGACCCCATTAAGCAAAGGGCCAGGCTATAGGTATGGGCCTGAGTTCTGATCCGGGTGCGTGTGGTTTGTCAGCGAACCTTTGGCACCCCTTACATCTTCGGACGATGTCCTTTGCGTCGCTCATGGCCGTTGGCCAGCAGAATCCAGCTCGTAGATCTTTGGATACAAGGGAGCGGCTGCCTGCGTGATGGCCGCAGATGCCCTCGTGGATGTCTTGGAGAATGGTTTTCCCATCACTGATGGTGACGCACCTTTGTAGTACACCCGTAATACTGCGCTTGTACAGCTCGCCATTGATGATGGTGAAAGCTTTTGACCGGCGAGATATGGGTCGGGCATCTGTCGTGCTGTCAGGCAGCTCTCTGTTTATCAAGAACTGGAGGTACGGTCGCGTCCAGGTTTCTTCGACTGCCATGACCTGCATCAGGTTGACCATAGCGACCTCTGTGTCCAGTTTCTCGGGTCCTTCCTGACCTTCGGGTAGCGTAGCTCCCGAGTGTTCTGCTTCTTCGGGTGATCCCTCGGGGAATTTCCGCTTGATGGATGGCACACAGATCTGTTCGAGGAACACACCTGGTGGTACCTTGGCGCAGGTGGAGCCGATGTTGGCGAGTCTATCGGCCTCCTCGTTGCTTTCTCTTCCAACGTGCCGAAGCTCGCAGCCGTTGAATTCTCCTCCGAGTGCGTTGTAGAGCGCGCGTTACGCGATCATGTTTTCGGTGTGTGCGTCACACTCGTTCATCGTCTGTTGGACAACGAGGTTGGAGTCACCATAGATGACCAGGCGCGTTGCGCCGCAGATCTTTGCCATCCTCATGTCGTGGATGAGGGCTTCATATTCGGCCTTGTTGTTGGAAGCTAGGAATTTCATCCGAAGGACGTACTTCATCTTGTCGCCTTGCGGGGAGGTCAGTATGACTCCGGCTCCTGCTCCAGCTTCACGCTTAGAGCCGTCAAAGTGCATCGTCCATGACTGCGACATGTCTGGGGTCTGGCAGCTGCAGCTCCATCCAGTGTACAAGGAAGTCCGGTAGGACCTGAGACTTGATTGCGAGTCGTTTCTCGTAGACGATGTCTAGGGGCGACAGCTCGATACCCCACAGGGCCACGCGTCCTGTGGCCTCTGGGTTATTCAGGATGCTGTTTAGGGGTGCCTCGTTGACGACCATCACCTGGTGCTCCTGGAAGTAATGGCTCAACCGACGAGCCG
Source organism: Avena insularis (assembly GCA_023614405.1). Taxonomy (NCBI): domain Eukaryota; kingdom Viridiplantae; phylum Streptophyta; class Magnoliopsida; order Poales; family Poaceae; genus Avena; species Avena insularis. The sequence continues at coordinate 357,623,213 of CM042693.1, forward strand.
TCATGAACACGCCGTAGGCGAGTTTTTGGTAGTGAGGGTACCTCTGTTTTGTTGGCGTTAATACCTCGCTGAGATAGTAAATTGGGCGTTGGACCCCATGGGTCTTGCCTTCTTTGGGTAGTTCGACCACTAGCACGGTGCTGACCACCTGGTGCGTGGCTGCTATGTACAACAGCAGAGGCTCGCGCTCCTTTGGCATGACCAAAACGGGCGAGGTGGAGAGCAGTCGCTTGAGATTTTCGAATGCGTCGTCGGCTTCAGGCGTCCATTCGAATTTATCTGCCTTGCGTAGCAGCTGGTAGAATGGCGGGGCCTTCTCGCCCATGCGGCTGATGAACCTGCTCAGTGCCGCTATTCGCCCTGCGAGCTACTGGACACCCTTGAGATTCTTTGGCTTCTCCATCGCCATGATGGCCTAGATTTTCTTCGGGTTCGCCTCGATCCCTCGTTGGGAGATGAAGTAGCCAAGGAGTTGTCCTAATGGGACGCCGAAGGCGCACTTTTCGGGATTGAGCTTGATCCTATAGCGGTCGAGGTTATCGAACGTCTCGCGGAGATCGTTGATAAGCGTCTTCGCCTCTCTGGTTTTGATGACTATGTCGTCAACATAGACTTGGACGTTGCAACCGATCTGGTCCTTCAGACATGCCTGCATGCATCACTGGTACGTGGCACCTGCGTTCTTTAGCCCGAAGGGCATTGTGTTGTAGCAGAACACTCCGAACAGTGTGATAAACGCCGTTTTCTCTTGATCTTTGACCTTGAGTCAAATCTGGTTGTAGCCTGAGTAGGCGTCGAGGAAGGAGAGTTTCTCGCATCCTGCAGTCGAATCAATGATCTGGTCGATCCGAGGAAGAGGGAAGTGGTCCTTTGGGCAGTGCTTGTTCAACGACGTGAAGTCCACGCACATCCACAGGATGTCCGTGTCCTTCTTTGGTACCATCACCGTGTTTGTGAGCCACTTTCTTTCTTTGATTTCCCTGATGAAGTCTGCAGCGAGTAGTCTGTTGATTTCCTTCCCGATGGCTTCGGCCCGTGGCTCGGACAGTCTTCGGATGGACTGCTTGACGGGCTTGGTGTCTGGAAAGACATTGAGTGCATGCTCGGCGAATTCCCTGGGAACTCCTGGCATGTCCGCAGGACACCAAGCGAAGATTTCCCAGCGCTCACGGAGGAATTCGACGAGCGCGCTTTCCTATGCGGGGTTGAGGTCGTTGGCGATCAGCACCGTCTTGGAGGCATCCGTCGGATGGACCTGCACCTTCTTTGTGTTGACGGTGGAGTCGAAGGACATGTCGGGTGCGTTTTGTCTTGCAACTGGGGGTGCCCCATTGTCCGTCACCTCGCGGAGCCTTACGAGCTCGTCTTCCATGCCGAAGGACTGGGAGATTCTGTTGAAGTCCCTGTCGCATCGGTTCGATCGGGTGAAGCTCCCGTGGACTGTGATGACGCCCTAGGTCCTGGCATCTTGAGTAGCAGGTATGCGTAATGTGGGACAGCCAAGAACCTTGCGAATGCTACACCCCCGAGGATGGCGTGGTATTGCGATGGCCAGTCCACCACTTCGAATTCGAGCCGCTCGAGTCAGAAGTTATCCGGCTTGCCGAAGATGACGTCGAGCCATATTTTGCCCAGGGGGAATATGCCCTTTCCTGGAACGATGTCGTGGAACGTTGTTCGACCGTTCGAGGTCGCATCTGGATCCGTGATTCGCTAGAGTACTTGCGAACATCAGGTTGATACCGCTGCCGCCGTCCATGAAGACGCGGCTCATCTCGAAACCTCCGATCTGCGCCTCTAGCACTAGGGCAGCATGACCTGGGCAAGGGATCTGGCAAGGGTGATCCGAACGGCTGAACGTGATGCAGGACTCCGATCCGCTGAGGTACTCAGGGATGGCGGGTGGAGTTGCCACGGCCAAGTTGATCTGACGAGTGATTTTCTTCTGCACCCTATTCGTGGGGCGCCCCTTCTGGATCATCAGTGCTCCTTTCGGCGGGGGATACCCGTTCCCAACATTGTTCTGTGCTGGTGCGACTGGTTGGTTCGGACCTCCAACAGGTGGTGGTGGAGGAGCTCCGTGCGCTATCTCACCTGGTGCGGGTGCGTTCCCGAATGCAGGAAGTGGAGCTTGCTGCCTCATCTGAACCATGCTTTCGCTGAGCTTCTGGAACTCGCGGCAGTCCTTGAGCATGTGGCTTGCCTTCTTCTTGCCATCCTGCTTGTCGATGTAGAGGTGGATGGTGCATGGACCCGAAAGTTTTTCGTATGCTGAGGGTCCGTTGTCACGATCGCGGCGCTGCCACGACTGTGCTGGGCGTCCTCCATCGCGGAAGTTTCCTTCACGGTATCCTCCGCTGTTGCGGTTGGCGTCATTGCGGCGGTCGGCGTAGCCGGCCGCGGCCATGTCGGGTCCATCGCGATCGTCATAGACGCGCGATCTCCTGTTGCTACGGCGCTCTCGTCGTCGGCCGTAGTCGTCCTCTTCCTCCGAGTGTGCCCGGTGGACGGAATCTTCGCCGTCGGCCCACCTGTTGGCGATGTCCATGAGGTGGTCGAGTGTTTTGGGCTTGACGCGCCCAAGTTCCTCCTTGAAGTCTTGGCGCTTGACGCCGTCCTTGAAGGCGTCGATGGCCCTCTCTTCGGAGATGTGCGCTGCGGAGTTCTTGGTGTTGGACCAGCGTAGTATGTACGAGCGAATGGATTCGCCCGTTCGTTGAGTGCATGCCCGCAACTCTTCGATTGAGGCGGGCCTCTTGCTAGTACCTTTAAAGTTTCGAATGAAGCTGTAAGCTAGCTCCTCCCAACTTCGGATGGACCCTGAAGATAGGCTGCTAAGCCATATCCGGGCTGCGCCTGTCAGCTACAGCTGAAGGCATTGCATGGCGGTTTCCTTGTTGCCGCCGTGCAATTTGACGGATGACAAGTGGTCACTGAGCCACGCCTTTGGGTCTTGTGTGCCGTCGAACTTCAGAGTATCCGAAGGAAGTTTGAAATTACGCGGCATCTTTGTTCATCGAACAGATCTGCTGAAGCATCGGGCCCCGCAAAGTTCTCCTTTGTCTTCGTCCATCTCGGATTCAGACGAGCATGCGCGCTTGGCTCGCGCTTTGTCTATTTTGCGCTGTGTGAGCGTGTCCCTGGCGTCGTAGTCGCGGTTGTGATGGTGCGAGATCTTCTTCCTTCGAGGAAGGTCATGTTCCTCTTCTTCAGATGAAGGGGTGGGGCTGCGGTCGAACCTGACCGGAGCTTTCTTCTTTGGCTCCGTAGGAGCTTCCTAGTGGAGCGTGGCTACGACGAGTCCGAGTCCGGTAAGTGCGGACTTATGCATGGCTCTTTTCGGGTCCCCCTCCGGAGGTGGGTGGGCCGCTAAGTATGCAGTGGCTGCCATGATCGCAGCCTGCGGCGTTTTCGGGATGACGTTGCCGTCGGCGTCCATCTCCATGAAGGATGTGTGGAGGGTTCGAGTCACTTCACGGCGCTCTTTGGGATCCATGTTCTCCACCCGAGAGCGGTGCTTGTTGCCTTGGTTGTCGTTCGTGCTGGAGCCGATGCCCATGGCGGAGAGCGCAGCTCGTCGCGCGCTGGACTTTGAGGCTGCTTGCTTGCGTTTGTCAAGCACCTCTTGCATCTTGACTTGTTTCTTGTGCTCCTCGATGAGGAGTAAGTGGTATGCCATCAGTAGGTCCCGTGAGGCGCCCGAGGCAGGACTGCGTCGCCACGGCGGCGAGTGCTTGGGCCCATCCTTCCTTGTTGAGGCGGATGACGTGGCCGTTGTTCTCCCCTTCGGGTGGGGGGGACTGGCTTCTTCTGTTCCCACCGTTTCTGTCCTGCGGTTTAGGGTTCGAGTTGGGCGGCGGGTTGGGCGGTTGCTGATCCACGTCGCTCTGGATGACTACGGCGCATTGGTAGCGCTCGTAGATTGGTCCGCTGCTGCCGCAACTTTCGGATCCGGAACCGTAGGTCCCGTCATCCGATGGCAGATCGCATAGATCGGAGTTGCAGCTGCTGCTGTCGTAGGACTCATCTGTTGATGATGATGTGCGTAGCACAGGGTGTGGGTCCCATGAAGCGGGCATGATTGATGGTAGGGGCACTCGCTCAGGGAGACGGAGGGTGCCAGTCTGCCCCACCTGGAAGCAGAAGCTCCCGAATAGGATCTCGAGTCCGTCGCCTACAGGCTCGAAGTCCTTCATGGTGGCTGGTGAGTGGGCGGTGAAGTCGAAAGGCCGAAGAGGAGGTGACTCTCCGTCGCCGCAGAGTTGTAGATCGTTCGGGTTGGGACCGTCACGATCGCACAATCAGCGTCCTCGGTTCCCACAGACGGCGCCAATTGACGAGGTTTGATCTCGTCAATGCCCATTGTTATGGACTTGGGTTTTGGAGAAGATGGGGATGCTGGAGATCGCGGAACGGTTAGCAAACAAGCAACACGGGACACGAGGTTTATCTAGGTTCAGGCCCCCGGAGGGAAAACCCTACTCCTGCTTGTCTGCTCTTGATTACGGCGGAACCGAAGATTACATGGGTGCGCAGATTCGATCTGGCGTGGAGGTGTATATGCGAAAGTATGAGAGAGAGATCTAGGTTGTGCCCTCCTAGCCTTTATATAGACTCGAGGTGTGTCCCGCATGCACCTAGTCGGTTCTGAGTTCTAGGGTTTTACCCCTTTGAATTTCCTATCTACTCTAGTCTTGCTCTCCAAGGATCCGAAAGGCGTCATGGGCCTTGGCCACCCGAAAATCTTCATGGGCCGGCGTACATTTGCCGTGGGCCTTCCTTGGACTGGACCAGGTATGCTGAGATCATGTACTCGTAGGGTATAACCATGTCACCCGAATCTCCCCTTCGGTGGCGGTGGCGCTACAGAGGTTTTCGTGGATTTCTTCTGGATTCCCAGGAATCAAGGTCGGTGGGGGTCCAGGGGGCCCACACCCCCTATGGGCGCCTCCCGCCACTGTGCCCCTCGGCTCGCTTCGTGGTTCTGTGTTGCTCCGAAAAATAATAACTTTGGCTTTTGTCCCGTCCAATTCCGAGAATATTGATTTTCTGCCTTTCTGGAACAAAAAACAGAAGAAAACAGGCAACTGACACCGTGACAACTTGTTAATATGTTAGTTCCAGAAAAGATATGAAAATACCTCAAATTATAGACAAAGCAAAGCAAAGTAGATACTAAACAAGCATGGAGCATAAAAAATTATAGATATGTTTCTGACGTATCAGCCGACGAACTCCTATGGGCATATCATGCATGGAGATTGCTGGATCGGAAGGTATTCGGTCGTGCGCACCTTGTTTTTTGGCCTGTTGGTTTCAACGGGAGCGTTGTGAAGCTCTATTGTTTGTTCCCACCAAGTGCCATTCTTAGAGCCATGGTGAAGTCAGATGCGGAGAATGTCAGAAAAGCGAAAATATGAGGGTAGCGATGGTGTTTTTGTTCTTGTGGCGACGGAAAACTGGCTGCGTGATCTGGGACTCGTTGCAGCGACTGTTGGTGCGGGAAGACAATACAGGGGGAGTTCCTAGTCTTATCTTGCAGGGTGAAAATCCAAGGTCTAGCCTTAACTGGTTGTGCCTGGCAATGCCTTGTTGAAGGCATTGTTTTGTGAGCAAGGACTTTCTCCAGGGTGAAAACCTATGATCTTTGATCGGGCAACGACGGCGCTTGGGCACTGTTTCCTTCTTGAAGGCGTTGTTATTGGAGTGGAGGACTACTGGTGTTGTTCTGATGGTGTCAGTGTCGTTGCTTTGAGGATTAGTTCTCTATAGCGGGACTTTTATTTTTTATAATTTTTTCTGAGCTGTGTGCATCCGTAGGCCGCTAAGGCATAAGTTGTTGCAGAGGCTGGGTGTAATTGATATCCCTGTGATATTAATATATACTCTTTTTCAAAAAAATCTGATCCTGAAAGAAAGATAAAACTAAACAACTGCTGAAGCCTCTCGGGTAAGAGCAGAAATTGCAATTAGGAACGAAGGAGATTGTTTCTGTCTCCTTCGTACATCGACGCCAATATATCCGAAGTCCAGGATTTTCATGAAACGTACAGGTGCTGGGAAGCAGTGTAATATCTGGCCGTTCGTACACAATCTAGTGGTCCACATCAAAAGATTTCAGATTTTCAACAAGTAGTCCATTTTCACCTGATATGCCAGACGGTTCGAGTCTGACCACGCTGGATGGTCAGCCGTTGGAGAGGTATCTCAGCAAAGGAAACGAAACATCAAACACATGTAAATCGGTATACAATTTGCGGATATTCACGCACCGAACACTTATGCTCCCTTGGCAACCTTGATGAAGACATCCTCCAAGGTTGTGTCAGCGAGACCCCAAGCGTGTATGCTGAAACGGCGCCTTGCATTCTCAACTTCACGGAAAACATCTGCTATCCTCACCTCCTGCTTTGGCAGCTCAAATTTCTGTGTACCCGATATGCGATATATCCTCTTTGCACTTGGCGACAGATGGCGAACTAGATGTTCAACCTCACGGTCATGTTCCGAAGATGTTGTCATTGTGAAGATGTAGGTGCCCCCATATCTAGCTTTCAGCTGTTGAACATTGCAACGCAGAAATTGCAAGCGTGTTCAATATAGTATGGCAGTACGGAAAATGTACTTCTATCTGCTTCGCATAGGCGAATAAGGTGATTTACCTCTTTTGGATTTGCAATGCACCGGAAAACACCATCAACAAAAATACCCACTCTATCACATAGCACCTCTGCCTCTTCCATTGAATGTGCTGTCAATAAACATACTTGATGATTCACAAAATTATATCGAAGTACAGAAGAGATGAATAGTAAGGAAAGTCGAATACTTACTTGTAAGAATAATAGCACGGTTTTTCTTTGCCTCTTTCACAACACTCCACAGGTTATCTCTCGACGCTGGATCTAGTCCAGTGCTTGGCTCGTCCATGAAAACTACCTAAGAATATATTTATGCAATTTTCAGTGGCGAGTTCCATCATATTTCTTGCAGCAGAGAGAACATAAAACACAAATAGGATTAGTACTTTGGAATCCCCAATTAAAGAGATTGCGACACTAAGCCTCCGTTTCATGCCCCCACTGTACATCTTCACTTGCTTATTGCCAACACCACCATGGAATAGGTTAACACTCCTCAGAGAGTCATCGGTTGCCTGACATACCAGCATATCTTACAGTTCAAATATCAATGCATTCATGCATATTATAATTTGAACTGGTAATGCATGGCAGAACCAATGAACACATACATAGCATGCACCGCCTTTCACAATGTGGTAATAATACATATGGTTGCAGATATGCAAAAATATCATAACTGTATACCTTCAGTAGCTCAGAGCCTTTAAGATTCTTTAGTCTGCCATAAAACAATAGATGCTCTTTTCCCGTCAATGTTTCCCAAAGTAAGCTGTATTTAAAAAACAATTATCATCTACGGCAATGTAGTATGCATGGAGATCTATACCCAAAAAGAAATGTCAGAATAATTTTAGTTCATGGCTGTACTCATGTTGTGGGCAGACACCCATATCTGTGTAGATGTCATTCATATCAGTCCGTATATCCATTCCATGGACATAAGCAGTGCCAGATGTAGGTGGATTGAGCCCAATCATCTGTGGGTGAGAAATGTAAAATACATCAGTATTGGGTGAAAATGCTGGCTAATGTTGTCAAAATTAATAAACGAACTACATCAATATACCATACTGATGAAGGATGTTTTCCCAGCCCCATTCGGGCCAAGCATTCCAAAACACTGGCCTTTTGTGAGGGCAAGAGACAACCCACGAACTGCAAGCTTGTCACGGTTTCCATCCATTCCATGGTAAACCTTCTTTAGGTTATCACATATAATAGCATGGTTGCCATTGTGTTCCAACAAAAGTTGCTCAACTACCTTTCTCTGAACATAGAAAGAAATGAATTATCAATAAGTGCTTATATTGTGAGGACTCCCCATATAAGAGGATGACTATGTTTGAGAAATATGCAAGGGATTTAACCGACTTCTTGAGTAGTATCAGGGTTCTCCATTTCAACAATTACTTTAGATCCTAGTCGCCCAAAGCTATACCCCCGGAATGATGTAGTTCGCTTTTCAAAGCATTTCAAGGATAGTAAGAACCAGTTTTGGAGTCCACCACCCAATAATGAGACTTGATCCCAATAAAATGCCAATGGGAGAAGTATTGCCCATTCAGCAACCATGATAATCAATACAGCACGCATTCCATTGACTGGGTCACTCAAATTATCCCAGCTCATACCGTTGCTTCCCATTGCATTTCCAGAGAATACACTAAACTCGTATAATCCTCGGTAAAGTGAAAATCCAGGGATGATCTCCATGACTATTGCCCAACTCCCTATATACAAAGCAAAGCTTGTTATGCATATGATGTTAAGAGAACTTCCATATATCAAACACAAATAAGAGAGAAACTTACTCGGAAAACTAGTATTCTCAATGATAATTTGTAGAAGAACTTCCCCTAGTAAGCCAGAACCAAATATATAGATGTAACCAACCACTGCAGCAGAGAAATTTATTAGATTGGTTGTAATATTATAAGCACTATCTGTCAATATAGACCTTATAGTTTTAGTCACAGACCTGTAGCTATTTTAACACTAGAAAAGAAGGATGATGCGAAAAATGCAAGTGCAATCTGCAGATTAATGTATGTTAAGTAGAAAACAAACTGAATGCTGTAATCATTTGTTGTAAAGAAACGCAGACCTGCACATAATAAAACCAATTTTAAAGAGAGTAAATTTGTAATACATGCAGCTTCTTGATAGAATTCCCAAATATTTACCTATCAATGAGCCAAAAATGACAAGCACTATAATATAGACAGCGGATAGAGCAAAAAAGTAAGCATAGCTTATAATCCAGTAAGGGCCATCCTTCAAACCATGCATCTTCATCATAATTTTGAGATTCTGTTGCTTCTCATACACAAGATATGTTAGTATAACCTGTAAAAATAATAATATCAGGTCATCATATTATCCATGTTGGGAACTTATTTACAGGAGGTCGTGTCTCATACTCACTGGAAAGAGCAGTTCGATGATCCATGTGAAGAATAGTGGAGCAAGAACAGAAGCTATTTCAAATTTTAATCGTGTTCCTACGGTAGGCATATCTTTAACATATTCGAGTAGCATTGCCACTCCACTTCCTCTGAGAAATTTGATGTATGAGTTGGACGCCTAGAATAAAGATGCTACAAATCATATTAATATAGTTACAACACAAACGGATTTATCACTTAATATACTGTAATTATGCAGTAGTTCAGTGCGCATACCATATTGACCAAACGTGGAACTCGTAATAATTTAATGCGTGAATTCGCTCTCTTCTTGTGATAGGTTGAGTTGTACCAAATAATAATGTCGAGACTATCGATGTTTGTGTTCAAGAAGTCATAACCTGTGAAGCAAAAAAAGGGTACACATGGACGAAAAAGAATCAATGAGTTTTACTCCTCCGTTCAGAAATAAGTGTTACAGATTTGTTTAGATATGCATGTATCTAAACGTGTTTTAGTGTGTAGATACATATGTATCGAGACAATTTGCGACTCTTATTTTTGAACAGAGGAAGTAATAGTTTACTGGACTAAATCAATACATTTTGATCACCTGCAACAAATCCATTCGACTTTCTTCCTCCACTTCCTCCTTGTTGCCTAAAACCCTTAAATAGTTCATCATTGATATCTGATGCGCTTTCACGCCACATGGGCATACATTTAAGGCACTCTACGTCTGAACATTCAAAATGTGTAACGGAAATATTACCAGGATTAGCACACAAAATATACGAAATAAACAATAGCCTCTTATAACATGATTGTAGAACAAAAAAGAAGCTAGGTATCTAAATTATACTCTCTCCGTTTCTAAATGTAAGATGTTTTGGTAGGATAATTTAAAGAGTTCAATAACAAATAGAAATTTACTTGCTAGCGAACCATAGTTTAGATGTTATTTTTGTATGGAAATAGTTTAATCCAGCCACCTGCACACCCAGCTATATCAACTGAGAGAATATTTGGTACTCAACGAGACCTGTCCAGGTGGGCCTTCTTTTTGTATATATCCACATAGAACAGTCAAACAAGAAAGCTAATTCTAAATATCAATAAAATCGAAAAGCATTCTAATATTACAGTCTGCAAATTATAGCAACCATTTTCTGTATTGAGTTCACGTAGTATTTCCAAATGTTCATGATTGTTTTATAAGCAGGAAATAGGAGAGGCTCCTACTGTGTATTAAACTAAAAATTTCTAACAAGCGCGAGCAAGAGATGCAGGTGCCATTAAAGTAAAATTAGGATCTTGAGAGCATCCAGAGGTCTGGCGGACAATGGCCTATATTTCGATTTAATGTTTGGTGAAAAAATTATAAAGAAAATTAGCGAAGAGGATACTAGAGGATGAGAAGAACTAGAACAGAGAAAGGTACCCCCTCTGTTCCAAAATACTAACTAAAACCACGACACTACTCATTTTGAAAAGGAGGAAATACAAAGGAATTAGTGGGTTTGCAGGCGAGAAAGTCTACATAGAAAACTCCGTGAGTAAAATTTCGCCAATACAATATCGCAGGAAGGTTTCTACAATCTAGCATCTCCAATTTCTAAAATTTAATATAATAAAAAAATATAACATGCAATAAATCTAGCCACACAAATGTGCAGATCGTCCTGCTACATACATGCTCAATTAAAAGGAAGATGTCGGCAAAGGAAGGGGCCACTTACTGAGCTGGATGGGTATCGACCCTGCTTTGAGTGAAACATTTTGCGATAAATTGGACAGACACCGAGGTTGGACAATATAGAGAGTTTTCCCTCGGGTAAATGTTGCGTCCAGAAGCTGTCTATCCTCTGTGACTATGTCAGAGCCCTGATACAAATAAATCCAATCAAAAGATCCACACATAAAAAACACACCGTATGTGCACAATTAGGCATGAAAGAGACTCACAGGGACAATCTTGGAGAATGTATGCAGATAGTCTGTCAAATTCAAAGGTGAAGACAGAGCAGGGAAGAGTTCACCTGAAAGAACTGGCGCCCAAGAGTAGGAACATTTAAACCTGAATTGTGAATGAAAATAAGCACATATTGTCTGCTTCTGTAGCATGCGTATGACAGACAAACATACTTTGGACGAGCGAGCGGTTGCTCCCGGTGACGAGGAAAGAAGCGGGGCAGGACCCGGTGTCGCGGCATGTCGGTTCAGGCAAACCGTCGAACGGCTGGGCATCGGGCTGAGGCGGCGGCACCTGAACCAGGGCCGGCCACCGTGGCGGTCTGGGCATCGGGCAGTAGGCGACCTGGCGCACCGTGGAGTACTGGGCGCCGCACTCTGTCCTCCGGCAGCTCCCGTCCGCGGCGGTGTCGACGCACGCGCAGCCGCAGCTGTACATGGACTCGTCGATGCTGCTGTCGATGAATGCCTGCAGCAGGACCAGCAGCACGCAGACGAGGATCGGAAAGATTGCGATGGCCACGTTCGTCTTCAGGTTCCTCCTCTGCAGCATCCCATCCAAGAACGACAATGTAGGAGAGTCCAATGACCGTATGCTCATGAATTACAGCATCAATCCGCGGCCAGTTGTGCAGATACAGTATCGAAAAACTGAGCAAGAAGAAGCGGGGGACCTGACCTGGAAGCAGAGGTTCTTGCGGAGGAGGGCGTTGGCCTGCGTCGCGAGGCCGGCAGGGCCCCTCGAACTGGTCGACGAGACCATTGCTAGTACAAGTGAGGAGGAAGCTGAACTGCCAACTTGGCCTCCCTCTCCTCTCTCGGTTCACGCCGTTGCCTTTGTCTCCTCCGCTGCGCTGCAGGGCGGATGCAATGCAACAGTATTTCACAGGTCGTTCTGTATTTGTTCCCAGGAAATCAGTTCATTTGAAAATGAGGAGTAATAGCAGGCCTCGCGCACTAGCACGTCGCGCGTATCTGTTTTATTATTGATTTGGATTTGCTCTGAATCATTCATTTAGAGGTAGTTGACTAGTATGTGTACAAGTGACAAGTTCAATACTAGAAGATACTATGTGCACAATAAGTACATCACTGATTTAGAGTAATAGAAGTGTTATACATCACAGTTTACACGATTTGTTCGAGTGAACTTATTTCCTTAATTTGCAACAAAGAAAACTTATTTACTTGATGATTTATAGAAACAAAAATTATAAATTGATGCCCATAATGTATCCACATTTTTCATGTGACTTGTCTTATCAGGTAGTTTCTCCCAGGTACCATGACATGATACTTTTGAGTGTTGGACAAATAGAAGTAAGATACATTATTATTGAAATATTAGGCATAATTTCTACGATTAATTCCAGAATATAAATCATCACAAAACCAGCTACTAGGTCATGTAACCAGAACGTAACTAAACAATAAGATGATCGGAAACAGACATCAGCTTAACATGTACTCGCAAAACATGATAAATAACCAAACAGAAGCACGTAGCACGTACGTTCGGTTGTCGTAGTAGAAACTTTGGAGAAGATTGATCGAAGCAGATGGCGACGAAGACGGCGGTAGGTAGCACCGCCTGACTTGAATGGAAGACGACCCGTGATGGAGAACTCGAGCAGTCGCGCAGAGCGCTTTCCAAAAACCTTATTCGTCCTGTCCCGTACAGGATCACAAGGGCGAGTGGTTCCGGAGACCTGCTCTCCTGTCCGCCGGTGCACGCCGGCAAGCGGGATGGAGTAGACTACGGTGACGGCGCAAGTAGAGAGGATGACAAAATCCTAGATTGATTTTCGATGGGGTGTTGTGGCGGTAGCCGCGCAGGACTTTATATAGAGCAGCTCAGGAAACCCTAACGGAGGCGAACGTGGGCCGAGTCCACGTTACGCACGTTCGGGTCGGTTACAGTAGCCCACGATCCGGAAGCGATCCGAATAAGCTAATTGTTTGACACGTCTGTCAAAACCTCACAGTTTTCCTGAGCAGCAAAATAAAGCTCGGCTAGGCGAGATTCCCGCAACCCGCGGCGCGCGTGTCATGACGAGCGGGCGTGCGTGCGAGCGGCGGCGTCGTCGTCGGAGGAGCGCGCACATGTATCTCTCTTATTGCCACTCACTTACAAAGTGGTGCAACACTCCACCTTATAAGGTGGTGCAACTCTCCTCCAACTTCTCATGTGGGACTAAACTTGAGCTCCCACTCCACTTCCATGTGAGCCACCACAAACATGAGCCCAAACACATATGGGCTGCCATAAATTTGGGCTTTGAGATTTAGGGAAAATTTGAAATACACATGGGCCTAAATGAATTGGCCCATTATTTCTAACAATCCCCCACCAGATCTCAAATGCCCATTTGAAGATTTGCCAATCCTCGTTACTTGTTTATATATCAGTGTTTCAGCAGAGATTGTTAAGTTGAACTTCCGCCTAGAATCTTGAACTACGTCTATCAACAACTTGAACAATGGACGAACCTTGAATTGCAAGTTTGGTGCCAATAGATTTCACTCAAAATCATAACTAGTACTTGCCAAAGTAGCCTACCCCTTGGGTTGGAGCATATGCGCCATACTCCATGGTCTCTTCATGAGTTTACTAGAGATCACCTAAGTCTCATAGATCATGGCGTTTACAAATGAGCTCATATAGGTGTGTTCTTTCAAAATGCCCTGTAGGACGACATCTTTGCTAATTAAAGCCAACAGAAACACATTAAGTCATGTTGCCAACCTGCCTTACAGATTATGAGAGTTATGCATCTTGACATAGAGAGGGTTACAAAATACTCTCCTCTGTCAAACCACTAGCTTGTTCTTCCCAGGTCCTAATTCACGGGATCTCCGATCACATAGGTTGGGTTACCACTAAGGTGTGACATCCATGGGTCTCAACCCCATCTCCCTCGATGCACTTTCTATCACATTTCGTGATAGTCCCCTTGTAAAGGGATCTGCCAGGTTTTTGTCTGTTTGAATATATGTAACAGTTATTACTCCGGAGTTTCTCAATTTCCTGACAGATTTCAAACGTCTCTTCACGTGTCTTGATGACTTCGCGTTATCCTTAGAATTGTTCACTTTGACAATAACTGTTTGGTTGTCACAATTCAAAAGGATCACGACAAAGTTTCTCAACCACAGGCAAGTCCATCAAGAGCTCATGCAGCCATTCTGACTCAACAGTGGCTGTGTCTAAAGCAGTAAGTTTTGCTTCCATAGTTGACCTCGTCAATATGGTTTGTCTACGAGTCCTCCATGACACTGTGCCACCTCCAAGGGTAAACACATACCCGCTCGTGGCGTAGAGTTCATCAACGTCAGAGATCCAATTCGAATTACTATATCCTTCAAGCACAGCAGGGTTCCCTGAATAGTGAATCCCATAGCTCATTGTACCATATAGATAGCGCATGACCCTTTCAAGTGCATGCCAATGATCAATACTCGGGTTAGACATGAACCTACTCAACTTGCTCACAGCAAAAGAGATATCGGGTCTTGTAGCGCTTGCTAAGTACATGAGAGAACCAACAACTTGTGAATATTTCAGTTGATCTGTTGGTTCCTTCTTATTCTTTCGTAATGTCAAACTGGGATCATAAGGTGTTGGAGAAGTCTTGCCATCATTAAAGCCAAATCGTCTCAAGACCTTCTCAACATAATGAGATTGCGTTAAAGTAATCACATTCTCGTTCTTAATAAGCTTGATGTTCAGAATGACATCAGCCTCTCCCAGATCTTTCATATCAAAACTCTTTGACAGGAAAGACTTGACTTCATTTATCACTTTCATGTTTGTACCAAAGATCAGAATGTCATCCACGTACAAACATAATATAACGCTATCGCCCCCACCATGGCGATAGTAAACACACCTATCAGCCTCATTAATGACAAAGCCAGCAGAAAGTAGAGTTCTGTCAAACTTCTCATGTCATTGCTTAGGTGCTTGTTTTAGGCCATATAAAGATTTTAATAACTTACACACCTTTGTCTCTTCACCTTTTACCACAAACCCATCCGGATGATCCATATAGATCTCCTCTTCCAACTCTCCATTAAGGAAAGCTGTCTTCACGTCCATTTGATGAACGAGAAGACCATAAGAGGCAGCCAGGGATAGTAGTACTCGAATAGTGGTTAGTCTAGCGACACGTGAATAGGTGTCAAAGTAATCTTTGCCTTCTTTCTGTGTGTAGCCCTTAGCTACAAGACGCGCCTTGTACTTCTCAATAGTACCATCAGGCCTTAGCTTCTTCTTGAACACCCACTTACATCCCATAGGTTTACAACCATAGGATCGTTCTGATAATTCCCAAGTTCCATTAGAAAGAATCGAGTCCATCTCATTTTGGACAGCTTCTTTCCAATCATCTGCATCAGGAGATGCATATGCCTCAGTAATTGATCTGGGAGTATCATCCACAAGGTACACGATGAAGTCATTACCAAAGGATTTTGCAACCCTCTGTCTCTTACTCCTCGTGAGAGGTTCATCGTCATCCTTCTCAAGAAATTCCTCATGTGGTTGTTCAGAATTCTCAATATATGCACTAGATTCAGGAAGTATTTCAGAAGAAATCCTACCAATGCTATGCATATCTTTCATAGGAAAAATATTCTCAAAGAATGTTGCATCACGAGATTCTATTATAGTATCAACATGCATATCAGGTACCTCAGATTTAACCACTAGAAATCTATAGCCTACACTTCGTGGAGCATATCCTAGAAAAATACAATCCACTGTCTTGGGTCTGAGCTTGCGTTTCTTGAGGATCGGTATGTTGACCTTCGCCAAACACCCCCAAGTGCGCAGATACGAAAGTGATGGTTTTCTCCCAACCCACTCCTCATAAGGGGTCTTTTCTTTATTCTTGTTAGGAACTCTATTCAGGACATGACATGAAGTCAACAAAGCCTCCCCCACCATGCCTTTGATAAACCAGCAAGGCTAACATGGAATTCACCAAGTCACCAACAGGCGGTTTTTCCTCTCGGCAACCCCGTTTGATTGGGGCGAGTAGGGAGGCGTCCTATCATGAATAATTCCGTGTTCCTGACAGAATTCGTCAAATATTTTGGGAAAATACTCACCACCACGATCCGACCTAAGACGCTTGATCTTTCTCTCTAGTTGATTTTCAACTTCGGTCTTATAGATTTTAAAGTAGTCTAAAGCCTCATCTTTAGTTTGCAACAAGTAAACATAGCAAAATTTAGTAGCATCATCTATCAACGTCATGAAATATCTCTTTTCACCTTTTGTCAACACACCATTCATCTCGCATAGATCGGAATGTATGAGTTCTAGAGGTGCCAAGTTTCTCTCCTCGGTAGCCTTGTGAGGCTTTCGAGGTTGCTTTGATTGCGCACAACTATGGCACTTAGAACCTTTGGCAATAGTAAAATTCGGAATTAAACTCATACTGGACATCCGAGATATCAAACCAAAATTAATGTGACATAAACGAGAATGCCAAATACTGGTATCATCATTAACACCACCACAAATATGATTCACGGATTTATTACAAAACTCTGAAAGTGAAAACCGGAACAAGCCTCTGAACTCATAACCTTTACCAATAAATTGTCCATGTTTCGAAACAACGACTTTATTAGACTCTAAGACAACCTTAAACCCATCTCTGCAAAGAAGGGAGCCACTAACGAGATTCTTGTTCATAGTAGGGACATGCTGCACGTTCCTCAGCTGCACGATCTTTCCAGAAGTAAACTTCAGATCCACCGTGCCAACACCACGAACATAAGCATGTGATCCATTCTCCATTAGGATGGATGAATCCCGAGCGACCTGATAAGAAGTGAACATAGAGATGTCAGCACACACATGAACATTAGCACCCGTATCAAGCCACCAACACACTGATTGAAATACTGAAAGAACAGTAAATAAATTACCATACCCATCAGTATTGCTAGCGGTCACGACGTTGACAGTCTTGGCCTTTTTCCCTCTGCGGTCTACGCTTTCTGGACAGTCCTTGAAAAAGTGGTCGGGCTCTCCACAAGTGTAACAAGATAGTTCACTCTTGTCCCTGTTCGTCTTCTTCTTCTTCTTCTTGAAGGTTGTAGTCTTTACAGACTTGTTAAAGGAGGGTTTGAAGTTCCCTTTGTTCTTGCCTACGGATTTGCCTTTCTGCACAAAGTTGGCAGTAGCATGACTCTCTCCTTTCTCAGTAGTGTCCTTAGCCCGAGCCTTCCCCTCAACATCAAGGGACGCCATCAGATTTTCAACTGATATCTCCTGTCTCTTGTGTTTGAGAGTTGTGGCAAAGTTCCTCCATGAAGGGGGCAACTTAGCAATAATGCAACCCGCCATAAACTTGTCGGGTAAGGCACACTTAAGGAGTTCGAGCTCTTTGGCAATGCACTGTATCTCATGAGCTTGTTGAACCACAGGAAGGTCCTTTATCATCTTAAAATCATGAGAGCTCTCCATGATATACAGTTCACTGCCAGCATCTGCAGCACCAAACTTTGCGTCCAGTGCGTCCTAGAGCTTCTTCCCGTCTTTTATGTGCATAAACACATCACACAGACGGTCGGCAAGAATGCTCAGAATGCATCCCACAAAGATAGTATTGGCTTCCTCGAACTTCCTCTGATCCTCGTCAGACATAGTTCCTTCAGGTTTGCCTTTAGTAATCTGAAACACTTTCATCGTGGTCAGCCAAAGCTTAGCCTTGTACTGCCACCTCTTAAAGTGCACACCGGTAAACTTATCCGGCCTCAGTGCATCGGTAAAACCAGTCATTGTTAATTCAGGAAATTGCCTACAATAAGGTTTTTGGATTGTTGAAATATTAGGCATAATTTCCACGATTAATTCCAGAATATAAATCATGACAAAACCAGCTACTAGCTCATGTAACCCGAACGTACTAGATGTACTAAACAACATGATGATCGGAAACAAACAGCAGCTTAACATGTACTCGCAGAACATGATGAATAACCAAACAGAATCACGTAGCATGTACCGTTCGGTTGTCGTAGTAGAAACTTTGGGGAAGATTGATCAAAGAAGATGGCGACGAAGACGGTGGTAGGCAGCACCGCCTGACTTGGATGGAAGACGACCCGTGATGGAGAACTCGAGCAGTCGCGCGGAGCGCTTCCCAAAAACCTTATTCGCCCTCTCCCGTACAGGATCACAAGGGCGAGTGGTTCCGGAGACCTGCTCTCCTGTCCGCCGACAAGCGGGATGGAGTAGACTACGGTGACGACGCAAGTAGAGAGGATGGCAAAACCCTAGATTGGTTTTCGATGGGGTGTTGTGGCGGTAGCCGCGCAAACCCTAACGGAGGCGAACGTGGGCCGTCCTGAGCAGCAAAATAAAGCTCGACTCGGCGAGATTCCCGCAACCCGCAACCCGCAACCGCGCGTGCGGGCGTCGTCGTCGTCGGAGGAGGAGCACGCGTGTATCTCTCTTATTGCCACTCACTTACAAAGTGGTGCAACACTCCACCTTATAAGGTGGTGCAACTCTCCTCCAACTTCCCATGTGGGACTAAACTTGAGCTCCCACTCCACTTCCATGTGAGCCGCCATAAACATGAGCTCAAACACATATGGGCTGCCACAAATTTGGGCTTTAAAATTTAGGAAAAATCTGAAATACACATGGGCCTAAATGAATTAGCCCATTATTTCTAACAATTATCCCATAGCAAAATAACAGACATATTCCTTTTGTTTATGTACATATATGGTTAGATGGATCCATCTTTGCTATGAAAGCTGGCAAGTTACCTTTTCTACCGAACAACCTTTCATGCACGCCGACAACATTTCTTACTTCCCTACCGATTTCTCTTAGCTAGATTATGTTTAATCAATAAATAACTTTTTTTAAAGGCGCATAAAAATATTATTTTTAGTGGTACTTTTATCTTCCAAAATATTTTCTCAGAAAAGTAGTGTGACCGTTCAAAAAATCTTGGTACATCGGTTTAACTGTAAATGAACCGCATGTTGTTAGTCTCTAAGTAAAAGTAGCCTGATCACTTGAAATATGAATTCCCATCAACAGTTGAACCAAGTGTAACTATAGTGCCCACTTGATCCCAGTTAATGCACGTCTAAAAGCTAGATTTAGCAGCATTTTTGACATAACATTTTCCACCAAAACATCTTCTTGCTGAGAAATATTACAAAGGAATATATATTGGAGAGAAATACGCCTACCCTTAAGCCAGGTGTCTTCCTAAAAGCGAATACTCAGACAATTCCCAAAACAAAAGAACATTTACTAAAATGTTCTCTTTAACTATCATGAGTCGTTTGCAAAGAAAAAAGTATGTATGTTTTTAAACTTGAGATAAGGATTTGAATTGAAGGTATTTGCTCTATAGCATCACTTGCCATACCCTTTCCTCGTTTAAAAGCTTAAACAACCACTTACCGAGCAAAGATTTATTCTTAATGTCCAAAACATCAGCTCCTAAACCCCTTGATCTAGAAAACATATTCCATCTGGTTAAACAATAATTTCTTTTATGGACTCCACTCTTTGAAATGGGACTGAAAGGTATCTTCATAACTTTAAATGGTGTTCTTAGTAGAAGGTTATGTGCATCAATTGACGCAGATACCGGGATTTTATTTTCCTTTTCAAAAAAGTCTTTAAGAAAGATATAACATGAACATCGGTAGGCTTAAAATAATGGAATTGATGGGAGTCGGATGATCATCATATGAAAGCATGATTTCCATCTAGCATACTTTCTCTTTAATTTTGGAAACAATGAACAGGTACTCCGAAATATCCAAGTCGAAAAGACCACGAAACGTTCCCCTTCCTCTCCTCCTCCCTGCAAAGGCGGCTAGGATTTCGTCGCCTCCCATCAGCGTCGCCGCCGATCTTCCTCGCTTATGTGGTCTTCGGGACATGGAGGTCGGGTGGATAGGCCCCCGCCGACGGGAGGGCTCAGTTTTCCTATTTCTAGGGTTCAAGTTTGGTGGGGGCAATGCTCAGGTGGTGGCGGCGATGCTTCTTCCAATAAGGTCTTCCCGAATTTAGCCCCATATCGATGGTAGCCTCGAGGAGCTTGTGGGAGTGGTGTGGTCCTCGAGAAATTCTTCTAACCGTGGGGATCTTCGGATCGTCAAGGAGTTTCATTGACAGTTCATCATTCTTCTTCATTTTGGGACGAATGTGGTCTTTTTATCCGTTCGACTACTTCCCGTCCGCAACCAACAATGCCATGCCGACTCAGGGAGGAGCGGCAGCGGCGGCGTGCCGTCGACATGGTCTGGAGGTTGAAGATGAAGCGCTTCTCAAGAATTTCGATGTAATTTTCATTTTAGATGATTTGCTTTGTACCGTTTAATGTTTCTTTTAATACGAGAGTCCCATTGGTAAAAAAAAGTCGATCTCAGTGCGCGGGGAGCACTAGTGTTGTACTACTCGCCGAGCCGATCCATCTACAAAAGGAAACACTATAGCCTAGGCATTACTCCCTCCATACCAGTTTATTAGAATAGCATGGAGTTCAAGAAAATTGTTTAACAACAAATTTGATCAACAAAATATGAATCTTATATCACAAAAACTATATCATTGAAAAATCATTTTAAATATAAATCCCATGGTATAGTTTTTATAACATATAATTCATATTGGTCAAACTTTTTTTTAAACTTTGTGTCAGGCTAATAAACTGGCATGAAGGTAGTAACATGCATATAATAACAACAAAAAATAGTGGCAGTGGACTAAACCGACTCGTCTCCCCTAGTATAATTGAACCGGCTCTTTACTCGAAGCAGCAGGCATCCCCATCGGCCCTGACTCCTTCTTCGACGGCGTCACTGGCGGTACTGAATTTCAGGTCCATTTTCCCATCTTGATCTCTTTGCTTTGGGGTTTGGGTAGGCCACGGCGACCGCTCCTTTTTTGAGCTTAGATCCGTCCCCGAGCCGGCAATTGGCCGGAAAGGTCGCTGCGGCGCCGATGGCGGCTTTGTGATGCTTTGCTTTGCGACCTTTGCGAGACTAGTTCTTGCCTTCGGTGCTTATATACTAAGACTAGTCACAATGAGGAGTATCATATACTAGTATCGTGCATATGATATCATCTTCACAATGCATAGTATCATGCAGTAGTACCATAAATTTAATGTTTTTATTGTTTTGTAAAATTTTAATGTAAAATTGTGTACACAATTTATTTAAGATTAGATTTTCTAGTTCTATATGCTATGATAATGTATCTACCTATGAATTATGATACCAACATAATCCATGTCATCATTAATTGCAGTGACACATAAATTTTTTGCATGCATGTGTGTGCATGTCACTCTCTATGATATCCATTAAGGCTAGTCTAAGGGATTTTCGTTGAGAGTGAGCCAGATTCTCTTCTTTGCTCATATATAAGCTTACCAAGCTTGGAGAGTTCATCTTGCTCTAGTTATTTACATTTTATAGTGAGAGATGAGGAGCCGGTGTGAAGTATTAATTTCTACAAGTACAATCGATGATTGCCATTCGTTTGGGTCGACGCGCGAGCATGGTCAACACTCTCTACATATGCCATTGTATCGATGAGACGTTAATCGATCTCTCCGTAACTTAAGATCCTTAATTAATTAATTATACTCGTTATTTAGCTGGCCAGCTGTTTGAACACGCGATATTAGTTAAGCCTTAGTTTCGCCTAAAGGTAGTCGCCCATCAGGCATTGTTGGGGCTGCACCTAGCAGCCCCTCTTCTTCTACCTCCAACTCACTCAAACTCTCACTTTGTATCTCACAACACCGAGAGCACACACACGCCATGGAAGAAACTCACACATACACACACTTCACCAGAGAGAAAAACAAGCTTTCCCTTTTTGCTCCCGGTGAGAACATATGCATTACATTTTCTTTCTTCTCATCACTAAACACACCAATCTATAGGGCCTTAAATAGGCAGCACACACAGCCGTGAGGGATTAACCCCACTAGCCACACACGCACCATGCGGCCACTAACTCAACTAACTATGCATGCACTCGCGCACTAAGCTGGCCTGATCTTCTCCTAGAATCTTGAACCTTTTCTCAAGGAACTAACTAATAAACTCACACATGCAAACTCCATCCTGCACTCTTCCCTAATGCAATACTAATAATTTTCTTAATGACAAGATTAAGTCTAACAAGCATCAAAAACCTTCACGGTGCACATGCATGCAGCTTTGAGCTGTGTGCAAGTGGTGGAGGCGATGCCTGCTCTGAGATGTGTGCATGCCTTGCACACCTATATTAGACTATGTTATGGAGTCAACTGCATGGCAATAATGTGTATATGGCAGAAGCACTACTGGAAAAACCATCTTCGGTTCGATCACTGGAAGTCCAGCAGTCCCGGCCTATCACGAACCGCGACTAGTGCTAGCACTAGTCCCGGTCCGTGAGGCCTCCAACGGCTAGAAATGGCCATAAGCATTAGTCCCGGGACGAGAAGATAGTCCCGGTCCGTAATACGGCCCGGGACTAATAAGCTGGAACGGGGCAACAGCTCTTTTCGGGGACTATTAGTCCTGGGTCGTATCACGGCCCGGGACTAATTGTCCATCACTATATATACAACTCCCTGGTCAGCTGCCCTAAAGCATATGGTGGCCATTTTTCTCAAAGAAAGCAAGATAGTTCATGCCATTTTTTCTCAAGATTTAGTTTGCAACACCTAAATCCAAAGCTTTAAAAGGTTAGAACTTCATTCTTTCATCTCTTATTGCTACTTTAGCTCTATATAATGCTCTAGAAGTATAGAGATATGGATCAAATGCATGCATGCTGTAGAAGTAGCTAGAAGGATTTTGATATATATGTGTAACAAATTTTGATTAGGCACATAGTTACTGAAAATTGAAATGTGTAATTTTAGAGTTTCAGAGCTTAGAATGGAATGAGGTTTTCACTGATAAAACAATAATAAAAAACTCCACATTTATCATGTTGATTGTTTTCTCCAATTCACAAATTGGTGCATGTAAATTTTTCAAAATTCAAAATTAATGCTCTAGAAGCTCTCAATATAACTTGTAATAATTTTATCATGTTGTGTAATGGTTTTTGATATACTTTTACTATAATGCAGATGGTCCGGGAATGGATGTACGGTACTGACCGACACTCTGGCGAGTTCATTAATGGCGTGCATGAATTCATCCGTGTTGCTGATGCAAACCAGCACAATGGTTTTGTATTCTGTCCATGTAATGGATGTAGGAATCAGAAGGATTACTCTAACTCAAAAACCCTTCACAGCCACCTGTTGAAGTCCGGCTTCATGCCCAGTTATAATTGTTGGACCAAGCACGGAGAGAGAGGGGTTATAATGGAAGACAGTGAAGAAGAGGAGGAGGATGACAACTATCATGGTTTCCCTGAGTACGGAGATACTTCCATGGGGGATGCTGAAGGGGAGGATGAAGAAGAGACACATGATGAACCCGCTGATGATCTTGGTCAGACCATTGCCGATGCACGAAGAGATTGTGAAACTGAAAAGGATAGGGAGAAGTTCAATCACATGCTAGAGGATCACAAAAAGTTGTTGTACCCAAATTGCGAAAATGGTCTGAAAAAGCTAGGCAGCACACTGGAATTGCTGTGATGGAAGGCTGAGTGTGCTATACCTGACTCCTCATTTGAAAAGTTGCTGAAAATGATGAAGAATATGCTTCCAAAAGATAATGTATTGCCCGCCAGTACATACGAAGCAAAGAAGGTTGTCTGCCCTCTAGGTTAAGAGGTTCAGAAGATACATGCATGCCCTAATGATGCATCCTCTACATGTGAGGAGTATGAGAATTTAGATGCATGCCCGGTATGCACTTCACTTCGGTATAAGATTAGACGAGATGACCCTGGTGACGTTGAGGGCGAGCCCCCCCGGAAGAGGGTTCCTACGAAGGTGATGTGGTATGCTCCTATAATACCACGGTTGAAACGCTTATTAAGAAACAAAGAGCACACCAAGTTGTTGCGATGGCATAAAGAGGAACGTAAGTCAGACGGGATGTTGAGACACCCCGCTGATGGGTCGCAATGGAGAAAAATCGATAGAAAGTACCCGAACTTTGCAGATGACGCAAGGAGTTGAAGGTTTGGTCTAAGTACAGATGGCATGGATCCCTTTGGGGAGCAGAGCTCCAGTCGCAGCACCTGGCCCGTGACTCTATGCATCTATAACCTTCCTCCTTGGTTGTGCATGAAGCGGAAGTTCATTATGATGCGAGTGTTGATCCAAGGTCCGAAGCAACCCGGCAACGACATTGATGTGTACCTAAGGCCATTAGTGTAAGAACTTTTACAATTGTGGCACGAACCCGGGATACGCGTGTGGGATGATCACAGCAGGAAGAATTTAACCTCCGAGCATTGCTTTTCGTAACAATCAATGATTGGCCTGCTCTTAGTAACCTTTCAGGACAGTCAAACAAGGGATACAATGCATGCACACACTGTTTAGATGAGACTGCAAGTATATATTTGGAACATTGTAAGAAGAATGTATACAATGAGCATCGTCGATTTCTTTTGGCCAAGCATCCTTAAGAAAGAAAGGCAAGCATTTCAACGGTGCGGCATGTCACCGCACGAAGCCTAAGGAGCGATCGGTGCTGATATATTTGATATGGTCAAAGATTTGGATCAAGGTAACCTTTGGAAAGGGTCCCGGAGGAAAATCTGTTCGAAGACGCTGAAGGACACGCACCCATGTGGAAGAAGAAATCTATATTTTGGGAGCTACCATATTGGAAATTCTTAGAGGTCCGCTCGCAATCGATGTGATGCATGTGACGAAGAATCTTTGCGTGAACTGCTAGGCTTCTTGGGCGTGTATGGGAAGACAAAAGATACACGGAAGAACGAAGGACCATCAACATATGAAAGACCCAGATGATGGCCTGCATCCGTAATGGTTTCAAGGTCATGCCATACGCTCTTACCAAACAAGAGAAGGAAATATTTTTGAATGCCTAAGCAGTATTAAGGTCCCGTCGGCTTCGTCGAATATAAAGGGATAATAAATATGGCATAAAAAGTTCCAAAACCTAAAGTCTCATGATGCCACGTGATTATGACGCAAATGCTTCCGATTGCATTGAGGGGCTTCTACCAGATAATGTTCGAGTACCCATTATGAAGCTATGTGCATTTCTCAATGCAATCTCGTAAGATAATCAATCTCAAGATCTACCATGGTTCTGAGAATGATGTGGTCCAATGTCTTATCAGTTTTGAGTTGGTGTTCCCACCATCCTTCTTCAATATTATGACGCACCTGCTGGTTCACCTAGTCGAAGAGATTTCCATTCTCGGTCCTGTATTTCTACACAATATGTTTCCCTTTGAGAGGTTCATGGGAATCTTAAAGAAATATGTTCAGAATCGTAGGGCCGAAGGAAGCATCTCCAAGGGCTATGGAGCAGGAGGTCATTGAATTTTGTGTTGACTTGCTCTCGACCTTAAGCCGATTGGTCTTCCTCAATCGCGGTATGAGGGGAGACTGAGTGGAAAGGGTACTCTAGGAAGGAAATTAATAATATGTAGAGACGGACATTCTTACACAGAAGCACATTACACCGTTCTACATAATTCTATCTTGGCATCCCCATATATCGAGGAACACAAGAAAATCTTACGCTCCAACAACCCTGGAAAGCATGACTCTTGGATTAGAGATGAACACATGAAGAGTTTCAAGGTTGGTTGCAACATCTCATCAAAAACAACACTCTTGGAGATCAGCTATACTTGTTGTCTAGGTCACCATCTTCGACTATATCGACTTTCCAAGGGTACGAGATAAATGAGTATACATTTTACACGATAGCCCAAGATAAAAAGAGCACCAACCAAAACAGTGGTGTCCGCTTTGATGCAACAGACAACAATGGGTCAAAGACCACATATTATGGTTACATAGAGGAGATATGGGAACTTGACTATGGACCTACTTTTAAGGTCCCCTTGTTTCGATGCAAATGGGTCAAGCTGACGGGAGGAGGGGTTGAGGTAGACAAGAAATACGGAATGACATCGTTGGATCTTAACAATCTTGGGTACTTAGACGAACCATTCGTCCTAGCCAATGATGTGGCCCAGGTTTTCTATGTGAAGGATATGTCTACCAAACCTAGAAAATGAAAAAATAAGAAAAAGAATACATCAGACGATGAGCCAAAGCGCCACATAGTTCTTTCAGGAAAAAGAAACATCGTGGGAGTGGAGGACAAGACAGACATGTCAGAAGATTGTGATAAGTTTCATGAAATTCCGCTCTTCGCGGTGAAGGATGACCCAAGCATCATGTTAATGAATGAAGATGCTCCATGGATACGACGGGATCAGAAAGGAACACACGCGAAGAAATGATATGTAATAATTGTAACATTTTATGAGTGAAGATGTTCCATGCATGTGTCCATTTTTATAGTGTTATCTGCAAACAATCTTGAGTGTGTTAGTCCCGTTTTGTGGCTGGACCGGGACTAAAGAAGGGCCTTTAGTACCGATTCATACTTACCATTAAGATCTGATCTCCAAATGCGTGATGTCACATATTAGGGAGTGCCTCTATGACCAGTTTCTCGGAGATGCCGGAGGACTGGGCTCCATCGGCATCTCCTCAAATCGGCCGTAGTGGTGTCCTCGCTCTCAAAACCATCTTGCAGCTTGTAACTTCTCTAACTAGATCAATACGCTCGAGCTAACTAATTTCACATATTAGGAGTGCCTCTATGACCAGTTTCTGAGATGCCGGAGGATGGCCCGTCGGCATCTCCCCAAACTGGCCGTAGTGGTGTCCTCGCTCTCAAAACCATCTTGCAGCTTGTAACTTCTCTAACTAGATCAATACGCCTGGGAGCTAACTAATTTCACATATTAGAGTGTCTATGACCAGTTTCTGAGATGCCGAGGACTGGGCTCGCCGGCATCTCCTCAAATCGGCCGTAGTGGTGTCCCTGCTCTCGAAAACCATCTTGGATATGCCTCAAACTGGCTGGAGGACTGGACTCACAAGGATGCCTATTTATAGTACAAGCAGCTCGGCATAATGTCGACACTCACGACATAATGTCGACACTCGCCCCTATTATTAGTGCTGACTCATCTTTAGTCCCGGTTGGTGTCTCCAACCGGGACTAAAGGTTCATCTTTAGTCCCGGTTGGTGACACCTTCCGGGACAAGGTACAAGCCGCATGACATAATGTCGACACTCACCCCTATTATTAGTGTTTCTCACCCCTATTATTAGTGTTTCCTGGCCCAGTTTGCCGTAATCCCTTCAGTCGCGGTTGGTTTCTCTAACCGGGACTAAAGATGAACCCTCTCTTTATATAGGCATTTCCCTCTATTTATTAGGTAACACTCAAGACATTTATTAATATTAAAAACCAGGACAAACCGGGACTAGCTAACTGTAGCACCCCGGGTAAAACCACTACTAGAAAATCGCTGTTGTTTTTATTTTTGCATCATCATGATACCATCATGCATATTTTAACCTAAAAACTAGTTCTCCAAAAAACCTATATGTTTTCTATTTACCTCCCTCTTTATTTCAACTGCAAAATCCGGTCTGTCCGAATATTTTGTTTTGTCTAAATAATCACAATAATATTTTACAACTAAATATATAATAAAAACTATTTTTGTGGGAAGGCAGCCCAGTCGGCCAGGCCCAAAGGCCCAGCCAACAAGCCACCTATAACCCACTAAACTAAACCCTAGACTCTTTCAAACCGTAACCCTGATCCTCCCTATCTCACCCCACCCCGCCGCCACCACCTACTGCTACCCACCCTGGAGCCAAACACACACACGCACTCAGACTTGTTCGCAACCGCACACGGTGGTGCACCAACACAACATGCGCCCACCACCCACGACCCACACACACCCAACGCACCCTGCCCCACCGACCAGGCCTGCCCCGCTCCTCCCTCCCCTCGCTTCCGCCTGGACCCACCCGGAACCAAACCCTCGACCCCACCACTCTCTCTCGTGACCCCTTCTCCCCTTGCTCGTCTCTCCCCGTCGCCAATCCCCGTCGCCACCAGCAATCCTTGGCGGCTTAGCGTCGCCCTCCTCCTGACCGCCCCCGTCTTCCTCCCCGCAAGCGGCCGCCGCCGTGTGCCTATCCCCCACCGCAAACTCCCCGGTTCCCTGCGCCGCCGTGCCCGTCGTCGTCTTCCTCCATGGGCCTGTCGCCTTCGGCCACGACCACGTCCGCCATTGTCGGCCTTCCCTCGTCGTGTGTCCGTCCCTGAGCCCGAGCTCCTCGCCGACCACATCCTCTGGCCGTCCCACAGGCCTCCTCTAACCACCGCGCCGCTGGTCGCCTCCTCGAGAACCCACCTCCCCGTGCTCGCCTCTGTGCCTGCTGCCTCTGCAGCACCGTGCCTAGCACCACCGCCTTCCCGCGGGCCCCGACGCCTCCACCCGGTCCTCCTCCTCGCCACGGGACGTGGAGCCGTTCCCCTGCTTCCCCCCTTCCTCGGCCTCCTCCGCTCCTTCCTGCCAGCGAGCTGCTGCCGGCGCCCCTCGCCTCGCAGTTCCTACGGCCTTCGTCCTCGTCCTGCTGTGCCGCCTCCCTCCGGCGCCGCGGCGACCTCGCCCTCTGCCACCACTCGCCTCGTCCTCGACGCGAGGCCAGCCCTCCTCCAGTCCGCGAGCGCCACCGTCATTGGTCTGTGTTGTCGGGCTTCCTACCTCGTCGAGCCATGCCTCTGGTTAAGCCACGCGGGATACCCCCTGTTTCTCTGTAGCACGCAATGGTTCTCTGCCTTGTTTTGTTCTGGTCAGCAGAAGCTGATTGTAGATGGAATATGGTAGTTGGAGACTACATAATCAAGTTCTACACCGACATTAAAGCCAAGACAAGGTCTCTGTTACCTATCCGACGATGATGCACTGAGATGTACCGCTGTTGTAATTATGCCCTAGAGGCAATAATAAAGATGTTATTATTATAATTCTTGTTCATGATAAAGTTTATATTCCATGCTAGAATTGTATTAAGCGGAAACATTAATACTTGTGTGGTTTGTGAACAACACCGTGTCCCTAGTACGCCTCTATGGACTAGCTCATTGATCAATGATGGTTAAGGTTTCCTAACCATAGACATGAGTTGTCAATTGATAATGAGATCATATCATTGGGAGAATGATATGGTGGACAGACCCAAACTAAGCGAAGCAATTAGATCGTGTCATCGTGTTCGTCTTTGCGAAGCTTTTCTTATGTCAAATATTGTATTCCTTAGACCATGAGATAATGCAACTCCCTGGTATCGGAAGAAAGCTTTGAGGTCATCAAACATCATCCTATGAGAGGGTGATCATAAAGGTGTCTCTCGTGATCGGAAAGTATCTGGGTTGTATGTATCGAGATGGGATTTGTCCCTCCCAAGTCGGAGAGATATACTGGGCCCACTCGGTAATCGATATCAACACCGCTTTCAAGCATGTGGTTAAGGAGTTGATCACAAAGTGATATCGATTACGGAACAGTAAAGTACTTGCGTGAACGAGATTGAACTAGGTATGACGTGCAAACAATCGAATCTCGGGCAAGTAAAATATCGTGAGACGAAGGGAATATATATATGGGATTGATTGAATCTGGCATCGTGGTTCATCCGATATGATCATCGATGAATGTGGGAGTCAATATGGGTGCCTGCACCCAGCTGATTATTGATAGAAGATCATGTCGCAGATATTCTCGAACCCGCAGGTCACACACTTAACGTGTCTCGACGCTAGGATAGATTGGATAATTGGTTTATGAGTTTTGTTCGAGTCTCGGATGGGATCCGGGATATCACGAGAGGTTCGAATGGTCCGGAGAATAAGATTCATATAAGGCAAAGGGTGCAGTTTTTGGAGTTCGAATTGTTCGGGTTAATCAAGATTGTACCGAAGCTTCTAGAACCTTCCGAAGGGGCCAACGTGGTCCCACCTTCCGGAGGGGGCATGGGCCTATGAGGGAGTGTCCTGGCCTCATTGGGCACAAGGCCCCATAGGGCCCAGCCGATCCTAGAGAGTTTAAATCGCTTAAACTAGAGATAGGGTTTCTAGAAGAGGGAGAGTCCTCACCCCCACTCCTTATCCCTTGGCCTTGGCCCAAGGCTTGGAGGAGGCAGGGCTGGCCGCCCCCCCTCTATATATAGAGGGCTGGTGCGCCCCCTCCCCCCACACCTTCCTCCAAGCCCTAGTAGCCCTGCTGCCTTCCACTCTCCCTCCCGACTGTTTGTAGGCAAAGCCCTGCTGCAGAAATTCTTCACCATATACACCACGCCGTCGTGTTGTAGATCCAATCATCTCTCCACCCTACTTGCTGGTCCGAGGAAGGAGGAGACGCCGAGGTGCTGCACGTGCATCTCACGGAGGCACCGCCACTTGTGGTGCTAGATCGGATCGGATCGCGAGGAGGAGAAGCGAGCACGACTACATCACCCACGTTCCGATTTAACGTTCGTCGCGAATCTTCAAGGGTATGAAGATCTAATCCAATCTCTCTCGTTGTTTGCATCTCCTAGATTAGATCTTGGCTTTCCCTCTGTCGCTCAGTAGAAAATTTTGATTTACTATGCTGCGAAACCCTTCAAAGGGTATCGAGCGAGATCTATGCGTAGATGTGATTCACGAGTAGAACGCAACATGGTTGTTGCGGGCGTTGATGTTTTCTGTTGCAAGCCTCTTTTTTGTGTTCTTCTTATGACGCGGGATAGTGAGATTGAAGCGGTCCTGGCCAACCTTACGCGACGTCGTTCGTGAGACCGGCTCCGCACTTGACGTGTGGCTTGTACCACACATGCGGCTGGTGGATGTCAGTTTCTCTCACTATAGTTGTCATGGGATTAACACCGGAGTTTGGCAACCATAATATCACCGTTGTGGCTTTCCGTAGGTAAGAATCGTTCTTAGCATCTACTCCCATAAGCCACGTAAAACATGCAACAACAAAGTAGATGCGTCTAACTTGTTTTTGCAGGGAGTGTTTTCTGTGATATGGTATGGCCCAAGATGTGATGTGTATATTGTATGCGATGATCATGTTTTGTAATGTTTCACGACTTGCATGTCGATGAGTACACAACCGGTAGGAGCCATATGGTTGTCTTTATAATTGTGTATGACCTGCGAGTCAACTTCTTATACGCCATGTAATAGCTTTACTTTATCGCTAAGTAGTTAGCAATAGTTGTAGTTGCTATTCATGGTGGAGGCAATCATGGTGGAGTGATGGAGATCATGCCGGAACGCACAAGATGGAGATCATTGCGCGAAGATTGGCTATACCATGTCACATAAAGTTATATGCATGTGATGTTTATCCTTTTATGTATCTTATCATGCTTAGATCGCGACGGTAGCATTATAAGATGATTCCTCACTTAAAGATCAAGATAAAACTGTGTTCTCCCCAAGTATGCACCGTTGCGAAAGTTCGTCGCGTCCAAGCATCAAGTGATGATCGGGTGCTATAGACTCTACGCTCACATACAACGGGTGCAAGCCAGTTTTGCACACGCGGAAATACTTGGGTCTAGCTTGACGAGCCTAGCATGTACATACATGGCCTCGGAACACAAGAACCGAAAGGTTAAGCATGAGTCATATGAATGATATGATCGACACTTCGTTGTCCACCATTGAAACCACATCTCTTCTCGTGAAGATCGGATTAGGTGTGGTGAATTTGGATCGTGTTCACTAAACAACTTGAGGGATGTTGAATTTAGTGGGAGTTCATCTAGTAATTTGATTAAGTTGAACTATTTATCATGAACATAGTCTAAATTGTACTTGCAAATACTGTAGATGACATGGCCAAGTCCAACTTCAACTTCAACGTTTTTGCTGAGAAAGAAAAGCTTAGAAACAATGGGTCTAACTTCACCAACTGGTTCTGCAATCTAAGAATCATTCTGTCTGGAGGACAAAAGGACTATGTCCTTGAGAAAGCATCAGGTAACCCCCCTGCTGCAACTGCGCCGGCTGATGAGAAAGTTGTCTATAAGTCACACAAAGATGATTATGGTGTGATTAAGAGCACCATGTTGTTTGCTATGGAACCGGAACTTCAAAATCGTTTTGAAAACTATCCCGGGCCCTTTGAGATTCTCGAGGAGCTGAAAACCATGTTTCAGACTCAGGCCCGTTCTGAGAGATATGAGATCTCTGAGAAGTTCTTTAACTGCAAGATGGAGGAAGGGAGTTCCGTTAGTGAGCACGCCATTAAGATGTCGGGTTACACTCAACGCCTTGAGCAACTGGACTACAAGATTCCAGAGGAGCTCAAGATTGACAGGGTTCTGCAATCACTCCCTCCCAGCTACAAAAGTTTTGTAGTGACTCATAATCAGATTGGTTCCACTGATACGATCACCGAGCTCTTCGCAAAGCTGAAGGCTGCGGAGGTGGACATCAAGAAGGATAATCATGTGTTGATGGTCAACAAGCCCTCCTTTAAGAAAGGTAAAGGTGCAAAGAAGCCCTTCAAGAAAGGCGGCGGCAAGCGCGTTGCCCCTGCTGAGAAGAAGCTCAAGTCTGGTCCCAAGCCGGATCGAAAGTGCTTCTATTGCAAGGACAAGGGTCACGGAAGCGAATCGTCCGAAGTACTTAGCGGGCAAGAAGGCTGGCACCATCAAAGGTATATTTGATATACATGTTATTGATGTTTTCCTTACTAGCCCTCGTTGTAGTGCCTGGGTATTTGATACTGGTTCAGTTGCTAATATTTGTAACTCGAAACAGGAGCTACGGAATAGACGGCGTCTTGCAAGACATGAGGTGACGATGCGCATTGGCAATGGATCAAGAGTCGATGTGATGGTTGTCGGCACGCTCTCCTTAGTTTTACCTTCGGGATTAGTTTTAAACCTTAATAAATGTTATTATGTGCCTGCGTTGAGCATGAACATTATTTCTGGATCGTGTTTGTTGCAAGACGGTTATTCATTTAAATCGGAGAATAATGGTTGTTCTATTTATATGAGTAACATCTTTTATGGTCATGCACCTCTTATGAATGGTTTATTTCTTCTAAATCTCGAAAGGGATGAAACACACATCCATAACATTGAGGCTAAGAGATGCAAAGTAGATAGTGATAATACTACTTATTTGTGGCACTGTCGTCTAGGTCATATTGGTGTAAAACGCATGAAGAAACTCCATTCTGATGGACTTTTGGAGTCTCTTGATTTTGAATCATTTGACACATGCGAACCATGCCTCATGGGCAAGATGATCAAAACCCCGTTCTCCGGTATGATGGAGCGAGCAACGGACTTGTTGGAAATCATACATACCGATGTATGCGGACCGATGAGTGTTTCGGCCACGGTGGATATCGCTATTTTCTCACTTTTACCGATGACTTAAGTAGATATGGGTATATCTATTTAATGAAACATAAATCTGAAACGTTTGAAAAGTTCAAAGAATTTCAGAATGAAGTGGAGAACCATCGTAACAGAAAGATTAAGTTTCTACGATCCGATCATGGGGGCGAATATTTGAGTTATGATTTTCTCACGCATCTTAAAGCAAGCGGAATCGCTTTCAACTCACGCCACGGAACACCACAGCGCAATGGTGTGTCTGAACGCCGGAATCGAACCCTATTAGATATGGTGCGATCAATGATGTCTCTTACTGATTTGCCGTTATCATTTTGGGGTTATGCATTAGAAACCGCTGCATTCACTTTAAATAGGGTTCCATCTAAATCCGTTGAGACGACACCGTATGAACTGTGGTTTGGTGCTAAACCTAAGTTGTCGTTTCTTAAAGTTTGGGGATGCGAAGCTTACGTCAAGAAGTTGATGCCGGACAAGCTCGAACCCAAAGCGAGAAATGCGCCTTCATAGGATACCCTAAGGAAACTATTGGGTATACCTTCTATCATGTAACCAAGGCAAAGTGTTTGTCAGAAGAACGGTTCCTTTCTTGAGAAGGAGTTTCTCTCGAAAGAAGTGAGTGGGAGGAAAGTAGAGCTAGACGAGGTTATTGAACCTTCTCTTGAATTGGAGAAGCGCAGCACCTGAAATTGTTCCAAAGGTCACCGCACCAACAATAGAGGAAGCAAATGACAAGGATCATGAAGCTTCGGACGATGTGCCATCTTGAACATCGCAGTCGACAAGGTCGTGTGCCCCCCGAGTGGTACGGCAACTCTGCCTTGACCCTTGTTAGTAGAAGAAAGTGAACCTACGAACTATGAGGAAGCGATGATGAGCCCAGACTCTGAGAAATGGCTAGAAGCCATGAAATCTGAATTGGGATCCATGAGTGAAAACCAAGTATGGACTTTGGTGGACCCTCCTAGCGAATCAAAGGCCGTTGAGTGCAAATGGATCTTCAAGAAGAAACGGACGCGGATGGTAATGTTACGTCTATAAAGCACGGCTTGTTGCGAAAGGTTTTCGACAAGTTCAAGGTGTTGACTACGATGAGAGACTTTCTCTCCCGTGAGCGATGTTTAAGTCCATTCGGATTTTATTAGCAATTGCTGCATTTCATGATTATGAAATATGGCAAATGGATGTCAAGATCGCTTTCCTCAATGGCAACATTGATGAAGAGTTGTATATGATGCAACCAAGGTTTTGTCGATCCTAAGGATGTTGATAAAGTATGCAAACTTCAGCTCCATTTATGGATCAAGCAAGCATCTCGGAGTTGGAACCTTCGTTTTGATCAGGTGATCAAGAGCTTTGGATTTGTTCCAAATTGCTACGAAGCTTGCATCTACAAGAAAGTGAGTGGGAGATCGGTGACGATTCTGGTACTATATGTGGATGACATATTGATTATTGGAAATGACATCAACATGCTTAACGATGTGAAGAGTTATTTGAACAAGTGTTTTTCAATGAAAGACCTAGGTGAAGCTGCTTATATATTGGGCATCAAAATCTATAGAGATAGACAAAGACGCCGGATAGCTTTAAGCCAGAGTACATACTTAGACAAGGTTCTGAAAAGGTTCAGAATGGATAAGGCATTGAAAGGTTCGGTGCCTATGTTGTCGAGTAAGATATTGAGCAAGGCTCGGTGTCCACGGTAAATGATAGGGAAGCTATGAGCAAAGTGCCTTATGCCTCGCCATAGGTTCCATCATGTATGCCATGTGTACTAGACCGGATGTGTCCAATGCTCTTAGTTTGACGAGATATCAAAGTGATCCAGAGTTGAACATCGGACAGCCGTGAAGAACATCCTAAGGTACCTAAATAGGACTAAAGAAATGTTCTTAGTCTATGGGGTGATGAACATGTCAGAAAAGGTTACGTCGATGCTAGTTTCGACACCGACAAGGATGATTCTAAATCTCGATGTGATACGTATATTTTGAATGGAGGAGCTGTGAGTGGAGAAGTCGCAAGCAAAGCGTGATCGCGGGATCTACAGAGAAGCGGAATACATGGCTGCCGAAGCGTCAAGTGAAGGAGTTTGGATCAGAAACTTCATCATCGAGCTTGGCGTGGTTCCAAGTACATTGGACCCACTGGAGATATTATGTGACAACACCGCCATAGCACTCGCTAAGGAACCAAGATATCATCCAAAGACCAAGCATATCAATCATAAGTTTCATATAATCCGAGATTATATAGCGATGGAGATCTCAAGATCAAGAAAGTACATACAGATCCGAATGTCGCAGATCCATTGACTAAACCTCTTCCACGTAAACATGATCAAGACCTCGATTGCCATGGGTGTGAGATTGTTGCCAAATGTAAACTAGATTATTGACTCTAGTGCAAGTGGGAGACTGGAATTATGCCCTAGAGGCAATAATAAAGATGTTATTATTATAATTCTTGTTCATGATAAAGTTTATATTCCATGCTAGAATTGTATTAAGCGGAAACATTAATACTTGTGTGGTTTGTGAACAACACCGTGTCTAGTACGCCTCTATGGACTAGCTCATTGATCAATGATGGTTAAGGTTTCCTAACCATAGACATGAGTTGTCAATTGATAATGAGATCATATCATTGGGAGAATGATATGGTGGACAGACCCAAACTAAGCGAAGCAATTAGATCGTGTCATCGTGTTCGCTTTTGAAGCTTTTCTTATGTCAAATATTGTATTCCTTAGACCATGAGATAATGCAACTCCTCGGTATCGGAAGAAAGCTTTGAGGTCATCAAACGTCATCCTATGAGAGGGTGATCATAAAGGTGTCTCTCAGGTGATCGGAAAGTATCTGTTGGGTTGTATGTATCGAGATGGGATTTGTCCCTCCCAAGTCGGAGAGATTTTCGGGCCCACTCGGTAATAGATATCAACACCGCTTGCAAGCATGTGGTTAAGGAGTTGATCACAAAGTGATATCGGATTACGGAACGAGTAAAGTACTTGCTGTGAACGAGATTGAACTAGGTATGACTTGACCGACGATCAATCTCGCAAGTAAAATATCGTGAGACGAAGGAATATATATATGGGATTGATTGAATCTGGCATCATGGTTCATCCGATATGATCATCGATGAATGTGTGGAGTCAATATGGGTGCCTGCACTCGCTGTTGATTATTGATAGAAGATCATGTCGCATATTCTCGAACCCGCAGGTCACACACTTAACGTGTCTCGGCGCTAGGATAGATTGGATAATTGGTTTATGAGTTTTGTTCGAGTCTCGGATGGGATCCGGATATCACGAGAGGTTACGGAATGGTCCGGAGAATAAGATTCATAAGGCAAAGGCAGTTTTTGGAGTTCGGAATTGTTCTGGGTTAATCAGTATTGTACCGGAAGCTTCTAGAACCTTCCGAAGGGGGCCAACGTGGTCCCACCTTCCGGGAGGGGGCATGGGCCTATGAGGGAGTGTCCTGGCCACATTGGGCCAAGGGCACAAGGCCCCATAGGGCCCAGCCGATCCTAGAGAGTTTAAATCGTTTAAACTAGAGATAGGGTTTCTAGAAGAGGGGAGAGTCCTCACCCCCCACTCCTTATCCCTTGGCCGCCGGCCCAAGGCTTGGAGGAGGGGCAAGGGCTGGCCGCCCCCCCTCTATATATAGAGGGCTGGTGCGCCCCCTCCCCCCACACCTTCCTCCAAGCCCTAGTAGCCCTGCTGCCTTCCACTCTCCCTCCCGACTGTTTGTAGGCAAAGCCCTGCTGCAGAAATTCTTCACCATATACACCACGCCGTCGTGTTGTAGATCCAATCTATCTCTCCACCCTACTTGCTGGTCCGAGGAAGTAGGAGACGTCGAGGTGCTGCACGTGTGCATCTCACGGAGGCACCGCCACTTGTGGTGCTAGATCGGATCGGATCGCGAGGAGGAGAAGCGAGTACGACTACATCACCCACGTTCCGATGAACGCCACTGCGAATCTTCAAGGGTATGAAGATCTAATCCAATCTCTCTCGTTGTTTGCATCTCCTAGATTAGATCTTGGCTTTCCCTCTGTTCGCTTCCGTAGAAAATTTTGATTTACTATGCTGCGAAACCCTTCAACCGCAACCCCCCACAAGGATATCGTGCCGCCGCCAAGGCCTTCTTCCTGGAATAGTCATGACCGTCGACATGGAACCATCTACCAAGATCTCCGAAGACCGATCCCCCGAACCCTCGGAACCCCAAGATCGTCATTCGATGTGTGACCCCTATCCGAGACACCTCATATTTTTATAATATATGATGTTGATCTTGTTGCATATTAAATGAACATGTTTGCATACATATTGTGGGTGTTTGGGGGTATCTAGATGATTCACCTAAATTAAATATAGAGACCATATGCGGGTGAATCTAGTCCAATATTGGTCCCATTTAAATTTGTGTAGCGAACCGGTGAAATATTTTTCCTTGATAAGATAACATTTAAATTGCGGGTATCTAAACAACATGAACCATCTAACTAATTGTCGGGACCCCGGTTCCGCTTAATATTGTCTAGTTGCATCACATCCTTGCCATGTCACGCCTCATACATGCATCATGCCGATTTTCTATCGTAGTATTAAATATTGCATCCGGTGTTTCTGCTAGTGCTTTGCTTCTTCACGGATTAGGC
The DNA here is from genome assembly GCA_023614405.1 of Avena insularis. Taxonomy (NCBI): domain Eukaryota; kingdom Viridiplantae; phylum Streptophyta; class Magnoliopsida; order Poales; family Poaceae; genus Avena; species Avena insularis. The sequence continues at coordinate 357,661,341 of CM042693.1, forward strand.
CGTTGAGTTGATGCGAGTGTCGACCCGATCTTCGGATGAACCCTTCAATAATGTTTTCAGGCGAGCATTCTCCCCCTTTCTACCTATTTTACATTTCTAGTCTTTATTTCCTCCTGTTGATCTATTGCTACCTGTGTTGCGGTGCTCTAGTTTTCGTACCCGTGGTATCCCTTGCAGCCTTATATTGCCGTGGACACATCCTATTACCTGTTGTTTGGTAGATAGTTGGACTTGCGTGTCGTAGTCGCTTGCTCAAGTGCTGTTGCGTGTCGTCAAGTACCACAATTGTTGGAGAATTGCCTTTTGCTTTATGTTGGAGATGATCATGGCTTTAATTATCGTTTAATAACTAAAAATTGAAGTAGGTAAATAATGCAGAGGCACAGGTGGGCAATAGATGTTATTTGGTTTTTAACCGTCCACTTGTGTCCCGTAGGACCCCGAGTACTTGATACCTGTTCTTTGAATATTCGCACTATCCGCATGTGGGACCATGAATCCCCCTAGCCAGAGCTTGAGTCATATTTATTTCTTGGGGCCACAAAGTAGTTTGAGGCTTTATTACTATCCTGTACTTATGCCATGATTTACTGCCTTATTACTATTGCACGTGGAGTGCCTATACTGTTTAGGTAAGTGGAATTTTTCCGCAGTATCGACAAGCCCAGTCACACTTTCGGGTTCCTAGTCGTTTACAGCCATTGACACAAACCTCTAGGTCCGTCTCGGAGCCGGCCAACTTCGTAGCGGGTAGCTTGGTGGGGTGGCCCCTTGAAATTTATATGAATCTTGCAATTGCTCTGTCGTGATGCCTCGTTGGGTTTTTATTGGTTTTTCTCGAGGTTGATCGTGCGTGTGTTGCTATTTGTGCACCCCTGCAGGGTAAAACTTTCTGAAAGCCGTGTCCGCGGTTATGGACGACTTGGAGCACAATATCTCGATCATAGACAACTATAACTAAAGTAGTGCTATAAATTTGACTTTATAATGACTAGTAATCATCTTCACTATAATGGAATGGCTAAATAAAAGTGCCAACAATTGCTGGTTTGGGTTGTCACCTGTTACTATTGTATCTGACTAGTAAGTATTGCAACTACAACGGAATGGCTAAATAAAAGTACCAACAACTGCTGGGTTTTGGGATGCCTCATGCTGTATGTATCTGACTAGTAAGTACTACAACTACAACAGAATGGTTACCTAAAACTGCCCACTGCTTATTATATCAGGATGACTCATGCTATCTATATTTGACTAGTAATTGCCTCAACTATAACAGAATGAATAAAACTGCCAACTGTGTGTGTTCCTCGGTTGACTTCCTCGTTTGGACTCGAGGGGGAAATACCAGGATGGGTATGCTTGGTGATAGTTTTAGGTTGGATCCGAATAGGTCTTTCTTATCCCTATCTGATAGCCGCCAGTTGTATTGAGTCTCTATAGGTTGTTTAGTACATGCTGCGCTGCCGCTTCAGTCCACCATACCTATGTAGGCGAGGACCGCTAAATTCTAGTCTCTGCTTTGGCCTCGATCGACCGCTTCTCCTTTTTCCTTTGCCCTTTGTCGGCACCCCTTTTGTTTAAGCAGGTTTGAGATCGATGTCGTTAGCAGGGTTACCCTTCCGGCTTGGCCTGGGCAGGGTTATGGACGCCATTGGTTATTCTTCAGTGCTCTTAGCTCAATTTGCATCTTGTCCGTACTCGGACGCTGTATCATTTTCAAGGTGATTTGGATCTTTGTACTGTATATCGGTATTCTTGACTCATGGAGTCATTGTCGTATATATCTGTTCTGTGGGTTCCATCGTGGACTATTGTGTAATGGTATTACTTCGTTTTCCACCCGCACGAAAGTGCCTGGTGGGCACCTTTGAATCGTTTCTATGTGGGTTTGGCGAGAATCGCTGAAACTTGCATAGGGTCGATTCTAAGGGTGTTACAGAGTGGTATCAGAGCTCAGCAGTTACGATACCCCACTGGTCCAGCCCATAGAATAACCTAGCTAACGGACGTTGTAGAGTGTCAAAACTATTTTGGAAAATCGGTTGGATAGATCTGATTAGGTCTGCTTTTACTCCTTACCCCCTGCTATCCTCTTCTTACCTCTGCGTGTTTTGAATCTGTTTTCTTACCTTTTCTTCGAGTCCAGGAATTCTCGTGGTTGGGTTTCTATCGTACATTCAGGGTTTTGCTTCCGTCCTCTTGTAACGGTGCCTCGACAACTGGACTTCATGCTATATGATGAATCTATCATCTGTTGTACCTTCCAGTGGACCGAAAAGTCATTAAATTTTTTCTTTGTATCTTCCAATGTTCCCAACACGACGACGTCATCATCTGCATTAGATCTGATGAATAGTCCGCATCAATCCTTTGTTTCCAAACGCTGTCTGTCAATATCTTTAGTCTAAATTCGGAGGGTTGGTTGCATAATCCGTCTGTTCGTGTACAAAGTAATGCTTTGAGTGCGGGATGGAGTCGCGACCATACCACTACTCTTATCATTCGCTTTTGTATAGGGAATAGCGGATGGATGCAATTTTACTCTTTCCATGGAAGTGAGAGGTGGCCTTATCTTTGGATACCTCTACCTTCGTCTTTGTTTCTCTAGAGTGTTCTCTCGACGAACGAGAACAACGAGCCCTTGTTGGTGGTGTTGCCGATTTCAAGATGAAGAAGGAACCCTTGTTAGTGGTGTCGCGAGGATCTACACAAAGCGAGAAGATTCATATCATCGGCCTTCTTCCCCGTATCATGAGGCGGATCTCGTGGGCGAGATCCATCGTTAGTGGTGTCGAATTGTAGCACCCCGGGTAAAACCACTACTAGAAAATCGCTGTTGTTTTTATTTTTGCATCATCATGATACCATCATGCATCTTTTAACCTAAAAACTAGTTCTCCAAAAAACCTATATGTTTTCTATTTACCTCCCTCTTTATTTCAACTGCAAAATCCGGTCTGTCCAAATATTTTGTTTTGTCTAAATAATCACAAATATATTTTACAACTAAATATATAATAAAAACTATTTTTGTGGGAAGGCAGCCCAGTCGGCCAGGCCCAAAGGCCCAGCCAACAGGCCACCTATAACCCACTAAACTAAACCCTAGACTCTTTCAAACCCTAACCCTGATCCTCCCTATCTCACCCCACCCCGCCGCCACCACCTACTGCTACCCACCCTGGAGCCAAACACACACACGCACTCAGACTTGTTCGCAACCGCACACGGTGGTGCACCAACACAACATGCGCCCACCACCCACGACCCAAACCCACACACACCCAATGCACCCTGCCCCACCGACCAGGCCCGCCCCGCTCCTCCCTCCCCTCGCTTCCGCCTGGCCCCACCCGGAACCAAACCCCTGACCCCACCACTCTCTCTCGTGACCCCTTCTCCCCTTGCTCGTCTCTCCCCGTCGCCAATCCCCGCTGCCACCAGCAATCCTTAGAAGGCCACAGCCGCTAGCCGCCTCCTCCCCGACCGTCCCGTTTTCCTCCCGAAGCGGCCAAGAAGATGTGCCTATCCCCCGCAAAACTCCCGGTTCCCTGTTCTGCCGCCGTCTTCCTCCACGGGCCTGTCGCCTTCGGCCACGACCACGTCCGCCATCGTCGGCCTTCCCTCGTCGTGTGTCCGTCCCCGAGCCCAAGATCCTCGCCGACCACATCCTCCGGCCGTCCCGCAGGCCTCCTCTAACCACCGCGCCGCCGGTCGCCTCCTCGAGAACCCACCTCCCCGTGCTTGCCTCTTTCGCTGCCTTCGCAGCACCGCTCCAGCACCACCGCCTTCCCGCGGGCCCCGACGCCTCCACCCGGTCCTTCTCCTTGCCGCAGGACGTGGAGCCGTTCCCCTGCTTCCCTCCCCGTCCTCGGCCTCCTCCGCTCCTTCCCGCTAGCGAGCTGCTGCCGGCGCCCCTCGCCTCGCAGTTCCTACGGCCGCCGTCCTAGTACTGCTATGCCGCCTCCCTCTAGTGCTGCGGCGACCTCGCCCTCTGCCACCACTCGCCTCGTCCTCGACACGAGGCCAGCCCTCCTCCAGTCCACGAGCGCCACCGTCGTTGGTCTGTGTCGTCGGGCTTCCTACCTCGTCGAGCCATGCCTCTGGTTAAGCCACGCGGGATACCCCCTGTTTCTCTGTAGCACGCAATGGTTCTCTGCCTTGTTTTGTTCTGGTCAGCAGAAGCTGATTGTAGATGGAATATGGTAGTTGGAGACTACATAATCAAGTTCTACACCGACATTAAAGCCAAGACAAGGTCTCTGTTACCTATCCGACGACGATGCACTGAGATGTATCGCAACCCCCACAAGGATATCGTGCCGCCGCCAAGGCCTTCTTCCTGGAATCGTCATGACCGTCGACATGGAACCATCTACCAAGATCTCCGAAGACCGATCCCCCGAACCCTCGGAACCCCAAGATCGTCATTCGATGTGTGACCCCTATCCGAGACACCTCATATTTTTATAATATATGATGTTGATCTTGTTGCATATTAAATGAACATGTTTGCATACATATTGTGGGTGTTTGGGGGTATCTAGATGATTCACCTAAATTAAATATAGAGACCATATGCCTTAATCTAGTCCAATATTGGTCCCATTTAAATTTGTGTAGCGAACCGGTGAAATATTTTCCCTTGATAAGATAACATTTAAATTGCGGGTATCTAAACAACATGAACCATCTAACTAATTGTCGGGACCCCGGTTTCGCTTAATATTGTCTAGTTGCATCACATCCTTGCCATGTCACGCCTCATACATGCATCATGCCGATTTTCTATCGTAGTATTAAATATTGCATCCGGTGTTTCTGCTAGTGCTTTGCTTCTTCACGGATTAGGCCGTTGAGTTGATGCGAGTGTCGACCCGATCTTCGGATGAACCCTTCAGCAATGTTTTCAAAAGCATTCTCCCCTTTCTACCTATTTTACATTTTAGTCTTTATTTCCTCCTGTTGATCTATTGCTACCGTGTTGCTCTAGTTTTCGTACCCGTGGTATCCCTTGCAGCCTTATATTGCCGTGGACACATCCTATTACCTGTTGTTTGGTAGATAGTTGGACTTGCGTGTCGTAGTCGCTTGCTCAAGTGCTGTTGCGTGTCATCAAGTACCACAATTGTTGGAGAATTGCCTTCTGCTTTATGTTGGAGATGATCATGGCTTTAATTATCGTTTAATAACTAAAAATTGAAGTAGGTAAATAATGCAGAGGCACAGGTGGGCAATAGATGTTATTTGGTTTTTAACCGTCCACTTGTGTCCCGTAGGACCCCGAGTACTTGATACCTGTGCTTTAAATATTCGCACTATCCGCATATGGGACCATGAATCCCCCTAGCCAGAGCTTGAGTCATATTTATTTCTTGGGGCTACAAAGTAGTTTGGGGCTTTATTACTATCCTGTACTTATGCCATGCTTTACTGCCTTATTACTATTGCACGTGGAGTGCCTGTACTGTTTAGGTAAGTGGAATGTTTCCGCGGTATCGACAAGCCCAGTCACACTTTCGGGTTCCCAGCCGTTTACAGCCATTGACACAAACCTCTGGGTCCGTCTCGGAGCCGGCCAACTTCGTAGCGGGTAGCTTGGTGGGGTGGCCCCTTGAAATTTATATGAATCTTGCAATTGCTCTGTCGTGATGCCTCGTTGGGTTTTTATTGGTTTTTCTCGAGGTTGATCGTGCGTGTGTTGCTATTTGTGCACCCCTGCAGGGTAAAACTTTCTGAAAGCCGTGTCCACAGTTATGGACGACTTGGAGCTCATTATCTCGATCATAGACAACTATAACTAAAGTAGTGCTATAAATTTGACTTTATAATGACTAGTAATCATCTTCACTATAATGGAATGGCTAAATAAAAGTGCCAACAATTGCTGGTTTGGGTTTTCACCTGTTACTATTGTATCTGACTAGTAAGTATTGCAACTACAACGGAATGGCTAAATAAAAGTACCAACAACTGCTGGGTTTTGGGATGCCTCATGCTATATGTATCTGACTAGTAAGTACTACAACTACAACGGAATGGTTACCTAAAACTGCCCATTGCTTATTATATCAGGATGCCTCATGCTATCTATATTTGACTAGTAATTGCCTCAACTATAACAGAATGAATAAAACTTCCAACTGTGTGTGTTCCTCGGTTGACTTCCTCGTTTGGACTCGAGGGGGAAATACCAGGATGGGTATGCTTGGTGATAGTTTCAGGTTGGATCCGAATAGGTCTTTCTTATCCCTATCTGATAGCCGCCAGTTGTATTGAGTCTCTATAGGTTGTTTAGTGCATGCTGTGCTGCCGCTTCAATCCACCATACCTATGTAGGCGAGGACCGCCGAATTCTAGTCTCGCCGTGTACTAGCCTCAGTACTGACCGCTCTCCTTTTTCCTTTGCCCTTTGTCGGCACCCCTTTTGTTTAAGCAGGTTTGATATCGATGTCGTTAGCAGGGTTACCCTTCCGGCTTGGCCTGGGCAGGGTTATGGACGCCATTGGTTATTCTTCAGGGCTCTTAGCTTAATTTGCATCTTGTCCGTACTCGGACGCTGTATCGTTTTCAAGGTGATTTGGATCTTTGTACTGTATATCGGTATTCTTGACTCATGGAGTCATTGTCGTATATATCTGTTCTGTGGGTTCCATCGTGGACTATTGTGTAATGGTATTACTTCGTTTTCCACCCGCACGAAAGTGCCTGGTGGGCACCTTTGAATCGTTTCTATGTGGGTTTGGCGAGAATCGCTGAAACTTGCATAGGGTCGATTCTGAGGGTGTTACACTAACACTCAGGACTAAAGCCGCCCCCTTTAGTCATAATCATGCCTAGTCCTATAGTACGCAGCTTCAGGGTCTTCATCGTCATCATCATCATCGTCATCGTCACCTGCCACTCCGGGGATCCTCAGCCCATCCATGGCATATACCAGGGGCCATTCCAGTCTTGGATTCATGGCGGGCGGGAGAGGGGTCTCCTGGAAGACGATGCCGCTACCACCGGGCCGGTGTGGGGCCTGTGGCGGATGGACTCGTGGGCACCGTAGGCGAGGATGGTCTCTCCCAGCGATGTAGCGCATCACTCCGATGATAGTACGGTTCGCCCACCACAGACGACAGCCGGCTTCGTTGTGGCTCACCGGTGGCGGGCCATCACCCTCGTACCTGGCGAGCTCCCTTTTGCCGCCTATTAGCAAAGAAGGCATTCCAGGTGTCGTAGTTGTCGGGATCCCACTGGGGATCCATCCGCTGCTCCAGCGTGAGCTCGTGGTAGAAGTGGTTTGTGATGGCCGCCTGGCGTGCGGAACCTTGAGGGACAGGAGGGATAGGAACCTCTCCAGCGCTCAGCATCCGATCGTGGCGGCAAGCTTACGGACAGGAAGTTAGAGGCGCACGGCGCCTCGGTCTCCTCGAGGGTCAGAATGGCCCAGTAGGCATTGTCCATTGTTCTAAGAGAGGAAGGTGTGGATGTGTGGATAGCCATGGCACGATCTCCCTAAATATAGAGGGAAAGGGCGGGAAAACTTGACGTGAAGCTTTGGGAAATGGCGGGAAATATCTTTAGTCCCGGTTAGTGACTACATCCGGGACTAAAAGCTCTCATAGAAAGGAAAGGGCAGGAAAACTTGGCGTGAAGCTTTGGGAAATGGCGGGAAATATCTTTAGTCCCGGTTAGTGACTACATCCGGGACTAAAAGCTCTCGTAAAAAGGAAAGGGCAGGAAAACTTGGCGGGAAGAGGTGGGAAATGGCGGAAAATATCTTTAGTCCCGGTTTGTGACTACAATCGGGACTAAATGGATATTATATTAAGATTCATTATATTTTTCTGATAATAATAGACATATTTTTTGTTTTATTTGGATTATTAAATAAAAGATATGATTTTTCAAAGTTTTTATATTTGATTTGAATTAAACAAGAAAATTTACAAATGAAATAATTTATAAATGATGCAAACAGATAAATGGATATTATATTAAAATTATTTATATTTTTCTAATAATAATAGACATATTATTTGTTTTATTTGGATTATTACAATAAAAGATATGATTTTTCAAAGTTTTTGTATTAGTTTCGAATTAAAAAAGAAAATTTACAAATGAAATAATTTATAAATGATGCAAACAGATAAATGGATATTATATTAAAATTCTTTATATTTTTCTGATAATAATAGACATATTATTTGTTTTATTTGGATTATTACAATAAAAGATATGATTTTTCAAAGTTTTTATATTAGTTTTGAATTAAAAAAGAAAATTTACAAATAAAATAATTTATAAATGATGCAAACAGATAAATGGATATTATATTAAAATTCTTTATATTTTCTTATAATAATAGACATATTATTTGTTTTATTTGGATTATTACAATAAAAGATATGATTTTCAAAGTTTTTATATTAGTTTTGAATTAAAAAAGAAAATTTTAAAAAAACAAATAGTCATGGTGGCTGGACCCGGGACTAAAGGTGAATCTTGTGCCACAAAACAAAGCGGCCAAAAAACCCTTTAGTCCCGGGCCGTGGCTTAGCCCGGGACTAAAGGTGGGGTCTTTAGTCGTGGGTTAAGCCACGGCCCGCGACTAAAGACCCTTTAGTCGCGGGTGGTGGCTTAGCCCGGGACTAAAGGGGTGGTCCCTATATATCTGGCCATTTCATGCTGGCACTTAGAATGCGAAAGGCAAGCATCAAGACGCAGGGGAGGTGCTGCCTAGACGCCGATCGCCATGGCCGCCTCGCTCGTCTCCCATTGCATGCATGCTCAGCTCACCGTGTCGCCACGCCGCCATGTCTCCGCCGCCCAAGAACGTGTGTTTTTTAGCTAGGAATTTTTAGTTTCTTTTTTTATATCTTAGTAGAATTTTTAGTTTCTTTTTTTAGGAATATATAATTGCTTTTAGTTTCTTTTTTTTAGAATATATATTTGTTTATATAATTGTTTTTAGTTGTTTTTAGGAATATATAATTGTTTTTAGTTTCTTTTTTTAGGAATATATAATTGTTTATATAATTGTTTTTAGTTTCTTTTTTTAGGAATATATAATTGTTTTTTAGTTGTTTTTAGGAATATATAATTGTTTTTAGTTTCTTTTTTTAGGAATATATAATTGTTTTTAGTTGTTTTTAGGAATATATAATTGTTTATATAATTGTTTTTAGTTGTTTTTATGAATATATAATTGTTTTTAGTTGTTTTTAGGAATATATAATTGTTTTTAGTTTCTTTTTTTTAGGAATATATAATTGTTTATATAATTGTTTTTAGTTGTTTTTTGGAATATATAATTGTTTATATAATTTTTTAGGATTAGGATTATTGTTTTAGTGATTTTTTTGTTTTATTTATTAAGATTAGAATTAGGACTAGGATTAGGGTTATTTTTTTGTTTAAGTTATTATAATTAGGATTATATTGTTTTATTTATTAGGATTATTGTTTTTTCTAACCTGTTTAACTCTCTTTTTGTTATAGATAATTAAGTCATGGATCCATCCGAAGATCCTGGTCGCATCGGTGAAGGTTTTCTTCAGGGCATGATAAGAGGTGAAATTCCTCTTAATATTACTACCGGCGCCGAAGATATTTTGCTCGAGGAAGAGATATCCTCATATCTGAATCCATCCGGTGATGGACTAGAGGAAAACCAAATTTACCAAGGGGAAGACCAGATGGACGAAGGGCAAACAGATAACAACAATAATGATGGCCCCTCGACAGGATCCGGCGAGGTACATATATATATATATAAAGTCTCGTGTTACCTCTATTCATTAACTGATCTAGATATATATTAATCACTCTCTCTTCTTCTTTTAGCCCACCGGATCGAAGCAATCGACAGCTCGAACGAAACGAGGGCCGAACAAAAAGTTGGATGGTAATCAGAGGTTCACCATCGAAGAAATAGATGATGATGAACCGATTGCTCTAGAGAAGCACCGGAGGATGTTTATAAATCAATGCGGGGTGCTTGTTAGGGACAACCTGCCGATCACCATCGAAGAATGGAATAAGTCAAAGAAAGCCGGTGAAGAATCCAACAGCTATGTCACCAATGATGCCAAAGATGACCTTTGGCAGAAGCTCATAGCGCATTTCATACTACCTCCAGAGTATGAGGAATTTGAGGTAGATGGTATTACCCCAAGGCCGGGTGGGCTTGAAAATAGAGTGAAAGTCAAGGAGTGGGCACTAAGCAAGATGACTGAACTGTACCGGAACCACAAGAAAAATTTATACGCGAAATATGTCGCGAAAAAGAAAACTCCAGACTTCAAAGGAGTAAACGAGAAGTTGAGAGAACAGTGGCCCGATTTTGTACAGTACAAGAAATCTGATAAAGCAAAGGCAAAGTCGGCAAAGAACACGTTAAATGCTGCCAACAAGAAATACCATCATAAAATGGGGACGTGGCTACAGAGTGCCATCCCTAAGTGGGAAACTATGGAGAAGGATATGAGGGCTAGAGGCGTCACTCCTGCATGTATGGATGGCCCGAGAGGTCAAAGCACCGGTGGTACAGGCACGGGGATCCTTGGACCCGAAAGTGGAAGACATTATTTCATGATAAAATTCTAAAACCCTCCCAAGACCTTATTCAAGCAATGAACGATGCTCAATTGGGATTGTTCCGTCCCGAGAGAGAGAACGACGAGCTGACACGCTCCCTAGGAAATCCTGAAAAGGGAGGACGAACACGAGGCAAAGGCGCCGGTGTCTCGTGGAAGAAAGGGTTTCCTCTGTACGATGCGATTCTGTAAGCCGTCGAGAGAAAGAAGGACCGGAGGCGCCCGGATCTCAGTTAGAGCAGGACCTAGCTGATCTGAAGAACCTCATGCATGAAATTAGCCAAAGGCCGCCGTCGTCAACTCACCCGCAGTCTGATGATCCTGCATTGGATCTTAGCCAACGGAGAAGCAGTGTGGCTTCCACGGAGGTCCATGTTGATGATCAAGCACTGATGGATGATGCACCGGCTCCTCACTACCCCGTGGATGATGTCAGAGAGATGGCACAATGTGAGCTACATCAGCCAATGAACAACCTGTCCTTCAAGGTGGCGATCGGCACTGCTTTACCTTGTCTACCTGGAGCACTCCACCATTCACTTCCGATTCCACTAGGCTATGCTCGTGTCACGGTGGATGACATAGTGGAGGATTTTGCGGACCTAGAGATTGAAATCGCTACGCCTGAAGGCCTTACGAAACTAGGAGATGTCAAGTGCAACATCATTCTATGGAATAAGAAGTACATCAAGTTTCCAGGCTCGGCGCCAAGGCCACCGACTCCAAGGAATCCAAATCCACCCCGCATCGAATATCGTCAACCTCCAAGTCCACCCCAACCTGATTATCGCCAACCTCCAAGTCCACCTACCACGACGATCGCCCGCAGCAGGAGTACATCAACTCGATCTCCGCCTCCGCCTGCGTAATAATACTACCTCGTCAAGAAACGGAAGTTCGACGGTCCCCGCCCCACATCGAAGAAAGGTCAAACGTCAAGATAGTCGATATCCCGCCGCTCTTCCAAAGAGACCTTATGACAAGACCGATGAGGAAACTAACGCGGATGTGGCTGCCAAGTTAAGGCGCATTTGCACCCAAAAGCCCGAGCCAAAGCGGTATATAACGAAAAACCAAAAAGTGGGCTAAGTCCTTTCTTGAGCAACCATCCAGATATCGATGAATCTGAATCGGACTATGACCGGAGATTATTAAGCACCTGTAAGAAAAAATCACAAGTGCAAAAAGCGGGAAGCAAGTTGCCCAGCTCGGAGCACAGAAGAATCAATCGGTCGCCCCGCTCAAAGTCATTTCAGACCTCGACAAGACCTTCAGAGCTGAAATGGATATGAACATGCAAATAATGGACCCTAGAGCCCGTAATAATGCTGCACTTATAGGAATCACTGTATCGGAGGCCAAAGCACTTGCTAACGAAGCAAATATGTCTCTTGGTCAATATTTAGGCTATGAAGATACGCCAGTGGGTCGATAAATGACAAAGATGTCCAAGGGCAGCCTCTAGTCAGTAATGAGGAGCTCACGCGTCTATCCACACATATGCGAAATCTGCATGAATGGTACATGTCGCAAGCAGAAAAAAGCATCATAAAGACTGGTTACCGGTGGACTTTAGAAAGGAGCATCACTTCAAACCATACTCGATACAGGTTCAAATGACCGAACTGTTTCAGTTATACAACCAGCGCGCCCTCGACAAATCTATCATTGGTTGCTACTGTTTGTAAGTTATTTATTTCTATAGTTAAGTTTGTAGCTTTAGCTCGTTCATTGCATTTAATATATTATCCTAACTATATATCATTTTGTATGATGATATTATATTCCGCAGAATGAAGATGCTTGAATGCAAAAGAGCTAGAAGATACGACGTTGGGTTCATTGACCCATATATCATTAATGATACGTTAAAGAATCACCCCAAAGACGTGGAGAAAGACCTGTCCAGGTTCTTAACAGAGCATAATTTTGTTAAGGAAATACTATTTCCTTACAACTTCAAGTGAGTGCTTATATCTTGTACACATTTTATTTTTGCTTACTGGATGAGCTATGCATGTATGCTTATGTAAACGTCCGCAGATTTCACTGGATCTTGCTAAACATTCAAGTTGACAACTCCCTAGTTGAAGTCCACGACTCATTAAGTTGGGACCAAGAGAAGTGGAGCTACATGAAAGCAATGCTCCATAAGTAATTTCAATCATTATCGCATTATATCGTCCTCTTTCATTCATTTCCTGATATCAAGTAACTAATAATTCCTTTGTTCATTTTCTTTGCCGAGCAGGTGTTGGACACGGTTCAGACAGAAAATACCAGGTCCATTCAAAGATGAGCTAACTTATAAAATGGCGAAGAGTTTACAGCAGCCACCGGGAACTCATTTATGTGGATACTACGTCTGCGAGTACATCCGCGAGTTGACCAGTGAGCGGAAAGTTGACTCACATTATATTTATGATTTGCGAGAGAAACTAGAGCCAGACCAACGCATAAGAGCAATTCAAGAGGGGCTGGCGGGATTCATGATGAAGGAAGTCCTTGATGTACATGGAGAGCATTATGTGGATGACGTGGAACTCGATTTGCCTTAGTCATCTCCATGTAGCTCATATGATATATATATTCATCTATGACCATGTAATTTCAAAACATTTCTTCCTTTTGATATGATTGATTATATGTATGCTTGCAAGGGATCGATTAATTATATAAATGCATCGACGTGTAGTGTGTATGTAGTAGCGTATAATATGTATACTGAAATATATGTTTGATATAGTGAAACACAAAACGAAAAAGGAACAAAATGGCAAAAAAAAGAAAATACACAATCTCTGCCGCGGCAGAGAAATGTGGTGTTTCTCTGCCGCGGCAGGAAACCTTTTAGTCCCGGGTGGTGTTACAGCCCGGGACTAGAGGGTTTCCGCCCCCCGCGGCACTGAAACAGCCACGTGGCTGTTATCAGTCGCGGGCCGTTGCGAGCCGGGACTAGAGGAGGGCCTCTAGTCCCGTTTTCGTAGTCCCGGGCCCAAAACCGGGACTAGAGCCCGTTGCGGCCCGGGACTAGAGGCCCTTTTTCCACCAGTGAAGTTGGTGCCATGTGGACTCAGCATCAGACCATGTGAAATATTCTTATTACTTTTGTTCATTGGTAGTACAGTAATTGGTGCCCGAGAAAATGGTTGCAGATGCCTTTACGGTAGATTTGGACAAGCCTCTTGTATTTCAGGTAAATGTGTGGGGCATATTTAATTATGTAATTTTTTTCTGACATTGAAAATCCAGCTTCTTTGAGTAAGTATTCTAACACTTGGGTGTAAATTTCAGGTTGGTCATTTAGGGGACCAGTATCAGGACTGGTTCACCAGCCAATTGTTAGCAAGGAAGGGCCACGACTTTTTGTCAGTGATGTATTGGAGATAAAGATAATGTTATAATGCTCTTGGTCTATTTGAAAGCCTGGATGTTATGTTGTTTCTGACTTAGTGTTTGTATGTCAGTGCTTAACCCGTACAAAATGGTTGGTAATTCCACTTATCTGGTTACCTGTTGCTTGTTGGTGCCTGAATACATCGATCCAAATGGGCCACACGGTTCTAGAAGCAGCTCTCATGGTTGAGGTTGGAATATGTATCTGGACACTGGCGGAGTACATGTTGCATAGGTACCTGTTCCACATAGACACTAAAGGTTACTGGTAAGCTGCCATTTACTGAAAGGCTAACAGATGAGATGAGTATGTGTTCTGATGATCTGATCCTATAGGTGTTTCAATATGTGACAGGACAAACACAGCTCACTATCTTCTTCATGGATGCCATCACAAGCATCCATCCGACGGACTTCGACTTGTGTTTCCACCAGCCCTTGCATCCATCTTTTGCTTTCCGGTAAATAATCACCTCATCAGGGAAAACCTATTAGTACATAGCACCATCAACTTCACATGTCCAAACCAAATCATTCCGACACTTTTCCGCATTTGTAATACCTCCTTTAATGATTGCTTGTATATGAAAGATTAGTTAGCTCGGACCAATTTGAATTAATGGTGTTCTTCTGCTCTGTCCATCTAGCTCTGGAATCTAATCAAGCTCCTTACTACAACGTCTACCGCTCCTGGCTTCTTTGGAGGTTTTGTGTTGGGTTATGTAGTGTATGATTGCACACACTAGTACCTGCATCATGGCCAGCCTTCATCTGATCCAGCAAAACATCTCAAGGTGCTTATTTTCATTCACAAGCTTGCCAAAACACACATCTCTTTATGTACATACTTACATATTCATTCTACTGCGTACATCAGAAATACCATCTGAACCATCACTTCAGAATTACAAACAAGGGCTTTGGAATAACATCGGCCATATGGGACCATGTTTTGGGTACACTGCCTTCAACAAAAGCCATTGACAAGAGCGCCTGAGTTCGACCGCGCCTACCACCTTGCAACTCCATGGAGGCCCTTGTATCTGCTTCATCATGCTACACATTTCGATCATTTGCCGACATTAGTGTCTCTCGCTCTTGTAATTTCTCCATGACTA
This sequence comes from Avena insularis, assembly GCA_023614405.1. Taxonomy (NCBI): domain Eukaryota; kingdom Viridiplantae; phylum Streptophyta; class Magnoliopsida; order Poales; family Poaceae; genus Avena; species Avena insularis. The sequence continues at coordinate 357,676,450 of CM042693.1, forward strand.
ACGACGGACTCGACTTACGAATTATTATTCTTTTACAAATCATTCGTTCCAGACCTATTGATTGGACATCTGAGGTCATGGACGGTGGTCTACAAAACAGTCTCATCTAATGCAGTCTATCATCCATTAAAGAAAACGAAATCATGTTATACAATGAATTATTTATTAATATTGTCTCCAACAATTAATGTTTGCACTACAGAAATTTTGAGATCCAATGACAAAATGCCCTGGGACACATTATGAAACCGCCGCAGATCTAATGTCTCCTTTAAAGGGCGCTAGTCTACCCGCCCCTTCTGACTTCTTCGCACGACGCTCTGCGTTAAGTCGTATGGTGGAGGCAGCTATGTGCGTTTACCTATGTGGTGATTTGATGCTGCTGGACTTACCTTTGTGCGTGTTCACTTGAGGGATGGGTACAAGCGTCCATGACATCTTTTTTTGAAAAGAGACAAAGTTTTGCCTTATATTAATATAAAATAAGCAAACAGGGTGGGCCTAAGCCCTAAAAAAACAACCCAAAAACAACAACTCAATCGATGAGCTCCGCTAGGTTTTTAGCACCCGCTAGGATCCAAGCCTTCCCTTCTCCATGACATCTGGCCCGTGTGCATGTTGGGTCGCGGCGTCTATGAGTTCCTCTCCTCTAAGTCAGTTGTTTTGGAGGTCGGGTAAAAAGCCTAGCCACTTACCTTGGGTGAAGACAATCATATTCCCCTCTCCCTATTCGACGCTGACTATTAGCTCCTACAACTAATGTTTCCACTACAGCAAATCTGCGATTTAGTGACAAAACGCCTCATGACACTTATGGAACCACCACCAAAAAATATAATGTTGGATGGTTTAGGCCGTGCGTCAGACAATAGTATTAATCTGTGAAGGCAATGGAAACAACAACACCTATTAACCTGAGCAAACATTCACCAGTTGATCTCCGCTAGTGCAAGCTTCCCATCGAATGTTTAGTAATTTCCATTATCATATAAACAATGTCACGTATATGTACTCCGTCCATACCGGTTTATTGGGCTAACACGGAGCTTAAAAAATATGTTTGACTATAAATTTAACCAACGAAATATGAAGCATATGTCACAAAAATTATATCATTGGAAAGAGCTTTTAAATATCAATCCAATGGTATAATTTTTATGACATATAACTAATATTTTAGTGATAAAATTTATGGTTAAACTTTTTTCTTAAACTTCGTGTTAGCTCAATAAACCGGTATGGAGGTAGTATTTTTTTTAGTAATGGCTGACTTTTCCACTGAAAATCTATCATATGGCACCCACTGAACTTCCTCCATGGAAACGTGACATACAATGAAATAAATTAAAAAATGGTGTTCGCTAGCTTCGAACCTGATAGTTTGGGAGAATAATGACGTGTATTGATTTTAGCCATAGTGGGATGTTTATGTAGATTACAACTGACTTGGACTCCAAGACTAATAGAGATAGAGTTACAATCCGAATAGGGAGGGGAGAGGCGGTCGGTGCCCTAGCCGCACCGACCTATACTCTAATATCCCCCCACAGTCTCAACGTCAGGAGTAACGATGTTGAGACTGGAGCGAATGTCTGTAAACGATGAAGTGGGGAGTCTTTTACTAAAAATATCAGCAAATTGAGAACTTGTAGGAACATGAAGAACTCGAACTTCGCCGAGAGCCACCTTCTCTCGAACAAAGTGAATATCAATCTCAATATGCTTCGTGCGCCGATGCTGAACAGGATTGGAGGCCATGTAGACTGCAGAAATATTGTCACAATAAACAATGGTGGCTCGTTCTAGGGGTCGATGAAGCTTGACGAGTAGCTGACGCAGTCACACCGCCTCTGCCACGGCATGGGCAGCCGACCTATACTCAGCCTCAGCAGAAGACTTGGAAACTGCTACCTGCCTTTTAGAATACCACAAAACAAGATTATCTCCTAAATAAACGCAAAATCCGGATGTGGACCGTCGAGTATCTGGACAACCCGCCCAATCTGCATCAGAATAAACTGTCAAGCTTGTAGGGGAAGAAGAGTTTAGAAGAAGACCGTGATCAAGAGTTCCTTTTAAATATCGAAGAATTCGTTTTACATGAGCAAGGTGAGGAGCACGAGGATCATGCATGAAAAGACAGGCTTGGTGAACCGAATAAGAGATATCTGGATGAGTGAGAGTGGCGTACTGAAGGGCACCAGTGATGCTACGGTAAAAAGTAGAATCGGAAACAGGATCACCATCGGCCGACAGTTTGGCACCTATGTCGGCCGGAGTGCGAGAAGGTTGACAATCGGACATACCAGCCCGTGAAAGCAAATCCAAAAGATATTGTCGTTGAGAAAGAAAAAAAGAGGATTTTGTGCGAGAAACATTAATGCCAAGAAAATGATGAAGAGGCCCTAAATCAGTCATGGAAAATTCACGATGAAGAGAAGAAATAATATATTGGAGAAAAGAGTCAGAGCTAGCAGTAAGAACGATGTCATCAACATAAAGGAGAAGATATGCAGTATGTTCGAAGGAACGAAAAATGAATAGAGAAGAATCAGATTTAGAAGATATAAAGCCAATGGTTTGAATGAAAGTAGAAAACATTGAAACTGTATACCAGGAGCCCGTTGAGACCATAAAGAGATTTTTAAGTGAATGCATAAGATTTGGAGAAGAGGGATGCTCAAAACCAGAGAGTTGCTGACAATAGACAGTTTTATTAAGAGTACCATGGAGAAAAGCATTTTTAACATCAAGTTGATGAATCGGCCATGAAGAAGAAACGGCAAGACTAAGAACAACACGAATAGTGCTTAGTTTGACAACATGGGAGAAAGTCTCATCGAAACCAATGCCATGTTGTTGTTAAAAACCGCGACTAACCCAGCAAGCTTTGTAACGAGCAAGAGTGCCATCAGAATGAAATTTGTGTCTAAAACCCATTTTCAAGAAACAAGATTAACGCCAAGGTTTGGGAACGAGAATCCATGTATTTTTTTGTTGAAGAGCATCAAATTCATCACACATAGCTGAGAACCAAAGAGGATCAAGAAGAGCACGTTTGTAGGATGTGGGTACAGGGGAAATTTTGGTTGTGGCTGTGAGATTGAGACGTTTAGAAGGGAGAAGAAAGCCATGTTTGCCAAGAGTGAACATGACGTGATCATTTGTAGGTGGTTGAATAGGAACAGCATTAGGTGGTAATGAGGGTGTGGAGGAAGACTCAATAGTAGGGGTTGGTGATCCGGGTGATGGGGTAGATGGTTCAGTGGTAGGGGTAGGGGAAGTGGTGCTAAAGGGGGTGGACACGACAGTGGTGGGGGTGGTGACAGTGTTCCCCGCCACGACATATATCGGGTGAAAGTTAGTGGCAAGCTGCAGAGAAACCGGCAAAAATCCTGCCACGGTAGGGACGATAGTGGGTTGAACGAAGGGTGTTTTGGTAGTGGTAGGGACTGGCGGTTTGGTTTGGGGAGTGAGTTTGGTGGCAGCATAAGGAAAGGTATTTTCATCAAAAGTAACATGGCGAGAAACAATAATACGACCAGAAGAGGGATCAAAACAACGATATCCTTTGTGATCATCAGAAGGCCAAGATGAATGCAAGGTAGGGAACGTGGTTCGAGTTTGTTGGAGGTTGTAGAGGCAATGTTTGGAAAACAAAGGCAACCAAAAACACGCAAGAAAGAATAGTCTGGGTGAGATAAAAACAAAGATTGAAAGGGCGAATAAAGAGGACACATTTTGGTGGGGCGAACATTGATGAGTAATGTGGCAGTGCGAAGAGCTTCAGCCCAGAAACGAGAAGGAATAGAGGCTTGCAAAAGTAAAGTGTGAAGAATGTCATTTACAGAACAAAGAGAGCATTCAACTTTACCGTTTTGAGAAGAAGTGTAAGGGCATGAAAAACGGAGAAGAATTCCTTGAGAAAGAAAGAAACTGTGGTTTTGAGTGTTGTCAAATTCTCGTCCATTATCACATTGAATAAATCGAATAGGCAAGTCAAAGTGAGTAAGGACATACTGCCAAAAATTTATGAAAATTGTATGCACATCAGATTTTGCACGAAGAGGAAAAGTCCAAATATAGTGAGAGTAGTCATCCAGTATCACAAGATAATATTTATAACCAGAAACACTAGGAACTAGAGAGGTCCATAAATCACAATGAAGAAGCTCAAACAGAAAAGTACTAATAGTAGTTGAGGTACCAAAAGGTAATCTAACATGTTTGCCGCATTGACAGGCATTACAGAGAGAGGGATTATGAGAGGAACTAGAACTAGGTATACAAAATTCTTGAAGCAAAGACGACTTAGTGGTTTTATTGGGGTGGCTACGATTTATGCCATAAATCAATGGATGCAAGCATGGCGCGGGGAGTGGATGTGGGCGCGCCATGAAGTGGATAAAGATCTACCGTGCTATTGTACCGAGCGAGGACCTCCCCCGTTTTTAGATCCTTCATAGACAAACCAAAAGGATCAAAATCTAGAATAACTTTGTTGTCAATACAGAATTGTCGAATAGAAATAAGATTTTTGATTAAGGAGGGAACAACAAGAATATTACATAGAAGAAAATTAGCATAAGATGAAGAGGTGTGAGAATTTCCGACGCAAGACACAGGGATTGTGGAGCCATTGCCAATAGTGATTGTGGAAAAGCAGAGGGGAAATAAGTTGACAGGAAATTCATATTTGAAGACATATGCGAGGATGCACCAGAATCAAAAATCCAATCCGTACCTTCGTTATTTAGTGTAAATTTGTTCATGGCGTTGATAAAGGCGGCTTTGGTCCTGTCGGCCTTTGGGAGAGCAGAGGAGCCGGGAGCTGGCATGTTGACGTAGGGGGGATGGTAGATGGTTGTACGCGTATGGAGTTTGCATGGTGTCATATGAGGCCGACATGTGGTAGTAGGGCACGCCGGATGGTGGTGTAGCAGTCGCGGTGTAGACATGAGCCGGCGGCCGAGGGCCGAGGAGGCCAGGAGAGCCCGTGGCTGGATGGATACCGGGACTCCATGCGCCCGTGTATGCAGGAGGGGCGCCATACGGAGACGGGGTCGACCATGGCATCGACCAAGCCTACACAAGGCCAATCCAAGGGTCGTGCTGAGGAGGCCAGTGTTGGAATTATGCCCTAGAGGCAATAATAAAGCTGTTATTATTATAATTCTTGTTCATGATAATGTTTATATTCCATGCTAGAATTATATTAAGCGGAAACTTTAATACTTGTGTGGTTTGTGAACAACACCGTGTCCCTAGTACGCCTCTATGGACTAGCTCATTGATTAATGATGGTTAAGGTTTCCTAACCATGGACATGAGTTGTCGATTAATAATGAGATCATATCATTGGGAGAATGATATGGTGGATGTAACCAAACTAAGCCAAGCAATTAGATCGTGTCATCGTGTTCGCTCTTTTGAAGCTTTTCTTATGTCAAATATTGTATTCCTTAGACCATGAGATAATACAACTCCCTGGTATCGGAAGAAAGCTTTGAGGTCATCAAACGCCATCCTATGAGAGGGTGATCATAAAGGTGTCTCTGTGTGATCGGAAAGTATCAAGCTTGTATGTATCGAGATGGGATTTGTCCTCCCAAGTCGGAGAGATATACTTCGGCCCACTCGGTAATCGATATCAACACCGCTTGCAAGCATGTGGTTAAGGAGTTAATCACAAAGTGATATCGGATTACGGAACGAGTAAAGTACTTCTTGTGAACGAGATTGAACTAGGTATGACTATACCGACGATCAATCTCGCAAGTAAAATATCGCGAGACGAAGGGAATATATATGGGATTGATTGAATCCTGGCATCGTGGTTCATCCGACATGATCATCGATGAATGTGTGGAGCCAATATGGGTTTCTAGGCCCGCTGTTGATTATTGATAGAAGATCGCGTCCCATATTCTCGAACTCAGGTCACACACTTAACGTGTCTCGACGCTAGGATAGATTGGATAATTGGTTTATGAGTTTTGTTCGAGTCTCGGATGAGATCCGGGACATCACGAGAGGTTCCGGAGTGGTCCGGAGAATAATATTCATATAAGGCAAGTGCAGTTTTGGAGTTCGAATTGTTCCGGTTAATCGGTATTGTACCTAAGCTTCTAGAACCTTCCGAAGGGACCAACGTGGCCCCACCTTCCGGAGGGGGCATGGGCCTATGAGGGATTGCCTGGCCGATTGGGGGGCACAAGGCCCCATAGGGCCCAGCCGCCAAGAGAGGTTTAAACTCGAGATAGACCTTCTAGAAGGGGGTTTGCCCCCACTCCTTCTCCTTTGGGGCTGGTTTGGCTTGGGAGGGGCTAGGGCTGCCCACCCCTCTATATATAGAGGGATGGGGGCACCAACCCCCCACACCTTCCCTCCAACCCAGCCGCCATTGCGCCTCCTCTGCCCTCCCCGATCGCTTGTGGCGAAGCCCGCTGCAGAAATTCTCCACCAATTGCACCGTGCCGTCATGTAGATCCAACCCATCTCTCCACCATACTTGCTGGACCAAGGAAGGAGGAGACGTTGAGGTGCTGCACGCAGCATCTCACGGAGGCACCGCCACTTGTGGTGCTAGATCGGATCGGATCTGAGGAGGAGAAGTTTAGTACGACTACATCACCCACGCCCGGTTTAACGCTCACTGCGCGAATCTTCAAGGGTATGAAGATCTAATCCAATCTCTCTGCTGTTTGCATCTCCTAGATTAGATCTTTGGCTTCCTCTGCTTCGCATCCGAGAAAATTTTGATTTACTTGCCGCCAAACCCATCAGCGGGTATCGAGCTAGATCTATGCGTAGATGTGTTTCACGAGTAGAACGCAACATGGTTGTTGCGGGCATTGATGTTTTCTCGCTGCAAGCCTCTTGTTTGTGTTCTTCTTATGACGCGGATAGTGAGATTGAAGCGTCCAGGCTAACCTTACGCGACGCCGTCACAGACCGCTCGCAGACTTGACGTGTGGCTTGTTCCACACATGCAACCGGTGGATGTCGCTCTTACTATAGTTGTCATGGGATTAACACCGAGTTTGGCAACCATAATATCACCGCTAGGCTTTCCGTAGGTAAGAATCGTTTTAGCATCTACTCCCATAAGCTTATGTAAAACATGCAACAACAAAGCACAAAAGGCCTAACTTGTTTTTGCAGGAGTGTTTTCTGTGATATGGTATGGCCCAAGATGTGATGTGTATAATGTATGCGATGATCATGTTTTGTAATGTTTCACGACTTGCATGTCGATGAGTACACAACCGCAGGAGCCATATGGTTGTCTTTATAATTGTGTATGACCTGTGTGTCAACTTCTTATACGCCATGTAATAGTTTCACTTTATCGCTAAGCAGCTAGCAATAGTTGTAGTTGCGTGGTGGAGGCAATCATGGTGGAGTGATGGAGATCATGCGAACGCACAAGATGGAGATCATTGCGAAGATTGGCTATACCATGTCACATAAAGTTATATGCATGTGATGTTTATCCTTTATGTATCTTATTATGCTTAGATCGCATGTAGCATTATAAGATGATTCCTCAATTAAAGATCAAGATAAAACTGTTCTCAAGTATGCACTGCTATAAAGTTCGTCGGGTCCAAGCATCACATGATGATCGGGTGCTATAGACTCTACGCCACATACAACGGGTGCAAGCCAGTTTTGGTACATGCGAAATACTTGGGTTTTACTTGACGCAGCCTAGCATGTACGCATATGGCCTCGGAACACATGAACCGAAGGTTAAGCATGAGTCATATGAATGATATGATCACACTTCGTTGTCCACCATTGAAACCACATCTCTTCTCGTGAAGATCGGATTAGGTGTGGTGAATTTGGATCGTGTTCACTAAACAACTTGAGGGATGTTGAATTTAGTGGAGTTCATCTAGTAATTTGATTAAAAGTTGAACTAGTTATCATGAACATAGTCTAATTTGTACTTGCAAATATTGTAGATCACATGGCTAAGTCCAACTTCAACTTCAACGTTTTTTCGAGAAAGAAAGCTTAAGAACAATGGGTCTAACTTCACCAATTGGTTCCGTAATCTAAGAATCATTCTCTCTGGCCAAAAGGACTATGTCCTTGGGAAAGCGTTAGGTGACCCCTCAAGAATCGCACAAATGATGAGAAAGCTGTCTATCACCGCAAGAAAGATGATTATGGTGTGATTAAGAGCACCATGTTGTTTGCTAGGAACCGAACTTCAAAATCGCTTTTGAAGACTATCCCGCCTTTGAGATTCTTGAAGAGCTGAAACCATGTTTCGTGACTC